>JAOTQQ010000041.1:43629989-43758718 GCA_026546715.1 Gallinago undulata | reverse complement strand
CCCTTGGGAGAAGAGGCCAACCCCTGCCTCTCTACAGTTTCCTTTCAGGTAGTTGTAGAGGGCAATGAGGTCTCCCCGCAGCCTCCTCTTCTCCAAACTAAATTATTATTAACCTTTAGAAGACAACACACAAAACAAACCTAGGAAAACAATTCCTCCTCTTTCAGTGGTAAGAAAATCAATTACAGTAACATAATATCTTCTAAAATTTAATGAAAGGTGAATTAGTGAATTAAAAAAAAATTAAAACTTTTAAAAGTTGCAATTCTATAACGAAGTCTCATACCTTTTTCTAATGCAATACATTAGATAGATCAATCTATGGAACAAAGTATAAACAGTAACTTGCATAGGAATTCTTACTGTCTGCAAGTTGAAATGCTGAAGCAGCACATTTGAGAAGGGATATTTAATGCTACCATCTAAGTGATAGTTCAGCCATGTAACCTTGCCACTTCAGTCATATCCTTTGAACTTTACATCCTTATTTACAAGGAAATATCTGAGTCTTTTCCAAAACATCTCTTTCACTACCCTAGCATGCTAAATTTTTTCACCAACACTCTGTAGTGCTGACATTGACAACACTCTGTAGTGCTGACCTGGCAGGAAAAGAAAGATGAAACACAGCGAGGGAACTCTATATTTATGCTAGTGATATTAAAGAACCAAAGCTTGCTTTCATTTTGCATGATGACTTTTCTTTGGCAAAACATTAAAAATTATAGAGGAGCACTGGAAAGATGATTTTTTAGCAGCCTGAAGTCTGACATATTGTTTACTATGTCTGACTTAGGTATTTGAGAGTTCTTTTTTACCATGGTTTAGCTATGCTTCTTGTATTTAATGTCTTACGTTCACCAAGTAGGAGAGTTGTAGAAGCAAGAAGAACAGGTGCAGGAAGGGTATGACTACAAAAGATTTAGGCATCCTAGTTGTGACATATCAGTGTCCAGTTTCATTATAGCTATCTATGAATATAATCTACTGGCTGGTCTCCCTGTACATTCAAACGGGTAGGCAAATGGTGGAAAATGTAGAAGCCAGGGTGCTAAACGGCGGCAAATGCAAACCAGCAGATAGGAAATATGGAAGAAGGCTTTGGACAGATATATCCTCCTTTCCCATTTACCCTAAATGTTTTCCTTTCAAAACATCTGTAAGCTGTCTGAGGATTTAGAGACAGGAGAAATAACAGAAGTACCTGTTCCTGTAGTGTTTCTACAGCAGTTAAGTCTAGGATATTCTCTTTCCTTAATTTGGATGTAATTATTCTTGTAGACAAGAAGTTCACATTCACAAATCTATGCCTTTCAGTTCCTCTCCCGACATCAACTGCTTGAAAGTTTTGTGACTCAACTGCAGGGAGCCAGTGTCCCTTATGCTTCTAGGTGCTTAAAATACTAATTGTCATTCCCAAATTTTACTGTCCTAAGTTGATACACCTGCTGTAATCAGAAATGGACCTGCATTTGTAACTTTGTTTTCTAAGTTCTAGTTGATCTACCAACAGAACCATCCTTTCTTTACACTGTCAAAAAAAAAAAAAAAAGAGAATTTACTAAAGAATAAAATTCCTTGAAACTTGGTTTATTGCAAAGATACTATATGTTTCCCTAAAAATACTTCTTCCTCTTTCCTGGTTACTGCATTTTCTATCCTCATTCTTATACTGAATCTTGACCTTGAGGATTTGTGCCTGTCACAACTGCACTGAAGAACACAATCAATCCTGTACTCCTTATCATTTCTGGAAGCTGAACTAAGTGAAGAGACAGAAAATATGGCCAGCTGAGAAGAATCATAGAAAAATAGAATAAAATCAACTTCAGTACACAGGTTATAATAACAAACTGCTGATGCCCTCCCTTTCTGTCATTGCAGTCCATCTGTGTCACTGTTTTATCTGACAATAGTTAATGCCTATCACACACCCTGTATGGGTACAGTTTTAAGCCACCATCTCACTCCTAATCTTTTATCTCTCTGTGTCATGGTTTAGCCCCAGCCAGCAACTAAGACCACACAGCTGCTCACTCTATTCCTATAGTTGAGATAGAAGAGAGAATCAAAAGAGTCAAAATCTCACAGGTTGAGATACAGACAGTTTAATAGGTAAAGCAACAGCCACAGATGCAAGAAAAGCAAAACAAAGAATTCATTCTCTGCTTCCCATCGGCAGCAGGTGTTCAGCCATCTCCAGGAAATCAGGGCTCCATCAAGGGTAATGGTTACTTGGGAAGGCAAAAACCATCACTCCTAAAATCTGCCCCCCCCCCCCTTTCCTTCTTCCCCCAGCTTTATATACTGAGCACAAAGTCACATGGTATGGAATATTTCTTTGCTCAGTTGGGATTAGCTGTCCCAGTTGTATCTCCTCCCAACTTCTTGTGCACTCCCAGTCTGCTCACTGGTGGGGCAGTGTGAGAGGCAGAAAGGCTTTGACTGCCTAGCAACAACTAAAAACATCGGTGCGCTATCAAAGGTGTTTCTCATCGCAAATCCAAAACATGGCTCTGTACTAGCTGCTAGTTGTAAGTCAACTCTATCCCAGCTGAAACCATGACACTCTGATATCATGTAACTGTGTTCATTTTATGTTAAAAGTGGTGTTGTGCATGGGAGTTAACACTGGGGCATTTTCATGTGCTAGAAGACCGGAGTCGAAAACGTTTCTGCCACAGCACTTGAGTATGGCATTGCCATTTGCTCTCCTTTACCTTGATTAGCTTATCTGGTCCATGACTAATGAATGTAAAACTGCTACCTAAGTAAGTGGAAAGAAGTATTATGTATTGTCTGGGACATGGGAACAACAGATGTGTGTAAAGCATTTACATACTTTGAGTCACAAATCTCTATCCATAAATAGTTGCAGCAACTTCCTACCTACTACCACTTTAAGGACCTCAAAGTTCAAGAGCATACATTCCCTAAGATTCTAGGCACTCAGGCTGAGTGAATGAAAGACAGTTAATGATAAATAAGAAACATTTTTAAGAAGTTAAAAAGTTAATACACTCCTGTTGTATTAATACTTTTGATATATATGCATTAACTTGAGTGAATAGTAACTTCCATAAGTTTTATATGTAAACCACAAATTTTTTTTCTTTGATAGATCAAACTGGCCTTTAAAGTTTTATCAAATCTTAAAAAGAAAGAAGGACTATGGAGTTTAGCTCCTAAAATAAAAGGCTATTAAAAATACAAGAAAAATATATATGCATACAGAAACAGTAAATTGAAAAAAATGTATAGAAATAAATAGTGTGGAATAGAATATCTATGGAAAACTAATTTCAAATCTTCATTTATAACTTATGTAAACAGATTGTGTAAACATGCTTTGTGACATGTATATGCATTTATAGACTTCTTCCTTTGAATCTCAAGTTCAAATGAAACATTTATGGAATGATTTCAAGTAAGTTTTTGGGAAGAAACTTGTTCTGAGACATTGTGTGGGCAGAAAAGAAGAAGGGAAATATATAAATAGATCATTTGCTTCTATTAGTTTTTCCAAATCTAGTCTTAGATTTTTGTAACTACCATAATGACATCTAACACGTCAGGAAGCATCTTCTCATGGCATACCACATTAATACTTTATATTTCACTTTCTTCCAATCAGCCTTGAAGAAACTTTCAGGAATGTCTCTCTATCAAGAAAACCCCCAAACCCCTCTGTTTTTCGAAGCATGATTTGCCATCTGTTCTCAGATAGAGCTAAAGAAGAGCTATATTATTTCTATATATTTAACAGCCTGACCTTTTCAGTTTTATGTCAGAGGTATTGGCATAAATTTTTGACAGCATAATGAAGAAAAGATACCAGTACTCCAGATGCAATGTTTTGTATACGTGCTTTCCAGTACTATGCACAATCAAACATGTGAGGAATGTATAGAAGAAAATGGAATTTTCTCCTATTTATCCTAAAGAAATACAGCCAGTCTGCCTTTTGCTTTTTAAACAGAATGCTGTTAACATCTTAAAAGACAAGAATGTAAGAAAAATTGCCTCAAAGGGAAAGCAATCTTGTTTGTAATCTTTGCAAAAGAAAAATAAAAAAGAATATTGCCTAGCATTGTCAAAAGACAACAAAATAATTCTGTATTTACTTTTAAAACTATTCAAACATAAAAATTGACATCTTTAAAAAAGGGTGAAAATCCTAACAATAACATATTCTGTTTGTTACCCAATGCATTGTAGAGAAGGAATGTTAATTATTCCTTTTTTTTCTTTCAATAGCAGGAAAGCCTGAATTTCATCTACCCTGAAAATATGCCCAGACCACAAGTATTTGAAAGCAAGGGAACACCTGCAAGTCAAGCAAGAATGAAACAGTCTGCCAAAAGCTGTAATTTTCCTTACTTGGTTCTTTGCTGTGAAATGCATCAGGGGTATTATCAGATCATTCGCTGACATCAAAAAGAGGTACTCACAGATCTGTCTGTCAAAAAATAGTTCCTAATTCTAAATCTACTGTGGCCAAGAGAAAGATCCTCATTTACTTCAGTAGCAAAATATTTGCAGGCTAAAATATTATTAAACCCAGTACAGTTACATCAATATATTCAACAAAGAATTTAAAACTGTTATTTACATATAAAAGAACAATTATGTAAACTCTAATATATTTTCACCTGCCTGTTCTATTTCACGGCAACTTTTAAGCACTGCATTCGTTTGATTTCAGAAAAAAAAATAAAATCATGCCCTTACCATTATCAATGAGAACTATAAAAATTGCTACCGTCAGGAAAATATCTTTTCTTTATAAAAAAACCCAACTGGTTTGCAATTTAAGTTTCTGGTTTTTTCTTTTTCATTACATCTGTTCAGAAATTATTACATTCAACTCAACATTATAAATTTCATACAGTTTCCAATTGAAAATTAAAGTGAAAACCATGGGTTTTTATCACTTCTGCTGATTTGGACGAACCAACAGGCTTTGATCTGAAGGCATCTCTGAGGCTGAAAATATTCTGTTCAGGTTTAATTATGTTGACTTGTTAGGGATGTAGTTAAAGCAATATAAGTGTAATATTTCTGTATCTCTCTATAGTTGGATAAACTAAACACTGATCTTGTTATGTATAGTCACAATTTATGTTATATAGGGCTCAATTTTCAACCTGCCTAATGCTGCACATGGGACACAAGCATGCGATTTACTCATGCAAGGAGTTTTCAGCAGGACAGTCATGATTGCCCATGAACTTTTCAGTAAATTCCTTAAATTAGACACTTAAATGTGTTATGTGCTCTTCATCTTTGTACTTGCAAGGCTGAAGAAGTAGATGTCCTTATCTTAGATTTCATATATATCGGAATATCTCAGCAATGTATTTTTTTAATCTTAATAATATTGCTGGAATTTGGGAAAATTAAAGTATTAGATTGCATATTATAATAGATCAATAGAACATAATGGTATATTTACATCTAACACAATATGTGCATATAAATTATTTATATGTAAAATATTTATTAAAATAGTTTAGAATGTGCTTTTTATATATATGTATGCCTGTATATAAATATACACACTAAATAACTTATTCATTTTTTTTTTCTTAGATATGCTTATAAGGGTAATTAGTAGAACTCAATAATAATATAGTCCAGGCTGCTGTGTTATTTATTCACATCAAGCAAGGGTCAGTTTTTTACCAAAGCCCAGCTTGATAGTACTGAGAAGAGATGACGAATTCAGAAACATGTCTTAGACCATTTCCAGCTCTTACAGTTATTTATTTTTCTTTATTACGTTCTTCAGCCTAGGAAAGACAGAAAGCATCCAAAAGGGACAAATTCCATTCTCAACACAGACACGTACACGCATGTGTACAATGCACACACACAAACACAGAGTAGGATTCCTTCAAAGAGATGAGGCACGAACAAACTTAACAGTAACTAATCTGAACTGGTTTAGTAATACAGAAAAGTACAGATGGGTGTTGACTTGAGACGATCCTGGTGAGACACAGAAATAAAATTCAGTTGGAAGTTCACAATGCCAGACATCATTACGAAAGGGTAATGCAATTTTAGTAATGCACTGTAAGAAGAATATGCTAAGGCAAAAGATGACAGGTAACGGAGGCGGCTGCTTTTGGCAGATATCTCTGATTTACCTTTGTCTGAAACATAATTAATCTTGGCCCCTCTATTACCATATCCACACTGTTACATTCTGTTTTTTTTTTTTAAATTGAAAATCTGGAAAAACTGACTACAGTTATTTTATGAGGTAATTTATTTCTCAGAGTAATTAGTGTTTGAGAAAAAACTAATCTTTGGTGAATCTCATGTGGAGTGGTTTCTTCAAGCTGGAGGAGTGTCTTCATTGGTATTGCTGTAGCACAGGAGATTTATGCATTTACTTATTTATTCTGGTCTAAATTACATTTTTTTGTTGTTAATATTTTGGCCTACTGAAGGAGGGAAAGTTGTGTCTGTCGGGGGATCTTTCTACAGTGACAGTATCATTGTTTCTCATCCATTAGGGTTGACAGTGATGACATCTTCGCTCTACAGCATTTCTTCCCTGTTTTCTTTTCCTGAGCGTAGGCTGACATGGAAATAGACCTATCTGAAAAATAGGTCCTGTTATATGCTCCTGTGGTCTTTCAGTCACGATCACCTTCCCCATGTGCTCTTCCACGGATCGGGATGCCTGCTGTGCGGACTGTGGCGAGGGGTATCCTGCGTATTGCAGCAACTCCCTAGTCAGCAACAGTTGCACCCTCACAGAGTGGTTTCAGATCCTTGTTGATTACCTTATGGAGATTTTCTTAAGCTACATAAGTGTTTTTTTAATTCTATCCCATTAAAACGTTCTCATAAGTGTTGAGGGTAGTGCTCGGAAATAATATTCTTAACTGTTCAGGATTAACTACACTTTTATAATTAATAGGTTAACACAAGCATTACAAACAATGTTAAAACACTATAAGGAATAGCATTGTTGAAGATACAAATCTCGTTGTTGAAGAATTCGGTGATTACTGTGCCAATAAAAGACTGCCTTAGCCTCCTACCATCCACACTTTATCTCCTGTGAAGTGTGCTTAGGTCAAATTGCACAGTTTCTTAATGCTCCTGCTGTGGGAGTTTTGACACTGAGAAGTCATGTGTGGGAGGTGTGCTTGTCAGAGAGATACACTTTGAGATGCTCTTTACTTGAAAGCCTGTCTTGTCATGTGTGGTTGGTATAGACCCATGTTGTTTTGAAGAGGCAAGGAAGGAATCTTGGTTATCTGTCTACTATTGCGCTTCAAGGTTGTGCTTCCTTAGCTGAACTGCAGATGTGTTAAGAAGATTACATCGGTGCTGAATTCAGTTCTGGCATCCGGGAAGAGTTTACAGAATGAATGAGGGTCATAAATTTCTTAGATCTGGAAAGCTGTTTCTCAGGCTATCAGCTCTGGTCATAATGTGAATGATTTGAAAATCACACAAATCCTTCTCTCTTGTGATAACCCAGTCTATCTTGTACCACTGCCTGAAGTACACATGTATCTAGATAGTTCTATGATTCACAGACCACTGGAAGTTTTTGTTAGCTGTGCAGAACTCATGCTTGCCAAAAAAAGCAATCACTGAATCACCAAGAGTTATGGTTTACTTTAGCAATTAGTGATGTTTTCAGAATTATAATATTATTTTTTTTGTCTGATCAGAATGAGTGACAGTAGGAGCACAAGCACTATTCAGAAAGAGTTACCTGCTGTCCTTCAAGGACATGCACAACTCATGTCAAGGACTTATTGCTTTCTACAGGAGAGTTTTATAGCTTGGATAAAAGTGTTGTCTGGGTACCTGTCTGAGTTCATGATGTTCCTCAGAAGTTTACCAATCCAGAACTAGAGTGGTTTCACATCACAGGTTCAATGTGTAGAAGAGGCATGCTGACCTGAAGCCTTGCCTATTCAGGTCATCCTTTGTTCAAATATGTTAGTCGTGTTAACATCAGAGATTTTTTACAGTATTTTTGAGTAATGTTTGAGGCCTATTATTACAGTTTTGCATACTAAGGCAGCAATAGCAGGGTGTGAGGGTTTGGTGAAGAATATTTTTCTGTTTCCTTCTCTAGGCAGGTGTGATTCATGACAGAAACTGGCATAGACTCTCCTCCCATGAGAATCAAATGCTGTGCCTTGTATCCTCAGGTGGTATAAATAGCATAAGTCAATATAGTGGTGCCAATTTACATAAATTTCTACACAGAATTTGGCTAAATGACAACTCATAAGGATATGATAACATTCTGCAAGTATTTGAAGGCCATAAACACTAAGCAGGGGTAGAAATGATTTAGGATGGCATAAGGAGACATAATTAGGAGCAATGGGAGGAAATTAAGGGAGGAAAAAATTAGATTGAATATCAGAAACAATTTTCTGACAGTGAGATGTATTAGACTGTGGAAAATAAGTCTCCCAATGGACATTCCATTGCTCGAGGTGTTTAGACTGGACAAAGTACTAATACATGTACAACAGGGACTAATTTTGCAATGTCTGGTTCATAGACTAGCAACCAGAGACCTTTAATGGGGTAAAAAGAAATCTGCATTAAGAAAAACAAACAAATAAATCCTTTTTTATCACTTTCACCAGATGCATGGATATGTCAGTAGCTTTTACTTATATGCATTTATACATGCATACGTATGCAGACATTTTTCTTTTGTTTCTGAAAACTAAAAAGGTTTCTTTTTTGAATAAAATCTGATTTCCTTCAAAAAGTGTAACTTCAGTTTAGTTATAATAGCAAATTTCTTCTCCTCAGTGAGCTATTAAATGCAACAGTGCTACATTTTGCTAGTATTTTTTTTAATTTATTTTTTTTTCAAACTCAGCTTCATGTTTTTGGTTAAGCCAGGGGAAGAAAACAATCTACTGAATTTCTTTATTATAGAAAGGTTTCATTATCCCATATGATAGCCTTCTGCATCTTTATGAATATTTTTGTAGTTGATGACTTTGAAATACTTCTTATTCTGAAAATAGCTGAAAAAGAGTTCTGAAGTAATTAAAATGTCACATTTTTATTATTTTTCAAATGAATGGGTAAGAGAAGTTATTTTTCTTCCTGCATCTAGTTCTTTAGTCACTGGAAGAAATGTTTCCAAGCTAAACTATTGCAAGACTGATTACAGAGACACATTTCTAAAACTATTTTTTCAAAACTTTTTATCTTTACAGTCTTTTATACAAATCAAAGGTGAGGACTGGGATATTTCTTATTTTGCCTTTGACTGGTATCAGCTTGGTATCAGCTAAGTAAACAGAATGCACTCTCAGAGAAGCTGCTGTCTCTTTTTATTTATTGGGTTATATATGATTCTACAAGATGCAAATGTAAAGTTTGCTCTGTGAACGCAGAGCCCACTGTATTTGGCTACTGAGTATCTAGAAGGCAAACTACAAAACAAAAATATGCAAAATAGCTACATCTAACAAAGAAATCTGTGAGATGTCATTAATTAAACCACTCCAGGACCACAGCTATATACAGCTTGTTTTACTGAGCACTGTATTGATGCAGGTGACAGAGAAGATGAAGTTTCATGGATTGAGCTCACAAAGGGGAAATTACCTGAGTCAGAAAAGTGTAAAACTACAAAAAGATGTTGGAAGTACTTTGATAACAAATTGTTCTTTTTTTTTTTTTTTTTTTACTGAGAAACAGGTATAAACCCTAGTACTTCAAAACTTTTCAGTCACTAGTATTTTATTATATATCTATTTCCACATCTATTTCCTTGACAAACCCCGTTAGACATAGCTGAGATTAATCTAATTTTGATCCATTTTTCAGCATACTTCTAGGCTGAAAGTAGATTTATGTGTCTGACATGCCAATTCAAGGAGAAATGCAGAAAACACATGAAGTTTTTAGCCCCTTGTCCTGTCTACTACTGCTGCAGGTTTTCTGCAAAGAAAAAACACCCAGGGGAAATAGACTAGTTGCCCCTTCTCTGTGATCATTGTGGACAACAGCTTCACCATCATGGTCTCTTACTAGCAAAACCACAAGTTCACCATGAGTTGTGTGAGAATTGCAGTCCCCAAATGAGCGCCTCTTAAAATAAAAAAAAAAATCTGTACGTGTTTTGAATTACTAGAAAGTAAACAGCCACAATATGTGAAAACTACAGTATAGGTAACAGCATGGTTTATGGTATAAAAAGATCAGTCCACACATTGTCTCAATCCTAATTTCACCAAAATCCACCATCACTGAAGTTGAAAATATCTGCATAACTCTGCCTTTGAGAAGTGCTATAGATATGTCTAAATTCTTGAGATTCAGATGTAACAACTAACTAACTTCCAAATGAAGTGAAATTGATGTTTAATGTTTTTCAACTATATTTTGATAACACTGTGGAGAGTTTAGATATTTGTGTTTTTTGCCTGAAGGACTTGAAATGCTCGAGTTGTCATTACCAGGCAGTAGTAGTAACAAAAATATTATGCCTCAAGTATTGTAACATAAAGAATCTGATTTTATATGATCAGAATGATAGGCATTCTTGGTTAAGTTAACACTAGTTCTCAAGTGATGACAACTTCAAGTTTATATCTTGTAATCTTTATTTAGATAAGTCAAAGAAGTATATTGAGAAGAGAGAATATCACACCCATATCTTTATTTTTTTAATTTAACATCACCTAAGGTTGACAGATCTTGTATTTTTTTATACTATAATTACTTTCCCAGGTAGAAACATTATTTATTTACCTTCAGAGGACACTCAATATACAGTGGATAAAAAATATTGGATTTAATTAAAAGGCAGCTAGACAAACATGCCTTTTACTAGTGTGGCACATCATAAATCACCAAGTCTTACAGGTGTTAAAGTTTTCTCTAGATTTTATGATTTCAAAAACAAATTTATCATGCTACCCTCTTACTATTTGCCAACAAAAGATTAAAAAAATAATTTCTTGGATAAGAGTGTGATACAGACACCATTTCACCTGTCTGTACCCTCCATTGTGGTATGGCTAAAACTTGTTTTCACTGCTCAGTAGTTGATGAGTCTTCAACTCTCTACACTCGTAATTTTATATTAAAAAGACCATAGTCCTTTGAAGATATCTCAAAATCTGCTATGCAGGATACATTTTACAGATTGTTTATACAGATACTCCTCAAAATTTGTCTTTTGATTTCTTTCCCTTCTTTTTCCGGCATTACCTTAGGAAACTAAGATAAGAGAATTTAAAAATAAAATCAATTTGAAAATAGTAACAGGTACTTTTAAATAGAGTAAAATTTTTGCTTCTTCCCATGTTACGTTTTAACTTGCTATTTTAAGAAAATTAGTACTCATTATTTACTAATTAAAACACTTTAAAGGAAATTCAAATCATATAAGACTTTTTAGTTACCTTTTGATTTGGTTCCTCTAAGTATACAAACTGAAAGACTTTACAGTCTCATGAAAAAATGTTTGAATGACAGCTGGTGAATGACAGGGCTTTACTGTATTCAGAACACACTGATGATATATATATGATATAATTCTATGATGTCTTATTGTCATGGTTGATATGATGCAACCTGATTAACCAAAAATAACTTTGGAATTATCTTTGGTCCAGAGCCCTTTCTTGATGTCCTTTCTTTAATTTCATTTCTGATCTTGTTTAGACCTCCTAGAATTCAGGAGCTCTATTTCCTGAACAGGTGATGTAACTAGAATCTGGTTTCTGGTGACAATGTGTAGCACCTTTAAAGCTTGTAAGATTCCCTTGGCCCTTGATATCTATAAGCCAATGAAATGCTTGGATCTGACATGAACTTTCAGTCATCCTAAGAGGAGTCTCAGCAGCTATATGTTCTACAGTAAGGACTGGTATATATTGTTGATTTCCTTTGGGCCACCTGGATCTTTGGTCATACTCCAAAATGCATTCAGTGTAGAGATGAAGTCAACAAAATTTCTTCACTCTGGAAAAAAAACCATCCTTAACTTAGATGTGTTTGGGTGAGATCATTTTAAGTTAAAACATGGCAGTAAACACAGCAATTATAATTGCTACAGCTGAACTATGGTCTGTCTTTGAACCTAAACTGCTGGAGCAAGGAAGCTGCCTCACAGACATCCCTCATATTGAGTATTGTTCATTTTCTTGTACGGAGTCATTGCAGGTGTTAGAGAGTTTCAAGGGTTCATCCAAGTCAAAAATTGAGATAACTCATCTGACTGCTACATCAGCTTGAGTTTATTTACTTGGATTAGTGAAGCTGAGTTAGAAAAACACTCTCTTTTTTTTTTTGCTACAGCCATGCCCTTTCCCTGTTTTCCTAAATGGAACTATTTTCAAAGGTTTATGGAGTTCAGAAAAAAGTCTGAATGTGCAAACAACAAAACCTTTTAAAAAAGACAGTGAAAAATAAAACCCTGCAGCTGCTGCAGCGCGGGATATTATGAATCTAATGAGCCTGAATGGGTTAGCTCTTAAAAAGCTGGAGTCTATCATGCAGTTTTTCAGGCACACCTGGTGACAGACATTTTGGCAGGACTTGAGCTGTGGTTCAGTGACAGCAGATGGCTTGTCTTAATAACCAAATGACAAGGAAAATATCTGGATTTTTCTTTTTCTTTTTTTTTTTTTTAATTATCAAACATCTCTTAAGGAGTTTCTGAAAAATGAAAAATATTGTAAATGTCATAATCAGCTGGACAGAAAGTCAGCTTAAATATCAATTTACTATTTAAAATATCTTATTTACGGGCTACAAAGGTTCAAAGATTTGGAATGTTTTTATGTTGAGACAGTATCTGTAGGAAAGCTGCTGCATAAAGGTACGGTGAATTTTATGATTTCTAGCTGTAGTAAGTTTGCTACTCTATAAAAATTTAAATCAAATCTTTGGATCCTCTCCTCTCCTCTCCTCTCCCCATTTCCCTTCCCTTCCCTTCCCTTCCCTTCCCTTCCCTTCCCCACTTAATCTCAAAAACATGAACGCAGTGTGATGGAGTGTCATCATTCTGAATTTCCAGACAGACTACAAGAATAGTTTTAAGAGGCATGACTTTCCAGGATCACATCACTCAAAATGTCACAAACTCTGTAATACCATGCTCACAGAACCTGGCCTCTTTCCAATGCATTATAGAATTCAAGACTTTAAAGAAGGAAATAACCATTCTGTAGCAGCAAGACACCTGACACAATACGTTTTCTTTGTCTACAGGGAGATTCCTGTAGATTTTTTTTTCTTTTACATATGGTTATGTTGTTGACAAGGCAGTGACAGTTACAAATGCTGTAGTAACCCACTGCATTCTCCCTGGGGAAGACAAGAAATTTCTATTTGAAGAGCACTCTTGAAATGGTTGTATCTGCCACCTTATGGTGGGGTGGCTTCCTCCCAAGGGCACATGCAACTCTGGGAGCTGCTGCTCCACTGCCATTTCAGTGGAGATTGGTAATGAGGGACAGCCACCTGGCTTGTGCCTGGTTGAATTTACTTAAACCTAGACTCGGTTAACAGATCCAGCTTGCATTCTGTGCATCTTAAAATTACAGAAGATATTGACCTATGTTTTCCTACAATGATTTCTCTTTTTTTTTTTTCCTTTCAACATAATGCCTTTACTGAATAGATGTAGTTTTTAAGCTTTTTTTCTCTTAGACACTTCCCTGTTTATCTTTCTTCTGGAGATACTGTGTCCAGTTCTGGGCTCCCCAGTTCAAGAAAGACAGGGAGCTGCTGGAGAGAGCACAACAAAGGGCTACAAAGATGATTAAGGAACTAGAACATCTAGACTAGATTTATGAGGAAAGACTGAAGAACCTGGGTCTTTTTGGTCTGGAGAAAACTGAGTGGGGGGCGCTGATCAATGCTTATAAATACTTAAAAGGTGGGTGTCAAGAGGATGAGGATAGTCTTTTTTTCAGTGGTGTCCAGTGATACAACACAAACTGGAACATAAGAAGTTCCATCAAAACATGAGGAGGAGCTTCTTTACTTTGAGGATGGCAAAGCACTGGAACGGTTTGCCCAGAGAAATGTGGAGACTCCACAGACTCCTGCCTGGACATGTTCCTGTGCAACCTGCTCTAGGTGGACCTGCTTTGGCAGGGAGGTTGAACTAGATGATCTCCAGAGGTCCCTTCCAACCCCATATCATTCTGTGATTCTGTGATATCTAGGACTTAAACTATGACTTATTAAACCTAGTGATTTTTTTCTCTGGAGCTTTTGATGGGTTCTGTAACTTCTACAAACCAACATGGAGTGAGAACCTGTAATGTTTTCCCAAGGAGTCTCCTTCAAAGACAAAGGAAGATGTTTTAGTATCTTTCTTTTCTGCTGAACTGGAATAAACTTGGTGGCAGAGGTGAGGAAAGCAAGTGAGTTAATGAAAGAAACCTCCGTTTATTCCTGTATTGCTCCAAGTGTTAATTTATTACTTATTAATATTAATTCTGTATGGATTTGGAATAACTCCATATACTGTAACTAATGGAGCTGAATTATTATTAAAAAAAAAAAGTCTTAAATGCTTTCATCCCATATAATTTATAGAATGACTAATTTTTTACTATTCATAGATATTGTAGCTCAGGTTCATTGCACATAACTTTACCACTTTCCTAAAACATAAAATTATGACAATGTCTGCCTTGTGCTACTTCTGTAGTCGGAGAACAGGCACCAGAGCTCTTGATTGTCCTTTAGTTCATCTAAGATCTTTATTATCACCCTAGAGCTGCCTCTACTACTTTTCCAAAGTAACATGGAATAAATCTAAATATATCACTTTTCTGCATATGTATCCTTTTTACTCCCATTATAATCAACCTTTTATACATGTGAAGAGAGCAGTAGAGGACTGCAAATCATATGTACGTGCACTTTGACTAGCCAAGCGTCTGGAGTTTCTTCTGCTCTTGCCAAAAGTGATGGCACATTTTGGAACCTCTTCTCTGTTGCTTCCTTCTCTGCAGCTCTGTGCTCTTTTTCTCTATTTTTATCAATGTGAAATAAATCGATCAGAAAAGGGTGAAAACAGAACACTGGAACTTGAGGCGGCCTCAGCCTCCAAAATGTGACTCTCAATTTTATATTAAAAAAACAATTTTTATAATTCTACTGTGCCAATTATTCCATATGCTAACAAACAGAGGATGGTGAAGGTTGCTACGAACAAGAAATAACATTGATTTCATGACAGCTGACAAGACAGGTAGTATTGAAGACAAAGCCTTAATTTCAGGAACTTAAACAGAAAAACTAGTATCCCACCTTCTAAGGAACTGATACTCTTCATTTATGATTAATTTACTTTGACATAAATAGTCTAAATTTTTAAGTGGAACATACACAATACTGAAGCACTTTGAGCTGGGTGAATTTTTTATTGAGATTCTTTCCAATAAAGCTGTCAAAGTTTGATATTAAGAGCATTCTAAGTGATTTAGGCATACATCCTTAATTTTTAATATAATAAAATTTGTAATTTGGGTGCAACAAAAATCCCCCAGAGCACTAAATCCTGATTTTAGAATTGAAATATATATGTGCATTTTCATACCTACCGGTAGGCCTGAAAAATATTCTTGTTTTCTCTATAGGGCATTGACCTATGAGGCCTTGTCTACTTCTTGATCTGCAGCAGTCTTTGATGCTCTTTACAGGGTACATGGTCCTTGAAGTGAATATCTTGTAAAAGTATGATTCTGTTTGCTTCATCTTACAGTGAAGAGGTACCATAAAATCCCAGCAGTTTATAGCATATATTGGTTGCTTGTAAATGAAAAATATATAGTATATGAGAAATACTGATTCATCTTTCTATTTCATTTGAATACTAAGTTACTTATCAATTTATCGTACAGTGTTTTTGAAACCAGTCAAAAAAAGCCCCCCCCCAAACCAGGAAGACACTGTGCAAATTCCATGTTTATTTAAAGAAGAAATATTTGAAAGGTTTGAATTTTTCTATGGTTGTGTACTAGACTTGTATAAATTAAATAATTATGTCTGTTTACCCCTGTGGAATCAAATATGTCTATTTCCTTTATAATAAAGACAAAACATATCAGAGATCTTAAAATTCCTTAGGTGAATTCAACTGTTGAAGGACTGTACAAGTCTCTTCATTTTATACAAAACACTTACTCTTCATTTTATACAAAGCATTTAATCTCTTCTAATTTGTCTCCCATTCCCAGTAAATATGAATTTATTAGCTTGCATTGTTTACACAACTTTCTTCCCTAATCACTAAAAGGAGATGGTGACAGTTGTAGGAACACAGGCTTTGCCAGTCCCACACTGCAATGGGATTCTTCTCCACACTGGTAACTCCAGTGAGACTTACATTATTAGAATTTGTGTTCCAGCACCAGTGAGTTATGAAACTAGTGGAAAAGTACTGGTATACAGTTGTACACAAATCATTCTTACCTCTACAGTGTTATTTATTTCTTTATTTGTTGTGTTACTGTACAGCAGGTACTGTTCCAGTGTAGCACAGCTTTCTGTTATGTCAAATTCAGCAGAAAGGCATAACAATTAGTCTCCTTCTAAACAAGGGACATGAGAAGGGAACAAGCACGGAAATATTAGAAAACAGAATGGCTTTGGTTAGCATGAAATGCAGTGCCCTCCATGCAGCAGCTCATCAATTTTGTTTAAAACATCACAGCAGCAAAAGTTCTAAAGAAGAGATTTGAAGGAGAAGTAGACTTTTCAGAGTATTTGCAGCATGAGATATAGAACAAGATATGTTCTGCTGGTAAGCGTCCTGCTTTGACCTGGAAGTAGTCTGGATAATCCAGTAACTCTTTTTATCTTTAACTTTCTTTTAATGTTCTTTTGCATTTTTTATTGTGCTAAATAACTTTCTAACAGAATACTGCTTAGGAATCTTGCACAGTTTAATTAATAGCCATAAAGTAAAATTGCCACAATTAATATATTTTCATCATTTAATTTAGTCTGCCACCTATTTTGAAATGTGCAAAGATTTCCTGTCTTTAATTTTTTTTCCCCAAACTGCTAGCAGAACCCAGTAAAATCACACTGCAGAAAATATGGAGAGGAAAACAAAAGATCTGTTGAGCCCTGTAGGTCATGGAGAGATATCTTTATTGACACAATCATATACTGAGACTTTATTTGCCAGCCTTAATTCATTTACAAGGAAATAAAATGTGAAACTTCAGTAGTTTCTTGTAGATGAGGTCTGTTTGTTCAAGAACACTATTACACTATTGATGAAGCTATGCATTTGCTTAATGAAGGATTAGAAATTTAAACCAGACATACAGCAACATTCTTCTGTCTTTTATCAAGGTGGGTGTTCGTGGCTCTTTGAACTTTGAGCTTTCAGAAATAACAATACTAGTAAGGCGGTTGTTATGTGTAGCTCTTTGTAAGGTTTCAGTTCTGATTGCTGTAAATTTATTGAGAAAAAGAGCAGTAAAAAGACAGTTTAGTAATCAAACAAAGCTCTGATGTTAGAATACCTGCTATTTATTATCTGTCTTGTACATAAAGACATAGTCCTTGCTGTGTGGAAACATAAATATCAGCCTGTAGGGTCTTAAAATTGCTGATGAAGCAATTTGATATACTGCTGCATTGTCTCCTCTCAGCAGTATATCAGATCACATGAGCAGAATTTCATTAGCAGTTGATAACAATTTGATATTTTTGATCTGCTTTGAGTTCTGAGTCTCCATGACCAAAGTAGAGAAGGTGATCTAACAGCAGTACAATTAGAACCATGCGGTCCTTTTGCTCAAGCTCAGCTCTCATTTTAAACTGAAACCAAATGTGAGCTAAACTTATCTTGGAAGCTGTTGGTTATTTTGAAAGAATCTGTTTCATTTTTTTTAGGATAGTAGCTCAATTTGCAAAGAGAAGTAGAAATCCCATGAAGAATTATAATTATCAGGGATGTGTGTTCCAAGTTTGAAGACAATGAAGAAGTTGATGTGCATCCAAAACAGATCAGAATCCTTTCTCCCTCTAGACTTCTTCATTACTAGCATGAAAATAGATTTTATTTCCCATGTCCACTCTTGGGCAAAGATTACTCAGAAAGCTAGATAAAATACTTATCTCTCAAATTCAGGAATCTATTTACAATAAAGAGTGATTTCAGCAGCCATAATCTATGGTACAAGAAACCTCAAAACAAGCAACAATGAAATCACTAGCCCTTGAGAAGTTTGTTCCTTCATATAAGTAATTAAAGGCTAGCTTTTTTCATTAATTTTCCCAAAGATTTGCTGTTCAATATTTTATGATAATTTAATTTTTGGATTGACAATCATTTTTTTAGATGAAAAAGGTAAAGAAGAACAGAAAACTTCATATCATAAGCTATTTTGTAATATTTTGCACTGAAATGTTTCACATGTGAAGGTACTGACAATGACGTAATCTTTCTGATAGATAACAGCCTCACCTGAAAGCACTGCAAAAAAAAATAATCTGAAATGATACATTTTATTTGGCAAAGTGTTCTATTTTATAACAATTTTCCTAAATATCAGTAAATTTTTGCAGGTAAAATCTTTTATTATGTGCCCAAAAATTAAGTAATTACTGGATAGTTATTCAAATGGCATAATAGTCAATGTCTTATAAAATATAGTTTATTTTTAAGCATTAAGATAATTCAGACAATTCCATTTGACTTTTTTTTTTTTAGCATTAGACTAATTATTTAACATTTTTGCAGAACTAAAGGCTTATGAGGGAATAAAGTATGTAAGTTCTAGTTTCTTAGTCAAACCTGCATTATATTTTCTCTTAAAACAACAGAGCAGGGTGTGGCAAATCCCCTTGGCCTAACAATTTTAGCATCTAATTTGTATATGCATATTTTTTTTCTTCAACTCGTTTCTATTTCCCTCAAAAAGAACTCTTGAAATAAAGCCATTTTGTAAGACTGACCCTGGGCCTTGGGATCTCTGACCGAGCTGGCTGGGGAATATCTATATTTTCCATACTAATAAGACTTGGCTTTCTTGCCCGGTTTCTGACTATAGACAAACATGTCAGTTAATCAAGGTTGCAGTCAAAAGTTCATTGGAAGTCTGCTGTGACTATACCAAGAAAAACAGAGGTTTATGGGAAAGTTTAGTCAAGATGTTTGGTATAATGTTATAGGTGTAATAAACTAATTCATAAACCACAAAATGCTATCTAGTGAAATTGTATAGCATTATTGTGCTTGACTTGGAAACTTTCGAATAAATTCAACACATGGTCTGTCTGTCATGATTTGTCTCACCACTGCTTAGATTGGAAGTTACTCATGGTGATAATACTAGTGGTTGTCTGATGAAATGAACTCAGAGCATATCTGACCTTTATTAAATTTTAGCAGAAAAAAAGCTACAGGACAATCCTAGTGGAGATTGAGGAAATTTAACACTTTTAAAGCAAAATGAAGGTTCTGATTTTGTAGTCCAAAACATTCAAATACGGACTAATGTTTTCTAGATTAATGACTGGCTTTGCAGCTGGCTGGAATGGACATGTACTTGATACAGTATCCAGCTGAAGTGTTGCACTCATTCTTTTTCAAGGCTGTCCTGCAAGGAAATAAAAATAATTACTTGTGCCATTCGGTCATATCAAAAAGTTGTTGCAACAAAACGCGTGATATTTCAGTTTTCACTAGCAAATGAAACATCACCATATTTTTAACGAAACATTCAATCCACTTAAATGTTTCACTATTGTAGTGAATTGACACAGATCAGCATTACACTTTGTTAAAAATTCATATCATGTTATTTATTTTTACTTTACCAAACTCCAAATTGTGAGTCAAGATTTTTGGAGCAGAAATGTCAAAGGACATTTTAAGCCATTCTTAGTTACTCAAGCCTTTCTAGCAAACCTGTCTGAAGTCTGAAACTTTTGAAAAAACACTGAAAAAAAATCTGGTGCCACTATAGCACCAGTTGAAGGAAGCCTATTGACAAAGCCCTCTTACTCCAGCTACAGGAGGCATTGCGTTTGCAGGCTCTCATTTCTTGGGGAACTTCAATCACCCCGACACCTGCTGGAAAAGTAGCACGGCGAGCTGTAGGCAATCCAGGAGACTCCTGGAGTGCATTGAGGATAACTTCTTAAGTCAGGTAACAGAAAGCCCCACCAGAGGGGACGCAATATTGAACCTGTTGGTTACCAATGCAAGTGAACTAATCAGAGACACGAAGACTGGAGGCAGCCTGGGCTGCAGTGATCCTGCACTGGTGGAGTTTGCAGTCCTGAGGGATACGGGTCAGGCTTAGAGGAAAGTGAGGACCCTGATTTTTAGGAAAGCAAACTTCCTGCTCTTCAAAGAGTTAATGAATAGGACCCTACCCTTGGGGAGAAAGGGAGCAGAACAGAACTTGAAGATCTTTAAGGACACTTTCCATAGAGCACAAGAGCTCTTAATCCTCACATGTAAGAGGTCAGGAAACGAAGGCAAGAGACCAGCATGGCTGAGCCGAGACCTGTTGGTCATATTAAAGGGCAAGAAAGAGATGCATAGGCAGGGTGGCCTATAGTGGAATCAGGGCCAGGCATCCTGGGAGGAATATAGGGACATTGCACCTGGTTGTGTAGGGATATGGTCAGGAAGGCCAAGGCACAGCTGGAGCTGAACTTGGCAAATGACACAAAGAAAAGTAAGAAGGGCTTCTATAGGTATGTCAATCAGAAAATGCCAATTACCTGGACTTCTGTAAGACCTTTGACACAATCCCCCACAACATCCTTCTTTCTAAATTGGAGAGGTAGGGATTTGATGGATCAGTGCATGGGGTGTTGGCTGGATGGTGTCATCCAGACAGTAATGTTCAACAGCTCAATGTCCAGATGGAGACCAGTGACAAATGGTACCCCTCATTAGGACAACTACTGTTTAATATCTTCATCAGTGACATAGATAGTGGGATTGAGTTCACCCTCAGCCAGTTTGCAGACAACTCCAAGCTGAGCGGTGTGGTTGACACGCCTGAGGGACAGGAGGGTAGGACAAGCCCAGAGAGACCTGGACGAGCTTCAGAAGTGGGCCCTCATGAGGCTCAACAAGGCCAAGTCCAACATCCTGCACGTGGATCAGGGGAAACCCCAGTATCAATACAGGCAGGAGGATGGAGGGATTGAGAGCAGCCCTGAAGAGAAGTGGGGTTTGGTCTAAATGACCTATAAAAGTCCATTCCAACCCAAACTATTCTATGTTTCTAGCAGTTGTGTTGTTTCAGAAAGATTTTTTTGTGTGGAATGAAACAGATGTTAAGCTATTAAAGAAAAAAAAAAAAGAAAAAATAGAAAGAAAGAAAAAAAAAAGAAAAAAAAAAAGAAAAATCTTTTATTCTCTCATTTTAGGTTGCCATAATAGAAGATCATAGAATTAATGACGCTAAACTTACTATTAACTAAAAGTGCTCTGAAGTGGGGAAGGTTTACTCTAGAGATCACTGTATTCTCATGAAATTTGGCCAGAACCTACAATAACTTTATAGTATGTTAAACCCACGAGAGAACTAAATTAATATAGAGATGTTAATATAGTACTGCATTAGTACAAAAAAAAGAAAATAATCACAAAAGTCAGGGCTTAAATGCTAATAGAAAATTGCTAGAAGAGAATAATAGGGTAGAAAAAATACATTATGTTAATTATTTAAGTAAAATAAAAACTTCTAAAACTTCAGTTTCATCATGTATCTTCAATATTAAGAGTTTATTTAATAGATTAATTTTATCTGTCTATTTAGTAGATTAATTTTTATAATGCATATTGATATTCATTCTGACACTGTGTAAAATACTGAAGATGCATTTCTTTTCACAACTGCTTCACCACAAAAATTAGGTAGTTACGTATGTCTATGCAGTTATGTAGAGCTACTTTTACCACCAAAATTTCATGGCTCCAAAGGATTCTAGATTTCACCTCAATATGTTTTTTCTTCACAAGTGGGAAGGATCATAATCTCAGTGTAACAGAATGAAGCTGCAGATCCTAAAGACTAAACTAAAGTTGTTTAATTGTGTCTGGTGAGAGCTTTTCTAGCCCATGCAGATTGCTCCAACATAGAAACAGAGTCAGAAGAAAAGCTTCTTTTGCTGAATGCAAATACCTCAAATTCCAGTCCAGTACTTTTGAATGCAGGATCATCTTTCTCCTATTGAGAGGTGTTTGATATTTTAGTTTAAATTACTTGCATGGAATAATACAAATACCCCATCTCTGGAAAGATCTAGACTTGGAAATTTTATCTGAGAGTTTAAATAATTTGGAGAGAGCTTCATTAATTTGAAGGAAAACACTCAAGATAGCATAGAGTCAGAGCAGGAGATTCCTGATCTGTTAAGTTATAAACCTTCTGTCTTACCTAAATGTGGTCCTGTTTCTCTCTGGCATGCACAAAATTTATTTCAGATCTTGATGTCGCAAACATTTAAACACTTCCTTAATTTCTCTTTAATTAAATATCCGTAATTTCACTGCCCCCAAAGTACTCTAGTTATGATTAAATGTTAACATAAATTTACATTTGCAGGATGAGTTGACAAGACAAGATGCCTGTTATTTACTATGAAAAAGGAAGTTTTGTTTTCAAAAACAGGCAGTCTAATAACAACAGCTGGACAATCCACTTCTTTCATTGTGTTGTCCGTGTATATTAATTTGGATATAATACAATCCTAAAATAGTACAGTGTAAGCCAAGACTAAAACATGTTACAAATAGATCTGTAGTTTTGTGATCCACAGAAATAGGGTGGTTGAAAATGAAAGAAAACAAAATCAGATTTCAGATTTATAATTAATTGGTAAGATATCAGGCCTTTGTATTGATAAGACTTAGGGCCAGATGCACAAAAGTAAAATTATATTGCATTAACCTCCTACACTCCCTGTGGCTCATAATTGGCAAATCCTTACTGATGTCTGTATTCTCCCTTCAAATGAGATATGTCATTGTAGATATTTCAGTCCACATCTTTCTCTGCTGGCGCAATTAACATTGAATCTTCCAAGCAATATTGTTTATATAAACTGAAGATCTGACATTAACTTTTAGCTCTTGATCTGAGGACACATTTGACAACATATTTGTTGTGCAGATGAACATGAAAGATAAAAAGGGAACATTATTCTTGCTTCCAGATTACACTATATTGCTACAGTGCATAAATGAAAATAGAATTTTCTTTCATTTAAAATTCAACTTCAATAAATATATTGTGAAGAAAAATCATAAAAAGACCAGTCCTCTGAGATATCACTCTCATGCCTGTCTTTCTTAAAAATAACATGAAGGCTTGTTGAAGAACTGTAGATATATAATTTATAGAGACATATATATATGACAATGTAATGGTATGTTTCTGGTTGGGTTTATTTTTTTGTGGATTTTTCCAAATCTCAGTCTGGACCAAGAGGACCAGGCAGTTATCTTCTATATTTTCTTTAGCTGTAGTACTCCTGTCTTGTAGATGCCACATATGAGGCTATAGGTAATACCATAATTTTTCATTGCACTATTATCTTGGTGATGGGTACCCAGCAATGTATAGCTCCTGCTTGTTTTCCCTTTCCTTTTGGACTTTGGAGAAAAGCAAGAAGTAATAACAAGGATTCATTTTAAGCAGGGAACTCATCTTCCATGTCACACATCCTTGATTTCTTCCAGTTGCACAGGAGTTATCAAAGCCAAAGATTGGTCTTAGTCGTTCCTCACCAATTCTATTACCTGATATTTTGTGGTCAGTGCAGATGATCAGAGTGTTTGCACACAAATTGCTCAGATTGCCCACAACAGTGTCCTTCAGCTTTGCTCAAATTGATGCCTTCTCCATTGTCATGTCGTTCAGGTCCAAATGAATTATTGGATTTATGCCAAAAAAAACCCCGAGGTCCACATTATTTGTCCACTTATTGGACATTTTTTTTAGCCCACCAAATATCAGAGACATCCAGTAATCAAAAGAAAACAAACAAGAAAATAAACTAATGTTTTTCTGACCAGTTTTATACTTAAAAAAAAAAAAGGAATTATTTATTACAGAAAGAACAGTAATTCACAGTAAGTCATACTAAGAACTAAGTGCAACTAAGAAAAGAACATGGATTATTACAGGTCTTATTATTAATAGTACTTATTAGGAAAGTACTTAAAGGTCAATGAAGAATGGAACTACATTATGCTTGGCAATAGAAGATAAATTCTTTTATACAGTATTCAACACAAATTAACAAGAAGTACACAGGATGTGGGATGTTCTTAATAGCACCACAATAAAACAATGGTAGAAAGAATGAAGTAATCTCCCATTATTTTTTTTTTAAATGTACTTGTTAACAAAAGCTAAAATTCATGGAAAGAGGAGGGAAGATGAAGAACAGGGTTGTGGGTATGAAATAGATAAAAACGAAGTCCAGTGGAGTAAAAAAGAAATTAAGAGAATGTAGATGGAGAGGAAGAGAGAGTTTGTAGCAAGCAGCTCCAAGCCCTAATTAGAGGCTGCCTTTCAGAACTGCAGGATCAGGGAGTTTTCTGATTTCCCAGCTGACATTAGAGTCACTCCTTATGCAGCACCTCCTCACACAGGCCTAAGGCTAGTCTGTACCAACATCCACAACGGCAAAAGATAGTACTGAAAACTGTCAACTATATGATGTTATATCACAGGCATATTTGCAACTTTCAAAAGAACCATGTTGTATAAGTGAATAAAATACGTTATTTAGTCCTCCTCTATTTTACTATGTAGGGTAGGCACTTCCAGTGTGGTTTTCTTTTTATGCATCACTGTCATTTTGCCTTAGAACTATACCATCTAAAGTGGTTTATGTTATATATTTTTATAGCAATGAATGACAGCAAGAGAAAGTGCTTGCTTATGGCACTATAGATTTTTTCCCTTTTTAAGAAAAAAGTCTTGTGTCTTGTACTTCTGAGATTTAGCATAAAAAAACCCCATCTCCTAATGTTTTGGATGCAAGAAGAACAAAAAAACCATACACTTCTACTCAGCTCCAGGACATGATCAGAGTATCTTTCTTCAAGTCCTTTCTCCTTTTCCTTCCTTCCTAATTACCAGCACAAAAGTATCTTCATCTGTGTTTCTTCTCTTAGATAACACTAGCAGTGATATCAAATTGAGTATTCAATTAAAGTAATCCCAGAAGTAAAATCTTCAAATCAAGCTTTAAGTTCATGAAGTCTGGGATAATTCAGGAAGTCTTTGATGTAAGTTTTTATGCAATACAGACTGCTTTCAAGGTTCAGATTTTCCTTGTTTTATAAAGAAAGTGTCAGAAGTGGTACAAGATTTAAAACTGCATACAAACAATGTTTTTTCTAATAAATATAGATTAGAAGTAGACCCTTTGTAGTAAATCTAATAAATCAGCTGAATGGCATCACACCTGACGTGTCTTAGAGTCATTATGTGTAATTGGCTAATGGTGTATTTAGTCTTGTCCTATTGGAGCACCCTCAGGGATAATTTCAGTAAGTTTTGAATCTCCACAAGGATTTCTCTGCAGAGGTAAATTATTATTTTTTAAAGAACACTAACTAATTACTTTTATTTAAATTCATTTCTAAAGCAATCAGTCTGTCTTAAGATCTCACTGCATTTTCAAGAAGTGATGAATTTGATGTTCTATGATGCCTTGAATTTCCCCCTTGAGCCAAGAAAGGTGATGAGAAAAGGAAATGAAGCCCCAAAATCCAGAGTTCATGAAACATGCAGTATTAAAAACATATGTGGCCTATACAAAGAGGATCTCAGCCAGTGCCCTCTGGTTATGCCTGACTATAAATGACTAAAATTCTTGTTCTCCGGGGAAAGAATCAACTTAACATACTCAAAGCATAGAAGACTTCTCTGTAAGTACGGGACATAGTAGATACTGGGATTCTATTGCCTGACATATAGTGATTCTCAGAAAAATGTATAGACATGGTATAAAACTATAACCTTTTAAAACCATCTGGTAACAAGCTAAACAGGTCACTACATACATCAAAGGACTTTTTTTCCCATTCTCCAAATAGCTCTCTATTTTATCTGTGGATTTGCAGATGTACTTTTGAATATATTTTCCTCATCACTTTTCCAAAATTTCAGAATTTTCTAAAAATAATTGATCTAATGAGGAACTTGGAAATTGATGAACTCATGTTTACTGGGCAATGGACAACCAAGCTGAAAAAAAAAAAGAAAATCCTAAAAAATCTTTTTGGTTTCAAAGCAAAAATAAAAGAAACAGATAACAGATCTATAACTTCTGAAGATGTTTCACAAATGTAGATGCTTAAGGATGTCTGAAATTAGTTTCAGGGTGATTAACAAGACAGAGGAAAAGATATTTACATTAAACATATTAAACTTTTAGAAAAAATCTTTAGAACACTGACATTAAGCTTCAGAATTACTGGTTTCTGTTAATTAGTTCCCCTCAGTTACTGGCTTATGAGTGGTTTATTGGAAATGTATGATTTTAATTAAGACATGAGACCTTTCTATAGATTTCATTGGTAGGTAAGCAGCAAAATTTGTAGTAAGTGGACCACACATTCCAAATTGATTTGAGGATGTCTTTACCTTTGAAAATTATTTTCCTTTCTCTTCATAAAGGCTAACAAATTCATCTTGGAATTAAGTGATCATGAGAAGAAAACACAAATAAAACAGGCTGCTGTAATTTTATTGCCACTGTTTGTTATTCAGTAAAAAATGTGTTTATTCTAAGAAGCCTTTTGCTTTCTATTTAGTTCTACATCGACAACTGTCCACCTTGTCTATTTTTCTCTCTTTAGGCAGTTTAAAGAGTGTGATGTAAAAGCCTGAGTTATTGGAACATCACTTGACCTCAGTGGAGTGAGTAAAGCTTTTGTTTCTGGGTTTTGGGTGAGGGTTGGAATGTAATGATCAGCTGGAGGAATATAAACCAAAAAGGTAAAATAACATTTTCAATTTTCTCCAACTCCTCTTTCATACTAAATGCATAAAACAACAATTGATAAGAAGGAATTGGGAATCTTTAAATTATTAGTATATAGAGAACTAAGTTTGCAAAAAATCAGCATATAAAGCAGCATGTAGTCCTTACTGTCTACAACCTACCTCAGTAATGGTGCTTGGTGACTTCAGGGCTAGATAAATAAGAAGTAATTATTCATAATAATGTTGGGCCAGATGGTCTATTGAGAAAGTTATGCTTGTAGACAATTTAGCCCGCAAATTTGGTTTTGTTCTTGTTGATGCATGGAATTATTCTGTTGCTGAAATATTTTTTGTGACTCCTATAGTGGTTGTCTTTTGATACTCTTTTTTTCAGCCTGCTGAAAATTTGATACTCTGTGGTGATGACTGGTATTTTTAAAGACTGAGAGGAGCTGGCTGCTTATTTAAAGCCAGTGTATTTGGACACATGGACACATGCCTTCTTTGGCTCCTATTAGCTTCCCCTTGTGCAACAAAATGCTTTGTCAAGATTGCTTGGGTCACCTGATCTAGGAAGGACAGATTTATGTTAGACTAATATATCAACCAGACTGGGATGAAGGCAGTAAATGGAACTACTTTCATTATTGTAGTCAGCTCACATGACACTTGATCAGATGTCACTGGGGCAAGCTCACAGAGCTGTTGATTTTGGGTACCTTTGCATTAAGATAGTAAGTCTTCTCTGTTTATTGGTATTTGGAATATCTCATGTATGTTTTGGAGTAATACTACAGGTTATAATAGAACAGTTTTGAAGCTGATTCCTGAAATTAAAAGTGCAATGAGGAAGCAACTGACATTACACTTTAGTTGGGATAAAAAAAAACCCACCTTGTTCTTGGAAAAATTTTAGTTCTCAAAAAAAATCCAAAAGAAGTAAATTTCACTAGTTTAGGATTTATTTATTTTTTTAATCCCTATTGATGGAATTTTCTGAGTTTTTCCTGTGTTAGACAGAAAAGCCTTGTCTGTTGAAATATCAGATAATTGCAGTGTATAGAATGTATTTCTACATAAATTAGGAAAGATAAATCTGAAACCTTATCAGCACACTAAGAGCAGAAAATGTATTTCAAGCGATACCTCATACGTATTTGGATGTTTGTTTATTTTAGTGATGCAGAACTGTGGACGTGAAATCCTATTCTGATATATGCTACAATTTGCCACTGCAATTGAGAAAATTAATTGAAGACTGTGAAATGTAAAATCACTGTTCAGTGTACTGTCTGCCTCTTATAACTAGGAACTAAGAAAATCATCACTGAAAGTAACCTTCAACAAATGTGACATGACAGAGAAAATTTACATATTTGAAACACCTCTTTTGTATTTTCTCTGTAGTCTCATTTGGACACACTAGAACAATATTAAAACAATTTATTTTAAATGTCTAACTAACCCTGACTTCTATTTCCAATATATTTCCCTGTACTACCAAATACCGAAAAAAAGCCATTAGAAGACTGATTCACTCATTTGTAGGTGATCTATGATGCAATTTATCAGTCTTTACAATTTTTTTCTCAGTAAGTACTGTAAACAACTCAATTTTTTGAATAAATTTCACAGAAGATATATTCAGGTTTGATTTATTTTAAACAGGTTTTACATAAGCAGAAGAGACCTGGAAAGTACAGGGAAAAATAGGAATTTGTACAAGAATAACCAAATCATCACTTCTTCACACCATTCTAATTTCTTGTTTTAATAAAGAAGTGAAATTACTACAGAATTGGTTGTTCTAACTTGTATTACTCTTTTCAGTTCAGTTCACTGGATTTTCTACTCATACATAATCCTGTAACCATGAGAACAAAAATCCCATTGCAATATTTATTATTTATCCAAAGCCAGAACTGGTGCCAGACCTCTTTATTTTGTGTTGCTGTTCCTTCCATTTCCAGACAAAGAATCCAGGTGTAACTTGGATGCTTCTATCTGCTGAACATATGACTGCTTCATAGCAGAATACTGCCATAAAATGATGACTCGTATATTTACTTGCTTCTGTACACTGCTTCTGTTGAGGTTGCTGTTTCTGTACATTTACTTTCAGTTTTCCCCACTCTTCTTCCTTGGCCAAATACGGGTGGTTCTCTGACTCTGATCTTAAGGAAAGGCTGGACCATTGTGTTTGAATACCTCTAGTTGGATTGCTGCACGATTTTTGGAATTCTTACTTTTATTGTCTCTTAAAATCTATTCCAAAGGTAACAAGTTTTCTTCAGAAATTAAGAGGCTGGGGGGGCAGATTATTTGGGGATTTTACTCTAAATTTAATTTGTCTGCCAAACAAAAGCACTCTTCTTCTGACACAGTGAAGGGAACTTAGATACTTCTCAACAAGTCCATATCTTCTTAAGGGGGAGAGAAAACCCTCTAAAAAGTGACTCTTGAAATGTGGGTTATTCCAATGATCTATATCTAAATCAGATCTTTTCCTTATTTGTCCCTAGATTTTTGGAGGCCTACTAAAGTAGAAATAATAGAAGGAATAAAAGAAGCTTAAGACTCTTGAGAGGGAAAAGGAAAGGTAAAGGGAAGAGATGATAAACTCACAAAGTCACACCTAGAATGACTGAGAGATAATAAGCATTGAAACTTTAAAGTGCATTTTTTTTCCTTCTTGTTCTTATTTATACTGAATTCAGCGATACCAGATGCTAGGCAGATGCACTGCTCTATTTGGCTATAAAGTTGTAATCGGTGCATAGACTGAGATTCTTCTTGTCCTTTCCTTCAAACATTGTCTTCAAGTTTCCCAAGTCCAGTGATACTCTATCATTCTGCTAAGCAAAGAAATAACCAGAGGACATTTGTAAGAGGACAACTTGTAAATTCCCAAGGAATTTCTGGGAATCATAATATTATCAAGGAATTAGATGTTTTTTACTTTGAGAGCTGGCTTCATATTAGCCTTAGGGAATCACAAATGTCAGGGCTGTGCTACAGTATAGCTTTCCTGTGTTTAAACAGTGTCCTGTGTTAATCTGTCTGGCACATCTGGTAACTTTCAAAAGCAGAAGCAAAAAGGCTACTCTATGTAGCAAAAAGTGTGAGAAAGAAATTCAGAAGTACCATCCTTCTTTTTACAGACATAGAAAATTACGAGAGCACAGTTGGTATTTTTCATTCTCGAGAACATGCAGCAGCTTAATTTCACCAAGGCTAATTGATTTTCACAGCTGGTGCATGAAAGGCTAAAGACAATATGAAATTTGAAAAGGACCCTTGTCTAGCCCCTAAAGATCCTGGTATCTGTGGAGTCAACAGAAACTCTTTGGAACTGGAGATACTGATACATCCAAGAATAACTTCAGGTCACTGGGATGTTTAAGATATTTATTGATCTGCTCATGCTCCAGGTTGTTACAAGAAACCATTTCTTTTCTCATAAGAAACTCTCACGTACCTCCCACGTATTTATTTCCTTTGTGATACCAAAAGGGTGAATAGTTTTTTGTGACATGATATGGCTCTTTACAGTATGCAATATCTTACTGAAGAAGCGTGTTTTATTATTCATTACAGGCAAAACAGATCTTACAGTTGAGACAAATTTGCTATTGCTGATCCATCATCAAGGGGAGGGTTTGTCTGAAAAAAAGGGAAGACTTTTCAACTGTGGAAGGGATTAATCAAGCGTTGCTGTAAAAGTCATTCTTTCATAGCACTTAATCTTGTTCAGTATATCAGATTTCTTCATGTGTGGTCAGTCTTCCTTACCACTGATAAACAAATCAGTGGGATACATGCATTAAGACTGTTGGGGTTTAAGCTTATACCCCAATCACTTATTGAATACTGAGGGTTTTTTACATTACCTTTAATTACCTAAAATCAACTCTTTCTTCCCACATTGTCTCAGCTTTCTATTTGATGTATACATAATGGGAATAAAGATTTTTTTACCTGATGATTTATAAAAAAGGAAGGGCACATCTCATACTGCCACAATGTTTCCATCTTGTAGCTATACCATAGCTATATAGCTATACTATATATTTGCACAAATATTATCTTTTAACAAGGTTTCATCTGCTCCACTTGGCTCACTAGTAAATAACTCATACTTAATCTTGTCCTTTCCCCCTTGGTAATTCATTAGTGTGTTTCAACATGAAATATTTCCTACATCGAACTTTCCTTTCCATAAACATTTAATATATTAATTAATACACATACTTCATGAAAACATCTAAGTCAAGTAAGTGCATGTAGTTGTTAAAGACTACTTATTGAAACCAAGTATAACAGTAATTGATGATTTGGGGTGACAATAGATTTTGAAAGGCTAGTTAAGAAGACCTGTCTCTGAAATATACTGCTATACTAGTATCAAAAAAAAAAAAAAAGTCCCATATGTTAATTTTTGAAGGCAATGAGAGAGCTCTATATAATGTGATATTTGGATTTTGTTATTTTGATTTGGTAGAGATACAAGCTGTCCTGTGAGTCTAGGAGCAGCTTCGAATGTATAATGCATAAAACTGCAAACTGTAATGGATAAAGAAAATGAGACCTGAAAAAAAATCACTTTTTGACACACGACAAATCACTACCAAGAGATAAATTAAAGGAAGGTTGTCAACATTTATACAACAGTTTATAAACCATCCAGTAAGCAAAATGTACTGGTTATTTTGTCACAGAAATGTAATAACATGAATTGGCCATACATGTTGAGCTTCTATGCAGATGTTTTGCCTAAGAATGGCAGAAATTCAGATATGCCTTTACCAAGCACTTTTTTTTTTATTTTCACATTGTAGGCAAATATGGCTAATGGTCTCCTGTGAGCTCTCCATGGCTGGCTTCTCTTTCTCTTAGACAAAATAATCAGATGTAATTTGATGGTGGCTCTTTCAGGAATTTTGAGCACAACATTAAAATTTAGCCTGGATTACACCTTCCAGGAACCATCCTGATTTTGTGTGAGATTAGCTCGGTGCCATCTGGGGAGTCATCAGGTCGAGTGCTAAGGGGTGTTTCAGATGAAATTGAGCAGACTATTTGTAATACCTAAGTTACAATTTACAGTAAGAATGACTTGAGGGAATTTGAGCTGATCATTTGGCTGGCACCTTTGTAATAAGGAATCCTGTACTCGGTGCTCCCCCAAGTTCACCTGACTCACATCATTTGATCCCTGCTAAAGACCAGTAACGTAGTGACACACCATATCAGGGATCACAAAAAATTTATATCCTGTTGCTATGGGAGATGTGGGGAAAGTCTCAGAAACTCATTTAGATTAAAGGGAAGAGGATAGAGAGGGAGGAATCTTTTTATCAGGGATATAGGTTTTGTATCGGCAAATAACTGAAAAGGTTTCTTCTTTCTCTGAGGGACAGTGGCAAAGAGAGAGGGTGGGAAAACATCCATATGCAAAACAACAATGAATTAACATTTTTTTAACAAGGTTGAATTGGGTGGGAAAGGTGAATCTGAGATTGCAAACATTTTGAGACTATAAACCTTGGGATAATAAATGACTGACTTCCTCTTCTCAACAAAGCCATGCTTTTCTCTCACGCTCCATTTCCTTGCAGCTAATAAACTCTAATGAAATACCAGTGCCTTTATATTTCTGTGTTGTACAGATGTCCTTTTTCACTCTGACTCCTCTCGTGGCTAATTTGTCTCTCTGATTATATGATTATAGGAACATTACACTCTTACTTGTTTCATCACTTTCATTTCTCTCTCTCTCTGTGTCTATGATGAGAACACTTTTTTTAATTGACACCTAAGAAAAGATATCACAGAGACAATATAAAAGGGGGTTAGAGGGTTTTAGACTTTGTCTCAATTAAAACGTCAGACAGACAAGTTAATCGCCAGCACACATAATGAAAGACTATTTCGCTTTGAGGCCTAATAAATAGTTTTACAATTTTGATTCCTTCCTTCCTCCCTCCATCTCCTAAAGAGACTGTTAGAGGCCCTTCCTTGAAAGCAGATGATGGCTGTCTAATGAGACAATTTGTCCCATTAGGCTAATCCATGTTCACCAAGTAGATACAGGAGGATAATAAAGCCTCCTGAAAGAAAAATCCATTTAGCACCATTTTAAAATATGGAGAGGGAGAAGGTGACCTATTACAGAAACTTTCCATTGTTACTGCCAACACTGGCAGTCTTGCAGCTGCAGCTAACAGGGCAGCTGATTTTGGTGATACATATTCTCAAATGTGTGGACATATCTATGTAGAAATGTGAATGTTGATACTCACTTCAAAGGAGTTTGGTTAGGAGATGTAAACTGAACAGCATCAGTATAATTGAGACAGGCCTCTTCGACACTCTAAATCTGAAATAGACTCCTTTGTGAATGATCTAGTCACAAGTTATGCACATTCTTTACACGAGGACTAAAGGTCTGAGTGTATCATAGAATTGATACTGATAAAACCAGATGGAAGCCAATGTAAATACAGTTGAATCTAAATTTATGTTTGATTACATGTGAAGAATTTTTGTTTGAAGCCATTCTTATATAGTGAATCGATGTACCATGTAAGATTTCTCAGCCTTTTGGGAGCTAAAAAAGATATCAAGAACAGTGTGTAATCCTAATAAAGATTATAATCTGTCCAAACCATTTCATGATACTATGACATTTTTAAGTTGCTTGCACTAGGGTTTTTTTGACTGGCTAAAAATCCTGTTTTTCAATCGGTGGTGCTTGAGTTAGCCAACTAAGCTATTAGAACATAGACAAAAATCTTCACAGCACTGCAACTGCTTCAAATTTGGCTTAATTTCATTTGCTTAGACTTAGAGACAAAGTTCATACTGCACTGAAAGAACAATTCCAGAACAACTGTAGATGACACTCTTTTTCTTTCCCATATTGCATCAAAATTTTTATATTGCAGGCATACTGTGGATGGCCTATGGAATTGTGTCTGGCAATTCATGAAGATGTTGGAAATTTCAAGTGTGGGATTCCACAGGCTCTAAGGAATAGTCTTTTCCTGTGTTCCAGCTGTATCAGAAGCCACGCTCACAGATTTGCAATGTGAAAGGAACTGTGAGTTTAAAGTCACCAATGGGTCTATCATTGAAAAAATAATCTAATGGCTAGTAATTCTGGGGAAATTTTCTTCTCCAGTGGCACACATGTTTTGTAATCATATGTAATGAGGTTGTTATGGAAGAGGTTTCAGAGGAAAGAAAAAAATAATATAAAAATGGATTGTCATTTTGTACCAGCACTGCCATTTGGCAGAAATGGCAAATTAGGACGACAAGGAGAGTGGTCAGAAAATTCTTATGACATATCTTTTCTAAGTTGCTGATTAGCTCTCTTGTATCTATCACTACGCGTGACAGTATAGAGTATGCTGATTCTGAAGCTAAAAAAAAAACATTAGAAACAGGAAGTTTTACCTAGCTTCCAAAGGGAGAGAAATTCCTCAAAAATGCCTTCCTCCACTTTGCATATGTTAGATGACCAGTAAATACTTCTCTTCAGATCATTGCAACTGACTGGTCAGTGGAATTATGAATCTTCATTAAATTTGAACAACCTAGTTTTCATGAAAGGTGTTATTGATATAATATATTGATATCATACATGTAGCTCACATGTAGACATCTGTGTTGTAGATATCCAGTCACTCTAACCTCCCTTTATAACAACAGAAAATATGGAGAAAACTTGACAGATTAGAGGATACTATTCATGTGAATTAAATTCCAAAAAGTACAAAATTCTCTTATGTATTATAGGAGTTGTCTTGATGTTTCAGTCAACTGTTAAAATTGTCTCTCTCTCCAATTCTGAATTTTACTTTTTCTTCCTTCACCAGTGACCTGGGAATATCCTTAGTTGTTCTTTTACAGTTTCAATTTAAAGATCATTCACCAACTCAGGTGGATCGGGAAGTCAAAGAAAACAGCTTCATTCACAGTTTTAAATGCATATTTCCCCGGTACTCCATGTGTTTAATAGTAGCTGATCTGTGTTCAGAACAGTAAAGATCCTCAAATTTACTGTTTATTAGGGAAGGAAGAGAACCACGTCCATTCTGGTGTGCGTTCATGCAAAAAATGAAAAGTTAGACTCTCTTTAACATCATACCTGAATTTGGATGATATAAGAAAATCTAATGTGGTATAATTTACATGCTGAAGACTGCAGCAAGAAAAACAACCAGTTTAAGAGCATAAAAAGAACTAATCCCTGCTGCTGTCATTAAGAGAGCAATACATTATAATCATAAACATCTCTTTAAATAGTTATGTCAGGTCATTAAAAGAGCACCTGAGTTTGTTGCAACATGTCCTCAAAAGCAGATGGGACCCCGTCCGTTTGGCAATAGCCCAATTAAATCTGCTGGTAGGCACTATTGTAGCCTCTGTGTTATTACTGTTAGTTCACCTTCAGCAAGGAAGATAGCATGAGACAGATGGTAATTAATTCTGGACAGGTCAAAAGGAATTACTGTGTAAAGAAGAGACAAGTGGTCTGGACATCAGGGCTCCTGGTTTAAGTTTCTCAGTGACACTGAATCATGGGAGGGAAAAGTCACTGAATGCTTATATGGCTCTGTTTAGCCATATATAAACTCAGTGTGATACAACCCACCTTACAGCTCTATACTTTCACAGTAGCAACAAGCATTGATACACTGACAGGCAGTTTATTAAAGATAATGCTTTGAGATCTTTACATATATACAACTTTTCTGAATATATTTAATGCTACTTGATAGGACAAGCTTTTTCTGGGAAACACCTTTTAGTGTTTGTTTTACCTCTAATTCAGTTGTAAATCTTATCTAAACTTCTTCCTAAAGCCTACTAGTCTCCGCATCTTATTACAGCATCTGTTTCACTATAGCACTGGGACGCTGGAAAAAAGACCAGACTATTCAGCTGTGAACCATGAGTGTTAGTATCTTTTGTATATAATACAAAGAAACTTTTTTCCCTCCATCTTCTTGCTAATGTCTAGCCAACACACTTGTTTCTCCATCATATAGAACAATAGTTGTTTTTAAATAGCAAGATATGATTCTATATAACTACTTATGAGCTTTTATAGATTTTATACTTAAGGCAGAAAAACGCAGAAGTGCAGCTTCCAGATGGAGCATCTATTAATTTCAAGCTTCTTTTAGTAATGTGTCTATTGACATAGTAAGACTAAACACCCAAAGTATCACCCTAATTCTCAGTTCTTCATTAAATAACCTTTGTTGCAGTCAGATGCATCCTTGGATTTCAGCAGAAAAGTAAGAGGGATATATTTTAAAACTTTCCCTTTTAGAATGGTTTTATCTTCATAAAGATGTTAGCTAGTGCTTTTACTGGCAAGAGAAGCCACGGAAGGCTTGGAAAACAGAACCTAAAGACAAGATGTAAAGAGAACTGAAAAGATCCTCTTACCTATCTCCTTGCTAACTAGAGGTCTGATTCCAATTTATAAATGTCGTAAAACAAAGTAAAATACATGTGTGCAACTCTCTGATCCATAGATTACCAGGTTGTAACTCTCTTAGTCACCTGAATCACCTCTGGAACATGGTATTGAACTGTTTCTTGCAGCTTTTAATAGAGAACCCTTTAGTCTGCATTCAAAAACTTACATCCTGATACCCTAAAACAATTCAGTAAGCTGCATAGGCAATACTCTCTGTACTAATAGTCTCTCCTTAGGTTTGAAACATCATTTGTTAACAGATTTTCTATTTTGTACCATTGTGGGTTTATTTTCTCATCATTGGGGTTTTTGTTTTTCTGTTTTCCCTCCAAATAAGCTACCATTAAATTCTATTAATTCAATGACTCAGACTGTATAAATACACTGTTGTATGTCAGACTGACTTTGCCCCAGAGAAAATAAATTGAGAAGACAAAGTCTGTGGGGAAAATAAAATAATAATAATTATTATATATATAATTATTATTATATATGTGTGCATAAATATATTTTTGTAGGGAGTGACATTCGTTCTCAGATGAAGATTCATTCTGCTCAATCAAAGCTCCTCACCTCTCTATCCCATCCTTACTGAACTTTCATAACAAAAAATTTTAGCATAGCAGGTTTGCCAACTTCAGTTAAAAGTTCTATTACATTTATTTTTATAATTTTAACTTGGATATGAATCTTATCTTTATAAAATTGATTGAAGATTGCTACAACTGTTACAGTTAGGAACATACTTTTGCTCAAACACTAACCAAGCCTCATCCTCCCTAATCCTGGGAAGAACTCCTGAAATATAGCCAAAACTGTCACGAAGCCCGGGCACCTTTGTTCTTTCACTACTAAGGCTAATGCACAAACTTGACACTGTGATTCAGTCATTAGCTGCTGTGGCCAGAGCGGCTACTCCAGCTTTTTTAGCTTCTATGATTTTTGTTGACATTCCTTAATCCTGACCTCAAAAATTCCATTATTCCACTCATTGCACTCTTTTGATCAGAAAACAGTAATCACAGCAAATTGCCTGCTAGCTTTACAGTACTAACAACTATTCAAAAGATACGACCGGGGAACATCAAATTACTACAGTTTATAATTTGCACCATGACCTGAACTGTGAAAAGGGACATGCATGGATTTTGGCTTAATTTGGGAAGTTTATCTTATCTAAATCTATACAGCTGTGTTGTCTCTGTGGGAGGAGAAAAAGTGTATTCTCAATACGAGTTATTCACAATGTCAGATTTTACTGAAGATGATGCAAAAATGTAATTCTTGCATGATTCATATACTCAATTAAAGACTACAGGGAAGTTTTCAATTTTCCTTAACTTGTTTGCAATTTAACTTGTTTGAATCTTTGTGGTGAAGATAATAAACTGCATTGTCTGCACTGGAATTGTATTTCAAGATAACTAAAGAATATACATTTTTATAAAGGCAAGGCTTTTGATTGTATGAAGTACAAGGAAGTAAGTGTTGTAAATGGTTCCAACAAGAAGGTAATTTTCAGAGTGTGGTCTTTGGCACGCCAACAGTCCATAAAGCCATGGTAAGAGTTCTGCAGATAGATCATGGCATTATATTACGTAGCAAAATATACAGCATTTTCAATTACAGTTATACTCTAAAGCATGAGTCGAAACAGATCTGACACTCATCTGTGAAATAATAAAATAAAACAATGGTCTCCTCTGACATTGCAAATTCTAATAAAAATCTTTATGATAAAAATATACATGTGATGGGTAAGCTGTAGAAGAATCAGTTCTCCCAAATTTAATGTTCTATTAGTTCCTAGGGGACTAGAATAGACTGATAATACCTCTACTTGTTTAGACAAATAATAGCCTAATTTGAAACTAGTAAGAAAAAAAGGAAAGCAAGTTAGAGAAGGAAAAATCGAATCAGTGTAGTCAAGAATGTAACTTCACATTTTAATTAATTAGGACATTCCTTTCTTGAAGTCACACAGGCTATATGGCCAAATGCATGATTGTTATCAGCAGGCAGGCAGACTGTCTTTGACACAAACTCTTAGGGTTACCCAGACTAAAAAACAGCAAATCTCAGCAAAGTTGCACATTAAGGGCATAGAATTGAGCCCTTCTTCCCTTGGGAGACCAATCCCTGGCCCTGTAGCAAGAAAGACAAGGGCTTGACAAGTTCATCTCTGACAACTGTGAGACAACAATGATCACATTTTGCAATTTGAAACTGGGAACATTTGAGTTATTTCAACCGTTAGCAGCATTTCAAGCAAATTACAACAGGCTGCTTTGGAAAAACAAAGCAAATTGCTCACAATAGCAGGAAGAATAAGAACATGTCTCTCTCTCTTCCCCCACCCTACACTGTTCCTAAAACCACTATATTCCTTTCCTATCACTTCACAAAGTGATAGGAGTTAAGAAAAAAGTGAGTTAAGAAAAAAGAACAAAAAATAATCAGTAGTCTATATGTATCCAATCTACCCTTCCTCTCCTCTTTCCATGTTACCAAGGAATACTACAGAACATTAACTGATGGCTGTTCAGTAGGCTTTTACAGTAGCATAATTTATGCTTGCTCCTTCAATGCTTGATCAAAGAGCAAAATGATGTTATTGATGAGCGTTGTTAAATTTCCAACTCCTTAAGATGTCCAGCAGCACACATGTTGATGCTAGCCATATTAAGACATGATAAAGTAATATGAAATTACACTATAGGCTTAGTTTCTCATTCCTTTCCACATATACTTGAATGATTGCATTTAACAAGCTGTATATAGATCTAAAAATCTAATGTTTACATGTAAACAATTTCTGTTCAAATACTCAATAACACATTAGCACATGGAAACTTCAGATAAATTAAATATTACAGGATCTTATAAGGTCTTTGTCTAGTGAATATTTTCCTCAATGAGAATAAATTATTAAAATTCTTCATCTATGTGTAAAAATACTGAATATTAGAGATATTTAAAAACCTGTCTAAGATCAAACAAAGTGTGTGAGATACACACAGGAGGATTCAGTCCCTTAATTTAAGATTATCTGCCTTTTCTCAAAGTGGACAGAGTAAGCATATTTATGCAGTACAGAGACAAAAAAAAAGGAAGATGTAGGTTAGATTGGGCCTATGGAATAAACTGTAGCTCAGCAGAGTGGATCTTGCTTATATATATATAACTATTTCAATCATCAAACTTGGTTTTAGAAAGGCTTTTTCTCTAAGGTGAGTGGCTTACATTACTGTTTCTTCTTTAGCTTTCTTATATAAGATCAAAGATCATCTAGGAATTTGCCCAAATAAAATTACCTTTGTTGGAATTAGGAATGGCATTGGTAATGTTAGTTTACAAGTGGTATAGTATCACTCCTTCTCCATAATTTCATGACAATATAGTCATGGGGTTTTATATTTTATTATCTATCTGAAGTTCATAAAAGGGTTCTGGATAATGTATTTTTGCATGTGATGCATAATGTCATGTGAAATACATGTCATATAGACTGTTCTGTGTCAACTCATTATCACAACCACGGGAAAGAGGACAAGTTGACTTTGTTTGTCTCATTGAGACATAGAGAACTGTATTCCTGATTTGACCTGTATTTTAACTAATTCAGCTGTTCCCCACCCACATCTATTTATTTCAAATCTTCAAAGCTATGCTTCTTCATTTCTGTTTCATACCATATTCTTTTATAAAAACAGTGTAACATTAATGGCACATACATCACAACAGGTATGGAGAGACCAATGTATCATCAAGGGTTTCTAATGTAGATACTGTCATTGTTTAGTACAAATCTGAGCATAAATGTGGCGCTTCCAAGAGTCTCTGTGACATTTTTGGAAGAGAAATATGATGGTGTCAGTATATGTGAGTGTTCCAACTAAGAAACTGCGGAGGAATCAAAAGATACAAGTTTTTATTGCTTTTGGAGTTCAAAACACTGTGTGCGGCATTCTGCTGCAGCTTGGCATGAGCCAGCAGGTTTCATTGCATGCTGACTGTCAGTGGTATTTTTAGCAAATTTTCTTTTCAGATGTTTCTTTGAAGAAGCTAGTGTGGAGAAGGTAAGACTACAGTTTGTCATATTTCTGTAAGCTCTTTGTCTTCCTACTCTTTCTTGAATTCGTGTTCCTTTCTTGCTTAACTCTTCTTTAAATAGCTTCCACAAAGTATTTGCTCAAGACCCATTCATTGAGTCCAGCAAGGTATACCTGGAACTTGTAGTAAAATCATTGATAGAGCAGCCCTCATGGGTCAAAGTTTGTTTTTGCTGATGAAGACAGTGGGACAGTCCAAGTGATATAACTGATAGAAGAACTTGTGGTATAAGTAAGACTGATCATATCCATTTAAAACAACAGGAAAAAAATGCAGCTATCCATTTTTCTGCTTTTTTTTTTGCCTTCTGAATTTTACTTTTGTCCAGCTGAACAACTGAAATAGATATAAATATGTTTGCTTTTAGAACTTACTTTTGCAAATGTGCTTCTGGGTAGGTATTTGTAGCTTTTAGGTAAGAACGATTTCTACTGTTATACTTCAGACACTGAATAGAAGTTCTTTAGGCATTTGTGCATCATCAGTTTGAAAAGCACATCTGAAGCACAGGATAGGATAAAATTGGGAGTATTTTGGGTGCTGATTTTGCCTCTCTCTTTAAAATGCAGTATTAGCTATTCTCATATTTACTGCTAAACTATCTATGCCCTTAAACAGGCACTATTCAGAGCTCTAGATTTATGTTCCCCCTTTAGATACCTTGAACTACAATCATATTCATTTAATAGATTAAGTCTTGAAAACAGTGAAATGCACTTATTGTTGATTGTGCAGCAGTGATAGAAGGATAAAATGAGTCAAATCACCTCAGAATTTCTCGGATCTAATCATACCTCCAAAGCTATGGAGATTCTATGAGGGTTCCTTTTCCAAGGAGAGAAGCCAACAGAGTTTTCAAATAGTAACAAAGGAAACCATAAAAGGTCAAGACAATGCATCATATTTCACCAATAAAAGGTGCCATGCTCTGTGATCAGTTCTACACTTTTTGAGCTGACCTTTGTTTACAATCTGGAAGCATAATATAACCACAGGATTAACTCCCCCCTTCCTCAACCAACAATCAAATATGTGACTTTTCGAAGCTAAGGAATGCATATTAAGCAAATGTGGACTCAATTATATCAGAAGAATTTTCTTATGGTGGAGTCTTTCAGATTGTGGAATAGTTTCTCCAGGGAAATTGTGCAATCCTAATAGCTGGAGATAGTTTAAGCTGTGGGGAAAGAAACTTTCACTGGTTAATAAGGCTGGAAAATTAGTTTAAACATTGTTTTTGGACTCTAATTTATATGTAACAAGGAGGGGGAGAGTCTATGTCCTGCTGCTGTGACAAATCGCCTTGTAAGCCTCAAAATTAATCGGGCAAAAAGTGAGTAAACCGGGTAAACAGCAGTAAAGGGAGACGTGAACATTTTACAGTGCACGTTTGTTTAACTACAGACAAACACAAAAGTGAAAGTTTATTTTATGTAAAACACTGAGGATGCAAAATCTCCCAAAGTAGGACAATAATAATGATCTATAACTGACAATCCTACTTCATTTAACAAAACATTCAGTGTTCTTCTCTTTCTCCTTCTCCCCCTTTTCCTCCCTTTTATATTCCCTGGATATTTAATGCCTTACATAGTGGCCTGGTGAGCATATGTTCTTGGTTAGGAACCATTGTTTATGAAATTGTTACAGGTTTCAGATTTCTATGTGGCAAGCAGAACACCCAGGCCCCTGGCTGGTAGCAATTGGAGCCTTTCAGAGGTATGTAAACATTAGAGTGAGGAATTTATGAGTCTACAGTTCAGCTGCATGGAACATTTCTCAACTTGGATCTTTTTTTTCTTTTTCTCTTTTGTGTGTGTGAATAGATTGCTTAACTTCAAACACAGCTGAGCAGTACCTTAGTGTAGGTAGAAAGGAACAACATCTGGAAATAATAACTGCTTAGCCATTAGTCCAAAGCCTGTAGCAAGGGCTAAAAGAATATTCAAGTTTCAATTGAGAAAGTTGTTCTAAATGAATCTCCCAAATGATCACGGCCTAAACAAATAATTAGGGTAAAGGTGGAAGCAGCTAATTAGGGGCCTGCAATAGAGCATTCCAGTTACTGACTGAATATGTGAAAAGGAAAGAAAATGAAGGTTCCTGATCAGTGAAAAATTCTCTGGAAATTAAGGTTGGCAATTGGAATGATGTTAGCAATTAAAAAATTACACACACAGGAAATGTCCTTTCTTTGCCATGCAATGTAACCTCTAGTATCACAGAAGAATGTAGGGAATTTTCCCATGACAATAAGGTCATTGTCGTTCATTTCTGAAAAATGTCTGGATGATGGGGAAAGAATGCAGATGATCAAAGTTCCTTTCAGCCTCCCCTATCACTTCCCCTTCCCTGAATGTACTTTACATTTTAAGCTTATCTAACTGTCTTAATGAGACAGAAAATAGGACTAGCTTTTGTGAGCATGCATAAGTATGAGCTAGTGGATAGATGTTTTGTCATCATCACTGAGAGAAAAATAATTCTCAAAGCTGCACACATATAAACAGAGACTGCAGAGAGTGATGCAGTCAGCTTCACTATTCCATTCCTCAGAGATGATAAGATAGAAAATATAAAAAGAATCAATCACTGATTTCAGTGATTTTAGTCTCAGTATTAAAAGTACACAGCAGTACTTTGAGTCATGTGTGTTTGGACCTCTAGAATTTATTTATAACATTTAGGTATGGTTCTGGGTTAAATAAGGTATTCATTGCATTTAAAGGAAGATCTTGGCAGAATTTTCATAAAGAAAGGTCCTATATGTTATTTTATTTGATGTGTTTATTGCTTTATGTATTCTTTAAATTCTTTATGTATTGCTTTTTGTATTCTTTAAATTCTACACTTTCCAGTAGACCAAACCCTTTCCTGTTCTTCAACTTGTTTCCTGAAATGTATACAGCAAAATGGAGAGAAAAAAATAGCTGTCTGTACTTAACACGTATTCCTCAGTCACTGGATAGTAGGTCCAAGCTGTTGTCATATGTTGCATGTGCAATATGCTTGAAAAAGTCAAAACATGGAGTAATTTATTTCTTTAATACCGCAGTGCAGACCAATGACTAATATGCATAATGAAACTTCACAGTGAAAAGAATATTAGATTATGAACATGACATAAGAAAAACTTTTGCTCTAGTGCAAACACCATTTTAGGATAGTATAAAACTAGTCCCAGATAATTTACAGGTGCTCATTGGGTAATATCTGATTAATAATTCAAATAAATAGTATGTTGCTTATGAGGATTTGTTCTGGCCATATTTCAAATTAGCCTGAATAGAAAAAGGAAAGAAGAAAACACATAGTGTGAGAGGACATTTGCAATTCTGAAAAAAAAAAAAGATCAGCAACCACTTCCATGTGTGATGGTAGTTGACTATATCCATGAAATGTCTGTTTCAGGAGTGGGTCAGCTGGAAATTCGCACTGTGACAGTAGAGATTCATCTGATGCTGAATCTGCAAAACTGACTAAAGGCCTCTTTTCATTCCTAATGCAGGTTTTTGTGGAATTTTTTTGAGGTGTTCGTATTTGATGTTATGACATTTTCTCAGCAAAAAAACTTAGAAAATGTCACCCTCCATTAACTCAATCTACTATAGACCTGACTAACTACAGTAGTGATGTGGTGAAAGATCGTATACATGTTTCCATTCCATCTAAGACTGCAGCACGGTAATTTGCTCTAGGCTAAACTTTGCCACAGGATTTAAGATGCAGTTTTCTTTTTTCTCAAGTTTTGAAAAGCCTTAGTTTCTGCTGACATTTTTCCTTCTCCTTTCTTTCTCTTAAAAAAACCAAACAAAACCAAAACAACACCCCAAGAACTAGAAAGCAAATTACACCAGATGTTGGTGTGGGCAGTTTGCACCCAAAAAAAATCCTTTCTGTTTTGTTTTGCTTATTTTTCTATTGTTTTTTGTCTTTGGGAAATTCTAGAGGCGTATGAGCTACATGGATTAAATTCTGTTTATATTTTAACTTCCATATTAATCAGAACTTTAACAAGAGAGAAGTCCATGCAAGGGAAACCTGAGAAACTTAAGAAAGCACCTGAGAAAGAGACACATCTTAGCTCAATGTACCACATGTAGAATTTGGGCAACTCTTACTAACCTGTGGCTGCCGACCTATTTGAAATGTCTATATTTTAGCTCCTAATGTGGACAAGAAAGGTGTAGCTAAGTATGAATTAATCCTCTGTTGTCTAAGCCATGCTCAAGAGCTATTAACATACTGTTAGTGTTTTCTAGTCCTGAAAACTTTATAGTATTGAAAGTTTCACTGACTGCTTATTTTTTTAAAAAATCTTTTATAAGTTTATTTTGACATAATCTCATATTTATCCATCCATGTATAGCCTGAGAGGTGTGTAAAATGCAACACAACGAAAAAAAAATAATCAGTACTTTAGCTTCTGTTCTGCAAAAGAACTGTTCAATCTTTTGTACTCTACACCTGTGAAAATATTCTTAGTCCAGAAATATATCATCCAAGGATAATGAATTTTACAACAAATGCAAGAGGATAAAGTATCAGTAGCCGCAGTAGCAATTCGAAAGGGAAAAATTTTCATTCTACTCAGTTTCTTATATGACCTGCCTTATTGTAGTATACGGAAATACTCTATAAATGTATCAACAAACATGAATATGTTTGCAATACATGTATGAATCAGGGAGGTGCTACTAGTATTTCTGAAAATGAACTCTGTAAAAAAATTCCATGTAATTCAGAAACCAATGAAGCAATCCATTTATTTGTGTTTGTTTATTTTGCACTGGGGAAGAAGGAATTTCTGTTATTTGAAGGATATTGGAAGGAGGATAATCAAAGTATGCCAAACAAATAGCTATGAGTCACAAATACCTATTCATTAAATAGCAATATTATTAATAGGAAAATCATTAATTCATTCACTTTAAAGGAGACCTTTCTGTTGTTCAGGAAAACTTTATCCTCAGTTAAGCAGCCATAGCTTTGCCTGAGTTGATGTGCTGGGTTCTAGGTTCTTCTATGGCATTTATATCTAAAGAAAAATATATATTGATATGCTATTTAATTTTTATGTTTCTCATTCCCTAACAGTACATCATACTCAAATAAATCTACTTGGCATTGCATAACACTGAAAAGAGTGAATGATCTTTATCTCTATTAAATAAGGAGAAATTATGTAATTGTCCAAATTTCAGAATTGAAATAGCATTTCTTCATAACTACAGACTGATGCACACTTATGTGTATCTTTATAAGTCCCCAAAGTATAATTATCATGTTTATTACCTGTCTTTATGAACAGTCAAGAGAACAAAGCACTATTAACTTCCCTCTTCTCAAGAACTTTAACCTAATGGACCAGAAAAGTACCTGACCTAGAGCGCTATTTATTGGGCATATCCCTTCTCTCTGAGGCTGCGCCTGAGTTCCTGAGACCAAACCAAAAGATCGTTTGCCCCTTATGCAGAAACAACTTTCATCTACTTTAATGGGAGTTTTGCTTGATCTGATTCCCTGACACTTATGTGATGCAGAGGAGTAGATTGCAGAGGAGGTGCTAGTAATGGCCTTTAAATCTGTCAAAAGCCCCCAAAACAGTGATGTTATCTCAGGGAGAGCTTTTCTGCAGGAGTCATTTTATTTAGAGTGTTCTGTGTGTCTGTGAGTGCCTTAGCTCGCTCTCTCCAGCACACACACAGGAGAAACTCCTCAATATGGTCTGTATTTTCCTCCCTTCTGCTGTGGTGTATGCATCTGTGTTCCCACTTTGTGTTTCTTCTGATGATAGGAAACAAAGTGGAGGTGTTGTCAGATGATTCAAAAATGCCTTATAACAGCAGTATAATCTGTGCTGGTCTGTACAATTAGCCTGTCAGCTTTCAGTGTGGACCTTTTCTTGTGCAGCCCCATAACGCTGACCATGCACTCAGCTTACAATCCAGTGGTAGGTAATCTTCAAAGCTATTCAATGATTACAGTCCTTCTTGCCCTCAAGCACTAATTATAAAGTCAAATGGGAGGACAAACTTATTCCTATGACAAATCATGGCATAGGAAATGCAGCGTAACTCCAGAAAGGCATAATTAACAACATTTTTCCATTTCTTCTGAAAAAAATAAAGAGAAATCTACAATGCCTTTGTGGTAACAGAATGACCTATTGAAGATCTAACATATTCTGTTAAATAATCCCAAGGAATAAATATTGTTTATGCTATCATACTCTCCATGTTTCCAGGTACTTGCTCCTTATGATAACCATCTGAACCCCTGGGCAATTTATGCTTTTGACAGTCAACATACTGCTCAATCAGAGCCTCTGTCTAACAAAATACATTTATTTTTAACTAAGTCTTTCTTGAAAACACAACTTCAACCCCCAAATCTTCACCTAAAGATGAAATAAACTTCATCTCTCAACACATTATGGAGAAAAAAGTTTAAGTTCTTCTTCTCTCCTTTAATTATCTCATATTTTCCCCTAAAACTTAGACTGAAAGAATTAAAATAAATTGTCTTTTTCCATCCAAACTTTGATATGATGGCAAAGAAAGTAATTGAAGTAGTGGAAGAGGTATAGCATTTTATTAGCAGTGATTAGCATAAGCTAAATGGCAAATCAAATGCTGAAGAATATCTGAAGGTAATTTCTGAAATGACTATTGTTTTGTTCAATGGTAAACTATATAAAGCCACACTGTTCCTTCTGGTACAGAAGAGAAGTTGCATGATCTTTTCCCACATCTAATATATATGGATCTGTGATGTTAGGCTGCATATAGTTCTTGGACAGTAATGCACACGTACACCTTGTCACCCAGTGTTTCCTGCGCTACCAGGAGAGTGGAAGACAAGTGTAAATTATGGATGGAATCTCACCTTTAAATTCAAACATTCCAGCTTTTGTCATCGTGTGTCCTAAACCTCAGGATCTTTGCAATTTACTGTTTTGATTTGTATGTCAAATGATAGATAGATGGTGCTGCACTTCAAAGTGTGACTGTAACATTATCATGGAGACCTGGTGACAATGCCAAAACTTGCAGGTTTCACTTTTGAAGCAGATGGAGTCAGGAGAGCCCTGAGATAAGATTATTGCTTTCCAGTGTAAACTTCAGGTTTAAGTATATGTGTTATCATAACAGATGAGGGAAACATTTCAAAGGAGGGGGGGTACTCAGAAATCTGATTTCTTTTGGCTTTTTCCAGACAGCTTCGCAAAGAGACCACTCCATACTCAAACTCTACAGGAGAATAGAATTGCATTGCAACATATTTGGACACCAATTCTTCTGTGACACAAAATGAATGCATTTCAGTACTATTAGCTATTGAATCAAAAATTGTGAAACTTTATTTTTAAGCTGTCATCACTGTGTATTAAATGAAATTGTTTATATAAAATCAAGGACTTGCCGTATATTACAGAAGTTACTCTAAACCTCAACACTGTCTCAGTTACCTTCAGTAATCATGATGTTATTACATATATATTATATATGGTGCAATTGCCGAATGATGTCAAAAGCTAAAAGTTTAGAGTCATCGATCATTTTATAGGAAAAGTCTGACTTCAGAAGATTTTGAACAAAGTAGAAATAACAATGCATACTGACTGGGATTTTTAAAGTTTCTAACGTATTCTACAACTTTATAAACTAATTTACAAATTACACAGTTGTAAAAATTCAAAGGTCTACACAACAAGTCATTAAATATCAAGCTAAGAACTCAAGAAATTGTTTTTGTGTAGATATTTTTCAGTCTCTATAGAAACACTGCCATATCTGGCATTATAAGCAAATGCCAACAAAGTGTTACACGTTTGGTTTTCCATTGTCATGCCAGAGAATGACAATGGCAACAGAACAGAATTTATGCTGAAAAAGCTTCATGAATTTAGAAATGAATATTTTTTTTTTAAACAAAATTGTCCAGTAGCCTTGCAAAATCATTTATTTCGATTTCAAAACCAGGAACTTGGGCTAGAAAATCTGAAACATACACTAACTACGGGCAGACTTTTTCATTACATGTAGAAAATTGTCTCATTACACTGATGTCTGGTCAGAATCTTATTAACTCTGCTGATTTACCTATTTCCTAGCTTTGGACAGTTGGAAATTCACATATTAGTAGGAAAGAATTGATCTTCATTTTATAGCACAGCAACTAGAACATGATATTTATGACCAAATAGAATATGTGATTCCCATGAATATACCTAACTTACCAAATAATATGTATACCTATATAATATATATAATATACCTATACCAAAATAACCTAATTTTGAATGATAGAAGAAAATCTACCAAACAAAACGAGGTAAAATAAACCTTCCTTTATTCCCCTCATGATTAGAAACTACTGAGAACTTGTGAATATTATCTGCTTCTTTGTGGCCAGGAGAGGAAAAAAAACCTGATAGTTGAGAGTAATAAAGGTTACAAATATTTTTGGTAATTGTTGCTATAAAGAGGAAATTCTAAAAACATAGACATTTCCTCTGTTGATCTTTCTATATTGTGCTTGTAAAGATCCATGGTGTAGATGTGTGTACGTGTATGCTCACTCCTCAGACAGGAACTTTTCATTTTCAAAGGCTCCGTTCCACAGTTGTCATCACTAACTGTATTCTCAGTGCATTTTTATTTTGTCATTCTATAAACATGTATCTGCTTGTCAGCTTGGATAGCAGATCCAAGCAAATTAGGGGCAGTTTACATCAACATTCTAACTATGTCTTCTTTATAAAGGAAAGTGAGAGCAGATTCACATCTTTTAACAACAACCTTTCATGTTGCCATAGGAATATCACACTCTGAAATACAAGTCAGTAAATACCCGTGATTTATAAGGCATTAGTAGTTACCTGCAAATTATATATAAATGCTCTAACTTTGTTATTCTTGTCTTCATAGTAAAATGTACCTAAAAGAAGTATAAATTGTTATCCAATTTTATTTAAAGGTGAAGGAACCAGGGTGAGGTGAAGAAGAAAACATTGCTTTTCCTCCAATTTCTGTTAACATCCATGGAAATAAAGATATTTATCTGTTTGACAGTCTTCCCTAGTTAATATGTCTGTTTACTTGAGGTTGAGTTACAGGTCAATGGATGAAGTGAGTTTTGGATTTTAGTCTGTAATTTAAAAGATGCTTTGCTGTGTTTTGAAGTTGGCATCACATAAAATTATCCACATTTCCAGAAGTTCAAAGAATTTTTTGATAAAGGATTTTGTTTGCATATATTATGTGTTTCTTGCCAATATCTCTTTCTCTCAATGACAGATAGCCAGGACTATTGAATTAAAATTTTGAGAAATTGTTATTCAATTGAACACTAGCTTTAAAAATACCAAAAAAGGACCTTAAACACACCCTTCTGAAAAAGAATTTGCTTTCTTTGTAAAGAATGTATTCCCCTAAAAAGAAGTTATAGGAGCCTCTTTTGTTTAGACCAGACAAAGTAGTGGAATTAGTCCGAGTAATAGTCCACCATTACAGAAAGAGGAACAGGCTATGGCATAAAAAGTCTCTCCTTAACACTATTATCTCTAAAAAAACAGTAGTTTCTTTACAGCACCTATATGAATATTAAGAAACTGATGTAATTTTATTTTTATCTGCTACTCTTTTTCATACAGGAGCTTTACTGAATGCCTGCAAAAGGCTGTGATGAAGTTTGGCCTCGAGAGTGGGCTTCATCTAGCATTAGAAATTACCTGGATCAGTTTTGAGCAAATGGCTCAGGCATATTTTGCCAACTGTCATGTTTAAACCCTGTTCTCTTCAGTTTATGCTTGAGAATTTTCTTTCTAGTAACAACCTCTTTGTTGTGGGCGAGGAATTCATTGTTGCTATTGTTATATCATTCTCCTTTGGACAAAAGAGCATCAAGCAACTGTCCTTAGATTAGCTAAAGGAAAGGAAAGTTGATTCCAGCAAATGCAGGAAGCCTGTATAGCCCCTATACAAGACCTCCAGTGGAGTGCTGGAGCTGGTCATATTTCAAATTTAACAAAATGTAGAGAATTTGCTCTATTGCACTAATTTAAATGTATTTCTAAAAAAAAAAAAAAATTGAGGATCATTTTATTATTGAAAAGATCAAAGACTACAACATTCAAATGGAAATTTTTGATATTTTTAAAGTCTTATCTACTGTGATAGTGAAGGAGGCAACAGCATACCTGTAAAAGAAAGCTTTGTCAGAGCTCAGCACGGCTGCAGGGATTCTATCTGCTCTGAAATCTTTGTTAATTTGACAGCTGCCTTTATTACTGTAAAAGGAGACGGTCTAGCCTCTGTAAGTTAAAGCTGTATCTCGGGTGTAAGCTGAACAGAATATGATCTTATCATAATTACGCTAGAATGACAAACCTGAACTTTTGTAATCTACTGACACAGCCCCTAAGTTTATCTATTTCAATGACACTTGAAGGCTGTTTTTCAAAATGTAAATTGATAAAAAAAAAAGACAAGCAGAGCATATTTCCTTTCCTTGATAAAATTAGTAGCCTTAAATTGCATGGTTTTGGGTACATTAGGCATTGGGTTTGGATTTTTTGTTTCTTCACCCTAGACATTGGTCAGGAGGTGTGAATGAGGCCATATTGCATAAGCCCAGGCAAAAAAAGAAAGGTAAAATGAAGATGAAAAGGAAGTTATACTTTGTTATATATTAAGATGATTCACACACAAGGATAACAGGGAATCCAACTGGCCTACTGTGGCTATGAATACAAGACAAAATCTTGTTTATTTCAGGAATTTGGCACTCCAATTGAAGGCTTGTAAGAAAATCATGTTAGAAGTCATTGTTTAATCATTGCAGTAATTTTATACCAGGCCTCATCAAATCCACTTTCTTCTAAAATTTGGTCCAGAAGAAATTGAAGAATTTTGGAATTTTCTGTGATTCCTGGAATACTGTCATCTTAATTAAAGCTCTGGGTTGCCAGACTTCTGAAAACCTGCACAAGGGTGTATCATTTCCTCAGTAAATGTACATTAAATCCATGTTTCCTGGACATGTCAATCTAATTTGCAAACACAGGGCAAAACATAGTCATATAGTATTTTCTGGGAAATCCCAAACAGAAAAATGGAAATTCTATCAGTAGTCAAGGAACCTCAAAATGTTTAGAGGTTTAATTTGGAACAGCATTTGAGTCATCCAGAAAATGATCAATTTCTGAGTCTATTAAAGAGCCAACACCTTCCATACTTTATATATTCTCAAATAAGTTGATTCTCAAAATAAGTAATCAATAAACCTATTATAAATAATTTCAAAGGTCTCCTGTGAAACAGATGTATCATGTTGGATTTGGTTTTATGTCTTTAAGCAAGGTTCAGATTCACTTATATAAATTCATAACCCTTTGTTTCTTCTCAGAGGCACTTCGGTATTAATTTAACCTGATTATTTATGGTGAAGTGAAATTATTTACAAAGCACATCTCTATTTTGTATTCAGTTTTGTTTGGTTACCAGTATTTCTATGGACAATAGAAAAAAAAAAAAAGAATACTTATTTCATTGTATTCAATTGTGTAACTTGAGCTTACATTTCGCATCAGACTCAGTAAAAGTGATGTGCTGCAGACAGATACTGTCCTAAGCAAGTTCCATTTATTACACAGTAGATGGATCTTGACACTTCAAAGAACCGTATTAGTCTATTACTTACTGCAAAATCATGTCATGAGGCCTGCAGTCATAAGACCAGGTTTGCTCACATAGGTTTTTGATAACCTTCAACAAACTTTCCTCTGTGCTTGTTATAACCTTGAGAAGAATGCTGAAGAGCTTCAAAATCAGACCACAACATGCAAATCATAGAAGTGGAAATGACAAAAGTAAATATTATATTCTATTGAAAGACCTGACTAAGAAACTACAGAAATGTCACTCAAACAAACTGAGATTATGGGGCAGGCAAAGAGTGAGGGGTAAAACTGCATAAAAATTGTTTGTCAATGTTTTTGCAGAGACCTCATGGCACAAACCTAGGCAGGTATTGCAGAACTGCAGAGAGGAACTTGTAGGTGATCAGGAAAGTGACTGCATACATGATGTAAAAACGTAAGAATATATTATGTCAGACCAGCAGCCTGTCCAGTTCAGTGCCAGTGTCAACAGAACTGGCAGTAGGACTTGTTTAGTAAGAGAACATGAATCTGGCTGCAGTCCACCTTCTCTCAACATCCACAGTTGTTAAATGGTACACCGTTGCTTAGACTTTTTAGAAAGTTAACATCTAATTCTTTTTGAACTTACATTGCTTCCATCTACAACGTCCTAGGGCAGCAAGCTCAGGAATTTTACTACCTGCTGTTTTATGAAGGACTGTCTTTCATCTGCTTGAAAGTTACCTCCTTCTAGTTTGAAAAACCCTTAGTTCTATTGCTGCTGTTTGGTAAATATACAGCTTCTTACTCACTTGCAGGATTTTGTAAACCTAGATAATATACCCATTCAGCATTCTTCTCCCCAAAAGAGATTACTATCAGCCAAAGGTTTGCAAATTCATTATCCACTCCACCAGATCTAAGATGATGAATAAGAACCTACCCAGCACCTACCCTATGGGACTCCATTGCATACTCTTCCCCATTGTTAAATCCTATCCTATGCTTTCTATCCTTTAACCAACTCCAAGTGAATAAAGGAAACTTTTCACCAACCCTATAATAATTTAGTTTCTTTAAGAGCCTTTAGAGAGGTCAAAGGCTTTTTGAAAATCCAAATACATTCGGCCAACTTTAGCTTATTTATATCCATGCTTATTGTCTTTCTTACAGAACTGCCACAGGTCAGAGAGGCAGGATTTCCCTTTCCAGAACATATGCTGGCTCTTTTCCAACAGACTGCATTTATCAATGTATTCAAAGATCTTATTTTTGTATTATAGACTCAAACATCTTACCATGGATGGAAGTCAGACTCATTGCTATTTTAGTTCCCACGAGCCATGATTCTATGATTCTATCCAAGATAGAACTCTTTCCACAGATAAAAGTCACCTTGACAATCTTCCTGTGCTGTACATTCAGTGGCCTCATAATGATAGTTTACACACTTTGGTGAAGTATCATCTGGTCCTGCTGCCTTATGAACATCTAGCTTATCTATTTTGTCTAAGATATCCTGTATATTTTTCAGAAGTGGTTGAATTCCTTTGACCTATATGCTATAAAAGGGCTTCAGATGGGAGGAAATCTGTTCAATGTCTTGAGCAGTTAAGACCAAGTCAAAGAATTCATTGTGCTTATTTGTTATAGCCTTATCATACCCAAATATTCTTTAATATTTTTTTCACCATTATTTTGCATAATTTTGTGAATTGTTTTCAACCCCACATAACTCTTTTCTTCCTTTTTCTTCTCTTTTTTCTTTTTCTTTTTCTTTTTCTTTTTCTTTTTCTTTTTCTTTTTCTTTTTCTTTTTCTTTTTCTTTTCTTTTTCTTTTCCTTTTCCTTTTTTTTTCTTTTTTTCTTTTTCTTTTTCTTTTTCGAGGGCATTCCTTTGAAGTCCATATTTACAATCTTTGTTTAGCAGTGCCCTCAATTCCCAAACTATGTAATGTGGAAAACATTCCTCTGAAAATGTCAAAAAGTATTATTCCAAATTCCTGCTTTTTACAGGCATCAGTACATTTTTTTCCATCCCTTAAGGTATATATTTTTATGGAACAAGTTTCCTTCAAATCATTCACTGTTTCAAATCTCACTTTTAAAAGCAATATTAAGTAGAAGGTTAAAAACAATAGATGAAAGCTATAAAGACTTCTCATTTTTCTGTGGAAAGATAAAAAGGCAGTCAGCTTCTCAATATTGCATGGGTGAAGGTAGGAACGGGAGAAGAAATGTATTTTTAAACTTGGGAATGATTTTACTTGATTGACACGTAAAATACAGTCAAAGTTCCAAAGAACTTAATAGGCTACATGTACAAGTAGGAATTGAATTAATTTCTGTGTTCTGTCACATCTCTAGCAAAAATCATGTGGTCCTTCTTATATAAGCAGGAAGCTGAAGAAAGCTCTTGTCTAAGGAAGTTGGAAAAAATTGTTCCAGCTCTTCTATTGTTATTGTTGTTGTTATTATTATTATTATTATTTGTAAGTAGAAAGATAATTCATCCTCACACTGTATCCATATCGAAGTATACACAGCAGTTGCTTTTGAAACAGTCAATATAAATATTACAGGTGTCTATCAGCCCCTCCAACACGGATGTCAATGCAGTTCCATTTTTTAAGTTACCATTGATTGCAAATTGGCAGTTTGTTTCTTCTCTTTCAAGACAGAACCCATTTATTTTACTGCACTATGAATTTTATCCTTTACAGGAACACACATTTTGCTAACTATTTTGTATGTCTAGGTTAACCCTTGATCCTCTTTGTACTTGATTCTTTGGAGCCATCTTTGTCCAACATACCACAGCAAATATATTAGGTTCCTAAGAAGTAAAATAGAATAAGTTTTAATGCTTGATAAATTCTTAAGATTAATAATTAATTCTTTTTAATGACAGTCAATAGAACTTTTACCAAAATCACTTGAGTCATGAAGCAACCATCAATGCCTCCCTCAGAAACATTCAAGTAAAAGGTTTCATTTAGAACAAAGCCCTAAAACACAAAAGTAAAATTTTGTGAGTGAATATTTGCAATTTCCAGTGGAAGCAGTGAGTTCTGCATACTTGGACACACCATCAGGAGCCATCAGGTATGTTCATTACATTTATCCAAATTGCATGCGTCTGAGATTTAGAGTGATGGAGGCCGAGGTTTTAAATTTATTTACATGAAGATTATGGCATTTTTTCATATTACAAAGGCTTCTTCTGACCTGAGAAAATGTTTCAGACTATGAACCAAACCAAACTTAAAATTTTACATGAAGATTGAACTTGTCAGCAAAGGTTTCAGTTGCTTTCAAGACGAAAGCAAATGGAATATATAGCAGATTAAACCCCAACACAGTCCTGTCTAAAAAAAGATCTATTTAAACCCGCTGGTTTGCTGGCTGGGTTTGAGAATGCTGAACAGAGTAAGCTTAACAGATTGTGTGGTATAATTCTGTGCTGGTGACTATGACTGAGGGCCCAGACGACCTCCAGTCACTGCTACCAACCTTTTGCTTCTGTAGGCAGTTTTGGACTGGCTGTCCATATGAGAGCTACCATGTTAACTATACTCCCTCACTCTTACACACTTTTGAACTACTGAAGAAGGTACTGCCATCTCCCAGTCATCCAGGAGGGTGAGAAAGAACACGAATGAGATACGTAGTGACCCACTGATGTAACTCGCATTTGAGCTTTTCAGTGTTTTCAATCCACTTCCTTGTCAAACAGGAGGAACGCTGAGAAGGTTTAAGTGCTCCCCTGATGATGAGCCCAGATTCTGCCACCCTTATTCAAGGTGATCAGTATTTTATTACCATGAGTAATAAAAGTTATTGTTATGTGACAGGGTAATTCAGAGCCAGCAAACCACAGCTTTTAGCTTTCGTACTATATTTCTCACCTCATATTCACATAACTTAGTTTCCACTTCTGACAAGTTACTAGCTGACTGGGACAAATGTGTCTGCATGCCACATCAGGTGTAAAGACAGCAAATCAAAGTGCCATTATTATTATTACTATCAGTAATAATAGCAAGAATAATAATTTTGTGTCTAATTTCAGTCAGAAAAACACTTGCCATTGCAGACACTCCAATAAGCCTGTTACTGAATTCATTCTCCTTCAGCCAATAAAGGCAAAGATTTGGTTTCATAGTGTCCTCATTTCCAAATTCTTCAATTTGTTTATTCAGACGCTGTTTCCTTGGAAACAGGAGCCCACATACTTCACACAGTTTAATGTCTGTCCTACCAGTTGAGAAACAGAAAATCCAAACAAGGATTATTTAATGATTTTTTAATATTTAACTATATATATATGATTACTTGAGTAGTTTATTCCAGCTTCTGTCCCACAATCTGCATGCTGAGGAACCACTTAAAAGACAAGTATTAAAGAAGTTATATAAACAAAAATCAGGCCAGTGAGGGTGTTTGCAGAAAATGTATCCATGAAATCAATATTGCAAGTTTCAAATTTGCTGCTGAGATCCTCAAGACGGTGTAACATTGAGTAAGTCTGTGGGAGTTCAGGGAACATGAAATGAAGAGAAGTTTCAGAGCTGTTATCCATTATTTTTGCTCCTAGAAGAGACCTTTTGTCCTAGATTAATATTTATATCCAATTTAACCATTAGACAACATACAGAGTGCCCAGATGTTGGTTTATGTTACAAATTAGGTACAAGTATTACACGTACCAAACTACCTTGTACATTTTATCTTTTATTGTCAAGTAAACATCAACTATACTGTTAGATATTTTAATGTTTGTTTTTTTTCTGCAAAAGAAATTTTAAAAAGATATGAATATTAAAAATAAACAGCTTTAATTCATTCTTCCATGTTTCTATTGCAGTGAGAAGATTCAACATTTTCTACTTGTCATCAGCCTGCTACAGAATCATTTCAATCAGTTTATATGTTTTTTTTAATTGAATGGACAAGGTTTTACGCTTAATCTATGGCATTTTTATTTGTCTGGTGCTATAAAACAAAAATAATATATGGCTTCTTTCCCAGAACTTGTTCCACAGACAGCATAGCCCCAGTATAAAGACAACACCATAGCCGGTGATTACAAGTCTGAATCCAGATATGGGGGTACAATTCAACATCACACATATAATAAATTTGGACTAACCAAACAAAGAGTAGATTTGCTTTATATGTATAAAGCGTGCTTGCTTAATATGATTCCTTAGCATAATATCAATCTTTTTCCTAATATTTAAAGAGCCCTTCTCTCATATATGTTATTCTACCTTCCTTGACTAATTCCTAATGTTTTTGGAGTAGAATTATAAGACTTCCCCATCAAAAGTAGCCTGGTAAAAAACCTGTCATGTCAATCAAAATATCCACACAGAAAGAAAGCGCAAATCCATGCAGTGTGTTTACCTAAATCTATTTTTAAATCTTGTTTTCAGAATAAAGGCTATCTTTTATCTTTCCTCTAACACTAGATGTTAATCTAGCAGTAAACCAGACTCTCAGGATCCATGCTGTAAGTTTTATAAAACTGGTGACAACTGAAAAAAAGAGGGTTGGAATAAAGATAAAAGTAACTTACCCTGGTAATAATGTAATATGGAGCTTTTTATTATTTCACTATCACAGGTCACTGTTCCACTTTCAGTCCAGGGTAGCAGTGACCCCAGACTGTTACGTTCTGACAGCTGTTTAATGATCTATATAAAATGAGTTGCTAAGCTCACTGCATTTTCCAGTTCCCAAGTATATGAGTATACACTTTGATATAATCTGGCATGATTTTGACAAGTCTTACCTGAGAAGCCAAGAAATGAATGTTACAGATCTTGACCTAAGAATGTGTCTTCCAGATTAGAGCGGAGGTAAATAGGTGGAGAAGCTTGAATTAGGGGACCCTGTATCGATTTTGTTCAGTGAAGACTTTACTCTCTAGTACTCTTGATATCAAATTTCTCACCAACTTTAATTTAATTTAGAAGTCATTTCAAGAAATTGATTTTTTCTTGGTAAGTGATTTCATTTTATTGTTTGGGAAGAGGGAAGGCTGGGAGTGGGAGATATTGTTAGTGATCTTTCAAAAGAGAGACTTTTGTCCAGGTGAGCAATCAGGCACACAGATAATACCTATTTTTTTTCAGGGTGAAAATTAATTAGTAGTCAAAAGCAAAAAGCTGAATGTTTTTGCACCATCAACCCTCAAAAGTGAAAAGCCCTAATTGTGTTAATTGTGTTAATGATACCAATCTAAGATTATTCCAGACATAGTCAAACTCAAAGTTCTGTGGCTGGAGCATAATTAATTTTTGTTTTAAGTTATAGCAATCAAAGGGACAATTTTCCAAGCAGCAGGTAAAGTAGGCAAAATCTTTCCCATTTGCTGGCAGTGAAGATCCTGCAGTATTTTTTTTCTGGTTTGGAAGTGCATGTGTATAATGTTCGATGCAAAAATCCCTTTTAGTACAATTAAAACTAGGTTTCTGTTGAGAAAGAGCTCCTCCATTACAAACCTGGAAAGGATGCACTTCTTATCAAACAGCTGTGTACTGTTGGGTTGCATTGGTCAATTATACATGGGAAGATTCAACCACACAACTACTTTATTTGCTTTCTGGCTGAAAAAATTGCAGACAGGTCAAATACTGAAATACCATGAACACCTGCAACTCACGCAGAAATAAACAACGCTCCTTTTTTTGTGTGTGTTTTGCTACAAGGGTGGTCAAACAGTGGAACAAGTCACCCAGAGAGGTTATGGAATTTCCGTCTTTGGAGAGATTAAAAATTTACCTGGACATGGTCCTGAACAGCCTTCTGTAGCTGACCCTGCTTTGAGTAGCATAGTGTTGACTAGAAGATCTCCAGAGAGACCTCAGACATTTTGTGGTACTGTGAATTTTTGTGTGGTAGCTCTAACCACTGCATTAATATATCAAAGCAAGAAGACAAGGAAAGGGAAAGTATTAACGTTGTGGGTTTGTTTTTTTTCCATTAGTGATAGATGCAATTATTCTGTAGAAATTGATGATCTATGAAGTAGTTAGCCTTACTCTAGCCTTGCCTCACATGGCAAAACACTTAATTTGACCATACTGAAGTTCCAAAGTTCCAAAGGAGGTACTTATAGAAACTGACACACTGCTTTAGCCATCTGGATAATTTCTGGCAAAAACTAAATATCCATAGATTTAGAGTTTGTATGTGCATATGTGAGAGAGAGCTCAGAATCCTGCTAAATCCTGCTCCTGTGCTGCTAAAACATAGGCCCTCAAAGTCAGTCTAGGTGGTACTTTCTCAGTTCTTTTAGGAATCTGATCTTAACGTTACTGGAACTCAGGTTACTTTCATTGCTTTGACATTGGGTGTTCCTCACCTACATGCTCACAGCTTTCATTGGTAGCTGAACAGAAGGGCTTTGCCCCTGTTTCTGTGTCCTACTAAATTGATAGTTCCTACACAGAAGTAAAGGGCAAGTCCAACTTCCATTATCCTGCTCAAGCCCATAAGTAAATATCTCATAATCTTGTCCAAATTATAATACACATGTGTGACATTAAATCTGTGACTGAATGTATGCATATAAACATGTGCATACTGTGAATTTAAAATAGCTATAGTAGTTACAGAACCAAAAAAAATCTTGTGTAGGTGTGTGCATGCAAATGTAATTTCTCAGTCAGGTTTATATGCCCAGAAAAAAATTTAAAAGGGGAAAAAATCCCCAAAGCCCTCATTTGTTTACCAAATTTTATGAAATGCCAGGCTCTTTTAATGATTACTGCATGCCAGACTGAGGCAGAAATGTCAGCTAGCCAGCATAAATGGAAAACAAGATTATAGTATTTCCTCATCGCCCTGCCAAGGTCTGACACTGCAGAAGTGCTTTTACATTTTATGAATGTTGGCTCTGCAATTGTTACATGTGACAACACTTTGGCTGCGTGGACTAACTTAAATACAAACATTCTCACTTTTCCCTTTCCATCCCCTGCCCTTTTTCATCTCTGCTCTTACATCCGAACAGTCTGAGCAGGCATACAAGGAGTAACCTGTTAATTCTCTGTCCAGGATTTTGTTTTAGGACTTGGATTTGTTTGTTTGCTTTTGAAAGAAGAAAAAAAAATGCAAAATATATTTGTAGAAACATTGCTCAGAAAGAAAAAGATCGAATGAACAAAAGCAAAGGGGAAGAAATCTCCCCATGCTGCTATTTATGGTCTAATGGCAATTGTCTTTAGGTTGCAGAATTTCTGTCTGAAATTGCCAGCTGGAATTTTCTGAAGAGAAATGAAAGCTGTAGCAAGCTGGCCAGATGCATAGGAAAGCCACACATTGATTTGCCCTTTGGAAACAAAACAAACAAACAAATAGGAGGGAGATCGCTTCAGTATTTTGCCCTTCAACAGAAAAAAAGAGGATATGAACGTTTCGATAAGATGATATGGTTGCCACAAACGTAATGTCATCAACCTTTTTCAGTAACGGGAAGAGAGGGAATAGTAGGAATAAGCAATGCCTTTACTACAAAATATTTTGATCTGTGAACAGAGGCAGTATTTTATTTAGAGCTTTTTTTTCTTTTTTTTTTTTAATTTTCTGCTGCTTCTGAATACTCAGAAACTTGTATGACACCCAGCTGGCAGCCACAAACTGCTGAAGTAGCTGGAGAAAAGACTAGTACTAAGCTTACAGGAAGGGTGCAGTTTCAGTTTGGTTTCAGATTCTGACAATCCACCTGTAAGAAGCTAAAGGAAATAATATAAAAACCTGTTATTAGACTATCTAAGCAGCTCAAAATTGTGAATAGCACGATAGTGTCCAGCCTAATGCAGGTGAAGAGCTGGTGACACCAACCAGACCCTCCAAGTCTCCTAGTAGTCCTTTATAACTCATCTTAAATCTTATGAAGAGCAGTTGAAGGAGCTGGGACTGTTTAGTTTGAGGAAGAGCAGGCTCACGGGAGGCCTCATCACTCTCTACAACTGCTTGAAAGGACACTGTAGAGAGGTTGGTGCTGGTCTCTTCTCGCAGGTAATTAGTGACAGAACAAGAGAATAGCTTCAAGCTCCAACAGGATAGGTTTAGACTGAACATTAGGAAATAATTTTTCACAGAAACAGTGGCTGGGCGTCGGAATAGGCTGCCCAGGGAGGTGGTTGAGTCACCATGCCTGGACGTGTTTAAGAGTCGTTTAGATGTGGTGTTGGGGGATACGGTGTAGGGGGGAACTTTGTAGAGGAGGGCTGATGGTTGGACTCAATGATCCCAAGGGTCTTTTCCAACCTAAATGATTCTATGATTCTATGATCTCTTATTTTGTTCCTCCTCTTTATACTTGTTTGCTGTGGCAAACTCATGAAATCACTTTGAATCCAGGCTTTGTGATTTGAAAGCTAATTTTCATCCTATTTAGGGGTTTCAAGGTATGCTGTTCAAAGATGCAGATTATACTAATGACTGTGTTTTGCCAGCCTGTGTATCCAGCAGAAGCAATGAACATTGCTACTGATATTCATTCACTTTTTTTGATGTAATTTGAAGTTTCTGCCTCTGGCTCCAGGCATTTTTAGAGTAATTAAAATGTACAGTCATGAACATGGAAATTCACACAAAATATAGAGACTGTCAAAGCTGTCCAGTTAAAACAGAACTGACTATTTCTGCATAGTGATACTTCCCATCTGAACATTTCAGACACCCACTGCAACATTACCTCCCCAATTCTCCTGGGAAATTAAGAAAAGAATCCAACTGACTTCACAAGTCTTTGAATTGGATTTCACGTGTGTGTGTAAAAATGACTTTTTTATGCATCCTGCAATATAATATAAGCGTGCTGTGACGAATCAGACCAAGAGGAGAACTGAAAACAGTAGTTACAATATGCACCATCAATGTCCCTTAATTTTAAACTAGGTGGTTTTTATTTTAACCATTTCCAGTGATTATAACTGTGGTTGTGTTACACAGAGATGCTGACTTACACAACTGTTTCCCATGATTTTAGAACTTCTTATATTAAACAAATATAGTTATTCATAAGATGAATAATTATAGCTGTGATGCACCTTCCCAAGCTAAAATTAACTGTCAAATTTTTCAAAAGCAGCTGTGTTGCAGCACCTGTGTGTTGTGGGGGTGTCGAACTTTTGTTTTGTAAGCACATAGGTCTTAATTCAATTGCCCATTTATTTTCATATAAGTGGCATCTCAGAAGCCTCAGGATCCATAAGAAGTTCATGCGGACTGACTGATACGAAGTAGCTCAAGGATTTCCCCGGTGACAGCCAGAATTCAGGCTGGATACTCCTCCAGATGCCTCCACTAGGGATAGGCAATTGGATGTCCAGGAAACCGAATCAAGCCCAAAATATGAATGAACAGTTTATCCTGGCTGCATTCACATTGGTAACTTAAGTGTGACTCAGAGTTATCTCTGACCTGAGATCCAAAATGACCATGCTGACCTAACATCCATTTTATCATGCGCTCTCCTGCTTCAGAAAAGGGTGGAAACATGCAAACCATCTGCTGGGAATGGCTAACACCCAGACTGTGTTTAGGACAGGGCTTGATGCCTTGGGCCAAAACTTTAACAGGGAACAGCCTAATGATTCATTGGTACAATCAGTTGACTTCCAGTGTTTGTGTTTAGTCCCTGCCCTTTCTCTCTTCCCTCACTGAGGTGCTGACCATGTCTTCAGACCACTGCCAGGGTGCTGCAAATGTCAACAGCTCCCTGTGGGCATCCATAGGCATCCCCCTGAGGTGGCGGGACAGGGCCTGTCAGCCCAGGCCCATATCACTGCCCTTGCCAGGGTCAGGACAGCCGGGAGCATGGAGGCAGCTCCAGTCCTACACATCAGGCACCCCCTTGGTAGACATGGAGGGTCTCGGGCCACAAGTGGGTCTGGCTTGGCAGGTCCCATGGCCAGGAATGACAGGGCTGTGGGGAGCTGGAGATGATCCCTGCTGAAATGTTGCTGGGGCATGGTCCTAGGGAGCTGACATTGAGTCCTGCGCTGTAGGCAGGGTGGGGAAGCCCCAGGAGAAGAGGTCAGTCAGGGGCAGCCAGGCCCAGTAGGGCCCTGGAAGAGCCTCCTCAGCGCCAGCATCTTTATGGACTCTAACAGAGCCTCACACAGAGGCTACTGACTTCACAGGAACAGCACCAGCTCTCAGCAGTGGGAGATCGCTGAGCAGCTCCTAATAAGAGGAATAATGATTTTACCTAGGGCACATGGGAGTACCTAAAGTCAGGTCTTTAATGTAAATAGGTCTGTTAGGAGGCCCCTAGAAGGGTGTTATCTGAGCAGTGGAGTTCTAAATGGTGGAGAATGAGAAAGCTGAGAACTCAGCTAATCTGGCTTCACGGCAGAGGCCTGAGCTCAGGACAAGACAGTCCTGGAGGTGAGGGCTGATGGCAATCAGCAGAGCCCTGTTAACGTCCCCAGGCCCGAGCACAACCCTCTCTTTACACAGTCAGCACTAATATGCCTGTCATTGTCAGAGCCAAAAATATCTGATATACTAATATTAAAATGAACATTCCACCACACCAGAAAACTCTTTGCTTTCAGGGCTAGCGCTGATAAATTTACTGTGAAACGTACACAGCGTAATGCACAGTGCCGTGCGTTGCCTGGTTTCCAAAGGCCTGCCTAATAGGGAATTGTGCCCCATGTTGCTTTTTACTGCCAACGCCCAGATGTACAGAAGCAGGAATTTAAAATTAAAAGTAACCTTTCAGCTGATTCCTTGCATAATTGCTATCTTGTTTTGTTAATACTGTGGCTGAATTATAACTTGCTGAAGCCCCGGGGATTTGCATGCTGGTTTATCAGCCTGAATTTGCATTGACATGCTTTTCAGTCAAGTGAGTAACTAAATCCTGTGGCCTTCAGTGAGCCTGGCAGTATTTGCATAGGAAATCAGAGGGAGATTAGGGAGAATGACTATATGCTGCCTCCATAAATAGATTCAATGATGAAAATTTTGTGCATCTCAAAATACTACTGAATTTCATTTACTGACTGTGGCTGACATACCAGCAATACTTTGACAAAGCAATACAACAAAAATAGGTGCAAGACAGCCAGACCTCTGCTGTAATACCAGGCAGCCTGCCACTGTGGTTGTTGGAAATGGCCATCTCACTTGACTAGCATTCACACATGAAGTTGAACAGACTAAAACAGCCATTTCACCTGAAAAGTTGCTCATCTTTTCCCATTCACACCCCAGCGAAATTAGAATTTAACATTATCACGGAGCAGATCTGCTTCTCAGTTTCCCCAAGCTGTGAATCTTTCTAATTACTTTTTCTTTTTTTTTAACCTTGAAATGGAGCAGTTAATTTTGTAAAGGCTTCATCCTAGTTGTCACAAAGGCCAATGATGCCAAAATATCCTGTTAGTTTTTTTTTTTTCTCCTGTTTATTATGAAATATTGGGTAAAACCATTCAAGTTAAGATTGTATTTATTAATTTCATTGTTATTAATCTTGGCTTGTCATCACCAGACATAAACAGACATATTCTATACAGTTTCAGTCAGTATTATATGCTTTAAAAGAACCTGCAAGAAGCTGCATAAAGAACTACTGAGTTAGTTCCCTTTAAGGTAAGTATCTAGTGACAGTTGTAGGCTTTTTTTTTTAACACATGCTCCAATCCATCAGGTTTTATTGAATCCCTAATTTTGCTTAATATAACTGAGGATATTTTGAAGTCTGAGTATCAGTCAAGTTAGTTATATCCATAAATCTGGAACTCCACAATGAATAGAAGCATTGTCCTCGAAGCATTTGAGTGCTTCTACAAGAATATTTCTGCTTGAGTATAAGTACTGATTAAATCAACTCTTCATGTTCCTTGAGTTTCTGAGAACTTCTCTCCCTTGACAGCAGAGGGTAGGAGCATATGGGTTTCATTAGATGGCCCAAGCCTTTATCTTTTAATCACCTGCCTCACCCAATCTGAGGGGGGAAAAGGGCAGACATATGAGAAATCTCCTCCTTTCTGCTTCTCTCTCTCTTCAGTTCTCTGCAAGGCATCTGCTAAGACCTCATTCATCACGGTGAAAGCTGTGAATGGATAGCTGTGTAATACCCCAAGGTCTTGTCTGCTGTGGTGGTATAGTGCCTAACCTCTCCCCTCTAAAAGGAAAGGCTACATGTACTTTTGTCAACCTGTCAGCAAGCACTTCTCTCTCAATACTGTTTGTTCAACCCTCACTCACCATCCCAACAATGACAGGTTTCTGAAAATGTTTCATTCAATTCATCAAGTTAGATGTAATTCTGTTAAGCATGTATTCTTTATCTTATTCCTCAGTGCACTGCCATGTGTGAAATACATATTTGGGTGCATGTATGTTTGTGTGCATGTGTACATGTCAGTACAAAAATGTGAAAAAGTGGTAGTGGATCTTGTGTGTCCTTTGGTTATCTAAAATTTCAGTGTTGGCCACCATATTTAATTTTTTGACCACAGTTTTAAGCGAGTCTGTAATAAACACATGACCTTCCTTCTCTGTTTTTGTTTCAATGAAAAGTAGTCCACAGAATCCTCCAGAAATAAGAAATAATATTCTCCCTGGACTGCTGAAGAACGGCAAGTTAATTCTTTCCAGAAGAGTCTTCCCATATTTTACTACTGTTTCCTGTTGAATGCTAATTTAGGATTCTCATACTAACTCACATTTAAAATTAATCACGGTTTTCCAGGCAGAAAACACCAAGACCGATGGCCGATTAAAATAGATGTCAGTAAATTTCTTCAATTTGAGGCCATGTATATTACAGCTTCCTTACTTTTGTAGCCAGTTTTTATCCAAAAAAGTTCCTGTTGGAGCTAAACTTTTTTTTTATTATTATTCTGTGCAAGCCAGCGGTATTCTCATCAGAATTTAGATCAACTACGAATGAATCAAATCTTGCAAATTTTCAATATTTCCATAAAGAATTTTATAAATAAGTAACAATTTATATATATATACATGTCATATATCATATATATTATCCCTGTCATAATATCAAACCGTAATTTTAATATAAATAATATTTAAGAATAAATAATTAACCTATACAGTGCTTAAGCATTGCTCAGATGACTAATTGCATTGGCTGTAAGGATGGTATTCAACTTCCATTGAAGTTACATAAAAAGACATGTACTCTTTCTTTTAAGAGATTTTAAACATAAAAAAAATGTTAAAGAGACATCCGAAATGGAATCCCAAATGCTTCTAAATTTTGCAGAAAAATGTGTACTGAAACTGTGAATCAGACTTTCTTCCTGCTTTGTACTGACTTGTTCCAGAATTAGTCAAAGTGTCATTAAACTTGGGGAGAAGAGAATTTAAATTCATTATGTGAACTTAAATCCATTTTTTCACCTGCAGTACTAGGCATATCCTTAAAGGGAACAAAGTTATGTAAATGCATGACAAAATGATGCTTAATAGCAATATGCAATAGTTTAATGCAATAACTGATTCATACCATGAGAAAGGATACTTGCCTTCAAGATACGGTTTATTCCTCAAGCTATCAATGAGCTATTTTTTTTTGGGGGGGAGGGGGGGGTACAGATGCCAGAGCAGCTCAGCTTCACCGTCTTTTTGTAGATATGCTCACAAGAAGACATATTTATACCCCACAGGTATTCCTGATGGTACATATTAATGCTTAGCAGAGATTCAAAGTTTTTTATGAAGAACTTCACTAAATTTGGCTGAGTTCATAGCCCTCAGTGGTTCTGTTATCTTGACTGCCAGCTGAGAGGCAAAAAACCAAGCTGGAAAGTGATGTAAAGAGAAGGTAATTCAGTACTTCTATAAAATTAAATTAAGCAGAAATTTTTTAAGATATAGTAATTAGATTTCTTACATAGCCATTGAAAACCATGAAGGAATTTGATGTTAGCTACATGAAGCAGTAACGTTTCAGACTAAGTATCTTTGATCGGCATTTAATTTCTGTTTAATAAGACAGTTATTCCATGCTAAATAAATACTGGCAGATTATTTTAAAAAATGGGAATAATAGTTATGTATGGGCTATCTGATAGATTTCCCACAAAGCAAAATGTCTTTAAATATCTTTTTTTAGGCTGTTAGCTTAGCACTGCCGCTTAACTAAAGGAACTTAATATTTTAAATGTAGTAAGACAGGCTTTTCAAATACAAGACAAGCCAGTCCTAGAATTCCTAATAACACTTTTATTGGTACAAAAAGTAATGCATATTAAGCAAAGAATATTTCTCATTAATTTCAGTATATTGAAAAGGGAACATATATAGCCTCTCTCTTACATACGATGGTGACATTTATGTGATAAATTGCACTCCTTATGTTGTCTGGACTACTTTAAATTCTCTCTACCTCATGTTCTCTTTCTTGGGATTGCTTCTGACATTTCAAACAGCAGAATACCTTCAAAACATTTTGGTAAGAATCTCCATTTCTTCTCTTCCCCGTCTTATAATATTTTGGACAAAAGTGAATTCATTTATTTTAAACCCAGGCTCATTGTCTACTAGCCCAACCATCCACGGCTTTGAAAAAGTTAGGACAAAAGCTCAAGAAAGGTCTCCGAAGAATTACCTGGTCAGAGTTGAATGAAGTGAATGCCTTTATCTCTATAGTTCAGCATGTTTCCTGCCCTGTTGGCTAATTACTTCATTTAAAGAAGTCATTTATGAACCATGTGGACCAAGTTTAACTGGTGAAAATCTAAGAAGTTAGAGCTGTGGATGAAACTGTGTCAGGGTTGTCAGAATACAGAATTAATCCTCATTTGTATGACCCGCTCAGGTGCTTGCATACTGTACTCCAGTTACTTACCCATCTAGAAAATGCAAGGGTAAAATCTCCTAGATGAAACAGCGAACTAACAAAATATTCTCAGGCAAAGCAGAGTCACTGCACAGACTTCCCTCATTACCCTCCCTTGGAGGGTATTGAACTTTGAAATTGATTTAAAACTCTTTTATGCTTCTATTGAAAACAACCCCCATGGGCCTCCAGTTCTGTCCTCAGGGTACTTGTATCTCCATAATGATTTTGCTTTTGTAAGAACTGGATTTGCAAGATACACTGCAAGATGAATACTCTGATACAAGCCACGGGATTTTGTTCTGAGTGTCCTGTGCTCTCTGTTCAAACAGCTATCGCTGGTCAGCACTATTGATGAAACGATGGTCAAATTGCTGGGGAAAAAAATAAAACTGCAAGGTTGAACTAGTGGCCAAAATATAAAGCAGAAAAGTTTTATCCATTTTGGACAAACAGCGTTTTGAAGGTAGAAGGGGAAAAATAATCCATCTTAATGGACTGACAAAGGGATTCAAAAAGACTTACCTTTTTCCCTACAACTTCTGCCTGGTTGCGAGACAGCTGGGGGCAAGTGATTTTAATAATTTTGGCTCAGTTTCTCAGTCTAAAACAGACCTTCTGATTCTAGTAATTCTGCAAAAATTCTTCATTAGCTAAACATAGCAATTACTTTTTGTTAGAAAGCTTGTAACTATTTGTCATGTTTCTTTGAGGTTTGTGCTTATTAAAATATCTGCAAGAAAAAAAAAAAAAATGACAGAAAAGAACACCTTGTGCCAAAACTTAGCTCTATACAATATCCATCGTCACTTGCTCTTCATAGAATGCCTAGGAAATGTGATCTAAATCTACAGGAGCATGAAATCCTTTAGATGTTGTATAGGAAAAGAATAGTACTAGCTATTTCAAACTTCTGATGGATACTACCAATACATAAACAAGAAGATGAGTTAAACAATCGTCATACAGGGGGAAGTAAGCATATGTCAGGTACTCTTTTTTTGTGTTTTTGTCTTACTGATAAGCTAAAGACAGCAGTCACCAGTGAGAAAATAGAACTGCAGTGGACCTGCACCTTTACAAACAACTTAGACAGATAGTGCTATGTTTATCTTTTGTATGAGACATCAGACCCGCACCTACTCCAAATTGTCTTCCTGATACTGTATGGAACGGCTGGGGTGCACCCAGCTACTTTCCAGAAGGCTGGATTTTCCCACCCTGAATGCCATCTACAAGTTTCTCGCTTAGCCTCCATTTAACAGGACAGCTTATGAAGAGCCCTGTGCTCGGGATTTGCGCTGCGGTGACAGAATCCAGCTTCTGCTCACACGCATCTGCAGAGCTGTATGCAAACAGCACTTTCACTGTTTCCACACACATCTCATCTCTGACAAACAGGTTTTGTACTTTGCAGCTAACCTGACTTATGCATTTTTGCAGAGCACTAAGAAATATACAGTGTTGTAAGTGCAAATGAAACCTCCTGCCTATTTCACATCCTCTCCAATTCAAGGCAAGACCGGCAGTGTTGAAAATGACAGTACATATGCTATGAATATTTGAATTTTCAACAGCCTGTGCTTAGTTCTGCATAATTGGTACTGCTTAAGACAGAAGCTAGCAAGTATTCTCTACGAGACATGGAAACAGATAAAGAGCTACTGTAAGAAACAGAAAGCAGATAATGCTAGTAAGAGAAACCATGTCCACTGTGGGGGAAGCATTAAGTGTGTCCCACATGGATTAAGACAGATCTCTGCTGCCTTTTATCCATATAACTGATCTGGACAGTAGGATCAAGTTTAAGTGGTTACATTTGTTGATGCTGATTGGAGAGCAGCAAACATAGATAGCTGCCAGAGATTCTCAGGAGGCAGAAAAGAGCTTTAGCTCTGGGCAACAGACTGACATACAGTATTTACTTGTTTCAAACAGCCTTAGTCTGAACTCACTCTGGTTTTACTTTTATACAGTGCCACTGACTCACTAGAATTACTTCTAAATTGGCCTCATCTTTTTCTAATACTGACAAGAAAGGCTTGTAAGTTTAGGGCACATTTACATTTTTGTGGAAGGAAGTGAGAAAGGCAAACAGACATTCAAATAAAAAAAAAACCCAACAATATATTTTACAGTGCGGTGAAGTTAAGGAATACCTTAAGTGAGAGTAAGAATCTGGGACTCAAAGAAAATAATATGCAAAACTGAATGTACTGCCATGCTTTTATTTCCCCATTTCATGTGCAGGACCTTGCTCTTGGCCTGGCTGAACTTCATGAGGTTGGCATAGGCCCACCCCTCAAACCTGCCCTGGTCCCTTTGGATGTCATCCCTTCCCTCCAGTCAGTGCCACACAGCTTGGAGTCATCAGCAAAGCAAACTTGCTGAGGGTGTACTCAATCTCACTGTCCATGATGCTGACAAAGATGTTGACCAGGGGTCAACACCACAGAGATGTTGAATTTTGGAAGGTGACTTAGCACTAAGCAACTCTTTAGAATATTTCTGTACTGCTAAAATTATTCAGATTATAGAAATAAACTAAATATTTTATTATTTTCTTGATTTGGAATTAAAAATTGTGTTTATTTCCACAAAGAGAAAAACTTCTTTTTCTTTTCTAAGACATGCCTGCATATCATTCTCGGGAACATAATTCTCTCTTTTAAGGACATTCCTTGATTATCTGACTCATAGATATCAAAAGACAAGACAAGGGAGGGCATTTCTCTCATACTCTGAAAAAAACACATTGTGAGATATAGTTATATATGTAAGTATATGACAGAGAGGACAATATTGGCTAAATAATAACATTTTTGATGGCCTTGGTGGATAGAAAAGCAGTAGACACATATGTATGTGGCACAGCAAATGTCAAGGGGAGAGAGCTTACCACATTCTTATAGCCAATTTACAGCAATCCTTACAGTGAAAGTGAATTGCAAGCAGATGAGGACACTCACTGCCAGCTGTAATGAGAACCACGGAAAAGGAATGTTTTGCCACGTCTCTTCCAGACTCTGTCACTCACTTGAACTGTAGCCTGATGCAGACAATGAATCATTTCCTTCTGTGTTTCCTTAAAGGTCTTCTTTTTTCCTCGATTGCTGCTTTGTTTATAGTAGCAGTGGAACACAACTCTAATTTTTGTGTTTGTACTTCTTTTTCTAACTGAAAAAAAAAAAAAAAAGAAAAAGAAATAATCTGTTACACACACAGTCAGAACTGTTTGGCCTCTGAAAAGGAATGGACGACAGTACAAAACATTGTACCAGGCTATGGATTATGCCAGATGCCAGCACCCCTTTGGAAATTACCACTGCATTTTTATACTTGAAAATTCTGATTTATTTTCACAGTTGATTATGAAAGCTGTCAGTTATTATTAGTTTTAGTACTACTTCTGCATTTGGGAGTACTACACCCTATGAAGGCAGGAAAATATATCTCAGAAAATAAAAATCTCCTGCTATTTATACCAGAAAAACATAAAATAGTGGAATGAATATGAAGAGCAGTTACAAATCTGTCAGAAATCAGAAGTTATTTGACTGTGTTCTTCCCAAGAGAGAAGAAAAAAGGCTCAATTTTAGAGCCAACACTAAGAAGAATTCCCATCCCATAAGTAGAAATCCTTTCAGAGACCATGTAAAACCCTTCTTGTAACTCCCAATTTAAAATTATAGTGTTATTGTCTGAGAGTCAGCAAAGAGTTTAGAATTTTACCCAAGGAAGTCCGAAAACAATGTCTTAAAAGTAAGAAAATATTTATTGAAACATTATAGAGAATATACAATTAGATATGTCTGGTGCAAAAGCACTGTAGCCATCTTTAAATCAACACTCATTTTCACCTGAAATATATTGGCTTGAGTGACTTCTGCTTTCAGGGAAAAAAAATATCTGCCTTATTTTTCCTAAAGACTTTATTATACACATTAAAAAAAATCCTGCGTCCATTGTTGGTTTTTTTTTGCTTCTTTCCTTTGAAAAACTCTTTAGGCTTTTTAATTCAGTGTCTTTTTTTCTTCAACACTTCTAATACTCAAATATACCAAGCACTTTGCAGCATATTTGGTAACTATTCAGAACTAGAAAACACAGTAAATATACAAGTAGAAGGACAGGCTTGAGAGAGAAGAAAAGGAGAGAAGGAAAAGGAAAAATAACTAGGAGATATGACTGCTTTGAGAAAGGGTTGGTACATTGTATTCTTAAGTTAGCAGGCGTTTGTTTTTTTTTCTTTCTGTGTAGTGTTGTTTATAAAGAGTCTGCTTTGGACAAATCCAGCAAAACAATGCAGAACATCTTGAAGCAAAGCAAAGCATAACAATACAAAAAAACCCTATGAAGAATAAAATAAAATAAAATAAAATAAAATTTAAAACCCCCCAAATTCTGATAAAACACGACCTCACCGTACTATAATAATGGTAAATGTTTGGAAATGACAAACATTCAAATTACTGAGTATGTAGGTTTGACTAAGATATTAGAGGTTCAAACGTAAATCTAATTTACTTTTGTATTTTTTCTTGATAAGAATTGTTTTAATAGCTTTTTTTAAACTTAACTGATTCTTTTGGCAATCTGTTATTCTATATGATTTTCCATTATTTTACATTTTTCCTTATATTGGGTTAAATTAGCCAAGGCAAATGCTTCAAAGCGGATTCCAACAAGACTTCTGTGTTTGAAGGCTGGCAGAGAACATATACACACATACATACACATGTGGCTCTGGAGACTCAAACATCTTCTTGTCATCCCCCAGACTAACACACTCTGACCTGTCTCTGTGATTTTGTAGTCTGTCCAGAAATATGTCACACACACACAAAAAAAAGTCTGTAGCTGCATTAGAAATAAAATAGTTGCTATTATCCAGTACACTCAGTTTAAACAAACAAACAAAAATGATTGTATTTTTATAAGGACAGAAGGTATGTAGCTGTTCTGTTGGATTCTTTTCTTGCCATGTTGCAATTGCTAGTCAAATTGGTACACTGAATTTGGCGACAGAAATGGTTTCTTTTGTGACAAGAGCTGTGTTGAACAATGGTCTTTAATAAAAATGCACAATAATATGTGTTTGACTCACAGAGGGTAAGGATGAGCTTCGGTTTTCTTCTCAACAGCTCATTTCTACTGATTGGACCTGCCTATACAGCAGAGGTAGGTACCATTGGCCTCATTTCTGAAGTGATTTCTGAAGAAAATACATTTGTGGATTGGAATTAGGTCTTTATGATTTTACTTAGAACTGTAATAGCTTTTAAAGCGATTTCTGAGACATATTTGAAGCCACAGCTGGCTTCAAAAGATCACAATTTCCATTTATTTATATAATAGTAGCTATAGTTTCAGAAGTCCTCAGCAACTACTAAGAGGACTGGGCTAGGTGAGACTGCATACCATGTAGAACTCTTTTGAAAATCTGTTTATGAGTATGATGAATTTTTAAAATAACCAAACTCTGTATGCATTGGCTGTCTGCCACTTATGACTGCAAGTAAACACACATGGCTTACCTAAGTTGCAAAAATTTTGTTTAGAAATATTTGGAAAGTGGTTTTGGACCTAATGATTAGACAAGACTACGAATACCCGGTATATTTATTTTGCTGGCCAAGTAGAAGCAGACAGGAGCATGCAGAATCCATTAGACAAGTATGAATTTCCCTTACACTTCATTAGAAAAGTCAAGCATATTGAGAGATACAAAGCAACAAAATGGACCATATCACATAACTGCAGAACAGAGAATCTATTTTTAAAACAAAATTCATAACCAAAGCATTTTCATCTTCCAAAACAAGCTGACACAATTCCTTTTTCAGATCCACTACTGAATTTGACTTGTTTGAAAGTCTTTAAAGAGTCTTGTATTGTACTCACAGCAGGATCCTTGCTATCAGAGATAGCTTTGCTTTTCCATCACTTCAACTTGAAATGAAATGTAAAAAAACCCAACATTTCAAATTCTTATGGAGAAGGAAGGAAAACTTTAAACATATGATTTGAGAGCTATTACACAGTTTGCAATATTGTATTCAAGAAGTAACAAAATTGTAAAAGACTCAGTTAAACAAGCTTTTTTATTCAGTTACAAAAGAACTTAATCATTTACATGTGCTTTTGAGTAAAAAAAAGGTTTAGATTGCATTTACGGTACAAAATGCTTTCATAAGAAATATAAAGAAAAAAAGTCCTTAGACATTTTATCCCTCACCTGTCCAATATTCAGACTTATTTTTGAAAACACTACGAACATTAAGTTGTTGATAGGTGGCATTGAAAGAAAAATATCAAAGTTTTGTAAGCTCTAAACTTTAGGGGGCAGGAGGGGTTGTAAATAGGAAAGGTTCCATAAATCAAATCTGGTATATACATATGTGTATGGCTAACACAGGACAAATACCTGTGAGATATCTATATGCGGTGGTGTCAACACCAATTGTACTGGTGTTGAACAAATTGTATGAAATGTTAATTCCTAAATAAGGCAATGGAGATTTAGGACTGAGGCAAGTCAAAATTTGAGCACTAGTAGTTCACTTTATCACAGTTAAACTGGATCTAGCATCAAATAATAAGACAAAATGGTCATTCAGATGAAAAAACCAAAACCTTTCTTCAACCCATGAACAAACCAGTGATGTGACTGGCCTCGTGGAAGAACAGACATTTCTCTTATGTCCCTGTTGTTTTGTACAGTGACAAAAGACGTGACAATATTTCAAAGGAACTATGCTCTTATTTCCATGTTCTGTGGGAGTATGATTTGCAATATAAACCACATAAGAAAGGATTCTTTGGATGCAACACAGGAAAAACTGAGTAGCCTTTGTTTTGCAGAAGGTCAGATCACATGATCCATGTTTAATTTCTGATCTGACATTCATACATACACATTGATATGCATATGTTTGTCATTCATGAAAATCAGGGGAACAAATATTACAAAGTCTATTGAACTGGAACACAATGAATCAGCCTTAAATAAAATTAACTTTCCCAATCACTTGGCTCTGCTGCTTCCTTTCTGAAAATGTTCAAAACCTCAGAATGTGACATTTCAGCTTTGCATCTAACCAGCGTTTGGAACAACTGTCAGTTGAAATTCAGACAAAAAGGGTTACAGATCTTGTTCCACCAGTTGTTCAAAAATTATATAAATACTCCTCTCCTTTATATCATTATACAAAAGATCCTCTCAGTTAATTCACAGTCTATTAATTAATAATTTTTAAAGTTGCATGCATCACTCAAAGGGAGGGAGGGAAAGGGAGGAGAGGAGAGGAGAGGAGAGGAGAGGAGAGGAGAGGAGAGGAGAGGAGAGGAGAGGAGAGGAGAGGAGAGGAGATGATAACCCTGGAAATAAGCTAACTACTTTTATTATTATCATTGTTAATGTTTAAATTGTCTCAATTTTTGTATCCTTAAGAAGTTTTTTTTCCTCAGTACAATATGGTTTAAATAAATTCTTTCAATTTTTCCACAGAAAGAAAAAAGAAAAAATTTAACATTTTCAATATGTTGAACATTAACAGCGACTTCAAGTGACTTAAGTGACTTCACTTGAAAAAAGATATTTTTCCTTTTAATATTTCTAAATGGTTGGATTTTTTTTCCCAGAGGTTTTGTTTTGTTGGGTTTTTTAAATTTCTTTTTCTTCCACAAAGATGTGAGGTACCTTAGCTCTTAATTTTATATATACAAAATATATATACAAAATTTCCCAAATGATTTAATTTCATTTTCTAAACTGCTTAGTTTCAATTATGAACCAAAGAACTTATCATGTTTAAAAGGTCAACTCTAGTATATAATGCTGGAAACACAGAATATTCCCATGTTATAGCAACTATTTCTTTGCAGAATCTCAAGTGACCAACATTTAAAGCAGTGCTGGTTTTATCAATTAAAAAGTCCTTATGATAAGTATCTGTGTTTTGGGGTTTTTTTTCTTAAACCACAATCTGCTGTAATTTGGAGGATAATTCTATACACAGAAAAGGAGAATTTTGGCACAGACACTCTAAATGTATCAGCCTGGGATTGTTCAAAAACTTACTGTGGCAAAGCACACCTCATAAGCACACAGGGAACAGAGGAGCAAGGAAAGGATATTATTACACACATACGCATGTTGTGATTTGCCTGGCATTTACTACGTATCAGGCTGCTCTCGGACACTAGAGGAGTGGCTATAGGTGTATGTGATTATATACGTGTTTACAGGCTGCCCTGTAAAAAGCCCTGAATAATTTTGGCATTGTATATTATAAACAAGCACACACATAAAGAGGTCGCTCCTTTTTAAACACAGGTGAAAGACAAACCCTAGAAGGGTCCCCAAGAAAAAGGGAAACCTGAGGAGTGAAATAGCATGAATTGTGTGAGCTCAAAGGCAAGGAATTAATGAAAAGCTATTATTGCCTTTTAAGCAATGGCATGTTGAGGCTCCAAAAGGAATCTTAAAAGTCAGAATTAGGCTGGAGAATAACAGTGAAATCTCAGTGTTAGGTGCTATGCAGAGGGTTTGCACAGTGATGTGTGTCAAGAAATCCTGAGACTGAAAAGCTCTGTCTGAATTCTGACCTAATCAAATGGCTAAAGTGCCTGGGGATATGGTGGCTGGAACATCTGACAGCACTCTGGTGAAAGGCCAAGGGGGGGGCATTAGGCCAGATGCCATCACAGCGAAGTTCACCACCTAAGGAGACAGAAATCCTTCCCTGCCTGTCATCAGAGAACTGCATCTGTTTCTCTAAATGATATACAAGACCTTATGTGTGTAGCTGGAACCTCTGCCTTAGAAGCTGAACATATCAGGAGGGAGCTGGGGAGAACGAGCGGTTCCCGAGGGAGAAAGCCCAGCCGTATGGGCAGAGACAACACATGTGATTGACAGGATCAGTTCCATCTGGAGAGAGGATTCAGCTGAGACTGCTTTTCACTTGTTGTTTTAATGTTCTTTGTTCCTAAGTCTTTTTATGTTTGTGTTCAGTCACATCAGCACAAAAGGATTTTCTTTTGATCTGATTTATGCCCTAGCCAGGGTACGTCTGACTCTAAGCAGACTCAAGAAAGTGGATGAACAAGCACAGGTGACTCCTTTCCTATCTCATTTAGAAGACGTGTATGCTGGTTTTCTAACACACTTTAATTAAAAAAAAAGCCTCTCAAAAGAAAGTTAATAAATAAATAAAAAGACTTATTCATTTCTTTCTAGGGCAGGAAATGAAATTAAGGTAGATCATGTACCTTTTACTCCTGTGATAATTCCATCCGTGTTTCTTAAACCACTGATGTAAGGCTGGCTTGCTTATTTATAGGACTGATGAGTATGAATAGTTTTCCCTGTCTTGCAGAATGATTAATCACTAATCATTCTACCCAGAATGAAGCTGAACCCAGCTTTCTTGGGACTATCTGCAGAGAAGATACTCATGAGCAGTCCAAAATGATTATTTGCTTCCCCATCACTTCCAAACTCTTCCCTCCTCCTATGGAAGTGTTCACTCCTGCAAATCCAGTGATTCCATTTTTATTAGATCAAATATAACTGTATTTGTCTCAGAGTGGAAAAACTGACTGCAATATTCAAAATTGCTAGGGAAAAGGGAAGCACATGCCTAGAACCCAGTTAACCTACACCCACACCTTATATATTGTGTCTTTTTCATATTGTTCTGTGCTATTAGCCGGACAGCCAAACTCTGGTGTGACTCAGTAATCACTTATTTACCTCAAATGTTCTAAACCAGAAAATGTCAAAGAAAAAATTCCCACTATTTTAGCCTGTTTTCTATTGCTATAGATGTTTTTCACATGCAAGGGACAGATAGTTCTTAAAAATGTCTGAAAGTAATTCAGTGTCTATTACTCAAAGTTTGTGTAACCTCACCACAGTACGGGTGATATGGGCTTATTCCACACATGCCATTGATCCTCAGCATGTAGGCAGCATAGTGAACCAAAAAGATAAGGACTAGATCAAGTAAATAATGACACTTAATTCCCGGTCTTTCAAATTTATGTTTTTTCCCCTTTCCACATCTGTGAAAACATCTTACAAATGCTTCTCTAGTTCTCAGAAATTCAAGTTTTCCATGCATAAACATCCTACATTTAAAAACACCTCTTATCTACTTTATGTTTTTACATTATTCTATTATTTAATTAAGTCCTATTTTTTCACATTAAGTCTAAATGATATTTTAGCTTTTTAGATTTTTTGGATACGTATTTTAAAGTAATTTTTTTTATTAATTGATCTACCAGATCCAATTACCATGGTGATTCTCTGTTTTTTTCCTTCCCTAGCTCCAACAGGCATGATGTTATATTAACATTTTTATAAAGCATTTTGAAAGCCCCAAGTGGAAAGAGATATACATATGCATGCATTTAGCAAGCCACTGTAAGAAAAAAAAAACAACAACAAAACAACAAACAACTAATTTTCTTTTTAAAATAACTACTAGTAACTACCAATCCTTGAGCACAGGACTGTATATAGTTTCTTTCCTCCCCCCCTCTTTGTTACACCATAAACAGAACCCTATGCATCCCATTGTCTCTCCTAATTGCCTTGACTAGATCATACTTTGCACAAACCCAGAAAATCTGTCCAGGGACAAGAAAAAATGTAGTGTTCACGTGCCACAGATGAAACTTTGCGTGGGAAAACATTTTGTTCTTCCCAGGCACTTGGTATATGTTCATGTTGTCATTGCGTCTTTTTATTGCAACAAAACAACTACCAAACAATCCTGAAAATATTTATTAAGTCATATCCTAGTACCAGAGGTCAGACTCTTTCCCAAGCAGACCTCAAGTTGTTGTAATATGTGATAAATATGTGTAATATGGGAAAAAAAGTCAAAAAGTCAATTCAAGCCTGAATTTTGGCAGCTAACTACCTGCACAACGAAAACTCCCAACACTCAACCAGTGCTTTGCTGGACATGAATCTGCTAAACATCATGCAACTCTGCCTTTGGAAACCAGAAATGCTTTGATCATCAACAGTGATTTAAAAAGCTTTCAAAATTTTTGTGTGCAAGACAGAATATATAATTTCACTGACAAAACTGCTTACTTCCACCCTGATGTTTGCCAGATCCTGCACTGTTTAACTGTGTGTCATATCAGAGCAACCAAATAATTCTGTCAATGCGTAGGGATCCACAAAGTTGATAATACTGTTATTTACCACGACAAGGATGTTTCAGATCCTAATGGTGATGAGAACTTCCTACTTACAGTGATAAAGAGTAAGGAAACTCTACCACCCAAACTGGGATGAGTGGATTCCCTACTTGGGTACTAGAAATTTCATACGAAAGATATCTTTGTCACCACTGAAGCCAAGTGGGTTTCAATGAGAGAGGTTAGTAGCACAGAGAATATGCCTTGAAAGACACACAAGGATTAATTTCTTGTTTTATTATATTTTTTAAAAAAATTACAATTTGAAAATTAACCACTCAGCAATTAAATTATATAGCAGTAAGGTTGACAATTAATGTCTAAAAAATTCTTATATCCCAAAACATGATGCCTTTCATATTCATGTAAGATACTTGGTTTTAGTAGGCTACATCCTCATGTAATATTGTGAAATAACTTACAGTTTTACTGCAGTTTCAGTACAGAGTATTCAATATTCAAGATGCTCAAAGAAAATTTATTTGGAAGTGATGAGTGTTTAAGACTGTAGTAAAAATATTTTCTTCTATGTTTATAAATCATCTTAAATTAGGCTGGCTTTATTTAGCTCCAGACTGTACAGATTACAATAACACCAACGTACTGGACTGGAAATTAGGTACAATTTACAACCATTATATGTGAATAAAGAGCTTTATGTTAGTTAATTTGAATTCTAGAAATTCCAACATTTAAAATTTTGAAAAAGAACTGTGTACTTTGTCTCTTTTCTTTGAACTACCGGCAACTGCACTTATGGATATCATTTCCTCTTGATAAAGCTATTTCAACCTGATCTGTTAAAAGATTGTACTCAGAAAGGTAAATAATTACCCAGCAAGTATGACACACTGTGTCATTGACTCTGAACAGCCCTGTGAACTTTGCAGAAAGTGGTGCTTTTGGTAATGTGGATTGGTTTTGTGTCATTTGAAAGAACATATGGATGCATGCACACATACACACACACACATCTCCTCTCCAAATCTCTTATTTTTCAGTCATTTATTTTTTATTTATTATCTGTGTGCTAGATCTAGAGAAATAAATAAATAATATGAATGAATTATATAACAGTACTTTGGTAAAGACTGCAGGAACATAAAAGGATGCTATAAAGAAGAAAGATTAATTATCCTTCATCGTCAAGGAAGACAGAACAAGAAATAATTGCCTCAAGCTTCAGTGGGAAAAATGTAGGCTAAATATTAGGACAAAAGATTTACTGCTGAAAGAATTGTTAAACAATAGAATAAGCTGTCAAGGAAAGTTTTGTAACTGCCATAATTGGGATTATTAATGGCTGGAACAGATGCCCAACTAGCAAAGATAGGTTACCGATAACAACATCCAGTTCTGCCATGATGTAGATGGATCTTAGTGTCTAAACATATGGATTGTGCGGATGATATATTGACCCTCACCGAGAGAAGCAGATCTCTTCTATCTAAGAGGTTTCTGAACATGTGAAAATTCACCCAGAAAACTCAGTACCTGAATAAACAAATGAATCTGCTAGTTAAAGGCTTGGTAGCCCAAACTCCTGACAGTGCTCTCTAAATACCAAGTTTCTTTACTAAGTGGCACACATTTCTCTCTATTGAAATAGTGCTAGTATCATGCTCGCTGAGAAAACGTACAAGAGTTAAGACATTCAAAACCTGCCCAGACATATTCCTGTGCAACATGCTCTAGGCACTGGGTGGACCTGCTTCGGCAGGGGGGTTGGACTAGATGATCTCCAGAAGTCTCTTCCAACCCCATAACGTTCTGTGATTCTATGATTCTGTGTAATTCTGTAGCCATTAAACATAACACGAAATGTCTGTAAAAGGTATATGGACTCAGCCCAAATAATTTTGTTTCAGTTGGATGTTCTGCAAAATATTTCTATTCTTTTTATTTATAGTAGAAGAGATGCTGATAGCATTTTTTGAAGCGGTGGCTGGTGTTCTTTTTTTCTTACAAATTCTTTGGAAACAGAATGTAAGTCAGGAATTCGGTGGTTAAAACCTCAAGAATTCATCTTTTCCAAGCTAGTTAGTATTTTATAGTCTATATGTCCTGCAGAATAATATGAAGGAATAAATTAATGGTAATGAATTTATTAGAAAATTGTTTTCAGGCACAGAATACCAATTGTGATATCAAATCACCAATTACATGTTCAAGCCATTGTCAATAATGTCAGTTAATCGCATGCTGGGGTATTAAATTCAATCCAAATGGCAAAATGTGCGTTTGAGATTGATTAGTTTATTACATAAATGCATTAGCTGGTTACTTAAAATTGATTAGCAAGGTTTCAGTTCGGTGCAGGAAACGGCTACGTTAATCCCAGCACTTCTCTCTTTATTCCCTGATTACATAAAATACGCTACGTGCATTGCAACTGGGGAGAAAAAAATTGCATTGGTCTTCTTCAGAAATTCTACCCATAAATCCCAAGAGACCAAAGACAGGATGTTTCATGAAGAAAAGTTTGGCTCTTTGCTTACAGAATATAAGCATGCTGGGAAATCATAAAAGCAAGCTCATTATTTGTAGCCCTGCTCTTTTACTAAGAGTGATATCCAAAGAACTTAAGTAGAACTGTGAATTTCAGGTGCTCACCTTGAAAAATATGATCTTGATAAAAAGCCCTTACTGGTAAACATTTACTCTTGTAAAACAGTTGAATGCCATAGGCTTTGTATTGTATGTTCCCAAGGTGTTCATTGCTGAGTATTTCGGCGTGCGGGGAAATGCCTCTGATTTGACAGGCTGAGCAAATTGCACTTAAATAATGGCTCAGCCTGATCAAGGCTCAGCTTCCTTTACCCATGAATATTCCAGAAAATGAGTCTGTCGCCTGGAATATTTTGGGAAATATATCCCTGGAATGAATGTTGCAGAGTAATACAAGAAAATAAATTTGGATTAATTTTGATCATCATCAGCACAAGTATTTTTTCAGCAACCTTGTTCCAGTAGTCCTACTAATTTAACAAAAACCGAGAGATATTACCATATATCTTACTCTGCTATTATAGTAGTTTTAATATTAAATGCTTGTAATCAATAATTCATCATTTAGCGACTTGCAAAGCAAATTCATTAATCCAATCCAGGAAATATTTTTTTTAATGGTAGCAAATAAATAAATCAAATCACAGCAAAACAAAAACCAAATCAACAAAAAATGAGACAAAATGAGTTGAATAAATTATAACTTGCAACCCATTTAACATTTGCAGGTCAGATAGAGTTCATTAATCTCTGCAGAATCAGAGGAAACAATGTATAGCAAACCAAATTGTGGATTTGTTGATTACTTTTAGTGGAAAAACATTTGAGGGCACTCAGAAAGTATTCTCATGTGAACACATGGGAAACGCTGAGCTTTGGTTTTTATTTTATTTTTAAATTAAAAGAAAGAAGCTAGTGCTGATGGAAGTTGTGAAATTTTAAAATAACCAATTTTATCTGTCTCATTTTAAGACATATTCTTATTGATCTACTCCACCTCCCAAAAACCTGGATTCTCTTTATGTTCCTTTTGTAATGTTTTACTGTTTAAAGATATGTGAAGATCTGTGAAAAAGGAATTTATTTCTAATAATTGTGTTGCTCTACTAAATTATTTAAATGAATTTATAGTACTTTATATTTGGTGTATTTTACAGCACCTATTCTATTCCTCAAGGAGGTATCACTGCGTATTCAGCTCTTCTGATCGCACATCTACTGAGTTTCAATAGATTCTTCGACTAGTGAATCACAGAAAATAGGCACAAGCAAAACCTTCTGGAACTTTAAAACATAAAATTTTATTGGCTGTAGGAACTTTTTTAAATGTGGAAATATCCTACATTTCTATCTGTGCTCCCATGCCTTTTGTCATGTCACTGGACAACAGTGAGAAGGGTCTGGCTCTGTAGTCTTACTGTACCCCACATCGGTTATTCATACATATCTTTCCTGGTGTTTCATTCCTTACCTTATCTATAGTCTCTAGCATCCAATCTATGCATTTCTTTATTAATCGTTGTCAGCTCCCCCTGCCTTCAGTTACTCTGTGTGTGTTTGTGTCTGTCTGTGTTATGACTGTAGTTCAGTGTCTCCAGTGCTCTGCTCTAACCTAGTTGAAATGTTATTATCCACCTTTTCTTACTCTCTTTATTTCAAATTATAAAACAAACAAATTCTCCATCTCTGCAACTGCAACGAGACAGTCTGTGTGTATGTCTTTATGCGTGTTTTGTCAATAATGAGATTGTGGTTTCTTGAGCACCTGAGTGAAACATCTTTGTGCTCCAGTTATCCTTTCCATTCTATATTTTAAACATTTCCCTAAAGGATTTGTTTTGTTTTTCCTACTGCTTTCAGCTTCTGAATTTAGCTCTTCTGAAACATGTAACTACGAACTTTTCTACCTTCATTCTGGTGTCCTAAGAGATGGTATCTTTTGCTGTTCCATCAATCAATATCATTTGGGCAGATTTTGCAGCTGATATGAACACACCTGGGTAGCCTTCAGAAAATTTGTCCTGACCTTGGACTTGTTAGGAATTTTAAAGGTTGTTTGAAAGGTAAGGATCAAGTTGTTCTGAAATAATCAACTGGGAGATGAAAATGCTCCCTAAATACTTTTGGTGAAGTAGATCTTTAAACATCCTTAAACCAAACAACTCCTGGGTTTTTTTGTTGTTGTTGGTGCTAGGTTGTTTTTTTCCCAAGGAGATGGTCAGTGTAGTGTTTTCACTTTTGACCTTGCATCAAGAAATGCGATTCAAAATTTTATGCAAATCTGATTTGAATGACTTTGCCAATTTGATATTTATATACTTATGGAGATTTCAGTGATGACTTTTCAATATTTTTCTTGGTGAAAGAATACATAAGCTTGTTTTGAGTGGATGCTTTGAAATATACTTTGAAATGATGGCTCATGTTATGCCTTCATTTTAAGTATGAATGTGAAGAAGGAAAGAGTTAAGAAATTCTACCTAAGCTGACTGATGCGAGTGTGGAAATGTTGGTATTTGTAAAGTTAAATGGTTTAAGATATGATATGTCATATGAATGGTATCTAAACAAGAACCTGCTACTGATGTTCTTGGTATCTGAAATAGAACAGAACACAACTGAAAGACAAAGAGATGGCACCTCTTTGAGTTGTAAAAGTAGCATAACATTTCCTGTGTATCTAAAACATGAAGAAAGAGATGTAAGGAAAATAAAAAGAGAAGACAGAAAAAGAAGGTGGGATGTTTACCAGGTTGTATACAAATCTGAGAGCTTTTAGAATATGTGAGCTTTTAGAAGAATTAATAAGGGGCTGGATTTTTTCAGCTAGCTCTTATCAACTAAGGCTTTGTGAGTTTGACTGATGTTCGGAATCCAATTTAAATAAACCTTCGCCTACACTTCATTTTTGGTATAGCTGATACACTATCAAAGAAAGACCAATGACAATAACAATAATAGCACTTGAACTTGTTCTGTACCACCTACAACTTGTCTGAAGCACATTGTTAATGGTTCCAAATATTGAAGGAAAACTTTCCTTTACTTTGATTTTGCTTTACCTGTTCTACTGCGTGATAACCTTAATTAGCAGTTTAGTGCCTGTCATAATCTCCATATTCAATTTGGAAAAGGAGAGGAATAATTCAAGAAGATGATGAAAAGGATGACTGTAAGTTTATTAGCAGGATGCAAAAATTGAAAGCCAAGCCACAGTAGCCTTAAATCGGAGAAAAAGAAGGTTAGAATAAAGAACCCTGTAAAGTATATCAATTTTACTGCCTTCGTTTAGGTAAATAAATGAGAGAGTTCTTTCTAAATTGTGGAAGACATGTGGACATTTTAAATAAACACATGAATTTAATGCTGTTAAAGAGAAGGAGAGGCAGTTTGCCAAGAAAATGAAAAGCTTGAACTACTCACTGTACAAAAGCAATGTGGGTTTTAATTCCTTCACTTTTGAATTAAGACATATGTTGTCCCTTGTAACTCACACTATACCTGTTGAAGGCATCCTTTATCTGGCTGCTTTTTAAAGTGCTATGTGGTTTTGGACAACCTCTAGTTGTACCTTTACAGCACAAGAAAACCTTATAGATGGCCAAAAGAAACTAAAACCCAAGAGTTTATTTTATTCTTTGACCAAATTCGTTTGCTGCTATTCAAACTGAATAGTCCCTTATGCTGAAATTAATCCCACTGGAATCCCAGGATGAAATTTTGTCTGCTTTGAAATTAGTGATAAAACTCTGCTGGATTTTAATGAAAGCTGAATTCCATAAGCATAAGCTATTTGGAGCAAAAAGAAAGAAGTCTTAAAAGCGTAATGAATAACGTTTGTGTCATGATAAGTGAAGTGAGCTTCTGATTGCAAGTTTTTAAGTATGCCCAATCATTTTGCCTCTTAAAATGTTATTTTTAAAATTAATACCCTTGCACTTTTAGACAGATAATATCTTAAGGATTCTCAGCTGCATGCTCAAAATGCTGTTGGTAGAGGCAAAATCAGATGCCTATTTCCACAAATCTTTCCATAATCTATTGCAACCTGTGTTGACTTCCACTTTGAATATTTATCAAGACATCTCCAGCGTGACCAACCCTAACATCTTTTTTACTATTTTCTACACAAAGCACAGAGTAAGAAGACGAATTCTTAATTTGTGGTGAAGCACCTGTACTTTCTCAAAAGGAAGAGTGCTCTCTAGACATTTCTGCAGCAAATGAAATTATCTTCCAAGGACAGTATTTGCTAAGTTGGTAAAAAAGTGAAGGAAAAAGTTTACTTTTTTTTTTTTTTGACATTAGAAAATGTTCCACACAACAGGTCTTAGATTGTGAATTACATCCAGATGATTTCAGCATCTTGCCAGGAAGGAAATTTTTTTAGGGAAAACAGTGACAGTTGAACTCTGGTTTTATGTGGCTGTTCACACATGGTAAAATAACATGGTTCACTCGCCCTGTCTCCATTATGAAATTGAACATGGTTTACCGCAATAGAGTCAGGTTTAGAAAATTAGACCAATGAACTTTTGTCTGTATTCTTAACAAATACTGAGGTATCATTAGAACAAAGTGGATCTGGAATGTTGTTTACACAAGGAGGTTTCTCCAAGTTTGAGCTGTTCTTAAAGGAAAACAGGCTGTGCCCACACAGCTTCTTCAAAACAATGAATTTAACTAAACAGTAAGAAACAAGACCATGGTAGAAAAAGAATCAGTTTGTTTGAGCACTTAAATATCACAGAATTAGTAGTTTGTCTTTGCTTCTGCAGGTTAGCTGTACACATGTATTTGAATGAGTCATCTTTCACATAAGCCTTATGGACTCAAATATAGAAGCAAGATTGCATATAATGAACTTAGAGAATAAGTACTCTCCAAATACAAAAGCAATTGGAGTGAAAAAATAAACAAAAAACAGTGTGAGAGGTGGGGAGAGTAATGATACTTTACAGTTAGCACTGATTCAAGACTAGAATAATATCTTGTTTTCATGTAAGGAATTAAACCACACAGTTTACAGTTCTGTAAACATCCAGCCCACTATTTTCCACTAAAACATTTAGCATGAACTGGAGTTGTATAGGATAGATTATGTCCCAGAACTCATTTAGCTCTAGTCCTCTTAGCTGAATCAGCAGATAATTGTGCTATCAGAAGCAGTACATTTCTGTCTCCAGAGCAATAGAAGTAAAGCAGGGTATTTAATAAGAGACAAATATAGTTACATCAATATCTCAGACCATGATAATAAGCAAGAAATCAAGACAAAGAATGTAGAAAGGTGTCAGTGGTATCAGTGTTGCCCATATATATATGTAAAAAAAATATAGTTGATTTCTTTGGTCTGATCCTGTTCCCATTAAGGCAATAGGAAGACCCTTATTAATTCACGTAAAGTATGAAGGAACAGTAAGATCTGTTTTCAGAAAATTAGTAGAATCCGTGCAGCTGCTAAACAAAATCCCCAAACATCAGTGGAGTTCATAAATTATAATTACCTTGGAATAAATACACATTCTAATAATCCAAAATCAACAGAATTGAATTCTCATGCAAAAAAAATGGCCATGGTTAAACACTTTTCACATTTTAAAAAAAATGAATTGTAAAGGGCTTAAAATACAATCATGTTTGAAATACCATTTCTGAGCATCTAGTATCATATATTCTACACTCCATTAGCTTTCTTCTTGAATCTCCTTCTGGGTATGGGAATTTAAATCATGGTGCTATGGTCTAACGTATCAATTGTAGTGTCAAGAATCACTAAATATGATAATGTATGTGTAGACACAATATCATGGTATCCCAAACTAAATCATGAAAAGCTTGACTTCTAATATTATATAGGTATATTATAGTAGATATGTTATGTACTTAAGCACTTTAGTACTTACATGAGATAAACCTATTGGATAACTTCTAAATAACATTTTATGAGTTCACAGTTCAATCTAGATGTAATAAGTACAAATAGATAAATAAATAAATCAGTGTAAAATCATCGTTCAAAGCAGTAATCTGAGGGTAAAGCCAACTAAGATTCTGAATTCTCAACACTATAAATTTTCAGTAGCCTAAACCACAAAACTATATATTAATTGCTACAGAGATAAGAAAGAGCTGATAACACACTGCCCAAAGGATTTCTAAGTGTAACAGAACAGGCTTATGTATACTCAGGGTTCCCTTCACCTCAGAGATGGTTTAAGAAATAAGCTGTTGGCAATGTATCTGAATAATCCACTGAAAACCGATAGACTATTATTAATATAAACATATCGATACCATAGCCTGGTAGCTTAGTCGTGACTAACTATAGCTTAGTTGTGACATTGATATGACTAGCATGGAATTCTCCATGAGAAAACTGTTAATTTGAAAACACCATAACATCTTAAAAAGCTAACAATGTAATATTAGAAATATTAGAAATAACAGAAACCTGTATTTGCCAGGATAAGGAAAAATCTATTCTCTGTTTTTGATACTAGCAGGGTCAGACGTTATCTTAACCATGTTTTCCATGCATTCACAGGAAGAGAGATTCAATTATCTGTTTCCAATTAAATAAACTCTATCTTTTAGAAATATGGATGGCCTCATTTTAGCAAATGCCATAACAACAGGAGTATTCATCCTGCATGAGTATGGTAAGTACAAACAAGCTTTTGCTGAGCTTTTCTTTCATCCTTATTGACATTTTAACATGTCAGTAATAAGACAAAAAATAGCCCTTAAATAAAGGAATTTCTGTTCCTTACTACTATAACATCATTTCAGATCAATTTTAGCTTTTCTCCGTATCAGTCTCATTACATAGAATCAGTGTCTGTGTTCATACTCCTGGAAGCAGAACATTTAATGACTCAAATGAGCCAAAAAGTAATATATACATTTGTACTAGGGAACCAGGTGGTGCTAAGGAGCACAGTGATGAGCTAGAGAAAATAATCTTGAAATATAATACTGTTTTTTCCCAGGCCTCTGTTAAATGACTCTCATCTTGCATCACATAAAGTATGTTTTCTTGAAGTAAAGTCAATGAATTCAGTGGACCAGGATGAAGGCCATTTCTCACTGTCTTTCTATTTTGCCTTAGCTTCTTCCCCTTCATTCTAAAGGGGAATAAAGTAAGGATTAATGCGATGTAGTTCTACAGAAATTAATATATGAATCTGTAAATTTTGAATCTAATAGAAAAAAAAATATTTTATTCTCTCAATTTTTACACTCTTCCCCTATTTTGTAACACTATAAAATGAGTGTTCTTTCTGGTTGTGTCTTTGTTGTAGAATTATCTCCAGAGCTTCTGCAGTGGAGTGTTATTGACAAGGCGGGGTGTGGGGTGGGGGGAGGACAACAGGCAGTACTGCAAAACTTGAAAACCTTCTGCTTGGTATTAAGTCTCTATTATGCATCCAGAGATAAATGGATATTAGACAGTGACTGATTTATCTTCCATACCTGTTCTGATTCTACCACAAGGGACTGTGGAGGAAGCAGATTTGTGTTTTTTCCTAATGAAACTTCTTTGGAAGTATAAAGAGGACAACAGTCTACATGGGAGCTAAATGACCTTTACAAGTTTTTAAGATAAGTCTTTGAGAAACAGACAAAAATATAAAAAATACAAAACTCAAGCAAAAACATTTCCCAGATGATTAAAAAAATGAACATAGTTGCCACATTGATAGTGTTATGAGAAAGAGCATCTAGATCATAAAGAAGACAGATGGGCCTGAAACATGGAATAAGAAACAGATGGAGATAAAGATTTGCACATGTAAGCAAAGGAGATTTTTCTTTCTTTAATGTTTAGTCAGAACAAGGGTCTCCATTAACAAATCTTTTATGGAGTGAGAGGACTGGCAGATTTTAAGAAAAAAAAAAAAAACAAAACAAAAAAAAACAGTGAGAAAGAGAATGTCCAGCTTTGAACTGTGTCTTTTAGTGACATAAACCCCAGTGTCTTAAAAGTTAACATCTTTCTGATGTTTGTTTCCTATAATTAGTGAACTTAGAGATGGGAGCTGATAGTCTTAGATATTGAAACCTTTTATTCAGACTTTGAAGAAAGGGTGGGCAAAATCAGCTAGTATCCACTGACTTTTCCTGTGAGTTTTTACCAACCCTGACAGGAAATGAAGCCCTAAAACAACGAGTGGGAATTTCAGTTTTCAAGGTCCAGACACACGCTTGGGAAATTATCAGATAGTTCCCATTATGCAGGTAATCTTTAGGATACAAGCACCTTTTTATATCTGCCTTCTAAATATCACTATCTAATATCAGAATTACTATCACAGTAGCCCTTGGCAGGGCTGAAGACTCAGATGCACTTAAGTGGATCTGTTTACAGCAGATATTTCAGACAACAGCTTGTTTCCTAACTCGAGCATGTCCTTCCACAGGCATTAGGTCTGCAATTCAGTGAACTTCCCTCCAGATTTTATAGACCTTTACTGCTTTTACTGCTTTTTGATTAATAGCCCACACTGGTTTTCTTTTTTTTTTTTTTTTTTCTCTCTTTCTTTTGGTTTAATCACATTATGAGGTCAGAATATGCTACAGATTTGCAGGGTATACTCTTCTCAATGTTGGTTTCCCGTCCCTAGGGAACCTTTCAATGTGTCTACAAACAGGTGTGGACCCTGCCAGGTGACCCTAGCTGACAAAGTCACAGCCAGACACCCTGTCCTACATCAAAGATGACTAAAGGAATCTATCATTAGGTTAGAAATTTTAGAAGCTTTCCTAATATCATAGTAAAATGCTACAACATGTGTTTTACGGGACTCCATAATGCAAAGACAAAAATGGAGAAGACTAAGGTAGCATTTGTTCAGATTACCTGAGATGTTCAAAAACCAAGGGCTTACACTAAGGGATACTTTCTGCTTTTGGGGCCCTGCAATATTTATCTCTGAAGCTCCATAGTGTTATCTGAACTTTTATTCTGTACTTGCTTTCAACTTCTTTCAGAAATGTAGGCAGGGAATGTAGGCAACATAACAAAGGAATAATGGTAGCCCCTCAGAAATCTGTGATCATTTCCAGAGATGGATTTAAAGTTTAGAACAGATTTTTTCAATTGTGCAAAGTCAATGCTGAGCGCAGTTTGGGGATGCTGGTGAACAGGATGCTGATGAACAGGAAAGCACATCACCATTCTCCAACAGATGGGTAAAAGAAGTCAAGATAGTAGCATAAAACTCATTTTTCAGACAAAAGGAGATACAAAATAACTGTACATTCACCTTACCCTTGTAGTAGTTGTGAACAGGAGTTATCTGGAATTGCAAATACCACATTGGGTCACCATTAGGAAGCAGAGAATATTTACCTGTGCCACCAAGACTGCAGCAGGCACCGATGTGGTAAAGCCAAGGTGCTTGATCTGTCCCTCTGGGTATGGAAGCACTTGGTTTTTGCTGTATGGCCAGAGCAGCAGGTTTGGTTTATTGCCCTGATTCTGGAAGCTTAACCTCTAGCCAGCAGCCTGGTCATCTGCCTGCAGTCCTAGAAGTTTCTAAGAGTTTTGTCCCTATTTCTTAAATATTAACAATATGGAAAGTAGGATACATAAAACACATCCCATACCATACACTAAAGCTATGTTTTATTTGTGTATGATATCTTCACTTTTTACTCAATTTTCTTGGTTCTACTAAAGGTGTGAACTCATCTGGCATGGCAAGCTGAAGTTTCATTTAATCTGATCTTCAACTGCAGGTTATTTTTAATACTTTTGAGTAAAACACGAAGAAATATATATAAAAAAAAAAAAGGATAGCAGGAAATTAGCATAAATAGTACTTTACCAATAGGGATAAACGATCCCACTGTCACAGATTAACCAACAGAAAGGAATCACTGGACCCAGCCTTGAAATGACTGCCACTTCTGGGATGAGTTATAACTTATGTTTCAAATTAGAAACAGAGTACATAACACTCAATTGCTCATAAAAGAAATATGTTACTGATGTTATGGCATAATTAATAAAACTGGTATTTTAGCAAGAACGCTGTGACTGTGACACTCTTTTTCTCACAAAATCTGTCAGTTACAATTAGCACAATGGCATGAATAAAGTGGGTTATCTTGAATTAGATACGTTATTCAAAAAAAGTCTGGAAACACCTTCAGAAATCTTCAGCTTGTTAGGAACTCGAAGTTAATGAGGAGAGGTCAGCTAAGAGAAGTCAACTAAGTACAAACTTTCAAGAGAAGAAACATTGGAGTGTCTCATTATGAAAAAGGCCAGGCAAATAGAGATAACACAAACAGAGAGTGGTACATATTCAGACACTGGTCCCAACATTGCTGAAATGCTGATGATCTGAATGTAATCAGCTCATCAGAGCCAGAGCAGAGTTCAGGCTACGAGGTGTATGCTCAGGCAGTTTCAGTTTACAATTAGAAACTGTTTTCCTTCACATGCTGCAACTAAAAAAGTAACAGAGCTTTTGTATCCCATCTTTACGTCTCCCAGGATTTGCAACAGGATGTGTTTGTCTCACTTTTCTCTAGTGTGACACTGACACATCAAACAACAGGGACAAAAGGAACTCTGCTTAGAATGGGTGACGCCATCTCACTCATCTCACTGAATTTAAGCATTAATCTTGCAAGCAAAGCTAGAATTTGATATCCTAATGTGTATCTAATCTTTCCAAGATCCCCAAAAAACTACAATGAAATGTTCACATCCAATTTTTTTCCAGGAAGTTCTCGTTAATGATGTGCTATCAGACAGCTGAGATCCACATTAATCACACATTACCAAGGAAATGGCAGCAACTAATCACACCTTGTAAATGACTAACTCAGCTGAGTATGAGAAATGGTTAATTACTCCAAATACTTATAGACATGGAGATGCTGGCAGAATTCTTTTCCAGAGGGGAACTCAGGGAAAGTGCTATAATAAATACCCTTAATCATTCTCTGAAATAGCTTGCTTTCTATTGGCTATATCTGTAGCTAAGGTAGATTTAGGTGTCAACTATCTGACACATCTATTTTTCCCAAATACTGAGAGTATGAAATAACTCGATAGCAATAATATAACTCTGGTTAATGACATATGCTGGATGAAATATATTGTTGTTGAGGAGATACTTCAAACAGAGAAGAATAGGTGAAAATCTTCACATGAAAACGCAGTCTTTATAAACACTCAGAGCCACTCTGGTACTCCTTATGCCGAATTTCATGTACTAAAAGATTTTTTTATGCAAATGAATGAACAAAAGACCACATTCTACAAAACATAGCAAAGGAAACCTATGTTTTAAGCTTCTGAGATCTCCAGGTGGTTGCTCACTTCCAAACAGGCTTCTGAAATAGTAAATTGCTTTGGAAACCATTAATATATTACATTCCTAATTTACATATGAATTTCTATGGAACAGAAATGATGATGTATGCTTGTGGTAACAAGAATAAGTGTACTATCCTAGCTAACAAAACCTAATGGATTGATCTGCTGTTTACAGACACTTCTGAATGATTCAGCCTACCTATTATTGAGGCCATCAAAGGAGATTTTCCTAATCTATTTAGTTCCATTAATTGGAATGGAACGTTACAAAATGTTTGCTTTATATAAATTACAGGGTTTAGTTTTAACAACCAGGGCCTGTAAATTTTATTCCAGAAATTAAGAAACTTTATGCCTTAATTTTGAGTTTAAATTTTAAAAGCTTAAATATTTTGGTTATGAGAAGTACAGTCCAGGGTGTTAGTACCATTGCAGCTTTACCACTTAATTTCAGTAAATTCAGCAATTTGCCTTAAAAGTAAAAAGGGCAGAAATGTGATGATGAACACAGCTTCAGCCACACAAAGCATAGATAAGAATATCTTTCATGAAATAGAATCAACCTTTTTGAATAGCTGTGTCTGCAGATCCAGGACTACCTGGACTACAAACAACACACAATAATCAGGGCCCGTAACTCCTACATATGGTGCCTTTTCAGATGCCTTTAGGAATGACAATGTCTGGCTGCTGTTTCAGAATGTACAGGATGTCAGTGGCATATCTGCCACCTCCAAAACTCCATCTTGGATGTTCCATGCCAAACAAAACATATGTATGGCAAATGAAGGATAGAACCATAGAATATCAGGTTGGGAGAGACCTCAAAGATCACTTCAACCAACCTTTCTTGTCAAAAGCATGGTCTAGACAAGATGGCCCAGCACTAGTAAAAGTGTCCAATGATGGGGAATCCACCACTTCCCTGAGGATATTATTCTGTTATTAAATGTTAAACATTTAAGCAAGAGAAATGAAAGCAAGAAAATCACTTCTCAACATCACAGAATTTCAGTGGCCTTGCCTGGAATTGATGTGAATTTAAATTTCACAAAACTTACAAGGATGCCCACTACCCTCATTGTAGCCTGTGCAGTGTATAATTTGCAAGTCATTGTAGTTAAGAATATAATCTTGCCATTTTACAATTCAATTTTACATCCATATTGCTGGCTCACATGACTAGACTAAGCATGGCTATGGAAACATATTTTTCAACATGACATTTCACCTGTAAATTATGATAGAGAAACAAAAAAACCCAAAATAACAGGTATTGGTATAAAGATCAATATAATTATGATCTAAATGACTTGAGTCCACCTTTTCAAACCACAGACACAATTCTTCATAATCAAGCTAGGCAGACAAAAGCATTTGTAAGAACAAATTGCATTTTTGCATTAGTCTTATAGTAATCTGACATGCAAAAGTATTTGATTTTAAAAGTAGTTTAGGAATGTTCAAAAGGCAAACTTTTATACTACATTTGCATGGGGATTTGGGGATCAGATTTAATACAATAACATGTATACAGTTTTAGTTGTCTGTATGCTCAGGTACATTTGGAGATGTCTGAAGAATCTTTTGGTGTGTGGAAAATATCCAATGATGATGACGACGACAGTAATTAGTGTGTGCTACTGGTATAAAATGAGAAAATATTTTCAGTCCTAGACCATAAAGGCCTTGGAAAATTACTTCGTCATTGTGTTGCAACTCTTAAGGATCAGAAGGGAAACATAAATTGATATATATGTCTGTGCGTACTCAAGAGACTGTTGCTGGAATAGAAAAAGCATTTTACCTAAAAGATGAATGTGTTATTTCATCTTCAACACTGCTTCTTTGTTGCAACTTTTTGGACAGAAACTTTCTGGCTTCAAAGCAAATCTTTGCATGGGGGACTGTACGCCTGATAATCTTGAGGGGACACGTATTCAAGCAGAGAACAATATATCTACATTCAAAATAAAGACATGTTAAAAATCACATAGAAGACGGTCTTGATTTTTTCTAAACTGATCCTTTAACGCTAAATAGCTCTGAATGCCAAGAAGATCAAATTATCAAGAGATAGGATAAAAGAGAGGATCAATGATTAGAGACACAGATACACACGTTGAAGGAAATGTGGATGAGGTGTTTATCTTCCTAAAGACATTACTCAAAGGAGGGAAAAAAGCTTAGTTCCTAAAGACAGACTATTTAAAAGAATAAATGTATTACATTTACCATTTTCTTTTTCACCCTTTTCACCTACTTCAGAGATTTTGCAGACCCCAAGGAAAATGAAGTCTCCATCTCCCACCTGCTTCTGTGAAACACTGCGGAGGATTTTACTGGACTTATTCCAGCAGATACCTCTTGAAGCACATCTCGGTATAACCAACTGACTATTTGTATTTACTACAATGTTTTCTTTATATTGCTAAGTTAATGATGATAACATGCAAATAAGAAGCAAAACCAAACTAAGTCCAGGTGCTAATTTTTCAAAATCAAAGCATCATCTCCAGCTAATGTAAATTGCCACTATATAAGTTAATTTTCTTACATCCGCCATTTTTTCTCCGGGGGCGTCAGACTTTTAAAACAGCATTCACGACATTTTGAAAGAAAACATCTTATTTCCTGAAAAATAAACAAAAGAAAAAGCCTCAACAGAAATGGACTATTTACTTTCTAAAACATAATGATGCAATTCCAGTTCTCATCCTGGTCTTCAAATGTCAACAACAGAAAAAGAAGCGACAACATGATCATTTGAATATAAGTTCATAGTCGGGTCAAGGGAAAAAAGAACTGATGTAGTTATGAGTAACGTGCATTTCCCTTCACTGATAAAACACAAACCATATAAAGGGCAAGCAATGAGAGAATCAGACAATTACATCCTGAAAAAAGGGATGTAAGTTTTGATGTAAATATAATGAAGTACAAATTAATAAATGAAATAGGCAATACTTATCATTTTTACTTATAAGGATTATTTTATTTCCCAAATACAGGAAGGGGCGGTTAAGTAATCACACTTCAAAAAAATAATATTAACTTAGCAACACGTACTAATTTGTAGTAATTAATTTGAACTATTTTCATGGATAGAAAATTAAGATTTATTTTGAGATTGCCTTCAGATAATTGTAGTTGAAATCAAGACCATAAATATGTGACACCAGAAGATCTGGTTCTCTAAAATGTTGTGAAGTTGGTTCTTTGGGAATCAGCTTAAGAATAGTGGGACAATTGCCAGTGAATTTATTTGCCTGAGGTAAAGCTTAAAAAACATTGCAGAAATTGTGTGTGACTATCCAAGAAGGTCTTCTAGGCCTGAGGTCAATTCTTTCAGGAAGCTTGTACTTCGGAAATTGATGCATATTAGAGCTTTAAAATATTAAGGTCAATCTAAGGATAGACACTGACAAAATATTTGAGTCAAGCTGTTTTCAGCATTTGGAGGCATCAGTAACAGTATTTCCTCATTCCCGTCACATGCTGAGAGGCTGAGAATGGTTCAGGAAGCTCTATTACATGAAAGAATTGTCATCAGTATTTTTGCAAAGAAAAGGACAGTCAACTAAGCCAGTGAGAGATCCAACAATAGATGATGTTACATATTTATCATTTACAGTTACTATATTTATTCTGATTTCAGGACTTAGAGAGGACTCTGCTAATTATAGAGAACATAACTGGAGATTGAGTATTTCCTTTATATACATAATCTGAACAACGAATAAAGAGCAAATATAATGCAGGGAACCACCTGTTATGCTGGAACTAACTCAGAAGGTTTTATTGTGTGAAAAAACCATGAAAGCTGGTGTAGGGTGAAGCTATGTTTTCTCTTTTTTTTTTTTTTTTTTTTTTTTTTTCCCCTTTCCAAAGAATTCATTATTCTGTCAGATACAGGCTTAGCCTGTAAGGAATTACTTCATAAACTTAATTAAACACATTAATCCTTTAAAAGACAAATTAATGTTCTAAATGATTGGTACAGCCAAGAGAGTTGAACTATAAATTCTGCTAAGCAGGTGTATACCATCTTTTTCTTTTTTTTTTTTTTCTCCTTTCTCCCTTTTTAATTATCTTGCTTTGATTCCTGTTTTCTATATCATTTAAAAGACAGGAAATGTTGATAAATTGGCAAAACTAGCTTTGATTATAGTTTCTGGAATTTTTTTTTAAAAGAACTAATTTTTTTTTGGACAACTGTAATTATTTGAGGTATTTGAAATACTGGTTGCCTTTTTTAGTCATCTTTTTATTACAAAATGGAATAGACATCAGAAAGGCCAGAATAATTTAATTTTGTGACAATGTGTTGGAAAAATCTCAGCTGGGATTCAGTTTTATTAAACTTTAAAAAGAGAGAGAAAAAGAGGAAGAGACACGAAGAGGGAGGAAGAAAGGAAGGAAAAGAAAGAAATTAAAAGAAACAAAGTTAAAAAAAGCAAGCAAAACAAAACAATAAAGCGGGAAAGCAAGCAAGCAAGAAATAAATAAAGAAAAAAGAAGGTGTGTAGAAAACTATATGACAAATCTATAGCAATCAGGAAGAATCACTTGGGAAAGCAATGATGCACAATTCTATGGCATGACAAGAAATTAGGATTTCCTGCAGGGCTGAATGGTTAGATGAATATGTTCTTTTTTTCATGTGATGCCTACCTTAATCAAATTGTTTTAATGTTTCAAGGTCATTAAATACAGACATCTAAACACTAAAAGTACTATATAAAAATCCACAGACTGAGAAGATTTTGAAGTATTGTCTTCCTTCTTTGGGTGAGTAAATCAGAAGTTGCTGTTGGCTGCAACAGCGTGCTTCATTATCTGTTACGCCTGATGAGCAATTTGGGATTACTGAAATTCTATTATTTGCTGTGACATTCAGCCTTTCAGCTTTCTATTTTCTGAAGGGATTTAAACCTAATTTTTCAGCTAATAAGGAGAGGGTAATGTGAATATCTTTATGAACTGCAGGTTTTTAGAAATACTTTGTAGCAGCGGGCCATCTGATATGCTGTTGTCCTAATCACAATTGGCACAATTATGGAGAAACTGAAATTGTGGTGGTTTAGTTGGGAACAGACCATTAGCCACATAAAAGAATCTGTGCTATTGCAGGCTACATAATAAGAAGAAATTGTATAAATTTTGTTTTAGACTTTTAACTTTAGCTGAAATTCCTAAAATTTACCATTTAATGTTTTAGAAAATTTTAGAAATCTAAGAAGAACTAAAGAAGTTTTTTTCATTTTTAGTTCATTTCCAAACTCAAATATTAAAAAAACCCGAACAAAACAACAAGAAAGAAAGCAGTCCTTGAAAATTTTTATATTAAACAATAGTAAATAGATAGAAATTGTTATATTTTTCTTCTCAGATAGATACTTCAGGATATCCTTTTTCACACTTTTCTCTGAAACCATGAAGAATATAAAATACTATTTAAAAGCAAAGTAAGAGAGTCTAAAGATTCATTGTGTCTACCTGGAACATGCTCCACTTCTCATTTAGCAAATACTCAGCAAAAAGGAAGATGATGCCACTCATTTTTTATATGCTGGACTTGTGTCGAGTACTTATTCAAGGAACCGAATCAGATTCTGAGACTGCTGTGATCCTAAAGGAAAGGCTGTGGGGAATCTCCCACTCATTTTGAAGGGATCACAGTAGTTTGGATAATTAATGTAATAATTCTGTATATATCCAGTGAATCTGTTCCACAGGAAATGGTTGTTATGAAATGCCACTTTGTCTTATTAAGCACTCTTCATGACTATTTATGACTATTTACATGCAGAAAAATACATATACATATGCTCATGTATAAGTTCATACTTACACAGCTTTTAGATAGAGGTGCAAATATGAAAACTAAAACTAAAAATAATCTGTCCTTTGAAATGTTACATTGGTTGTAAGATATCTCCATTTTCTATGAAGGTAGAGATTTAAGGAAGTTTGCATTTGTCCCTCAGCCTCCACCAATAAACCTAGTAGTACAATGCTTTAACATCTTAATAATTGCCAGGCTAAATTAACGGGCTGATAGTGTTTTGATTTATGATTTGGAGGCCCCTTCTCCGTGCTGGCCTTCAGGAAGATCGAGCTGTCTCCCATGTTCCCTGAAAGTGAGTCAATGACTGTTTATTCATTCCCTTGATTAGAAGGCTGCCCTGAAGCCAAGTACAAGAGGCTGCTATAATAAATGCAAGACTCATATGCTTTCTTTTGCTTTCTGGATTTAGTGCTCGACATTAAAAGGAATTGGAGATTGATTTTTGTGCAGGGAGCAGTGCCAGATAAAACAACAAGCAAGTGAACGGCCTTCTTCATAGAAACAAGCTCTGTTAGTATGAGATGCCAGAGACATAGTTGAGGTTTAATGTTCCTGCTATTGAGCTGCCTGGAAGGTTGTTTTTCTAAATGCCCCATCAACTGTTGAGTTGACACCTGAGATCTCCTTTAACTTCATCTCACAGAGTAGCCATTTTGGTAGAAAATAATGAGTGGTAAATTACCTTTCTGCAACTAATAATCACATTCACTTTTTCAAACACCTGGGAAGAATGCTTAACCATCCCATTGAATTGGGCTCCTGTAGCACCATCACTAAAGGGACACACAGGCACACACAGGTGGGTGGGAGAATGAAAGATAATTAGCTCACTAATACATTAATGACTTCATATACCTTTCTTCCCATTCCTTCCTTATCTCATAACCTGATGACAAACTGATTTCTCACAGCTCACCTCCTCCCTTCACTCCTATTGTGGGATGCTTCTTCTGACTGGCAGAGCCAGCAAGTGGTTTCAGTAGCTAGTGACAAATTGGCCAATAATGTAGGTAATAAATGCAGTCAGAAGTCATTTCTCTACACTGCAATTTACATGTCAAGCTTGAAAAGACTCTTCTCCTGCGTTCTGGGACTTAGAAGCACATCAAATAACATTTGCTAATGGAGTCTCTGCTAAAATGAAGCCAAAATTGATAGATGGATGAACTGAACTATTGTCTTCTGGATATTAGTTTAAAGGGGATGTTTACAGTTTTTGAACCTGGACAAATGAATTGTTCTTTATAATAAAGGACTGGACCTTCACCAAAAAAATCTGTAGCATGGTCTGTTCAGGAGAGCTTATTCTGCTGAGTAACTAGAATACCTGGAGGCTTAGTGACAGAGTGGCTCTGAGAATTAGAAGCCTCCAAAATTGCTTGCAAAATAGGGACAGATGTTAACCAGCTAAAAAGAAGGTATTTTAAAATAAGTGAGTAAAACCAGCTAATGAAAGGCAATTTATGGAATGGCGGTGCTTCGAGGAAGAGAAAAGTGGGACTAACTTGAATTGAGCTTTCAAAAGGAAGCACATGTCACTTGTAAATTGCCAGTATGTAGGTAGAAATCAGGACTGTGCTCTTTATATTGTTACGTATATCCAGAGATCCTAATTGGGCCTTGGAGTTAACACGTTAAGTAGGGAAAATCTGCGTATAATTCATTCAGATGGCATCCCTTTGATCAGTTGTCTACCAAGACATAATGCATTCTAAAGTTGGTTTTCCTCAACCATATTTATAGTTTTACTTATTGATACAGCACTGTTTTAAAGACGTGTTGACCTCTTTCTTTGAACACTCCCAATTCAACAAGAAGGCTTTCCAGACTCTTTCTGACTTTCTCAGATTTTCCAGATCAAACAGTCCTTTTATTTTACTTTTTTTTTTTTAAATGTTTAAATGCACTGACAGTTGTCATGGATGGAAAGATGGCATTTAACATAAAATCTTAGGAGAATATTTCAAATGTATTAAGGCCTGCTCTCTTACTTTTTTCTTCCTTCTTGGACTGTAAGCACTGCATTTCTTACAAAATAATGGATCCAAAAGGAACTCATTTCACCCATTATATCAGGTGTATAAAGAAATTTTGTAAATTAGGACTTCTAATTAATATTTACTGAAATTATTCTAACAGAAGGTTTTGTAGAATATATTTCCATATCTGACTAGTAAAGTATTTCCCCTTTCACAAAAAGATTTATAGAATTAAAGATTTTCTATCCACTGGGAAATCAACCAATGCAAATCTGGTTTGTTTGCAATGAAGGCTATCAGATTTTACATTGAAGTTAATTCACTTCTTTGTTAAGGCAGAGAGATCCATAAGTTTTGATCATGCTTTCTTTAACTCATTGCAATGATTCTGGCCTAATGTTAGTGTTAGTTAAAATGTGCCTGGATCAATTCAAAACAGAACTCTTGATTAACAAGTTTTTGAGCAACAGTTCAATCATAGCTTAAAAAGTGCTGAATGAGCTTATATTAATTTTAAAGTTGTGGTATTTGTAACCATCATTGTACTCACAGTGTGTGGGAACCTTCTTTACAAAGCAGACTGGAAACACTGTAGCGCAAGAGTATTATCATGGGAATGCTGGATGAATTTCTTACCAGTTTCTAAAAAGCACTACCTTCAATGAAAGCACATATTCTTTGAAGCATCCCTCCAGTCTTCAGTTTGTTTTAATTTCTCAGAGGAACATTACTGTTGGGAACCTAGAACACAAGCCAAAGAGAGATTAAAGAGCTGATGCTGGACCTCAGTTGTGGGTGTACAAGTGGTGCACAGAAAGTAAAGATTGTATATGGAAATGGGATGGATAGTAAGGAAAGGGAAGTAAAAAAAAGTACAGTTTTGGGACAGTTTTAGAAGGTGAGGTGCCACCTATGTGCTAGGACTTAGTGCTCATCATCTTAGTGACATCACCTAATAAAACAACATGGAAATTCTATTTTCAGACCACCACCTGTGACTACTCTGAGATAAAGGCACATCACTGTTTTGTAGTATACACAATGATTTGTTCAATCCATTGCTAGAAAATCCTAGGTTTAGTTCTACTCTGTAATGATTTAATTCATGTGTCTTACAACGTAAGCTTTTGTAAATCAGGTCTTTTCCCTCATGAACTTAGAGCAGTTTATCTGGATCTGCTCCCTACCTAAGCAGGGTAGGAGGTCAGAAGGCCTGACCTTCTGGAGTGTTGGTTTTTCTTCCCCTTTCCTTCCTAGAAATAATAAAAAAAAATATCTTTAAAATTTCAATATTTCTTTAAAGTCCTTTCCTGTTACAGAGAAAGTATGAACCATGTTGCAAGCAATGCGATTATCACTATGCCTTTCAAGAAAAGCAACTTTCAAGTTCATGAGATACTGTTAATAGGTCTGCTCACTGGTCCATTGAGTTCCTGGCCTCCAAGTTAAAAGTAGAAGGGGACTAACAATTAGAAACTATTTGTGATTTAATTTTGGCACTAATAATCTTCCCTCCCTCCCTGCTCTATTTCAACAAAGGAAAAGAATTTCAATCGTCTTCCACTTACACAAAAGTAACTCTAAAAAAGCACCAAACACCAAAGAATGTATCATAACTGTTTACTGGTGTTGTCAGAAAGATTTCAGAGGTTCATAGTCTTTTCCTGCCTCTGTAGGAAACTGATGATAAAACTAAGTTGTATGAATTGAGCAGTATCAGATAACTCTTTTTTTTTTGCCTCCATTAATAAATGGAAGGGACTTTCTTCCCAAGGTTGATTTAACATCCTTCATGCTCATTAAATACAAGAAGTCTATATTCAGAAGCTCATCATTATTTTCATCACTGTTAAATGCAAGCTGATAAATAAATAACCTCCACAAGATGATTTTGCTACTTTTTCAAACCCATCTTCGAGAAAACACCATTTTCAAAATACTTCTTGTTGATTCTTTCAAAGGAAATACACATGTGTCTTCACATCTTTGTTTAAACAGCTGCTGATAACAAGATAAAAGTCTGATAAGTTGCTAAGGAGAGGGGAAAAGGAAATACGAGTCAAAGCCTTTGACCCTTACGATGCTGCTTCAAATTCAGCCTCAGATAGTACTAACTGAAAGTCATTATCCCCTAATGACTGTTTGGCTTATGTAAACTTGGTTGTATGTGTCTCAGTCTGAGTCCCTGGTAAGTAAACACTCACAGCAGAATTAAGCCCCAATGCATTTTCTACAGAGGTCAAATGCATCACAAATCATGGAGATAAAAATCCACTGTCAACCATAAAAACACGTTTTTTAGGCAATGATTTGGAACAGTGCTGAAGAAAACAGGGTAAAACTGCACAGGAAGGATAAAACATAGCCTGTAGTAAACCAAGCTGTAGTAAAAATAACATTGTAGTAATTCAGGGACTAGATTGTCAGTGCAGTATCTTACATTAACATCATTCCGATTTTTTATATTTGAAAGAACTAATAAGTTATTTAACTCAGCTTCTTTTCATTTCTCTTTTATTTGCATGACATAAATCACTCAATATATCTTTATGTACGATTAACCAGTGACTGGTTTTCCAAACGTATTACGAAATACTGTTCAAAATAATCTTCCGGATTTCTGCTAGAGATTTTTTTTTTTTAACCTATTTTATTCCAGTTCAGCAAAAACTAGCTTTTCTCATGAAGTTAACATCATTCCAACTAAACTTGGAGTAGCCCTTTCTTAACAATCACTTAGTCATGGTAATCAACCCACACGCTAACAAATATCAATGTTCAGACAAATATATCTTTAAAACTAAAAATCAAGCCTTTCACTCAAGATGAGAGGTACTAATTCCATAGGACATTTTACCTTCAGATATTAACTGTACATCTGGACCCGAGAATCACAAATAACTATTTGGCTGTCTGAGGAAATTTGAAGTTAACAGTTATAGAACTGAAAAGCTGATGTTCTGTTTTCTCCTGCAATTACATGTTTATTGTCCTATTTGCACCTAAAAGATATGCTGAACAGTGGGGAAGAAATCCATAAACTCATTCATGCTAAATCTCACAATCCTCCAGCAAACCCAAAGTGCAAATTCTAGTCCTGCACTTTAAAAACTTTACAAATTAAGTACCTTTTATATCTTTGATGATCACTAGTGAAAGCTACTGCATGATTTCCTGAATGTTCTTTGTTTCTGTTCTTTTGTTACTTAATGATTATTCACAACTCTTGTCAAGATACATCTTAATTTAACTACTATGTTATTTTCTAGGAAGAGGGAGACAGAAGACATGCCCTCTTTTTTTTTTTTTTTTTTTCCCCTGGGCTTCTTGAATATGTAGTGTTACATAAAGAACAGTATCCTCAGAAATAGCTCCCAGCCATAGGAAATAGAGTTTTATAAGAAACAAGGGAGATGAGGAGAGCATTATTGGCATTAGAGCCTTGCCTGTTAAAACAGTGTGATGTTCTTGAACTCATAACTAAAACAACTTTATGTTCTCATAGCATCTTTCCTTCTGGGACTTTAGTCATTCAACACATTCACTAGCAGGACCAATTAAGTCCATTGACACAGGTAAACGGAAAGACACAATGGGTCTTCTTTTTCTTTTTTTTTTTCCTTTTTCTTTTTTCAGATTGATTGATGAATCAATGTAGACTCAAGAACAGCTCTGAAATCCTGACAACCCCTTAGTCTAATTATTAGACTGCATTATTTCCCACCTGCAGTCAAAGATCAAGATGTTGAAAAGTGCTAACTTTGTGCATCATATAATGAATTCAATCAAAGCTGAGAATGCCATGAGGACATAGCTATTGCACTGGAGACACTTCAACCATTTCATCAATATTCCATATTTCCAATATTCAACAATTCATCAACATTCCATTATGTTTCTTGCTCCGCTAAACACTTGCATATTGCTTGCTCTTGCTTCTTCTCCCACCTCCCTTCTGCATCTTTTGGAAATAACTGTTAATCCATATGGCAGATTTTTTCTGTAGGGTATCATACCTTAAGCAACTGGGCTATGGGGGACATAAATAAAGAAAACTGATGATTGTATATTCTAGTTTCAGAGGTGGCTCAGGGGTCTTAGCAACTCAGGAGGAGAGAGAGAGGAGCTAATGCTGCTGTCCCTGGATTTCTACATGGTATTGCTACAAACATTGGTGAGTTCTGGAATGCAGGGGTTGAGGATCTCTGGTGAAGGAGAAGACAGGTGACAGTAGAAAGAGGTGCTGCCTACGCAGTTAGTACTGAAGAAACACAAACCAAACAGATTTAAAATTTGGAATCAGTGTGTCAAAACAAGTGTGTGTTTGACAACAAAATTAATTTTAAGTATTAATACAAGGATATTAGGGATAAATATCAGGGAAGTCTGTGTGCCCTTGCACTCTTTTTTTTACCCACAAAATATCTATTTTACAATACAGACAAATGTTCAGGGCCATTTCATAAAGTTCATGGACAAAAAGCTTTTTGGTGATGATCAATAAAAAAATGACATCTGACACTGAAGAAAAGAGGCAAAAGCTGGATTTGGAAGGGCAAAAGGTTCATGCTTTTGAAGAATTCCAAGTTCCTGGTTTCCATTACATTTTTATTATTATAATTTTTGCATGACTGTAGCTGGACCTCTCATAACCTTCACATTTTGAAAGCTGAAGGAAAAGTTGCTCATTGCACTCAGACAGGAAACCCTCCTCCCCCAAGCCCAACAATGCCTCATAAAAATATCAGGTCACAGATTAAAACAGAATGACTTGAAAGTTCAAAAATAACAAGACTTCCCTCAGTAGGTCTGCTATTAAAAATAGCTTTTAACCTGCTTAAGATGGAAAGGAGACACACCAAGATAATATTATTCCTATTTTCAAGTTCTCTTTCTCTTTTTGATCTAAAGTGGAAAATTGACTTTTAAGTGTTTATTAGAGACAACCAAACCGTGTCTAATGGACCTTTGCGGCTAGCCATACTAATTTATAATAATTTCTACATACAAATGATAAAAAGTCCAAAGATTAACTAATAATTTAATTCTAATTGATGACATTTTTAATATTTCTCACTTTTTCATGTGATGCTAGTATACCTCTTCACAAATTCTATGTGTCATCTCAAATCTTCAGCCAAGTCTCCAGCTAGGCTGCATTTGAACAAGTTTTACAAGAAGACTTTGAGGTTCCTGAGGCTATGCATATGGTTGAACACAGACCATAACTTTTACAGAAACAAGAAACACAATTTTCCTTTAAAAAGCCACTCCAAAACAAACCCAAGTTCAGATATTTAACTGCAAAAGTTTACCTATTAGAGCAGGTGAGTCATTGACACTATAAACTATATTTCTAATATATAAACTCCCTTTCTATTTGCAGATTGTCCATTTTCAGAATTGTGTCCATAGCTCAAGGACTGATGTTTCCTGTAATCCACCTTTCAAATTGTAATTATTATGATTCAGTATTTGAGCATAGTAACTTGCCCTCAATGCCACATGCTCTATTTTTGGATTCTTGACCAAATGAGATAACATTCCTGCCTGAAATCAGATTTTATTCTATTACAAGAAAATATTTCATGGAATCCTTCTTTTCTGGGATAGATTTTTGTTGTTTTTTTTGAATATGTGCAAAGCAGATGCAGCTCCAGTGGAAATATCTGATATGTGAAATATACTGATTTCAAATTGTTTGGGGAGGGAGACAGAATTTACATTGATTCATTTTAGATGGTGCTTAATATGTACAGTGACAAGGAAACATTAAGTAGGAAACAGTTCTTACAAATGTGTCACTCCAAAGAAATGACTCAGACACTTAAAGTTAGGCTGCTCTTTAACTGCCTTGCTAAGCTGCAGTCTAAAATCACAGCAGCGTAGTTACAACTTTTTTACCTTTACACACTGACAGGATCCTGACAGCTTCCCTTTTGAAGAATTTAACACCTTTTCCACCCCCCAGTAAAAAAAAATAAATAAATATAACGGGAGACAAAAAGGATACAGAAATATGAGAAACTTCACTTGGACAAGACTACGGGCTACACTAAATTTTCACAGGGGAGAAGCATATATGGCTTTCACAGGAAACTGAATTTCTCATTTTGTTTAACTAGTGTTTGATCCATGTGCCTCCTCCAATTAATAAGCATATTTTTGTCAAACACGGCTACCTTCAGTCGGGCCTCATTTATTTTCATCTTAAAAAGGGGAAAAAATGTTTTTACATGCAGTTCACCCCAGCACAAGCCAGCTAGAACCTCTGAATCAGCCAGTTAAAATAACTGAGACTGGCTTCACAGCTGCATGGCATCATAGAATCCTGGAATATCTCAAGTTGGAAGGGACCCATAAGGATCACTAAGTCCAACTCCCTGCTACTTTAGTTTTACCTCAAACTAAATCATATGGCTAAGAGCATCATCCAGATGCTCCTTGAACCCTGTCAGGTTTGGTGCTGTGCCCACTTCCCTCAGAAGCCTGTTCCAGTGACCCACCACCCTCCCGTGAAGAATCTTCTCCTAATGTCCAATCTGAACTTCCCCTGACACAGCTTCGTTCTATCTCCTTGTGTCCTATCACTGGTCACCAGAGAGAGAAGATCAGCATCTCCCCCTCTGCTGCCACCCTTGAACAAGTTGCAGACTGCCATTAGGTCACCCCTCAGCCTTCTCCAAGCTGAACGAGCTAAGTGACCTCAGCTTCTCCTCGTAAGTCTTGCCCTTGAGGCCTCTGGTTGCTCTCATCTGGACACACTGATGTCCTTCTCTACACTGAGGCATCCAAAAGTGCACAGAGTTCTTGAGGCAGGGCCACACCATTGCAGTGTCAAGTAGGACAATCCCCTCCCGCAACCACCTAGCTGTGCTCTGCTTAATGCACCCCAGGACATGGCTGGCCCTTTTGGCTGCCAGGGCACTGTTGACTCATATCCAACTCACCATCAGCAAAACTCCCAGACCTCTTTCCAGCCTCTCGTCCCCCAGTTTGTATACATAAACTGGATTACCCTGTCCTAGGCGGAGAATTTGGCACTTGTTCTTGTTAAATTTCATATGTTTGGTGATTGTCCAGCTCTCTAGTCTATCCAAATCTCCCTGTAAGCCCCTTTACCCTTGAGGGAATTCAGAGCTCTTCCAAATTTAACATCATCAGTCACTACAGTCTACTTCTAAATATCCTCCACTACAGCCCTCCCAGCTCCCTGTTATTATCAAGATATTATATTTGCAATTGCTGTCCACCTGCTTATAAAATGTTTAATTAAAAAACAAACAAACAAACAAAAAAGGGCTGAAGTTCCCGACAAGGTCATTTCACAACATGTTCCCCCATCTCTTAGTATACTGATGAGCTGGAAAATTAATGAGGACTTAGTAAAATTGTCTTTCCATTGCTAGCACTAAGCTTCCCCACCTTTTCTGGTGGAATATAAGGATTTCACATTTTGTTAATGTGCTGAATCGCTCACTGCCTTACAATTTGATTTGAGCAAGAGGACTCAGAATGGTTGCTCCCCACTGTTTATGGGTATGAATAAACACGCTTGGCAAAGCGGCATGAGGCAGGAACATAACACACTGCAGGCGACGTTATCTTCTACCTTAGCTTGGTCTCAGTTTTCCTCTCAGTACAGTAGGAGCTGTAGCACAGTTATGCTTCCTATCATGTGACTCTGTGTCTTTGGCCTGTAAATCATGACGTGCCTCTGAAAAGAACTTTAGAACCTCTGCAGCGTGCAAGATCTGGCCCTCAAAGCTCTGTGCTTCCATTTCCCTTACTTGTAGAATAGGCCCAAAGTAGATGGTTGCTGTGAATCTGAATTTGTTAAATATTTCTAGCATGCTTTAAATCTGGGAAAGTTTTACACTGTCATTTATTTATTATCCTTCCCAGCCATCAGTGTGCTTGTTTTCCAGCAGCCGTGCCTCTATGCTCTGTGTAGACACACACAGTAGAAAAGAAAACAGCTGTGCTTCACCCACTTCCAAACACCTTGCTGGAGAAATTTCTCCGTTTCTCTGCCAGTGAGAATTTAAGGTTTACCTTGGGAAAGAAATGATATTTGTCCTTCATGTATCCTAGAACTTGTTTATTTATCTTTTGTAAATCAAATAAGTCCCCTTTTAACCTTGAACATTCCCCGGTCCTGACCCAAATAGTCTTGCAAAATAGGCCAGTCAATCATGTTCTCCTCCTCATTGCACAGGGTGGTAGTGGGAGAATAGAAAAACCTTCTGTCACTAAATCCTTTTCCACCCACAGGCAAAAAGTCTTCACCCAATTAGCTAACACCAGGTGCACACTTGAATGCATCGGAGGTATGTGGGATACTTACTGGCTCTGTTCCTAACTTGGCAGACAGACATGAAGCCTGCCCCTGATTAGCCTATTTTTTCTGGAGCTGCAGTGAAGGGTGTCTCCCCTCTCAAGAAAAAAAAAAATATAAAAAATCAGAGGTGTTTCTGTGTAAATAATGAGTGCCTTGACCATGGAAGACTCAAAGTATACTGCGCATTAAAAGGACTATCCTTTTTATGAGCTGATTTGTCAAGAAGCACAAGTGGCTAAACAAAAGGTATTAAAAAAGTGCCTGTCCAGCATTTTGTGCAAATGCTGTATATGTAGAGAGTACCTCAGTCCATCTGCATGGTGGGGTTCCTACCCTTATGGATATAAGGATACTTAAGACCCACTGATTCCTTCCAGGTTTGCCATCCCACACATATATTTTTGCTCTGCCACCTTAAGTTATCAGAGAAAGTATTTTTAAATGTCTGTGGACAAAATCAGTCCAGGTGCATACACATTTCAACCCCTGAATACAAGTGATGTGGCTCTTAGGGAGCTGGATGTGTTCTGGTCCAGCCCACTCTAGGAGAGCCTGCTTTGGCAGGGGGGCTGGACTAGATGATCCTCAAGGGTCCCTTCCAGCCCCTACCACTCTGATTCTGTGAACCTCAGTTCCATTTTTGACTTAGAGGATTTCCAAGAACCAAGCATCTCTGAAAAATCACATGGTATCGTTTGTAAACTCAGCTTGAGTACAAAGAAATGGAGTCATCCAGGAATAGCAAAAGACTTTAAATATTTCTCCCTGAACATTCTTGTTCTTTATTAATGTCTCATAAATTAGGTGAAAGCTGGCAAAATTTTTGAGGCCCTAGCCTGATCTGTGTGACAGCCAAATTCTTTTGTGTAAAGATATTTGTCTATTTTCTTGTAGCAAAGCAACTTAACCTATAACTGATGCAACAAGCTATATTCAAGACTTTACAGCTACTACATAAGACAAACACACAAATAGCTAAAATCTTATAATTCAGGATTTCTATTAATATTGGTAACGTGCTTTCCTGCTATTTTGAGGCAATTACAGAGCATAGATGATCAATAAATAGACTAGACAATGAATTATACCTATGGAATGCAGCCAAGAGAACCTGTTTTTTAAGTGGTAAAATTGTAACAGCTGTGAAGTTTCACTAAGTTGTCCCACTTGACAGATATGAAATTATTAAGTTATTATTACGCTATTCTTGGAAATATTTTCTCTGCTACTTTATGGTGCCTTTGAATGTCTAGGCCAAAAAACAAGCCAAAATCCTTATTCTTGATTTTGGCTACTTGAGAGGGATATGAATCTGTATTTGCATGTAACTTGAGCTTGGTTTCCCACAGGTCTATCACCTCCCTTAAATCATCAGCTTTCCCTTTTTTTCCCTCTAACTAGAAGAAATTGAGGACTATGTTTTAAAATCTGAGAGACTTAAATTCACATTGTTGCCATTCACTGTGTCTCCACTAATTTGTCCATAGCAATTTCGAGATGCAGTTGAATTTGGCTTATTTTCCTTAGAAATAAGCTGACAATTATTCACAAAATAAAATATCAAATGCTGTATCCAGATATACAATGTCATATGTACTAAGCTTTTTGTTTATCAATTAGAATATTTCCATGCATTAAAGGAGTTCCACATATTGCCTGCCAAGGACAGACAAGTAGAAATACTCTTGCACAGACATAGAATAACTGTTTTTATGTGTGTGTGTCATCAGAGTGTTTACCAAGATTTGCCCTTTTTAAGTGACATACTCCCTTTTAGTCAGTATTTGAAACTGTAACTATTTGTTTTAATCTTTATCTATCTTCCCTTCCCTAATCCCATATCGGAATTTGTCCCAATATAAGTATGTTCCTCTGCCCTACAACCAATATTTGAATTACCACTGGTCATTTCTAAAAATCTTCGCTAATATCAGACTTTTTAATGTGTCTTCTTATTTTGTCTAAAAAAGGAATTGTTATGGGTCATTAGTTGTAACCTGGATGCTAGAGGTTAGGAAAATCCAGAGAACAGACTTTCTCTGAGGTATAGTTGGCATAATTATTGTCTTAATCTCAACATCCTACAATTTTCTAGTTTTTCTCTTTTCAGTGACACGGTTTGAGAGTCATTAACACAGCTAAGGGCAATGAGCAAGTGCAGAGAATGAATATTCTGATTCAATTTATGTTCCAGGGCAGCATGAGCTATATCACTAAATAATTATTTAAGAATTCACACAAGGATTAGTTTTGCAGAAGCTGAAGAACATGTCACAAAATAAAATTATTTTTTCAGTGAGACACCCTGTAGTGATTTTTGGTGGTGGAGAAAGTGCTCGTACAGATCAGACAAATGCCAAGTGAAAACCATCGAGTTTTGGGCCACATACCTACTGGTACACGTCTTATTTCAGTAGACCCAGGCCAGTTTACACTAAAAGCCATTAGGAATTCAAATGGATACCAAACTCTTCCACCTCCCCCTAGAATAACATCCATATGGCTTTCTACATATTGTTGCAAATTCAAATCACTGAGGAATTCCATGCAGTGCTTTTATCCTCTCACCTAACAAATCATCTATAAAGCTAAGTACCCTTCACATGGTATTTGTATTAAGGGGTCATCTACTGTTTTCACAGACAGCTATTTGTTATTGGCATGTTTAGGTTCTGCATATAAATAGCACAGATTTATAACCAAATATTTTTTTGCAAAGTCAAAACATTTAGAGGAACTGGATGAAAAAGTGACTGGAGGCAAGTCTTTGCCATCTACTTTCCCACTTCTCTGTGGCCGCATCTTAATGGTAGCAGGCTGCCTATAGATTTCTAGGAGTTAAGTACACATCTACCCTGCCCACAGGGCAGATAAATCAGAGCTTATGCAGTGTTGTTTGAAGATTTTTTTTATATGCCTATTAGTAGAGGTAGAGGAAACAGAGTGGGAGGGAAGGGATAAAAGCCTGCTGACTCTGCAGGTTCCATCCTGTAAGTTCAGCCAGTTTGCATGACCCTCATGTCAAAGGTGACATCTTTGCAATAGTTAAGAGTGCTTTTTTTTCTGTGCCTTGTAAAAAACATTAGGGCAGATGAATGAGTGAACCAGCCAGGGAAAAGATAATTCTAGATTTGTCTCTTAAAATGGACAATAGAAGATGTTTTTGTAAGACTGTAAAAACAGGGCAAGCCTATACCGATACTTCCCACAGAGCTACACCAGATGCCAGCAATCTGTGATTCAAGGACTCTCAGAGCAAGATGCAATTTCATTTTTAATTCAATTGCTCTCTTTTGAATTCTACCACTTTAACCAATGGTGTTTAGAACCTCTATAAACTTCTTCCCCATAACCTCCTAAGGCATGATGCTCCCCTTTAAACTACGTGTTGTGTTGTATGAAGGAATATCTCCTTTGGCTAGTTTCTAAGTAGGATCCAGGAAACACACGTGAGCAGTGCAAAGAGCAGATTTATCACCTATAGCCCAAACCTCTTAAGTATTCAAATGCTTATCTTCTTCGGAACGCCAAGGGAAGTCAATTCTGAAATGGCCTTCAGAATCTGGGCTACCATTGCCTGCTGTTCATTTTCAAACCAATGGCAGTGCTAACAATTATTTCAATTAAAGATTAGTCAGCTTTTAATTTCACTCTATTATGTCTAACAGTTCTTTTTTCTTTTTCACTAAGTAAACTCTGCACCAAAGCAAATATATTAAACCTGTTCAGCAGCTTGCTTTGATTTTGTGTCCGTGCAATAAGAGGCTGACTGAAACCTCATCATTAGGGGTCACAGAAAATGAAAAGAACTAGAAAGGCTTCACATACAGATTTGGAGCCATTTCACGTAACAACAATCTGCTCGCAAGGATGGGCTTTTCTTCCTTAATTTACACCACATAACACTTCTTTTGTGAAGCCACTGAAGATAGCACAACAAAAGTGTGAGGTGCTTCTCATAAGACACACTACACTACTGCTCTACATAATTCAACAACTATAAGCAGTAAGCAGGGAGGGAGGGCCAGGGCCAAGAGGGAATTCAGTGTTTTCTGATGAGTGTGGAGTTGACAGAACAGATGTGCTCTGGGAGTCTCGAGGTCAGAGAGAAGGCTCTTCACTGGCAGTGGTGCCACAGTGACACCAGGACTCTGACTAGATTCCTTTAGATATTCCACACATGGGGGGTTTAACGGGTAATACAGGATTTACTTATTTTAAGATGTTTTAAGTTACATGGGATTTTGATTTAGCAGATAGATGTAGGAAAGCATTTGAAGAACAAGTTGTACTTAGTGGAGTGCAGCAATTGCAATATTCAGTTGAATCACAATACAACACACACACAACCTCCTTACTGAGTTCTATCCTACCCTCACCATCATGACCACAGACAACCCCAGTCACTGCAAAGCATACATGGCTTGAAACCAGCTCAAGCCCATTGCCTCCTCACAGATCCTTTGTTTGTTCCTCAGTTTGGATTCTCTGTGTGATATATTTTTTACATTTTATTGATTAACTAAGGGATGAACAGTTACCAAACATCTGATATAACCATTCAAACAGAGCAAAGGCTCCCCTCTGGTCCCCTTTGCCATGAGTTCAGCATCCTTTTCAACAGCTACAGTTAGTTGTTCAGCACATTCTTCCCCAAGTTTCATAAGGACATGGTCCTTGGCCATCTCCTCTGAGCATTCCATTGGAAGGGCTCATTGATCAGTTACAGGTGGCCACATCAGAGAAGGATAAAGAAAAAAGGCAGATGTTTACTGAGCAAAGAATACAGAAATGAAACAAAGGTGTTAAATTATACCAGGTAATTGCAATCAAAGGCTAGTGAACTAGAATATAATACAAATGAGGATGAGAAAGTCAGAGGAGGTGCAGAAGTTGCTCATGCCTTTATGTAGGTGTATATGGATTAAATATCCAAAAAGCTTTGGATGGTTTTGTTTATCTGTCAGCTTTATGTTCCTGTGAGAAAATAACTTCCTTCTGTGAGTCCTACTCCCCTGCTAGACCCCAGCAAGTCAATAGGAAACCTCTGTTATTCTCATACAGCTAAATGATTTCAAAATCATCAGGAGTTTTTGCTTAGTTTAAAATAAATCTTTTCTAGAGCTTTACCTAACATCTCAGACTTAGAAACATGTGCTGGTATTTTTGTGAGAATAGAACAAAATGAAAGGTGGGGTTCTTTTGTTTGATGGTGTGTCTGTCCTGTCCCGTCCCCTGCCTCTAAAAGGGTTAAATTGATATACAGTTGATAGTGGGATAAGGTGACTGTGAGGGGCTACTGCTATATGCAGACTGATTTCCCTATTTTAGCTCAACAGCATTTTTAAATCTTTCCCATTTGCCCAGCAGCTGTGTTATCTCATAAACACAAGAATTTTCACTAAGGGATGTCAGCCTCAGCAAAACTATAACAAACAAACAATTTAAAGACAAAGTTTGATTAGCGGCATAAAAGAAGAATCTGCACAGTTTACTCATCTACCCTAACAAACCATCCTCTTTTGTAAGCCTCAGACATTTGCTTAAACCCAATGATTGCCTACTGTTTAAAAACAAAAAGGGTGTATTATGATTGCCAGTTTTTTTAACATGAAGTCCTGCACATAAGGCACTTCAAATAATTGGACAAAATGATGGTATAAAACTCATCAGGATATATTGCTGATTCACACACTGATTGGCCCAGGTGCATTGCAGCCTAGCAGTTGTTGTTCTTGGTTTGTTTTGCATTTCTCCCTCCTCTCTCTCCTCCATGTGGTTAAGTTTTATATTATTTGAAAAATTAATTTAGAAATGGCAGCATGTCAAAGCAGTTCTAAATAAACAAGGTTTCCATTTAGAGTAAATGTTTAGGCTGAGAGACAAGAGAGACAGACTCGTTTAGCAGCCAAGACATTGGTAGGGTAGTTACAAGAGACTGATTCCATGTTTAGCTTTCTCATTCTTATTTTGAAAGTTCTACACTACGCTTTATTATAATGCCTATTTGCACTATAAGACCAACAGGATAGAAATCGTCTAGATTTTATCCATGTATAGGGGCTAGTATGATGACATTCTGAACTCAGAGCCTTGATGTGCTATTACCATGAAAATAATAAAGGTAAGAAATTTATGCCGCTGAAAAGCAACATAAGCACCACTTACTACTGTGAATGTTTACTTTAATTTTGAAAAAGAAAAAAAAGTGTATCACTTCTTTTGTCTTATGAAGAAAATCAAGCTCTCCACTAAACAAATAGCTCTCAAAATAGCTTTTACCCTCTTTGGAGCTCTGATGTCACCGAACAGTCTTCTCAACTCACTATAACATTGCATATCCAGCCAGCTTCCTAACAACTGTTATCCTACACTGAACACACCCAGAAACACCCAAAACAACTCTATGTCTCTGCAAATTTCTGATAACTCTCAATCCAGCTCAGTTATAAGAGAAGTAGTATTTTATGTTCACCATAACGAGAAAGACAAATCCACCCAAAAGTGCACTACTGGGAGTTTAAAAAGCTTTCAAGCAGCATTAGTTAACATTACTTCAAGCAAGAATTTTTTGGATTTGATTGTAACTAGTCTGTATTTATGTATAATATCAATGAGAAGCAGCCTAAGCATTTAAATATTACTGTCTTGTAAAATATTTAGATAGTAAAATTTTCATAGTTCATTAAAATATATATTTTTTCCCTTTTCTCCCTTAGGGGTTACGTTTGATGACATCTGATGTAAGAAGCAGACTTGCAAAGTCTTTTCTAAGCAAGAAAAAACTATACTTTTAGAAGTTATTAAAATAATCTGTAGAGTATAAGAATCCTTCTCGAAGTATCTAATCTAAACCTTCTCTCTTCATTAACCCATAGAGCTCAAAAGCAGCATATGGTTCATAATTAACAAAGTGAATCAGTCATTTAGGCACTGTCTTTCAATATTTGTTTCTTATTTAACCACATGACCTAAGTTCTGTAAAGCTATCTAGAAATAATCTCCCCAGGGAATTAGTGGATTCCTCATCATTGGGCACTTTTAAGATTCATCTGGACAGGGTGCTGAGCATCTTGTCTAGACTGTGCTTTTGCCAAGAAAGATTGCAACAGACGAGGTCCCTTCCAAGTTATGTGTCTATAATCTATTTTTTTCTTAATATACAGAAATAATTGCAAATTCAAATAAATTTCAATAATTCTCATCCAATGGATTACTTCACACTGCAGTCTAATTTTCTATACAAAGTGAATGGATGGACAGGTAAGTCACGTAGAACTGCTTTTATTTTGCGGATTGGCTAAAACTTTCTTAATTAAGAGAAAAATATGTTTTAAAAACCCCCAATAAATGGTTCTACTACTATCCCAAATTTAGCCACCTCGCAATATATTTTATAAACAAAGATCAACTCAGACCTATGTCCAGAAAGATTCACTAAAAGAAAAGGTAAACAAAGTTGAAGAGAAAATACCAAACTTCTTGGAATTTAAATGTAAGCTGTTTTCACTGCATTCAGTCATCAAGATACTAATTTATGAAGTGTTTCTACATTTCCTGATCATCTTCAATTACTAATCTGTCAGATTGCCGCTGAGTTAGTTGAGGCTTTCAAAGGGGCTTGGGCAGGGGGGGAGGGTATGAGTGTTTACCAAATAAGAAGTCTGATCAAAATTTTTACATTTACTGAAAATACTAAGGTGGGATGAAACCCACAATCAGTCATGCAGATGTCCTAGATGAAATCTATCAAAAAGACCCATGTATACAAAACCAAGAGCCTTCATGTTTGCAGCCATTTATAGCTATAGGATGACAAATAAAAAAATCTGAAACATATTTGGAAACAATATTCATAAAATTCAATTGGTTAAAAGAGAAATGCATGGAAAGACACTCCTCTGATGTCTTGGAACAGAAATCAAATCCACTTGATTTCTCAAGTTATGTAAGAGTTCTTGAATTAAACAAAAGGAAAAAAGAAAGAAAAGATAATCCAGCAAGTAATTAGGATATTTAAGTGCCCATTCTAGGCCTCACACTCTAATCCCACTTGGGTTTTAACAGGTCAGATAGTGCCAGGTTGTGCAGTGTCATTCTACAAGCATATGATTCACTCTTTGAAGTACAGACTATTTACTCAACACTCACAGCAGAAGGAAGTTATATTATTAGAGAATAATAGCCCGTTCTCCCCAAATAAAAAAACACATTAAGATGATCCTGAAGGAACTGAAATGTACTGCTTTTCTTCTCAGGATATGATTATGCTCTCTTATTTTTTATTTAGCTTATTCCATTTCCTTAAGGTCTAATTCCAAGTTAGCAAAAGTGAATAAACTCTATTAATAAACTTTTCTCTATACTGATTCAAGCCCTAAATCTTTTCTCCATAAGTCATGTCTTCCAGCTCTAACTTATTATATCCTTTTTGGAATTCTAGAAGGAATTCCTTGCAACAAGACTTTCGTCATCTCTAGCAGAATTTCTAACGTATAAAATTATTATGCAGTCTCTTTTTATTTTCCTCAAATTTCAGCCCTTTCAAAGATATGGAAGCTCATTTCTAATTCAGCTAACTAATTCCGCCTAAGACTTTTGATATATCTAGGAAGGAGACTTTCAAAGACACAAACAGGAGCCAGGCACCTACATTCCACTGATAGCTAATAGGGACCGGGCACCTGTGCCTTTGAAAATCTCCCCCCAGTCAATCATGTTTGACATTTATTCATCAACTTTTCCTACTGTTGTACTGAAAAAAAAGTGAGCTGTCACTTTCAAGCAGGTTCCTGTACACAAGAGAAGTCAAATCCATATCGATCAAAGTGACATGTTTGTAGCGCAAAATAAACTGAAACATCGATATAATTTATGGCTTGTTATGTTTGGTGATAAACAGATGCTTTAATTAAGTTTGAGTTTCAGAGCCTTTTAAACCTACTGCCTGAATTTTATCACCTATAAATAAAGAGGCCTTTGGAAAGAGGAATAGATAAGCATTAGTATTGATTTTGGTTACAGATGTGGGCCTAAGTCCCAGCAGTTACAGCAAAAACCATACTGCTTGCCCCTTAAAACTAGAGTTACCAGCAGAAAACTGGTCTATTGTCTTCTTTTCAAGAGAACAGAAGCTCTGAAAACTTACAATAGCACACTTTGGCAGTGAAGGAAGTTAAGTAACTGCAAAGATACAGGGTTTCCAAACAGCATCTGGATACAGCAGTAGCCTTTAACCTTGTCACCGTCTATAGGTATCCCATGCCCTGTTTATTACAAGTTTGGGTTATTAGATTCTGAAGTAAAGAAATATAAAACGCCGATGATATCATGGGGCAGATTCTGAAATAGAAAAGCACCTCAGTTCCTCTTTCACAAAGAAAGGCTGAAGGCTTTGGAATTCAGAGTGCACTTTTACATTGGCACTTCCAAATATTTCTGCAGTCAATGCCAAGCTTGCATATGCTTAGTTTTGCCTCCTTTTAGACAGATGAAAATAGAGGCACTATATGCTTATGAGTAGAATTAGCATCGCGTACATGCACAGCTTTTGGGTGGCTAATCAATATAAGTTTATTCTATACTCAAGGGAGAAAAATAGGCAACTGCAGTAAGAATTTCATACTATATATGTGTGTGTGTATATGAATTGTCCTTAGGATACACCCATGTATCTCTAATGACTACAAAGAAAGGCTACAGACTCACTCGGACTAGAAGTTTAATTCCTAAAATTTATTACCTAAAATTTGTTGAGGCAGACCGTAACCCAAAAAACTTTTTAAACTCTTTTGATTTATTGGCACAGCTGGACAGAGAAACCTAAAGTGGCCACTGAATTTTTTTTTTATAACTTTGGTTTACCTTACTGTCTCTGGCCCATCCCTCAATAAAGTCTCTAGTGATGAAGCTATTTTAAACAACTTTGTAGGTTTCAGGGATTAAAGAAATACAGAGCATCTTTTTGCTATACTTTGAACAAATATTAGATAAATATGATGGTTACAATAACATAAAGCTGTAAGGATAGAGGATTTGTGATCAGTTATTTCAGGAACTTTAATTATTTGTCACTCTCAAAAAGATCAGACCTTGTAACATTTTAAGACAAAGGTTGTGCTCAGTTTTGGATGTTGGAGATGCTTAGCTTTCAGATTTTTAAGCCTGGAACTTAACATAAATGGGAAACTACTAAATTGTCTTCAAGCTGAAAACATGTTTAGCAATTATCATGATTAAAAAACCAAGATTGAAGTCCCTCTAATTCGGACTCCTCATTCCCTCTACTTAATCCTCAGACATCTTTACTATAGTAGATTTTACATTATCTTTTTTTCCTTTATGGGGCGTAGTTTATATCATATCCCAAGCTAACTAGCTCTGGTAGAAATAAGATGAAACCGGTGCTAGATATTTCTGAGCAGAGAGCGTGAACATTTAGAGAAACAGTCCAGTAAAGAAAGCAGAGGTAACGGATCCATTTGAAATCTGTTTATTGCCTACTCAAAATGTAATACCTCCAGCTCCAAAACAGGTTGGCTGTTACTATGCAAAATCCGATGACATGTTTTTTTTTGAAGAAAACTGCCCCTCTATTCTTTTAAATGATAGAAAAGAAATAATCCTTCCCAGAGTTTCTTCAGATCTAACCCTAAAATTTTGAACTTTCCACAACCACTTCTGAAGTGTCGATATTTGGAAATATTAACGTGCCACAAGTTAACTAATTCATCTCAGTTTTGATATAGCATCTATTTCTGAGACTGTAAGGCTGAGTAACTACTTTAAGACAATCAACCAGCCTGAACATGTTCGCCAAAGCTGAGAGGGACAAGAACTTTATTAACTCTGGCCTGTCACACAGAACACTCAAACATTCATCATGCTTTTAGGTAATTTTATTATTGCTTTCCAGGTATTGATTAAAAAAAGTGAACATCTCTCACCATTGTGACAATCCAAGGGAAAAAAAAAAAAAGTCAGGCTCAGTGTTGAGAGTTCAATAAAAATTCTGCTCAGTACATAACATTGGTTTGCAGGGGAAGACCAAAAAGAAGGAATATTTAGGATTAGGGAAAGATTGGGAAAGCCTTGATTGTTGGCATATTTTAATTCAGTTATATAAACATATGATAGGTCCTTATATCTAATTGGCATATATTTGATTTTTGTCAAATGTCATCTTAAAAAAAAGGAAGGAATGGGTGGATTTCTGAGGACATGTTAGGAAAATTGTGTGAAACAGCTTTTCAGTGATCCACAGAAATGATAATTTTTGTTTATTCAAAAGAGGAATTAACTAAGAGAAAGAAAGAATCTGTGAAGACCCCCAAAAATACAAATAATGGTTTTGGAAAAGATAATTTTTAAAATCACACTTGCTATTCTTGAAATTACAAAAGCACAGAAATGTAAATAGAAAGTAAAAGGAAACATTTTTTTTTTTTTAAAAAAGGAACAGAAGTGATTTTCAGACAATAAATAATTAACCTGTGGAATTCATTTCCATGTGATTCTACACTAACCATGGAATTAATAGGGTGTTGGGTTGAGTATTTTTGGTTGGGGTTTTTTGGTTTTTTTTTGGTTGGGATTTTTTTTTTTTGGTAAAGACTCTCATGCAGCCAATTGACACATAGAATGCAGTTATTGAAGAGGAAGTGATTTTAATGTATATTTTCAATGTATATGTATCTTCTCCATGGTTTATTTAATTAATTAGTTCTCAGTAGAAAATGATGGATAGTACAGTAAAAAAAAAGCAGCAATGCTCTTTTCTGGCTTTGCAGTTCACTTGGCATCTTCGTCAGCACTTCATGTAATTATTACTAGGCACATCTCACTAACTTCCACCCATTTTGGGTGTAAATAATAAATAAGGTGAAGAGCAGAAGAGCAATTCTTAGATCTAAGTTGCATGGTATATTAAGAAAAAATAAAAAATACTGTTTGGATTAATTATGTATTTCACAGTGAATTCCAGTGCACACTACTTCTTGCATAATAAAAAAAGGAATGTTCTTTCTGATTACTATATTGTCCTCTTAGCAGATTCAATAAGTATTTGACTAAATCTTTGCAAAAAGATTAACTCTAAAAGAGACCTGGAGTCAGTTTTAACATCTCCAAGGCCTTTTTCATGATCCATTCTCATTCAATCCAAAAAGGTTAGCATAGTTGATAATATAAAATAATTTCACAGGCAATAAAGCTGTCAAAAGGAAGAACAAATATTCAGTCTCTAACTTGTTTTACTTGGTTATCCTTGGTTTTTTGGATGAGGATGATTATGATCTCTATTATTTGCTGATTTAAAAAGGTGAGATGACACAGGAGAAGTATTTTGTACTGGATTTGGCAAAAAGTCTATTATTTTCTCAAAGATAAGTTGTTTCCATGGTACCTCTCCTAGATTTTGTATCATAGGCAAATGAAGGATTTAAAACAAAGATGCCTCTGAAGAACTAAAACAGAGGGAAAAGAGCATGCTGAGTCTCCATTGACCTACCCCATATACACAAGCATAATTAATTTATTCAAAGCAGAGAATAAGTACATTATTAAAAGTTCATAATGCTTTGAGATTGATTTCCGCTCTTTCCTCTATCTTTAATGGCATCCAGTCATTCAGGAGAAAAAGCTGCTCAATGGTACCAAGTTGTGTTAAAATGTCCCATTTTTGCGCATATTACAGATACTTATCACATTATGCATAAAAAAAAAGATCTTAGCAACCGTATAGTCAAATCTATTAGCTCTTGGTTAGATTGAATCTCTTAAATGTCAGACCTGGCGAGTCTTTTAACTCGTATGAATTCTTCCAAGTATTTAAAAGCAAAGTCAAGCAATTGCTGTGCAGTGTTTTTACTAACAATGAGTTCAAACGTGCACATTTATTCTAAACTTATATATCTATTCTGTATATATAGTACATATCTGTATCAAGATAGAAAAGAATAGAGTGAATAAATATGATAGGCCTCAACTTTTCAACTGTTTGGAAATCATAGCTTATGCTGGATTAAACAGCTACAAAAAATATAAACCAATGTTGCCTTTTGAAAAATTTTTTTTGTATTCTTACACAGAATATTAATGATACATATATTTATGCATAAAAGCAGTGGCTATACTTCAGCTTACTCTTTTTTTCAGTTACTTAGAATTCATCATTAGTGGATGACTGGATATGTTAGTCATAATTTAGGAGTTCTTCCTTTAGAAAAACTATACTATGGACTATAAATAAGTGGCTTGAAATAACAAAAAATAATTAAAAGAAAAAAAACCAAAGCCAATAAATTGTGGGTTTCCAGAAGTAATGGGAATTTCACATTCCATACAATTCTTAAAATCTCCAAATGCTCTTGCAAAGGGGAAGTTACTTAAAGCACTGTTGAAACAGTCATGATTCTCATTTGTCACCAATTAGTGCAAATGAATCAAAGGAAAGGCAACAAAACAGACACTCTATATTATAAACACACACACACAGAGGTTTTTTAGCTATACAACAGGCACAGACTGCTTTCTGTTGCACTTCCTTTCCTCTCTCTATCCATGCAATATAATCCAGTATTCAAAATCCAAATTGAACAGTAAGGTGTTTGAAATCAAGGTCTAGATTTTAATTTGACATGCCTTGCTCAACAACATTCCCTTTCATCAGTGAGAGTGGTAAAATACGAAAAATTGATTTTTCCTGTATCTCACAAAATAATCTTAGGCTTGGAAAACACAGACCTAAAGCATTTAATCTCTGAATTACTGATTCTGACCATGAGTCAGAATACATAACCTGCTTTGAATCATGACATGATCTCTGTATCACAAATCCCAGTCACTCATACCAAAGATGAATTAAGCATGATCTTGTGGGAAAACAGTGAAAAAAAATAAATTAGGTATTTAGAGCATTTAAACAGTGCAAAGCTATCAACTTCTCTTTAGGTAATCATGTGGAAAATGCAATTCTGTCTTTCAGAGCTTTCTGCATCTCTCCAGGTATACTGATTCAATGTAGTCTGGAAAGTTTAGGGGTTTATTTTCACAGAAGCCAAACTATTTGCTGTCTTAAATAGCAGTGGCCCACTCATCAACTATTGAAATTTTCACATGTAAGGTTTATGAGACTTAAAAAACGTTTAGTAGCTTTGTGAATGTAGAAGGACCACTCTACTGTGATGTGCAGATCATAGATGAATTAACTATTTCAAAAGGAAAATAAATGCCCTGCATCACACATCTGTCTCTGTAAGATCTCTAGCCAGCAATGTACTGTTGGAATCCAAGTGGCTCGATGTGAGTGGATTGCTGAAGAGGAAGAGAGCAAGAAAATAAGTGTAAAAACATCGTAATGATGACAGTCAAGTCAAACAGAATGAGGATCTGTAAGCTTTATACCATGGCTTCTTTAACATAAAGCCAAATAAAGTGACCGCTGTGTTCTGCTCTAAAGGGGTGTCAAATATTTGCAAATATTTGCAAAAAACCACAAATGGTGTTTAAATTTGCTTGAACTTTTAAATACTAAAAACCTGAATAATCAAATCCAAATTGAATTCGACTATTTCTTCTAAAAAGGCCAACACTTTTTGCTCCTGGTTTGTTTTATTTTAAGTCAAAGACAGTCTAACTTCATTAAAAGGAAACTTGTACCACTGTTTCAAAGGCATTAAACACAGTCTGTGTTGTCATGCTAAAGTTAAGAACATTTAGCATGGTTTAGCTAATTCATTTGATGGAATGTATTAATTACAGTGGAATTTTTATCTTGAGGCTTAGAGTAGCTTATTCAGTGAATCTCAGGACATACATATCAAACTGAGCAGAAAGAACACTACAGCTGCCGAGTTGAACATTTCACATTGCTTTATCCTACATTTAAACCAACAGCAATTTATGTATTTCTCAGTGGGAATGGTTTTAAAAAAGAGGGAAAGGGGAAGCTGGAGTGGAGATCCAGAGTGGGATGAGTACTATCTTCATTTCCTTGCTCTGGCACCTAGTAGCAGACAGACATTAATATATTATTCATGAATAATATTTTTCATTCATTATAATAATATTGCTAATATAATAACGTTATAATAATAATAGGCTTTATAATAATATTGTTTCATTCATTTCATTCATTCATGAACGCATTGTTCATAGGTCTAACTGCAGATGTGCCAGTTTGTTTCTCTAGCATGCCACAGTTTCATACCTTATTATAAAGACAGCAAATAGCCTTGGGCACATTAAATGTGTTGTAAACTGGAAGAATAAAGAAGTTCTTCAAAGAAAAATATGCAACTTTTTTTCCCAAAAGGCATGAGCCATTCATATGCATCATTAGATAGATTACAGTAGAAACTCAAGGAAACTACACATGAATAAGTCTCAAATAACCAAAAGGCACGGATTAAGTGTCTAGTCTTCCTCGGTTTGGATGCCACTGGTGTGAATGAGAGAGAGATAAATTATTAGCTACACTGAATAATAATATAGCTATACATAAGTAAAGAGTAACAGGAAGACTGTTGTAAGGTGGTGCTAAATGGAAGGGAGCATTATCTTTATATTGGGGAAAAAAATCAAATTAATCAAAATTAATTCTAAAATAGTATTTTGAGGGAACAGTGAACTTGAGGCACCTGAAATGAGTAAATGTACAGCACAGTAAGATTTATTTTTGTTAATTTCATAAACATTTTTTGGAATTCTGTATTCAGTGATATATCAGTTCTACATTCTCCCTTGTTTATGAATTGCAAAACAGCTGGCCCATTTAACAGGCAAAAAAATATCTCCCAAAGTCATCTTCCACAGTCTATCCAATCTAGCTTTAGAAATCACAACTCTGTCTACATCAGTATATTATAGGAAAGCTCAAGGGAAAAATTCAAGCTGTGACTCCCTTATAAATGAAATCTGATGATCAGATAAAGATTTAGATCAATGAAGTTAGCTTCCCACTTGATTAAGCAAGCCTAGGTTTGATTACAATTTTGTTATTCATCATACAGTCTATCTTTTCTTCTTCTACAGGATCTTAGGGAGAAAAGAGATTTCTAAAAATGTCTTATGCAGTGTGTTATGTTGCATTTAAATTCTTTAATGTTTGGAAAACAATCTATTATATAATGTTTAGGTGAAAAGATGATGTATAAAATACATGCAAAATAGAGTACTTGTTTATTATGCATTTTAAATGTTGAGAAGTTTGGATGGCTACACATGTAGAGTGGAGAAATAAGGGGTATTAAAACTTGATTTTATTATTATTATTATTATCACCATCAGCAAGTTGCAAATGACATCAAGCTGTGTGGTGTTGTTGATACACCTGAGGGACAGGATGTCATTCAGAGAGACCTGGACAGGCTGGAGAGACAGGCCCAGGTGAACCTCATGAGGTTCAACAAAAGCAAGTGCCAGGTTCTGCACCTGGGCCGGATACACATGAGTTTACAAATAGTTATGTATCTTGAATGTACATATGAAACATTAAGTATACCCCAAACTAAAGCAGAATTTTTAAGTCAGCAGGCCTAATCCAAATCCCCAGATGCATATCATCCTCTGCTTAGAGGTGTAGATTTATATTTGGAATTCACAGGTCACTCTGATTTTATCAAAACTCAGAACTCCACAGAGTTCTACATATAGCAGCACTTCTTTTCCATTTTTAAAACCAGAAAAATCCTTTATCCTTAATATCTACTTGTAACAACGTCAAATTGTCCAGCGGTATCCTGTTACAAGAAGAATCATGTTAAAAAACATTGTTTTCAAACAGCCATCTTCTGTTTCTGCTGTACTTAAGACAAAGGACTTGGTTCTGCTGCCGTGACTACCAGCATGACTACCAGAGGAGCTGTAGTAGGACTACTGTAGTAGTAGTCATGTAGCTGATAGTCACACTGTAGTAGTTGATGGAAGGCCTGTCTTCTTTATTTAAACACCCATTTAAAGAACACACTCCAGATCAATGAATATATTACACAAACTACAACTGGACCTGTCAAAGGAGAAACTTGCTTTAAGCTGTCTATGAAACATTTTGCAGCTATCTTAATCATTTGGCCTGGTAAGAGAAATCCCAGGTCCATCCACAAACACATGACAGAGTGTGCTGAGCCTTCACCATCCAGCAAGTCAACACATGAAAGGAAGCTTTGCTCTTTTCTCCTGGATGGCTGTCTGCTCATACCTCTAGCATGTTTTGGTATTTTTCTTCTCCAAGTCAGTTACTAAATATTCCAAAAGGCTTGCATTGTTCCTCTCCAGTGGAATGTGCTGAAGGAAGCAATGTGAGCAGTGCACTCTCAACCCCCTCCGTTTCCTGCTGCCCCCAGCTGCCCTGCACATTGTTGGGAAATGTAAATAATGCAAACGAACCAGAGATTAAAAACCCATCTCTTCCCCACTGCCTGATGGATGCATTTGGGAAACGGTACCTTTTGCATTGCTGAACAATCCATCACCTCTTAAACCTCAAGTTGTACAGATGAAGGGACAAATAAGAATAATGTGACAGATCATACCAGGATGCTGCAAGTGCTCTGAATGCTCTGTTAGGTTATATTTATTCACGATGAAGCAAAAGGAGTTCAATTCTTTTACATGCAAGAAAAAGAAGAAATGATGGACTGTTCCCGATATTTCCCCCCCCTCTGGTCCAGGATCATTTTTACTATTCTGTAAAATACAGCTACTTTGAAGTGGGAACTCACTTTTCTCCAGCCCTCTGACATAATCCAAATCCATCTGTCACATCCATCACTAGGAGAAGAATAAACTCTTTTCGTGATAATATTAACTAGTTTAGCAAGTCCTCTGTGGCTTTTTTGAAAACAAGAATAGATTTCTAGGTCACCAGATGTATATTTGAAAAAGTCAGCCTAAACAGTATGGATTTATAATGGTCCAATCAAGATCAGGATCTAACCTGTATTTTCATGAACTCTTGATTCTCATTCAGGAATGAGAACCTTTCACAGGAAAGGCTAAACCGAACGCTACTCACCTGCACTATGAGGCTTACCATTCCCCCCTCAATTCATCTCAAAGCTGTAACAGCACTCTACGCTATGAATCAGCTGTTCATTCTAAAAATGTTATCCTGCTTTTTGTAAGAGCCATCAAAAAGCGAAGCAAAGCGCTTGTAACAAGAAGAAATGTTTATAATAGACCTCAGTGAAACTAGAATCCGATGCAAATGGCAAAGCAGAGTACAGAAAACAGACAAACAGAATTTTTTCAATCATAAAGGTACCAGGTCAGGTATAGCACAAGAATTTTTAATGGGAATTTACTGAAGTAATGTGGAAAAATGTCACGACAGGAACACTTTTATAAATAGACTTAATTGAGTAATTATACAAATGCAGATAATTCATTTAGGTTGTGTTACTTTGTCAGCCTGCAAAAACTTCATATGGTCGTCATTTTAATATTTTTTTTAAATTTTTTTTTTGCAAAGGGCTGTATACACCAAACAAAATAGGCAGTAACAAAAAACATCCAGAATATTGAGAACATATGTTGTCTGCTTTGGGATGCTTAGCACAGATTTACAAAACAGAGTTTAAACCACAGTCTCAGATTCCCTGAGAGTTTCTGAAGCAGCTGTGAAAATAATAAATAAATAAGCTTGCCTGAAATCAGATGAGTAGACTGGCTAGTGCTTTATATTTTTGGCTTAACATGGCAGACATGTAGGAATCATATGCTTACTACGTCAGAAAAAAAACAGCAAAGCCACCCTGCTCTCTAACAGATCTTAATCTAGACCATCCAGACCCCCAGCACGCAGTTTCCCTCCTATAACAGGAGATAAATCTAACCATCACTTTTGCTAATCTTTTGGGGGGCTTTTCTGTGGTTTGTTTGTGGCAGATCTTTTGTGTAGGAAATTCAGCAAGTGTGCCTCTACCCAGATGCATCATGCAATTTTTAGCAAAAACAGGAAGCATTTGCACAATATTTTTTCCATTTTCAGATATTTTGAAAAAAGAAAAAGTTTTGACCACAGATACATCTTGATGTTGCATACCATATAACTAAATAGATATATATTATGCATAGAAAAATGCAATTTCAAAATTACACAAGTCTCACAAACAATCCGATACTCTCTGGTTCTTTATGTATTTTCCCCTCAAAAGATATCCAAAATGAATACAGAATCACGTTTACTACTGACATGTCTAAATATCAGGCTTTCCGTTAGCACAGTTGTAGCCTTATTTCTCAGATTTATGTCAACTGCCAACAAAATAAATATAATAGTCTTTATATAGTAGTCTGTTACTTGTTCAAAGAAAGAAGGCATTTTAAAACACATTCCTGGTCTTTTCCCTTACACAACAAAGGTAACCACAGCAAAGATCCGTGTAACCAAGTACTGTGTGGCAATTTAG
>JAOTQQ010000041.1:43564860-43629889 GCA_026546715.1 Gallinago undulata | reverse complement strand
TTCTCAATTTATATGCTAGAAGACAGCAAACAATCACCCTCTTTTCACCTCTCCTTTACCTTCATGCTATATAAACTAAACTTGAAGGATGAAGCCACACACTATGTAACACTGAGCCTTGAAAATTTCATTCCTAAAATGTTTTTCATGGTCACATTGGTGTAATCCAAATGAACAGATCAATTTAACTTGATTCTACAGTGCATTTTAACACAGTTCAGCCTCTCATTCAGAGCTTCCCAGCAACTTCATATCTTTTTTGTCTACTGCCAAGGATCATATTTTCCTATCCATCTTGGCTCAGAGAAATTTGGCAGGAAAAAGATGCAGCAAGTAGTGAGCTATTACAGTTTTCAGAAAATTTAAGAAGATTTGAACACTTTCTATTATGTTAAACTTCATCATTAAAATAGCAAAAATAAATCCAACCTACAAGGAAGGAGGTATGTTAGGGGTAAATGCTTAAACTTGAAAATAACTTGATAACCACTGGATCTCAGTCACACGCATACACAAACATAAGATTAACTACTTAAATAACTCAGAATTACTTGACATTGTTTAATTATTGTTTGGCAGGTTTGGCAGTGAATGGTAGTCTCTGTAACTATGGCATTCTTCCGAGCATTTGAACAAATTATGCACCTCAACTTATTGCCTGCCATAACAGAGAGGCTGAAATATAAAGGAGGATCGAACTGTTTCTCTAAGAAACTAAAAATAACAACAATAAAAATAATGAGGAAATGTGAAATATCTATTGTGTACATACAAATTCCATTTCAGGGGAAAGCAAATTAAAGAATAATACCACAGCCTCTTCTAAGGAAACATATAACTCAAAGTTGATCTCAGATTTTATAAAACTTTATAACCTATATATAACCTATTGAAATCTTTCAGATTTAACATCTCTTAATAATGAATTACGTTTTATAAAAGTAAAAAGTAGAAATTCAATGCCATTTTAATAATTTGATAGGGCAAACGAGGTTAAGCTTGATGAAAAGCGGACTTACATTAAGTGGTTTTGTATGGTCTGAAATAGTTGAAGTTAACTTTTTCTTTTTCTATCCATTCTGATAATGGTTATAAAATTACTTCCAGCTCTCCGCATCATTGCCTGTAAAATCTTGTGAAATAATCTTTTCATGCTGATCTTTATCGTTTTCACTTACCTTTTGCAAAAAGGATGAATCACAATGTTGAGATTTAATTCAAAAGCACTCTTAGAGTCTCACCTTAACAAAAGAGAACTTGTTCCCTTATCAATTGCTCCTTTCACCTACTGGATGCCTTTTTAGAAGTTGTATCTATTTTCAAAGAAAATATATTAATGTTAAATTCAATATAAAAGGTCAAAACACCCCTACCCATTGACAGAAAAACTCTTTTGGAACCAGCAGGTAACAAGATCAAAGTGCACATTAAATTCAGCTGGAAGGCTGCATCAGGTTAGTTAATGGTCATCTGTGACAGCTGCGTGACTTTGGTAGCTAGCTCAAGACTTCTAACAGCTTCTAAAAAGCAACATGACATGGGAGGTTGTTAAATCACAAACATGGTTGCTTTCTGTAAGAGACTACATTACAGCAGTGCAATACTCTAAATGATCATGATGTTACTTTCCAAATTTAATGCCTGGTGCTAAACTTCAGCTTTAATTCAGATGGTATAAGATTTGTTACCTCTGCCAATCCCAACTCTGAAGATATTTCTGTTTCAAGTGTCTGGCAGCCTTTTATGAAGGTTGTGACATCCCTCATCCTAATCAGACAAACCACCTGCCAGTATTTCTGCAATCAATATGCAGATTTCCTAAAAAGACCTGTGTAGTTAAGAAGTGAGCAGAGCTGGAAGCATATCAGTGCTCAGCTGCTCCCATGGCCACCCTTTTAAGAAAAATATAACAACAGCTTCTAAGTCTGTTATACTAGACATGATAAAATGAATTATCCATTTAACAGGTGTTGTTACAACAATATGAATTTAAGACAGTCGATAATGATATGATTTTCTAAAGAAATGACTTATGATTTGCTAGAAAAATCCAGCAAGATCTATTTGGGGAGCTCTGGTAAGGGTTATTTTTAGTATATAAATATCAATGTACCAATGTCTGATTAAGACTTGTAAAGTTGTTGTGAGTAATTCATGCCTCAAATTATATTCCACAGAGAAGTGCCATGATTCAACTTTCAAACAAGTTTGCTTTAATTTGGGGATAGGAAAGGGAGTAAGAGATTAATTGAATAGCTATATTCATTTTCTTTTGTCCTAGACAATTTCATTATATCTAGGAAGCTGAGTTCTGGAAAGTTGGAACGATTTCATTGAAAAGGTTAAAAGTTATTGGATACAATAGGATTTACACCTTTTTGGAAATGCTTATTGAAAATCTATTAAATCTGTGTAAGGTTGTCTATCCAGGCTGACCTGGGAACTTCTTTTATCATTGTCCTTATTCGTCCAAAGGCTAGCTGAGTGATTTAAAGAAACACAGCACTAGTTTGAACCCTTCATTTATTTCTCACTAGATGATGAGGAACATAGATGAAACACAGGGTCAATTATAATAGTGTTTAATTCCATCGCTTTATTACCTGAAACTTTCAAATAATTATAATTTCATAATAGTATTATTGTGGGAGATTTTTTTTTCTAAATTCCCCTCTGTTACTTTCCCTTTTAGTAACTCAGTGGTAGCTGTGGGATTTTGTTCATCTACCAATCTGAATTTAACTCTCTCTTAAGTGGAAATACGCTTCCATATTCACAGACCGATATGGGAGTTTACGTGCAGCCACTGTGAATTCTGCAGCCCAACCACTGCCCTTTACTCAGAAATCACGTAGGAGAAGCAGCAGAAGTAATCATCGAAAGTACAGACACGAGGCAAGCCTTAAGCAGCAGCTGAACGACTGGGCTTAAAGCAGTCTCCCCATTTGCTGGGGCTGCTGTCTGTCTGTAGGCAAAGCAGAAAAAGGCAGCAGGAAAAGAAGAAAGAACAGTACAGGCTAAACGCAGAGGGAGAAGTCTGAGCAGCACGACTAGAGAAAGGGAAATAAAAGAGAGCCTGAAGCTCAGAGGGAAGCACTGGTACCTAAAGGGTTAGACCCTGTTACTATTATCTTTGTGAGTTTACTCCTTTTTATTTCTGGTTTATCCTGTGAAAGTGACAAGCATTTCAAATTTCTTATACCAACAAAAGTAGTTCTAAAGTCCACAAATTTTAGCTATAATTTTTACCACCATCATAACTATTTGTTGCATTTATTCACGTTTTACACAAAACTTTCCTTTCTGGAACTCTTAAGGGCTTTTTGATATATTGGTATTTTTTCAAGATATTCACCTTAATATTTAATTGTCATATATTCAAGCCAACAAACAAATATATTCTACTGTAGTTCTACCATGCTTTTGGCATTTCTTTATACTTTTTAAGCACATTTTAATATAAACTATGGAATTTTGCTTGGTTTGTACAATTGTCAGGTTCAGGGCTCCAAGTGTTTGCCAACTGCATAAAAGATACCTATCTAACTAAGGTGGAAGAAAGTTTGTAAAGTGTGAACTGCAGAGTTGTTTCAGATGACAGACCCTCTACATACCACTACAGTCTCAGTTTCTATCTTTTTTTTTAAATTCAGTTATTTCCTTTGTTGTTTCACATCTGCACAGTGAAGAAGGTCTGAAATACGGTATTTATCATCTGCCAGGGTAGTGTGAGACCTGACCTTACTAAAGTAAAGGATTACAGGCTTTTCATCTCATTTATGCCATGTATGGTAAGGCATAGCATTACACTGAAATAGGTGTAATGGTCAAGCAGTGTAGTAGTATTTCTGGATAGCATTTTTGGTGCTATGCCTGCCTCTTCAGAGCTACCTTAAGGCTACCTGTCCAGTGACACGGTCACCCTAATCACCTTTAAATTACTAACAGTTAAATATGTTATAATATATCATCCTATTTCATTTAAGTAGGCACGTATTGTGAAATTTGCACTAGAAGTAATTCCCTTCACCTTCTCTTCTCTCAGCAGAGACCGACCACATCTGTCAGGCTGTCGCTGTTCCCAGAGCAGCTCACAGCAGTGCTGCGCTGACTCCAGCTCCTGCCAGTAAACTCCTGAAAGCCTCGTGCAGTACCATCAGGGGAAAATTAAAATAAAGGTTAATGTCATTTTTTATGGCTGACTAGTTCCTTAAAAAGACCAAAGGGAAAGTAGCCTCTGAAGCCTGAAGTATTTATTAGTCTGAGGACCGTCAGGGAGTACCAAATACACCTGTCAAAGCTGAGCTTATCATCTCCTGAGGAGGAATTACAAGTGCTTGTTACAGGAGCAGCAAAATCAGCGATACTGCTTTCAAGTTAGCATTGATGAAACAAAGATGGTCACAGAAAACTACACACGAGAGTGAATAAAAGATAAAATTGAACTGTAGTATAATTTCCAAGCTCAGGACTGACCTTCACGGGCTGTGTTTTTTTTTTTTCCCTCTAAAAACGCATTACAGAAGAAGGAAAGCACACATGTACTCTGTGCACGTGTGTGTATGCACATGCACATGTGCTAGTACAGGGGAAAAATACCTATGTTTTGTGTCATATAAATCACAGAGGTTCTTTATAGATTATGATAAATGAATTTATCTCACTAAAACTTTTGGATTGATAGCTACACAAATTCAGCAATACCACACTGGTAGAGCAGAAAAATAAAATTTATACAGTATTGGCCAGCAATTACCATTCTTCGTGTGGAAGGATTATTTTGTTTGCTGGTCATGAATTCATTTTGATCCTTGGCTCTTCCAAAACAAGTCAAATAAAGTGACAATTACATCACACGTTACAGTGACTGCTTGTTTGTGTATTGTTTTTTAGATTGGGAGGCTACACTCTAATTTTATTAGATAACTAAACTGACTGGTGAGCTGAGCTAGTAACATTCTCATGTCAGGGTATCGTTTCCGTATGTCCCAAGAGCTTTCTAGCCTAAACAGCCTACAGTACCCCACAAGTAGTGATCAGGAGATGAAAGAGTCACCGACAAGAAAACAAGAACAGATGATTGAAGTAACCGCTTCTTAATGAGCTAGAGCAACACTGTGAATCCAAGTCTCCTGTGCAGGTCCACAACCAATTGCTGTGAAAATCCAGGGGGATTTTGACCACTACTAGATCTGAGCCAGCAGTTGCTAAGCATGAAGGGTGCTCTATATTATCAATGTTTGGGAAACTGCATCAATAACCCCCCTCCAAATAATTAGGATAAATTCTACCAATATTGGATTGCTGCACGTTATAAAGAAAGAAAGAAAGGAAAAAAAAAAAAAGGAGTCTTGTGCAATAACTTTCCTGAGTTGTGTGTATGTATACACACATTTTATTGGTTATCGCATAAAGTTTATCGATTTGTTTGTGCTTTGGATATTTGCTTCTGTAATAAACTAGTGTTTTATGAATTGACCTGATGTATGCAAGGAATATTGGTTGGAGTATAGGTCAATACTTGGAGAAATATATTCTCTGTGGATATATGAGCCATACTATTTTGACATATAATAAATTGCATTAGAGCATATACGTATTTGGGCAATGATTTAGTTCGCAAACTGTATCTCTAAATACAGGTGTAACTTACTAAACTTGTGCTGCTGCTGATCTGTAACATTCTTTAATGCATATGGCATTGTGAATTTTGTTTACTGGAAACCATAAAAATAACGACATAGTAACTATGTAGGTGGGTTGACTGTTTTATCTGACAGATTACATCTACAGAAGCCCTGGTTTTCTTTACATCCTAACTGCTTATAACGTCTATTATTCAATTTATATACTTATCAAGACCTTGAGTGCACCAGCAGTCCCTGAATCCCCTGACTCGCCACATCCACCCACGTGCAATTTGTCCACGGGCCCAAGAGCTGCATTTGAGTTCAGGCTCTTTCCTTTGCCTGACCTGTGTGGAAGTGGTGTTTTGTCTTTCTGCCCCTGCCCTGCTCTCTGGTGAGTGTGGATGTGCCCAGTGCTTGCTGGTGAGTCAACTCAGCCTGGCTGCTGTCACAGGACCTGCTCGCCTCACCTTTCTTAAATATGGTGGGACTGCACCCCTGTATTCAGTTTTCTTTTGAAAAGCGGTCCACTCTTGCCACTTTTGGTATTCTTCCATGCCAGGATTAAACCAGGATTTTTCTAGGGTAGCAATGCTGTAAAAAGAACAAGGTACGCCCACAAACTCCTTGTATGTGTGAGCACACTCTTCAAATCTCAAAATTTTGTAAGACAGATAAATTATTTCTTCTCTATGTAGCTTTAACTCCACTTCAGAATGGGTCCTTTTTGTATCATAAGTATCAAACTGAAGCAACCCACAAGTGCTGTTTGATATAATTCTTCTATATTATTAGATGGGAGCTTTTCTGGTTTCAATTACATCTAAAAAATCCCAGTATTTTCTCTGTTTTAGGATGGCTACTTTCCTTTTAAAGGAAAATGGAAGACTTTAAGGCAACCTGTAACTAATCCTAATGAACAAATTGCATTATTGAGGAAATAGGGAATATATTGTAATATTGAACAGTAGGGGAAAAAAAAAAGTTCCTGTGTCTCCCTTAATTTCATTATTATTAAACTGTATTTCTAAATGAATATCAAAGTGCAACTAAGTTGCTCTGAGGTGTATTTACTGACTGAGACATGAACCTTGAAGCCGATCAGCAGTTGAGTGCCTCAGATGAGAAACAGGCCAAGCTTTTTTGGGGAAGCAAAAGCAGTACCCAATCTGTCAATGCGCTGGGTGTGCCTGTTGTTCTTGGTTTCTTCGGGAATGATGAATGGAGGTGCACTGACAGTAGTGCAGTACCCCCGACCAAAGTTATCTTACTAATGGGTCAGTGGCAGAAAGATGATGTGTGAAGCTGGATTTAAAATAAAAATACTGGAGTTTAAGAACAAGGTAGAGATAACAGTTTCTTAGCTAGCTTAACACTTCAGAGTCATAAGGGTCAGCCTGTCATCTATGGGAACTAGAAAGATATGGCTGAATCTTGTTTGTACTTTTTTTTCTTCCTTTGGTTAAACTTTGTCTGGTGACTGTATCTGCCTGTTGTTAGTTTGTAAATCATCTAGGGCAAGTAAGTGTAATCTAGCCACGTATCACCTTGCAAGTTTGTTCAGTGTCCGTGTCACTCTAAATACAAGATATGGAAAATAGTTACATCTTTCAAATCCTGGTTCTTAGCTAGTTTTCTACATGGATGCTACCTGTTTAACTTCACTTGTACAGTTTAACGAGGCTTAGATCTCAAGTTGCATGGCTTGCCCAAGATTTATTTCTATTCTAAAAACCCCCCAACTCTTAATAAGGCTAGCTCTTGTGCAGATCTGAACAGAAGGAAAAAAGCAGTAACACAACCAACAACCTCACCCTGCCCTACACTTGTAGGGTCTCACTAAGTGATGTGATCCAGTACACCCATGCGATCCAGTACACTCAAGTAATTTGCCTCATTAATGCTATTAAGGAGATAAATTTGCTTAAGCTTGTTCCTGTAATGGTAGACATTAGAGATCCTGTAACTTTTCTCCTCAAGTGGTAAGTTATTTCCTTAGGGAAGGGCAATCTCAGGCAGTGAAGAAAAAAACAGAAAAACCTGCCAATCACAGAAGTTCAAGTTAATATAGGACAGGTGGCCAACTGAAGTGTTAGGGGCTGATACAGGCCTGATTTGAAAGGAAAGGGGGCTGAGTGATCAGAGAGTGGAGAGGCTGTGAAGCTCAGTGACTCCAAGAAAATTCTTTGTGTAGCCATATGCAAGCGTGAAGGTGGGAGAGCAGGCCATATAGTGCTACTGGCAGGAAGCATCTGAATTTGTATTTGTCTACTCTCCTATGACAAATTTCATGCACCTAAAGAGCCTCTTTTATTTCTACCAATATCAACTTAGCTTAGTGCCTAAAGAATTCTGACTGGGTGCTTCCAGACCAGTTCCTCTCATCGCATCTGTGGACTTTTAAGGCTTATGAACAACTACACTAGACCTTTTTTTTTCTTTCTTTTTTTCCACTGGATCATTATGCAATTTTACTGGGACCATTATGCATTTTTTTCTCTTAAAGTTTTCCTTGTACAAATTCTTGACAAGAAATAAGGCCTTGCCTTGGCCTGCTGCATTGGCATGAGTTTTTCTAGTAATATCTGATGGCTAGTTATGTCCTGGTCCCCTCAGACTTCACTAAATTCCTGCCAAGGAAGAGTTAAACATTGCATTAAAAAAAAAGCAGGAAACCAGCTGCTGAAATGTGTCCTTCAGATTACCTCAGAGCTGGTTGAGGATCTAACTGCTGTTTCCGCTGCACATGCTCCACAATAGCAACATCAAGTGGACAGAGAGAGGCTGCCAGCAATGGACCTGCCCAAGGCCAGAGGGAGAACTTATCTTCACCAGGAATTTGAAGTGGTAAGCTGAGAAACCGTGTATTTACTACAGCTTTTGTCCAAGCACATTACAAGGTAGGTCAGACCTATCTTCTAAGAACTGTGACGCTACAGTACTGCAGAGCTGCACTAGTTCAATGCAGAACTTGCATGAAAATAACTCAGTTTTTCTATATAATGGATATTCTGTTAGTAGAAGTATAGTCACAAAGACTGTAACAACTGACAGCAGGATTTCTTAAGTCCTATATAGTGCTTATGTTTAACTTTTTTGAGTATGGACAGAAAAGACAATTATAAGCCAGAATATTTTTACAAGATTAATGTCTTCACTCCTGACAGACAGCAAAAATTTCTATTGAAATGTTGAAGCTCTTTAATATTTACTTCATTTTGTTTTGGGACAATTAGCTGAATAATGTTTTGAACAATTTTGAACTACTGGTAAAATACACCTAATGAAGTAGATTGGTACAAGACTTTCAAAATCTTCATTTTTGAGAAGTTCTGAAACATTTTCACTACTAACTTTATAACTATATACTAATGAAACACATCAGGAGAAGCCAGTTATGAAACAGTTTGGTAGATTTTCAAACTAGACATGAATCCACTTCACTGTTGTTTCCACCTGGTTGGTTCCTGATGGTCAGGAACTAATAAGCATGGTTGGATTTCTGCTCTTATACCTAAAGAAAATGTCTTGAGAAGCAGTTTGAGGGAGTGGCAGGTGTTGTCTTTAGTCTTTCTGCAGCAATCCGATTAAAGGACTTCAGTTATCAAACTGTATTTTTCAAATTTGAACTTAATCTATTTAAGACCATAATATTTAAAGCTAACTTTTAAAAGATTACCGTGTGAAAGAAAATCTTGGTCAGTGCCCACTGCCAAGTGATCCTGGTCTAAATACTATGGGTGTGCATTAAAACATATCAATTATGTTGAGAAATTATTCACATAGCAGCAGTAGCTAGACACACCTTACAGCCCTTCATTTTCATTTGCATGCATTAAATGAATGTAGAAATGTCACTAGTAACAGTACATCGAAATAAAATTAAGCAGGGGCAAAGTGTTTTAACATCACTACAGGATGGTCCAGCTGCAAGTGAAAAGTATCAGCTATTGAACACAAATATCTGTCATTATTGTCTTAGAAGACTGTAAAAGGCAACAGCCACTCTTTGTGACACTGACACAGATTGTGCTTATGCAGCAAGTTCATGTTGTTCACCATAATTATTGTAAAACATTTGACTGGGTCATGAAACCAGACAATGTCAATTAGTGCTCTGCATGCAATTCAAGTGGATTAAACCCCAAGGTGGAATGCTGAAGAGATTTGAGGGATGCATTATTGCATTACAGGACTGCAAAGTATATAAACCAAATAGCAATTTCAGTGTATGAAATGTCTCACCAGACTAAGTTATCTCAAGGTCCTACAGTAAACTGCACACAAATTAAACTGCAGTAAAAACGGCAAAAAAACCCCGCAAACAGCAAAAAATATAAGTATATATGCATAGGTTTGTCTGTATGAATAATTATATGCTTATAAAAGATACAACTTCAGCAGAAAATATAAACTTCCTTTAAATTTAACCAATGGTTAATATTTTTCCTTATTCTGACAGAGGTTAATGGACAGAGTATGCAAGCAGTGACAAACCAGGACAGTACTGAAGCGTTTAACAAGAGCATCCAAGCATCCATGTAAGCAGATGTTATCACCTTCTCATAGTTAAAGCTGTTTGCTTAGCTCAGTATTTGACTGCTATTGGCACTTGGGATTTTCTTCTGTCCTTCTAGAAAAAGCAAGTAAAGCTCCTTCTCCCTTCAGGAATCTCATGATGATGTCAGATGAGTACTTCCAAGTGAAATGCAGAGCCTTTGCTTACTCTCTCCAACTTCTCAAATGCTTTTGACGTGGCTGCTTTTTAAGCACTGCTGAAGAAATTGGTCTGGCTGTGGATGCAGCCTCTATCATTGAGTCTTAATTGCACCCTTGGAATCATTGCAAACCCCTCCTGGACCAGTCAGATTAGGACCTAACAATCACGATTCAGAGTTGTTGCACAGTATGTCAAGAAACACCTTATGGAAACATTTTAGTATCAGCATCACTGCCACTATAAAAAGCTTGAGCATTTTATACACTTAAGATCAAGCGTCACACCCCCATTGTAGAATGTGCATATTCTGCCAGATGCTTTTGTGATAGATGCACTGAATATTTATTTTTTTTTTTTTCAATCAAGCTGCACAGTGAGGCATTGACAAAGTCAGCAGTAGAAGCAAGGAGTACTGACTCAGAGGCACGTGTTCCAGTTCCTAGGTGCTTTCCATAGCAATCAGCAGGAGCTGTGTTCTCAGTCTGGCTAATTGGAAGTTAAGCAGAAAACGATGCTTAGTGCTGCTGCATGTAACTTAAGAAAGAATGGGTGGTGAAAGTTACAAATAAATCACTCATGATATTTAATTGCTGTAGCATACCAGGGAAGACGTACAGGTGTTGAGTAAGAGTAAGAAAATATTGGACACTATAATATGGTAAACTGGAAATACAGTATTGGGGGTTTTTTTGCAAGAAATCAAGCATGAATGAACATCTCTGCTTAAGCATCTACCCATATGCTGCTCTGATCGCATCACTTTTGCTAGAGAAAGCCACTGTAACCACCTTACAGCTGTATGGAAATACAAGTAAACATACTCACACAAAAAGATATATGAAGTGTGAATATTTTTTTCAGAATGCATTGGTTTTCCTCCACTCCCACTTACCTCACCTAAGTACTTCACCTCCCATCAACACCGCCTCAGAAAAATATATCCTTCCCCCAACACAGGTGTCATACTTTGAGTTTTATATAAGAAAAAATCATTTCTCCAAATTATTAAAAGAAAAACCAAGCTTGATAAACCTGCTATCTAATCATCCACAGCTGTGAATCATTATTGATAACATTTAAGTTATATTTCATTTTAAAACGTTGTATGTCCTTGGGCAGATATTTCATGCCAGAACCAGATCAGAAAGCAATAGCCAAAGTATAACCTCCATAGGAGGGCACACCATATGTTTCCCTAACTAATTTAAGATACTGCTTAACAGAATAGTTGTTGACTTAGATTACTCTTGGAAAAAAAAAAAAAGTCTTTCAGGGAAATCAGAATGTAATGGCTATGTACAGCAGAAGTGTTTACAAATGGTTTGTTTCCATTCTTGTTTTTATTATTTTCAGATAAGCAGACAATCATGATGAGGAGAAACTCTGCTTACATCCAAATATTGTATAAAGCTGAAAACTGTGATACAATGGAAAGCATGTGATGCTGTGAGTTATTTCTCTTGCATTCAGTTATTTGGTGCCTTGTTTTGCTCTGTAGTATAACCATACAACTTGTAAAGTTAAAAAATAAGTTCTTTTTTATCTTTGGCAAGTTTAAATATAAGATCTAATTATCTAAAAAAATTAATTACTTCTCAGTTTCATTTTAGACATGTAGTAACTTTTTCCCCGCAGAGGCTTTCTCAAAGTGCAGACACTCCTGCATAGTTCCTCTTTCTCCAGCAAAATAAATTTCTTAGCACGGCTTCTCAGACTTAAAAGAAAAGACAGATTCCCATTTCTACCCAGGACTTTTACTCGCAATTATATATTCTCAGCTCTCTATGCTGTAAGGGCAGACCAGATAGGTTTAAAATGGGCCAAAATAAGGTTTTGAACATCCTTAAATGATGGAACTCACCTTATGACCATGGAAAAGTTCGCAGTATTGCAGCTACTGCTGCCTGTTTCCCCTTTCATTGCACTACTGTGCTGTATTTTGAAAATCATGGAGAATGGAGATTTTTATCATAAAATAATTCTCACAAAATCATTCTGGGAAGTTTGAAGTTTCTGCAACTTTTATATCCTGTCCACTTTTCAAACTGGCTCAGTAAATTCTCATGCAACATACGGTAACCTAAGAAACAGATCATTGTTGCATATTTTACTGTATTGAGGTATTATGAATACTGTTTGTATAAAATCTTAACCAAGAACAACACATTTTTTTATAGATTCTCCCTTCATCCCTTTTCTCAGTATATCTAAATCTATTTCTGGCAACTCTAATCAGTCCTCAGATTCTTTATGAATTCAAGCCACGGGGTTAGAATTTAATACACGCCGGACATAGAGATGTCTCTCCCTTCGGAAGAGTAGGCAGCCTTAAATGAGATCAAGTATCTGAAGCTATTACTAGGAGGAAAATATCTAACATGAAGAAGCTGTGGTGAGAAAACTAGATAGGACAGGGAGCTAAGCTGTATCGTGTGCTTTACCTAGCACTAATGCAGGCAAAGTGGAGAGTAAATGGAATTTGCAGGGTACAAATTCACATTTTCTCAAGTTGTTGCATCATTTGGAGTTTCCATAACAATCACAGGAAGGACAAGGTGAATCTCTTGTACTGATCCCCCAGGCTGGGCAGCTGGAGCTTAATTTTGGAGTTTCATCCAAATTGTGAATTTCATGAGTAACCATCACAGACATTTTGTCACACTTGGGACTGAATTTAAACATTGTCCAAAGTGTAGAAAGAAACCACAACCTTCTCTGAGAGCTGCAAACACAGCCTGGAAGTGAGAGACCTGAAGCACTTGATGTTACCTAAAAGAAGACAGAGATCTGGTTATATCGTGGTCTATAAACACCTTAGTAGTACTTATTTATTAAAATACCAGATACTAAAGAGATCTTTAATCTGGAAAAACATGGAAAGAATGAATGGCTTGAAAATGAGTGAGATGAATGTAAGGCTCTGCATAATTGAAAAAGGAAGTAAGAGAGATTTTAGACAATTTCTTTTATCTGTGACTGAATCTCGTTTCAATTTGGCTGCTGGTTTTCATGTCTTTTTTAAAAAGGGGAGAGTAAACAAAATCCAGACTGATATATTCAGCTTGCAGGGAGTTAAGTTCTCAAGTCAGTAGTGTTGAGTGAGACTGAAAAGCTGCACAAGCAGTGATGTCTAAATAAAGTAGTAAATTATGGAAGTTGGCAAATAACTGAGCAGTTATGAAATAAAATCAATGGGAATAGTTTGGGGGACTCTGGATTAGGTCTGCAATTGAAAAACTGTTTAAGTGACCAGGAAGTCATATAAAAAGATGGATTGCATATCTGAGAACAAGCATTTGGTGTGAAAAATTGGATAATAGGAGTCTGAATTTACAAGGGTGAAGAGAACTGGAAAGACTCCCAGGACAGAAAGGGCCTCTTCTAAATTGTTCCAGAACAACTTCTTTTAATCCCTGTATGATTTTCTGAACTCTCCCACTTCAGGAAACATGAAAAAAAGTCAGATTATCTTTTTGTTATGTAAGATGCTTTTGATTTTTCTAGTGGCTTGAGGCCATGCAATTCAGTTGGAGTATCTAAACAGAGTTAAGATTTCATGCTATTATTCATGTATATTGTATCTTGGGTTCATTTTGTCATTGTTTTGATTGGGGATTTTTTAAAGTACTTTTCTGGCACAATTCCATTACTCTCTAATTGTGTCTGAACTTTGATATTCCAGTTTTATAGATGGGGTAATCAAGATTATTTAAGATAGAAATAGGTTGCCAGTAAAAACGTAAGAGGAAAAAAAATATTTGGGCTCATCATTTGTGTGACTTCTATCACACATTTGAGAAGCTTTCTTCATTTTTCAAGTATACCTCTGCTTTGGGTAGGCTTGTGCAGCTTTGCCTTATGCTCCTTTGCATGCTGAAATGGCTATAGATGCAAACACATACTGTAATTAGATTAATTCAAAACAGTTTTGTGTTAAAACTTCATTTTTATTATTGGAATACATCCCACATGTATGACAAGCAAACTTAAAATGCCCATATTAGCTAGCATGGACCAAATTTGCATGTTTTGGAGGTGTCTGAAGTGAAAGTATCTAATGCAATCTAAACTAATCTCCATAGCTTTGCATGCCTTTTCCCTTTCTGATCTTGGTTTTTGGTCCTGAACACTCTTAATTTCTAATTTGCTGCCACTAGTTATAAAGGAAATTTCTGTTTGTTTTAGTAAGTAAGCCACCTGAATCTAAACTGAGGGCTTTAAGGTTCCTATGTCATATGGTAAACACCAGCTACAGGTTTCTGGTTCGTGAGTACACATTAAATTGGGTCCACGCTGTCCTGCACATCCATATTGCTCTTAAGAAAATCCTCAGCATACTCTTAAGGGAGATGTGGGATACTCCTGTGGTGGGGAGAGCTGAGGAATCAGACCCGCAAGGGTAACTCGGGATGCACGTGTCCCACAGTATGGATTTACCTTGTGTATAATAGCATGTATATTGGTTTATAATTCTGTTTATATTCATAAACTGGAGAGAAAACAGAAGCATTTGTTTCAAGTATAATTTTAGAATGCACCCAATCAATTTAGATGCTAAAATCCACCTGACAGAGTGATTTAGGCATGCTGTGAAGAAGCTAGAAGCCATCAAATATTGTAATGTTTATTCTGTACATGATATGGTATATCCTGTAGATCCAAGCAGAATTCAAATCTAAACAGAATTTAGTTTGTAAGCCCCTGGAAGTACAGGGAGTGAAGATTGAATCTCTGGCTCTGATCTGTGATCCCAGAACTGATTATCTGTTATATACTAAAGCTGATAGATAAAACTGGATACATTCTTTTGACTACCATAGTGAAGTAACAAACCTTGTGTAAAATGCATAAAGCACCAAGCTAAGGAACCACAGCTCTTCTGTGGTCTCTTCTAACTCATGCATTCCTTCCTGTCTGTACAATGGCCAAGGGTCTTGGAAAAGATGACTTTGAAAAATTCACTCTAAGTTACAAGTCTTTTTCCCCACTGAAAACAAAGTTGTAATTGGAGTCACTGGGGTTACATAAGGAGTGATTTCAGCCTGTTCTCACCAAGATAAGCATTTTTGCACCTTGTATGACCTTGACTGTCTGACAGCTGAACAGATATTGCAGTAAGTTTCTGTTCATTTGAAACAATTCCGTACAGATGTTTTCATAGGATAAGAAAGCTGGTCAGAAGGCACTTGAAATCCAGGAAAAGATAAATATAATATATGAAATAAACAAGTGCAACTGACACTGCTTGGACCTTTAATTGATGTATTGTGTTGACAGCAATGCTGAACATTTAAATGTTTTGCTCAAGATTGTGGAAACTTTAACCCCTGGGAAGCTTAGTCATGGGAATTACTGTACAGGTTTTCTCATAGTAATTTCTGTTTCAAAACAATATTAAAAATGAGTGGAGTAATTAAAAATAAATAGCATCCAGCCAAGAGTTTTGCGTAGATTTTGATCTAAACCTTTCTTTAGGCTCAGGCAAGCTGAGATAGTGTTTATAAAAGCTTTTATCATTTCTGTTCTTCTCTGAAGGAAATGAGATCATGGTTTGTCTCCTTCTCCTCCTCTGTTTCTGACTGTCAACTCCCACCTCTGTATGACACTGTTTAAATCTACTGGCCAAATGGACTACTTTGACAGAGGTAAAGGGGCTCCAAAGATTTAGTTCATATAAATGATTGTGAAAAAGAAAAACAAAAACCATTGTAAAATCAGACTTCCTTGATTTGCTTTATGATTAGCTCAATCTTAATAAAACAGTACAGAACTTAAGCTGGGAAACATCACCTGGAGTGTTCTCAGCATGGAATAAGCTTCAAGTGCAGCTTCTGCTCTACCAGTACCAATACAATCTAAGTACAAGATACCAGACTTCAACAATGCTACTGTTCATGATACTAGTTGTTATATTTCTGGTTACTGCAGAGGTAGAAAATTATTTTCTATGCCTTTGTATTCATTTTCATTTAATCTTCTTGCCCATTGTTGGGAAAGTGAGACGAAATAACTTCTTCTACTGCTGTACAGTCTTACTTGTCTGTAAAGTCCTTTCTTCTGTACCAGGAATTGTATCCTAGTCCTCAAAGCTTGCTTCACAATTTTCTTGAGCCACCCCTTGCTCTTTCTTTCTCTGAGTGTTACTTATATATGTTATCCATGAAAAAAATCTAGACACACAGTGCTGTTTCAAATGCCTCCTTCATTTCTCTGTGGTGTTAACAACTGGAACCATAACTTTTGAAGCAATCCTTTCTTAAGCAGCCAGTTTTCTTCACTCTTTATTTAAGACTGAAAACTTTCCAGGACATTGCCAATCCTCTTTTTATACATTTTCAGGCCCACAAGGCTCTGAACAAATAACAAATATTAATATTAAACACAAATATACAAGAAGGGCTGTAAATTTAGTGCATGTGAGATTTTTTAAATCTTAGTAACATAAATTTGGTTCTTTACAAGGCTATTTATCTTCAAGCTGTAATATATGCAACTATACGCATTATAGCTTCAAGAAAAATAATATTGTGTGCATGTATATAATATATATAAAAATATGCGTTCTCTAGGAAAATAAAATTTAAGTGTACAGAAATCCCATGTGTCAAGTAAGTTCCAAAATTAACAGTACAAACAAATAGCTGCAGATATCTATATCTGTTTACTGAAAGGAAAAAAAAATCACAACTTGATCCAGGTGCCAAGTGAATCAAATGTATGAACTAAATGGCATTTTTTCTTCTTCTCTTATTTTGCTTGATGTCCCAATTTTAACGCCCAACTGCTCTCTATTTCTTGTATTACTGTGGATTTTAGGACTGGTGGCCACAAGGCCCACTCATGCCTTTTTTTCTTTTTGCAAGGTCTAATGCTAGGAAAACTATAACTACAGTAGTGATGGCATCACAGTTTTTCCTTTTTACTGGGGAAGAGGGGGATAATGGGGTATAGGAACAGGTGATTTCCAGCATCTCCTCCTCCATCAGGTCTCCAAAATCTCCCAGAGACCAGTCAGCCAGCCAGCAGCAACACTCTTGGAGTCAGACTGAGCACAATATTAAACAAAGAAAAGCCTAATCTGATCAAAAAAAATAGTTTTTCTCTGACCCCAGTTGTGCAGACAGCACAGCCGGCCAAAAGACACACAATTTTGCAGAACTGAATAACTCAACAATTCAAAGTAAGAAACAACCAAATTAAGCTCATTCTATGTCACAAAACCCTTTGTTTGGAAACTGAGGCAAGGGAGTCTAACCACAGTTTCTCAATATTCAGCCTTTCATTCCATGTAAGGAAAACAGAGTTTCTCTCTGCTTCTTCATTTTACTCCCAAGGTTGTTTCGTTCTCTGTTCTCAGTTATCATTTATTCTGTAAACCCTGTGGAATCCAGACCTTAAATTTTACCAGTTCTTCCTATATCTTACATTCTCACGGAAGAAGCTCCACTAAATTCCTCTTGCTATTCTAGTCAGCAGAATATTTTCATTGGCTTATGTATGGCTAGGAGGTTTTGTATGTGTTTATGAGTTTTTATCCTCTATCTGTCAATGCATGCGACTCAGAAGTTTAAATAATAAACCATATTATACAATCAAGAAAGGTACAAATGAAGTAAAACTACTAAATTGTGACATGCATATATAGAAACATTCAGAAATGTTTTTATAACTTTCTCCCAGGTCTGTTTTCCTCACTTCTGTTAAGAATAGAAGTAGCTGAAACATCATTTGAAGCTTAAGAGACACTGAAGGAGATTCTGGCCCCATTGTCATCAAACCTCATTGAAGTAAATGGGAGCTTTCTTAAATTTTGATTAGAATGTTATTTTACTTTGTGGTTGCCCAGCCGAAGTGAAGGAAACAAATTTGTCTGCAAGAAGAAAAAAAGAAAGGCTTTTTTCTTAGAAAATTTATAATTAGTTATGAAAATTGGTTTTGTGAGATACAGACGCTTATGTATATTTTTTGTGTATGATCACAGTGTGGTAAATTTTGTATGGCATTCAAGCATATTAGTTTATTTTGAATAAAAACTGCATATTTTTTTTTATAAGTGGCAATGATGAAAAGTAGTTGAGAGCAGTAGTATCAATATCAAGAGAAACTGCGTTAAAAAGGATACTTCAGACATTTAACTGCTTGTTCATCACTACCTACAGGCATCGCAATCATGAACTGAAAAGTACTTTATTGCATCTATTGTTTTAGAGCTGTTAGCTTTAAGAAAAAGTTATAAAAACAATTAGAGTTTCCTGGTCACGAGGCTTATTTCCTAATCCATTGTCTATAATTAGCCAGGAAATCACTTGGCATTAGTCACTGCAAAGGCTATAGGCAATTGTGCCAACTTTATCACTTCCTGAGCTGATGCTTGTAGAAGCGGACATAAAAACAATAAAATTTCCAGTTAAGGTTCATTTACCATTTAAAAATAGAAAACTAGCAAGAGTTGACTGCTACCTCAGTCTTGAAATCAACCATAAGGGGCAATTTGCAACCACAGACCTGTACTATTTTGTTTAGAGCGTTGTATACAACTAACTCTGAGTATCAACTTTGACAGCTTCTCTTTTATTCCCAACTATGTATTCTAATACATTAGTAAAATTTTCATCACTAAGCTTTGTGACAAAGGAAACAGACTGTCAGATTACAGCTTCAAATATAATCCAAATATAATTAAATATCCATACTCATAAATAATATTTTCCCATTGTAAAAAAAAAAATGGAAAACCTACTCTGATCTTTTCCAGAATTCAATATAGCTGAACTACAGACTCAGAACATTTTTTACTATTATTATTAGCAATGTTTGAAAGTGAACGTAAGTGATGAAAATGTATGACTCAATCTGGAATTTGAAATAACCAATAATCTTTTCAAAAACAAAGCAGTTACTTCTTTTGCCCTTTCCAGCTGACAATTCTGGATATCTATCTAAAACTGGATTAGAGCAAAGAATAAACTCCTAAATGAAGGTCACTAATTCAAAATGGAATAACTCACTGAAAACTGTTCTTTGTTTTATCTATGTGTTGTTTTACATTCAAAATGCACATATACATACGTTTATACTTGGAGCAATTTACGCTACTGAGAAGAATCTAGAAACTTTCTGAAGCAGTTCCTTGACACATTCAGAAGAAAGAACCAATCTACTGTATGCATCAGGAAGTCTGTACTGACAGTTTATGAAGCAGAATTTATATGCAGTGCAAAGTATATTGTATTTGCTTTATTTTTATAGGCATAAATATAGAGCTAAGTAACACCCGCATAGTTTTGGAATTAACATTCGAAGTGTGAAGTAAAGCATTTGAAATTCATTAGAAAGTACAGGAATTAGGCCGCCTTGACGATTTATTTTCTTTTTTGTGGTCTAACTTCACTTCAGTGGAAAACTTCCATTTATACAGAAAGTGTATTTTTATTTACTGTTGCCAACAATTCGCTATTGTACTTCATCAAGTTTGGTTTTCTTCTACAGACTACTGCTTCTCTATTGTACATTCTCTTGCAAGATGGTCTTTAATTCCAGAGACATGGACACGTCACTGATATCTGATTTAAAGTTGCATCAGTTCTAGACATTAATAACAGGAATTTACAACACATTTTTGGTCAATGAATTAGTCGCATTAGTCAAGAGTGTAGTAATTACCATTTTAAAAAAGGGCACATAAGGATTGAAATGCTTGTGCTAAGCATTAAATGTGGCATCAAATGTTCTGGGTCAGTTATTTTATTAGCTCTTGTGCCCTTGACCCCATAATTCTACTATTTCTTGTAGGGAAAACCTGCCCCAGATTGGGCCTGTATTCTCCTGTCTGTACCCTACAGAATTAAAATAGGCTTCCCACTAACTCTGGGGACCTGCAGACAGTGTAGATAATGTCACACTTTGAAAACACTCAACTTTCTGAAAAAACAGATTTTATTCTTGGTCCTGAATAAGAAGTTTTCACTTCCTTCTTGTTCACAAAGATACATCATATCTTCCTTGGATGCAGATTAACAATTTTAAAACAGATTAGCATAGAGTGGGCAGAAGAAACATAATACCTTCAGTTCTGTTGTTGAGGGTTTTTTATTTTAATTCCTTGGAAAAGACTTTTCAGTTTCTGTAATTCTATTCTAGAGGAACTAGGTAATATTGAAAACTGAAATGAAGTCTAAATCTAACCACAGTCTATAAATTCTAGGGTAAGGGATTAAAGTGAACCTAGGAGTTTTTTCATTTAAATCCTGAAAAATCATACTTCTACTTGGACTTAAGACAGACTGTTCATCAGTTGCGCTGTTGCTATGCAAGTTTGCAAATTTTTAAAAGGTTTTTGCTTTGAGAAACTGATACCTGTTCATACTCATGACTCGAGTTTGGGGAACGTTCAGCACATCTACAAGAAAATTAGAATAAAACTGCTGTCAGATTGTTTGAAAGGTACAGCTGAGGGTTTTTTTATAGCTCTAATAATTGCATTTTAATACGGAGCATATGTACAAGTGATCTATATAGTCTAAAATTCTTTGTGCTCTTGTTATTTGAATTACGTTTTTGATAGCTATATCAGCTAACTGGTGAATAAGTAAGACACTGGTATTGGTATGACTTGCTTCTGTTGTTAGTACAGTCTTAGGCTCCTGACAGATTTATGAATTTACAAATAGAAAAGATCGGCAAATCATTTTTTGCCCATCTTCCTATGTAATTAACAGAACTGAAGAAAATGCTGCTTCTTTCCTTTTATAAAGGATCTAGAAGCAAAAAAAAATGGATTAAGGATAAAAGAATGATGATGGAGTCACAGTCTGGTGATGAAGGAGCTGCTGATGGTGAAAATATCACAGAAATTCCTCTTTTCTGAGAAGGCAGCAGGGAGGGAGGGCAGAGGCAAGAGAAGGATACCATGTCTTTCAGTTCTTCCTAATCACCTTCTTGACTCAAAACTCTTTCTTCTGCTCTCTTATTTCAGGTTAAGGCCCCTAATTAGCTGGTAAGCATCCTGTGTTGGCTTTCCAAAGCTGGTTGGAAGAGTCTGGGAAATAAACAGACACCTTTTCAATTTGGTCTAAGGTGAGAGTCAAATACAGTAAATCTTTATACTTTAAGTTCCTTTAACTCCAGACCAAAGCAAATTATTATTTATTGAAATCAGTAACTCTTTCATCTCTAACTCGAAATGCAAACATATACTAGTAAACTTCATACACAACACACTTTGAGAAGCAAATCTGATTCCTTGCTCTCAGTGATGAGCGGCTTAATCTTCAACAGCCATATTTCTAAGCTTCTGAATCTGGTGTGTGTACATTTTGCATTGGCCAAAGGATTAATAATTCGCATGGAACTTAATCATCACAGTTATAAATGGACTTTTTCATAAACCCCAAACAATTAAAATGAATAGTTAAGCCACCTGATAAATCTGGACTTTATTTCTCTTAATAGCTATCTTAGGGACATGTACAACGAAAGATAGAATAGACCTCTGTAAACTAGTTTGAAATAATTGTTGATAAAAGTCATTCACCAAGGCTGCAGTCCTTGCAGAGGAACTCAAATATATTTGTTGTTCCATTGAACTTCATTGCACTTAGATGAAATATAAAGCAGGCACACCTTAGGTTCAAACATTTCACACGTTCCAACTGATTATGTGCTTCTTCATTTCTCACATGGGTTCATCAGGAACCAAATCCTTCCCTTCTACTCCCCACCTCACTTCTCAGTTTTATCAGAAGCTAATTAGGATGATCACAACAGGAAAAGGCACCAATTTCCAAAGTGACCTTTTTCCCTTTTATGTGGGACTTCAGCTTTCTATCAGATCAATTAGTTAATTGGGCATCACTCCCCTAACACATCTCACTTACAAAAAAGCCCTCACCTTAAATAAGCAGTCACACTCCTTCATTTTAGATTGAAAGCTGGAAACTCATTATAATTGGGGTCTGCTGCTGTTTCTTTGAGCACTCTCTTATCTGGGGATCAAGCTGCATGTAATGCAATCTTCCTCCACATGAACAAGAATGTTATCAAAATAAACCTCTTCTGTTGTCCCTCTCTCTCCTCTCCTGCCTTCCTGTCATAAAACTAACTGAAATAGTAGACTTTTTTTTTCTTTTTTTAAAGGAGGGGAAAGCCCTCAATTAGGCTGAGCAAGACTGAAAGGGAATTTTATATTCATATGGTATTTTAACTTCGATGTTGTTATTGAATCCTGCATTCAATTACATTACAGTTGTACTGTTAATGATCCCCTATGTAAACATACAATAACATACTAGCAGTGAAGTGTAAGGTGGTTATCAATAGGTCATACTGTTTAAAAAAAACAGATACGATGTAGCTGAGGGCCTCATAGAACTGCTCTACTATTTACTTTTACGTGCTTTTTTCAGATACCTTTTGACTTAATCCTCTCCTTTAGTATCCTGTTCTTAGTTAGACAAGACTCCTAGCGACAAAGTAATCTAAAAGAAAATAAGGGATGAATAACTAATTATCCCATGGTTTTATGCTGGAGTATTAGTGCAGCTGCGATAGATATTTTTTATTTATTTAGAGAGGTAGTACACATTTTAATATACACTGTTATATATATATTATTTTCCTGTGTGCTTGGTCTTATGTCTGTTATGTAGGACTACTCTGTAAGTTATGAAAATGTCATTTTTTTCTAAATGTGAACAAGGCAAATACATGACATTACTATGAAGCATAAGCACTGCACAGGGGAGTGCCATTCCTCTCCATGACAATGGCCTTTTTACCAGACATCTCCTAGATCTGGAGTCAACTTTTGAGACTGAAAGATAAAAGACACCTTAAGAACAGCTGTTCTGAGGGGAAAAAACAGCTCCTGTAAAAAGTATTTTAAAACTATGACAAACATTAAAAATGAACTCTGGTTGTTTATTGCAGTAGTCTACTTTAAAATTATTATCAAGTTTAAGATCTCAGAGTTAAGAGGCCTGAAGTTTCACAGTATGAAACACAAAGTGAGGAGTTTCCAATGCTCAGGCACTCATTCCCAAGCTCTTTAATAGTAATGATTGAAAATACACATTCAGGAATCTTTTCACTCATCACTGAAACAGAGCTGTGTCCAAAATCAAATGTGGCAGCTGTTTAGCAGTACATGACAATGCTAAACAAATGTTTAGACAAGGGGAATGAAAAATATTATGCGAAAAATTATACTTCAGTAGGATTTATTTACAGAAAGCAATGCAGGAAGAATCGTATCTAAATGTTTAACATGTTTTCCAGACATAGGCTTTGGCTCCTGAAATCCACCAGCATTCCAGTGATTATTAATAAGACGGACTTCAATGTTTTGGCACATTAATGTTAATAAAACTACATCCTTCACTTATCAATACCACAGAGAAATTTTTCTGAACCAAATATATCTTATGTATAAGGATTGTCTCCAAAGGTTTTGCCCCAGTGATAGATGTTTTCCACTGCGTTCAGTAAATCAGGCTTGTCATTGCGGGCAACTGCTGCTTTGCGACGAATTTGAACAGAGGGTAAGCAAAAGCTGCTGTAGGGGTCTGCAGCTACATCAGCAATTTTATTTGTGGGCAACATAGACCATACCTTTGCTATGTCAAAAAGCATGGATTTAAGAAGGAATTGGAACGTATTTTTATTCTTTATTGGATTTGTTGTTGTAGCTCCCCAGGAATGAAAAAATAAAAGCGAGAAGGGGGAAGGGAGGAGAAGTAACTGAATTTCCTGCTATTAGGGTGTAAAAAGATCTGTACTCAGGATCAGGAACGTATATTGATGATGTTTATGAACTGACAAGGTGTTTTAGAAGTAGGCAGTGTTTGTAGGGGAGGGATGTCGGTTGTGGGCTGTTTATACCTTTAATTGGATATGGCTAGGTCTAGGTTTCTTTGATAATTCAAGATGTTTACTTAATTGCCAATAAAATATACAGAGTGTTAAGACATCAATACTCTACTGCAAGAAAGGCTGCAGGAGAATGAAAATGCATTTAAGTAAAGCCTAAAGCAGTGCAGGTTGAAGGTTTTAATATAATCAAGAAGTCAGAAGTAGAAACCGTAGAGAAGGAATCTGAATGAGTAAACCTCACCGTGGCACTGCCCTCTTTGTGTTTAGTCATGTATGTTTTTCATTCACTTTTGACAAAGGAGAAGGTAAGAACAACGTCAACACACAGGTGTCAACATTCATTTTTTGACATAAGCAAACACAAGCAAATGGTAACAATATTTATGCAGTGGAATCAGTCAATAAAAAGTAATTTTAATTAAGATTTTAAGCATTCTCATTGTGTGATGATATATGATATGATGTTCAAGTAGCTAGAGAAAAGCATTAGGCGGGAGACAGAACAGAAAGTAAAAAGATGGTTTTAGTTACCATTATGACAAGTAATAGTCAGTCTTGGGTAACCTTTTTCCTAAAACTCCAAGGACACTCCTGGTGGATGTCAGTGGCTTTAGTTTACTATGTCCCTGATCGCAGCTTGTTAAAAATGAAAGAGCTTCTAAATCACTTTTCAGAAGTGATTATGGAACAGTCAGATTCTACAAGCATTAGTTCTGCTGATACGCACTGAACAGCTGTAAGTGCTATTGTCATGGTGGCCTTAAATAGCATCGCTTGCATGGGTCTACAAGACTGCCCAAACTGAAGCTTTTCTAAGTAACAAAGAATGATCTCTTAGGTCTTAAGAACAGCTGTCTCCTATAGTGAGAAGACAGACAGAATTGCAGATTGGTTTGAAATCAAGAAAACCATGCAAGTTTCTTCAGCCAATGAATAGACTTTTTCACTAAGGCACTTTAGAAAAAGTCTACCTTATTTCAAATAAGTTTTATTTTTTGGTATGATGCTGAGCTGAATGTTAACATTGTGGATTTTGAATTTGAACTGCTTCACAGCATTTGGATATTTTGGGATGTGTCAGTTTGGCTGAAGTCCAAATCTGCCCTACTAAGTTTTTTATTTTACCATATGAAATGCCAGTGCTGTTTCTTTTTTGCTGTTGCCTAGTTTGGGGCAGAAGCCAAGGAATGTGTGGGCAGGCTCGGGCTCCAGAGTGAAGAGGGACTGGTCACCCTATATGCATAGTTTTCTGACAAACTAAGCACAGGTGGTACCATCTGTAGCCTACAGTAAAGGCAGCAGGGCTTTCAGAGAGGCTGAAAAAGTGTCAGGAAGATCATTTTCACAGAGGTGGAAACAATTTTAAGAACAATTTTAACCACAGGTTCAAGATCTAGCCATGATCTCAACAGCCGTTCAGCTGAATTAAATTGCCTTAAACTATAACAAATATCTTGCAAACAGTAACAACTGAGAAACGTTCTCAGTGGGAGCCCATTTTGAATACTCGCTTTTCAGCAACCAAAAGATTATTTTGTGGAGTGCTTATACTCCACATACATTTGGGTACCTAACCTATCACCCTGTTGAGAAGCTGGATGACTGCTTTATAGCAGATGTGGACATTTACTTTCCTTTGTAAAAACAGTCAATAACAGCCTCAGTAACAGGGCTTTAAAAAAAACCTTTAGAGCCTTTAAAACCCAAATATGGCATAACACACTTTATGTGTTTTAATGTCCTTAATGTACAATAAAAAATAAAGTAAAATACTTGAAGATGCTAACTGCTGCAAATAGCTTCTCTAAGAAGTGTAATGACTTGGTCCAACACTTGTAATTTCCTGTAGGCCTGCCTAAATAAAGAAGAACATGGTAAAGCTCAGTTATCATTACAGAAAAAGAAAATGAGATCTCCTTGCACTTATAAATTAAGACACTCTATTTTTATACTTCTGAGTATGAAATTCTGAGAGTCAGAATTCCTTGTGGAAAGAAATGTCTTCTAGAGGGCTAGTCATTCATTACCCAATAGACAAGAAAGCCTTGCCACATGAGGAAAACGCCTTGGTATGAGAAATGTGTACAAAACCAACTATGTCTTGTCTTACTGACCTGCTGCTTCCTATCTACTGGGGTTAATTTTGAGGCTCACTGGTTTCCTATAAAGGAATAAGATTATGCTTTTCTTGCTTTTAGCTCTAAATTTTGTGAATAGCTTTTCCTGAAAGTCTGAGCAACTATTTCAAGAAACCGAAGAAATGTATGTAAATGTTTGATTACTTGATCTTGTTTCCAACAATGATATTTTCTGGTCTTCAGCAGTAAACACAACGCAAATATTAGCACTCAAACAGAAAAGTTTCAAAGATTTTCATAACAAACAAAAGTGCAGTCCTCTTTTAAGTGGAAACTGACACAAATTGACAATGCTTGAGCTATAAGTTTGATCAATTTTGGCTCTCAGCCTTAATTACAAGACAATTTTTGCCCCAATAGAGCAGTAAAACCCAGTACCGAACACAGAAGGAATGCTGTGGGAGAACAGAAATTTTATAAATCACCAAGATAGACGCATAGAATTACATGATGAAGAGAAATGTAAGGTTCACTGTGTCTTTTTTATTGCTCAAAAGCATTGATAAAGAAATAGAAGTCTTTACTGGGTTTGTGGTGTTCATGCTGAATGGATGGATGCTCTTGGATAAATCTTGTTTCTAGAAGAGATGACATTCTGAGAAAGCTGTCTATAAGCTTATCATTCTTGCATTAAAACTGACTTACAAATTTACTGATTGCAAATTCCCAAGTATATCCAAGAGGAGTGGAAATCAGAACATTTTTTCAGTTCATCATGAAAATATATCAATATTATATATTGTGCACATATATACACACATAGTGTGTGTGTGTGTATATTTATACTATGTGTTAATAAACTTCTTTTTTTTTCTATGAAAAATGCTGCAATTGGTGTTTGGGGAGGAACTGCAGCATCAAGAAGTCTTGGTAGAAAACCTTCTGCCTTATGGCAATGTTATTTACATCTTAAAAACACAGTCAGTGACTTGTACCTCCTGTCATGGATCCTTAATGCTGTCTTGCTGCTCATGCTGTCACACATGAACACCTGCCTTTGAACCCTGCTCCCGGATGGTTCAGCCCCCTCCTGGAATTGATGCTGTTTGTTCTGGCCCTTTCATGAGAGAGAAAAAGGCTGACATATTCTCAGTCAAGCATAATATGAAGATTTAAACTGAAAGTAAGTTGGCTTCACTTCTGCCTTTTTCCCCAATTAGATGGCATTGGTGCATGTGTACTGACATAAACAAATTTTAATAGCATACCTCTTTATTGAATCCAATTGATTTTCCATCTCAACAGGCTATACTCAGCTGCCATTTGACCAGTGTCTAAGAAAGTCAGCAAGTGAAGTATAGAAAGAACAGCATTGATCAACTAGACAAACATACAGAGAATATTTTTAAGAGTATAAAAACATAAACAGCCTTTCTGTCAGTGACTGCATAATTTATGAACATTATCCTGTCAGACTAGGCACTGTTTCCATCTGTTTTTCTATCAAATTCTCCTGAAATCTGCTCATTTTATATTTGATTGTGAAAACAGCAGTACTGAATAAAGTTTACCACAGTAGCAGGGAAGTGTTTGTAGACTCAAAACACAGATACAAAGAGTTATCACCAGGCAGGTACAAGGCTCAGTTATACCTGTGCCTGACTGGTTTCTCTGAACCTCCTCACAATTCTTCTTTTTAATTGCTTTAGGCCTTATAAATGTTTTAGAAAATTAAGGCATTTCACCAAATGCCTTAGTAGGGGAGTTGGACTAGGTGATCTCTAGAGGTCCCTTCCAACTCTGACAATTCCATGATTCCATGAAATGATTTGCACAAGCTTAACATGTTTTAATGCAGTCTTCAACCTTCTTTGTCACAGCACAGTTCAGTAAACTGAGTTCATAACAGCCTGATTTCCAAATTCATTTGCAGGACCTGAGTATCTACTTTGCTCTAGGAATTACTATAAATCAAGGCAGTCCCATCCAGTGGTGTTACCTCAGCAAATCTGAATTTCAAAAATCAGTAAAATAAGACACACTGCAAAATAGAGGACAGTCTACCCTCTGCATCTCCAGAAGGTAGTTTCAACAATAACAGACAATAATGCATCCCCCATACTGAGGCACCAATGAGCTCAATCCATCCCAGCCACCTCTGGGATGAATATCGGGTCCTGGATCCATGCTCTGTTGAGTTCTTACATTTTCAGAGCAGACTCGGTAAGTTATGTGCTATGGACTAGTCCTGGGAGAACTGGGACGGTGAGAGAGAACTGTATTGACAGCTACTGCAGAAGCATCAGAAGATCCGCTTGTGGCACAGGGAGTGAGATACAGGTGTACCATATCTTAGAGAACCCCCTTGAAAATCACAGAAGCTGTCAGCTCAAATAGGGCAATATGCAGGTTAGTTTTCCTGGCCTAGGATGGAAGAGTCTATGTCTCTTAGTTTTCTGCCTTTTTGCTGGAAGCGTTATTTGTAATCCTCTGACATCATAGCAGTCTGGTCATAGACATGAGATGGATCTGCCTCCACCTTATCCCTTAAGTAAGCATGCTAAAACGGTCAGAATAACTTTGAATATCTAAACTAGTTTTTATTTGGGATACAAAGATCATTTTAAGGAGGCTATGAAGTCATAATCTGTCCAGCAGATGTATTAAAAAAAAATCTTAAAGAAATCTGAAAAACAATGATGCCCCATGTCCTTTTCTACAGGGTCATACTACGTTTCTCACCGGATTTCTTTACTGCAGTATGATCTACTGTTGTGGGTTGACTCCAGCCAACATCTGAACACTTGGATTCTCTCACTTGCTGATCCCATGGGACAAGGAGAAAATAGAAGGAAGACAGGAAGACTTGCGGATTGAGATAAAGACAGTTTAATAGGTGAAGCAAAAGCTGTGTCTGCAAACAAAGAAAAGAAGGAATTTATTCACTGCTTCCTGTCGGTGGGCAGATGTTTAGCTACTGCCTGGCAAGTGGGGTCTCAGCATGCGTAAGCGTGGCTTAGAAAGATAAACGCCACAATCAGAAAGGCAACTGCTGTTCAGACAATACCAAAAAAGAGAATCCAGAAATCCTCCCAACCAGAGGTGACTCTGGAGATCTGATTTCCAACATAAACACCTCTTCTGCCAACACAAGAAATGATTAACTTTAGCAAAATCTAAACTGTTGTTCCCTCTTACTTCTGGCTTCCTGAGGAAGTGGATGGCTGGTTTGAGAGGTAAGGAGCAATGCTAACCTGTACCTGGTCAGTTCTTTATTTAGCCCGATTAAGGACCTCTAACTTTTGTCTCATGTGATGTAACAAATGTTCAGCTTGAGTGGAGAAAGCTATGTTGCGTTGTTTACTGCCCTTGGCTCCAAGCTGAGAAAATCTCTGCTGCAAAATGTGCATTGCTAAATGAGATTCCGAAGTACAGGAGAGACTTTTACACTTCCTAAAAGATGTGTTTGGCCTTCTCATGCCTTTGCTAAAAGTTGATTCGCTGCATTCAACTGAACAAGGACTTTACACACTTCAGAAGTATTTCACATGGAACTATAATTATCATTTGTGATTAATTCTACCTACACTGGAAAGCTGCGTGAGCTTCTAATAAAAGTTATGTTTTAAGTAACCGTATCACAGGTACTTATAATTTGACAAGTGTTAAGACTGAGGGTGGAAAAAAGGGATAGGAAGATGAAATGTAGGCTAAGAGCTCTCTGCTATTAGAAGGGTGGCTGAAGAGACTGCACGGGAGTGATAAGAACAATTTCTCTTCTGACTGATGATCCTGATAAGCACTAAATACCTGCAAATACCAGTTATTTGTAAATCTTAGTCTTGGCAAGAGCTAATTTTTGTTATTCTACTAAAAGCAGTAATACAGTTGTATTCAATATACAGCTGATCCTCAGCTGGTCCTCCCAACACACACAAGGAAAGGAAGAGAAGAAATTTTGGAAGAATGAACATGTAAAGTGTCTCCATATTCCTTTTCCTAAGCAAGAGATGTAAAAAAGGGAAAATGAGCAGTCTCTTAATTTGGAATGGGTACAAGACTGTCTGAAAAAAAGAAACCAAAAACAAACCAAAACACTATTCTGGCTGTAACACTTACTAAGATATTCTAATTAGCAGAATTTGACCTCTGGGGACTCCAGAGCTGAGAAAGCATGAAGTGCAATTGATGCTGTTCTGCCACCCCGCTGCACTGGCTGTTGTGGTGGGGAAGCAGAGCTGTGATATTTCTGACTTTTGTGTTGCCAATACAACCTTTTAACCACATAAAAATATTTCATTTTAGCATTTGTTAGCAAATCCCCTTCGAAATATTGCTGAAATCCTTACGGAGTACATTTAAGCTGTCTTAAAATGTCTCTACCACTTCCAAAAGTTGCAGCATATCTTCTTCTTCTGTGAAGCAGGACACTGCTTCTGTGAATGCCTTGAATACCAGGGTATTCCATTACTCAATGGATACTGGATGTATCTAGTAAATTGATGACAAACTATTCTGTAATCTGCTTCTAAATGGTGAAAAACAATCCCACCGTGGAAGACAATTCAACTGTAAGGCCAGATTGTATACATATACAAGCAAAAAAGAAATTCTCATAGACTATAAATATTAATTTATTTAAATGATCTTAAAACAAATTCATAATCGATGCCCTATGATTAATTATTCTATATCGCAGTGGACTACACCTTAAATCTTTCAGAAGGCCATTATCAGTTTACATTGCTGAGGACCTGAAAAGATCTTACTTTGTAGAATAATTTCGGAAAATGAAAATGAGAGTATACAAACTATTCTAAAATAAAGTAAGTCTATGCGGAGGCAATAATTGTAAATTGTTTTCCTCTCACTACAAATTACAAATATATCCCATGCTACTGCAACAATTTAATAACAGTGTTATCATTTTGCCTAGACAAGAAAAAACCCAAAGATTTACACTAATGACAGAGATTATATATGAAATAAACATATGCAAACAGCATGTAGTCTTTGGTTTCACTGACATACGTGTGAGAAAAGCAGTCGGTTTAGTATGAACTTATAGTGATGTAAGCCATCAGAAGGTTGACTGCATTTTTCAAAGCTGTTCAGCATGTGTTTATTTTCCTAGTCTTCTTGAGATAATTCTGTCCATGGCAAATTATGGTTAAGAATAATTCACTAGGCATAATATACTCACTAGGTCTGATAAATATTTGATTCTACTGAGTATTTAAGGATTGTGGTTTCTATCTGGGACAACATGAGGGACCTTCAGAACAGTTGTAACAACTTAAATTCCTAGAAAGAGATAAGGCTGTAAGTGAATTACCTTGTCATCACACTAGGACATGCAAGCTGGATCTTCTCCACCAGTATAATTCTTCCAAGCTTTGCTGGGTCCAAGTGACACGGTAAATATGGAGCAAATCACAGGACAGATAAATTAGTCCCTGGCCTTGGTTTTATGTTTTTGGTGTTGTTTTTTTTTTTCAGTTTGCATTCTTCTGGAAACCTGAATTTTCCCTCCCACTGTACAGATGTTATTACACGGCCAGAATATACATAACCACTCTAACATATGAGGAGTTTACTCTAGTCATTTAATAGAAGAAGGTATGTTTGTTAGATCAAATATTCAGATTTCCATATGACTGGAGGTGAAACAAAGAGGGACCAATAGTGTTGTAGAAAAGTTTCATGTGTTAGAGATGGCAGGATTTTTTTAGATCTCAAAAGTTCAGCAAGACTACTTGCAGTTCAGGCAGAGAGAAAAAACAGAATATACGTTTACCAGTAACCTAAAGACACAGAGATGCACTTCTTAGGCTACTTAATATGACGACTGTAGCCAGCAAATACTTCAGGTGAACAACAGCAGGACATGACTGCTTCACTATCAAAAGAATTATTTACTGCTGTAAGTACCTTGCTTTTCTAAGCAGAACATTCAAACGTTGTTAAAGAACATAACAGTCATTTTCCAAAGGTTGCTGCCCCACAGGCCATATAGGAAAACCATGTCATCCAGCTTCAAAATATGTGTATCACTACTGAAAATTAATCTTAAAATCACTCTTGAATTAACAAGTTGTAGTTCATTAATTTTTACCTTACAGAAAAATCTATGAAATGTTCACAACTCAACAGTGCATATATGTTCATTTCTCCCATCATCTCATTTTAGATTTTAAACATATTTGGAATAGCTACAGTGTTAATGTTTTTCTACCCAGTTTTTAAAAGAAAATACAAGCCACAAAAGTTTTGTGAAAGGAAAATAAACTGTTTCTCGAGAAGCTAGAATTGATTCAATTTTCTGAAAAATAAAATCACAAGGTAGAGCACGAAAATAATAATGAATTCTTTCTCATGTTGCTGCTGCTCAGTCCTCATTAGTCTTCCATGTCTTTTAAACTATAAATATTTTAAATAAAGTGCTTAAGAGAAAGACAAATCTTTGTTGAGTATCTAAACTGCTTTTAGGTGGGAAGGAGCAATTTTGTGTGGTTTGATTAGTTTTTTTTCATGGAAGGCCTTATCTATTCACTGTCTTTACTACTTAAATGATTTTTTCCTTATTCTTTTAGGTGAAAACATTACTGTCTTGAAGGTACTTATCTTCATTTCCAACCTACAGAAATAAGTTAACTTCTATGTTTTATAGATGCAGAACCAAACTGGAGATATTAATTGGCTTTCCAAGCTCACACAGACTTTGGGTAGAATTGTTCAAGCCCAAGACTAATGCTATATTCACCAGAGGTGTTCTGAGCTTTGTCAAAGCACTTAATCAAGCAGAGCTCTCCAGCTACAAGCTGGACAGTAGGAGAAAGGAAAAAGAAAAGCATGCCCAGGATGGACAACGTGAAACTGATAAATTCGGTATTACCAAATTCTTTTATTAGCCTTAAAGTATACCATGAGTTTGAAATCAATACAATGAGAAATGTATGTTGTGGTTCACATTGGACCAATCTACAATTATAAGCCTCATGAAACTTTAGCTGTTAAACTCTGTGTATGGTTGTATGGAATAATTTGGAAGCCTGCAGTAATCCAACCTTGAAAGTATAGAGGAACAGATAAAGAAGATAAAGGACTGTGACATATTGATCAGAGTGGTGCTAGAATGATTTCAGTTTTTATAACATAGATTCCATGAAAGAAATATGAAAATTTAAAAGAATGTGATGCTTCTAGAATACAATTTCATTTCATTATAAAAAAAAGACATGATCTTATGAAAAACTATTGCTTTTCCTCTGAAAAGAAGGAAAAAGCTCAGTTTAGCTACATAAAGATGAAATACACACAATCATGTAAGAAAGGGGCTTAAAGAAAACACAGCAATAGCAAACAGCCACTACTTTTGTACTGCTCACCCACCAGAGCTCTGACAAGGCTAACAGCAGCAGCAGTACTTTTAAACCTTCAACCTTTTTCCTTAAATATACTTATGATGCTGCATCCAAGGACCAAGCAACTAATCGTGAGCAGATAGTTGTTATTTCCATTACTTTCATTTAAATTGTAGAAAGCAATTCTATTTTAGATAAGGAAAAGGCTCAGCTGGAACTAAGAATGATTAAATCACAGTTCTATACCTGGTGTAGGTCATGACCTGACCACTGCGGTGCAGGAATGACAAGAAGATCACAAGGGATCCCAAAGATGCAAATCATCCAAGAGCCTGAAAAACAGACATTTTCTGCTACCCCTTCCACTATCTATCCTTGTCTTTTTGTTCCCAGTCATTGTGCACTACTAAATAAAGAGCTGTCTGAACTGGTTACTTCTTCAAACAGGGAATTTGTAAACCCTTTGCACACACCTGCATACTTCATCTTTCCTTCCCTTACATTCCGCACCTTAATTATGTAGAAAGACATGCAAGATTGAAAAATATAGCTTGGAATTATTCATGAATGCAAAATATATCTGGAAAAGTAAATTCCTTGATCAGTTTTTGTGTTTTTCTCATAGACAGCTCATCTTCCTTTTTCTCACATACAGATGTTTTTTTACTACACACCCAATAAGACAAGGATAAACTGGATTCTACTATGGTTCTTTCATCATCAACAAAACAATCATTTGCATTCTAACTGCTAGTACTTTATTATTCATGACCAATTAGAAAGAACACTAACAAATTTCAAAACCTCAATTAAATTTCAAGGCTCGCAATGTGAAGGGGATGTGGATGTGTGTGTGGAACCCACTTGAATTGTCCCTTGATAGCAAACAGACAGAAAGAACTCCCACAAGGCCATTTTATGAAGCACTTTACCCTATTCTTTTGTGCTGTCAGTCTCTGGAATAGAGAGAGAAATAAGTTTACTGTCCTCTACCAGAAACGCATAGCAGATCAGAGCTGAAATTAAGTTAACTTTTAATGGCAATTTCAAGAAATGTAATTGCAAGCTGTATAGTCTTAGTAGAGATGACTTCTTATACGACATTCCTCATGATATGCAACACACATCACATGTAGATTCAAATATATGCATGTATAAACATTTCTTTGTCTTTGAAGGGAGAAATATCTAACCCATTTTCTCTCTGGGATTTCCATTGACTGATGTGATACCTTTAGCAGGGGCAAAACTGGTCAACCTGAAAGATCCCTGCTGAACTCAGTCAACAGGCTGAACATGACCTTGGCAGCTGTTTCTGCTTTCAAGGTCACTACCAGCCTTATAAACTGTTTTCCTTTCCATCCCTCATAGGATTAAACAGCAATACGGTCAAAAATAACTAACTTTAATATAAGTCTCCAGAGAAAGTAAAAAACCAATAAATACATCCAATGGGGAGATATAAGGTGCAGAAAAAGGTCCATTCAGGGTCATATCCACGGTCTATGGCTTCTATTCTGCTGCAGTTTGCTACACTTCTTGCTGAAGATAGACTGTTACATTGCACATTTAAAATCTCTACAACACCCCCGACCTTTCTTTTTCTCAGAGCATGCCTCTTACAGGATTAAATAAATCAGATGGGAAAAAGGCCTTATGTCTTTAATGTTTTGAACTAGAGATGTTCAGCCTGCAGCCTAGACACTATGAATTAAGACTGGGAGAAAGAAAGGATTTACTCCTTTCTTCCATTGTAAGTTTAGAAACCCCAGCCTGATCATGATGGGAACATGAATAGCTATAAATAAATGTGTTTTTTTCACCAGTCTCTCAGGGGACAATAGAGATTGAGAGCAAAAAGTAGAAACCATGGCTCAAGTACACAGTTGTCCCTATCTAGGGTTAAGCAGATTGGAAATTATTTTGTTATGTAGCAGTGAGTGGCAAGAAATCTTCGTGAATAGGTGAAGCAAAAGGTGCCACGCTCACTTTCCCCACTGCGGAAAAAGAGTCGCAGCATGTGAGCAGACTGAAATTTGGGACTACCACACAAAAGGGAATCCCTAGTAGCAATTTATGAGAGGTTTCTGCTTATTTTCACCATGTTTACATTTCAAGTAGAATCAAGCTGCTGAGGAAACCTTTTCCAAGGATATACTTTTACGTTTGGATTTCAAAACAACATATGTGCTCATGGAAGTAAACATGGACAGGCTGACTGTTCAGGGTGTAACATGATTTAAATATATCTAAGTGTTTCTCTACTAAACCTTCCCTCGTACCTTCAGCTTATAGGATACGGAGCATGTTCCAAGATGCATGGGCATTTGGATACTCTTTGAGTGTTTTCTCTTCTCTCCTGGCCCAGCCTCCTTATGGAGAAATAAACAGAAGTGTCAAAAACCTTACAAAAGACTTGTTCTCTTCAAATCGCCAGATTAGTTTTGAAGGCTCAAATTTTCATTTTTCCTAACAGGCTGGAAATGCTGACTTTACAGTTGCTTTGAACTGCCAGAATGGCCCTAAGCAGTTGTAGAAAGGCTAAGAAACTGGACCAGAAAGCTTGGAATGGCTCCAGAAAATCATCCCAGATTTCCTATGCTATACCAGCTCATGTTGCCAAAGGAATAACATCCGTTGCTTTGGTGCTGTGCAGCGCAGCTGTGTGACTATTCAAAAGTGCATTTGAAAACTGCAAAATCAGCAGGCTTCATTTGCATGCAGTTCTGGGTTCTCAAATAGGTCTAATTTAGCAAACACCCCACAGGAATAGGAAACACTAGGAACATATTGAGATAATTGAGAAAATTCAGGACAAAATGCAGGGAATTATTATATACAGTAATCATTATTTCTCTCACTCCAATTTGTTTCGCCTGCTTTTGTTTAACTGTTCCTTTTTTCTTATTATATTTTTTCCTCTCTCTATTAACCTATGAAACAATGGCTTATGAGATACAATTAAAAAAAGAACTTGTCAAATTTATTTTAATACAAGAATTATGTATTGCTATTGTATTTTGGTGGCATTTGTAATTACACATTAGGTTAAAGACTATAAGGATTATGAATCTTCCTATTTTAAAATGATTGTCATCTGGTGTTAGTAAGAATTTTTTTCCCTCTATAGAGGGTACTATGTAGCTCATTTAGGTGTATAAAAAGGATTTCATGCCTCTGTCTGAAACATTGGGTTAGGTATTTATTTATTCATTTATTCATCAATTCATTCTATTTCAGTAATATTTCAGGAGTTCAATCAGGGGAACTAGCATGCAAGGCACCGAACAAATGAAATCCAAAAAGTCCTCGATTCAGAATATTTACAATTAATGGTGCAACTGTAGAATTATTCTCTTTCTATGCAGTGTCTAAACAGACAATTAACCTTTTCCCAGCATGGTAATTCTTGAGACTTGCCTCAGGTCAGTGAAGTAACAAAAAAGAAAAAGATGAAGTGAATGATAAGATCAGTTTGCAAATTGATGGAACTCTTTTCACAGTTGCTTCTAAACTTTCCACGGTAACAATCTGGTTTCTGAAAGAAATCTGGTCCCTACACAGGGACACCTACACAGAGGGCCACCCAGTACTTGATTATATGCTCTATTCAGCATTTCATGTCCTACAGTCAGAGTTCAAAAACATCAGGTCAGGCACCTGATACCAGCGCAGAAGACTGTGTGAGGTGGTCATGCAATACTATGTGACACATACTCAAGCAACACCCACTCCTGAACGGAAAAAAAAGGTTGTAATATGTACTTGCATATAAAAACGTTATTTAGATTCTCTTTGCATCCTATTTATATTCAGAACTGATCTGATTAGCTACGTCTTCTCACTCCTTGGGTGCACCCAATTTCCCTCTTCTGTTAGTTGGCATTGTGGCCCAAACCAGCTCTGCATCTTCCCTGCAGAAGAGCCTCAGGGTTCCTGCTACAAGGAAGTCCACATAACCAACTTCTTCTGACCTCTATTTCCATACGATGCTTTGACAGGTTGACATGGAGACACAATGAGGCACTATTGTATGTGAAAGAAATTTCCTGAATTTCCTAAGCCCCTAGGAAACCCTGGAATAATTATAGTAGTCTTATTGTTGCAGTAATTTGCATTTAGCACAAAAAAAACTCCACAAAAAATCTTCTCCTAGATTAGGTAAAAATTTGACCTCCTTATTTCTGCACAGTTATACCACAACATAGCTTAACATTCCCACATGTCTGTCGTCTCCATGTTTACCCTGTCTTTGCATACTATTTTTCTTTAGCTAATACTGACCTTAATCAGCCCTTCATTTCATATCTTTCCAAGATCTTAATTAAAAACAATGGTTCTACATGTTAATAGATCACTTTAAAGCACACCAAAAAAAAAAGTGCAACAGGTTAGCAACATGGAGATAATGTTAGGGGCTGGAGGGGAAGAAGAGATAGGAAAAGACCATGTATTTCTCCTAGTCAGCAGAAAATCTTTTGGTTTCTCATGGTCTTTCTTTTAAAGCCTTACTCTCCAATATTTGTATTCTATATAGAAAGCAGAAAAAAAGTAGATAAAAGACACTGATTCATGCATAAAATGAAAACAAAGACAAAATCATTGCTGAGTACATGAGGGTTGTGGGGTTTTTTTGTTTGTTTGTTGGGTTTTGTTTTGTGGTTTGTTTTTTTTTCCCGACTAAAAGCTGTTGCCTGGGTCCATTTCCAAAGAACTAAACATATAATTATATAACATGTAATTACTCAGCTTTGCAATTATATACAGCAGGGTCAGAAGTTCCCTGCATTTGCATGAAAGGACTAATGAAATGGGTCTCAACACCTGGTCCTTGCCTCAGGAAAATAAATTTATTGAATGAAATCCAAGGGTATAAAAAAAAAGAAAAAGCATTACTGTTTTGGATTCTCATTTTTGCCACCAATTTTGTTTTTTTAATAAAAATTGGAACAATGCAGTAGAATTAGGCTGGAAGTCTCAGAGGTCCTGAGTCCCTTGATCCTTAAAAAGACAGGTAAAATACTTAAGGCAGCAAAGAATTAGAAAAGAATTAGAATTACTTTCCTAATTCTCTCAAGCCACCAACACTGCTGCAGCCTGGCATATCCCATTATGGAAGCCCATTACAGGGGACATCCGTAACAAAAAAATACATGGCCTATTCCCCAAATAAGACATATTTATATTCTAAAAAGTGCATTCACTCTATTAGTATCTACACCTTTTTCACTGAATACTAGGTAAGAGTTCATCAGGAATTCTGGAACAAAAGCCACATCTTCTAGATTACTTTATCAAAAGGTCCCAGTATAAATTTCAAGTCCACTGGCATTAATAGAATTCTTAAATCATCTCAATTTGATCATGTTTTCACTCAAGACCATTCTAAACTCTAGTCAGTCTGATTCCATGAATTTTTATGAGGTTAAAAAAATTAAAATATACTTTCATTGCTTAGAAAACACTGTGACATTTTCCTATGGAGCAGCCAGCCATCATTCTATTCACGTGGAATGCAATCCACAGCTATTTGATTCACTGCCAACCTGCATCAGACAAAAATGCATCACCTCAAGGCAAAAAATCCTTTGTCCTTTTGTTGATCAGTAATGAGTCAGCAAAGTCTTGAAACAATGAACATTTGTCATACACCCCACAAATTCAAAGCCACATGTTGGAGACAGGGCAAAAAAATGGTTCCAGATTTTCTGAAGATTTTAGCCATATTTATGCTGAATCCTTGTGAGTGTAAAGCTAAAATCTGGCAGCTATATTGAAATCCACCGTGGTTAGCAAGGTCTTTAAGGTGCTCAGAACAAAAATCAGAACACTAACTAAAGAAATATCAAAGCCAGTCAAAAAAATTGAGTAGACAAAAGCCTCACTGGTATCAACCCTTTCTTTGAAAATTAGTTACCTGCCTGCACCCTTGATTTGGGTGATTCCATGTGAAACTAGAGTTTTCAGCAAGATTTAGATTTTTAGGCTCATGCTTTGCTTTTTTTAAAAAAATAATGAACGAAGGATTTCTGTAAACTGCACTGCTACAGTTAACATGAATTCTACCAAATGGGTAGTTTATATGCCTATTTTTTTTGTTCAGTCTGGGTCTTTATCATCACCAGATCAGAGGCAATTATCATAATACAAACAAATCTGGGAAATATAGTTCTTCTCATGGGAGAAAAATTAAATAAAGTAAGGTTCAAATATGGGCAAGTATTAGCTACAGTAGGAGACTACTGAGATGACTCATGGAATGACACTGATTTGTAGCAGCTGAGATCTAGTTCAGTACATCACAGTCTAGTGATACCATGAGTCACTGCCCATGAAGGTTATTTCTTTGACCCTCAGGACTTTTGAGATGTATGAACTCTTATTATTACCAACATCTGTTCCTGAAAGTGTGTAACTTAGCCCAAAACCCCTGAGCCCAGTAACTGAGCCCCACAGATCATTGAGCAATCTCAGGGCCCTTGTTTATTTGAAGGTTCTTTCCAATAGTAGGTAACGAAACCATGATTAATTATTGAAAATGATGAGTTTTCAGTCCATTCCATATCATAATGGAATGTAATGCACAAACTAAAGCGAAATTTGTAAACTGGGTGGGGTTTAAAAGACAGGTGGGAATTAACTCATCATCCAAACCAAAGGAGGAAATATGGATAATTTAACACTGTTAGAGCAACTTCCTCAAGCCAATGTTTTCCTATTAATAGTCATGTAGAGTTTTGATGCTTTAGTAGTCCGGAAAAAGAAAAGAAATAACTTTAGATCTAATAAGATTTTGGAAAGCTATAAGCAGTTCATGTGTTGGATGTTATTGCTGTCAGAACTGGGCATGTCTGAAAATAACCATGTTTATCTCAGCCTTTTGGAAAAATCTGCTAAGCTCACTTTCTTCACAGGTATCTTAGAGCTGGTATACACCTAAATAGATCTGTCAGAAAGAAAATAGGCTTTCCAAACTCCTCAGGAGGTCTATGGGACTTTTAAACCATTTATTCAAAATTTCTCTTAAAAAGGTAGTCACACTATTAATTTTTTTTCTAGCTCTCATCCCCATTAAAACTTTTGAGGGAAGATATATAAAAGAGAAAGAAAAATGTTTTTTTAAAAAAATCTTAACTGCATTTATGTAACAGCACAAAGTTCAATATATTTAATCTAGCAGAGACCTGTCAAATTGAGAAACAATTATTTTCACTGAAAAGAAAAAAAATTTTTTAAAAAGAAAAATCTACCATAGAACATATGATGGATACAATGTCTTCTAACATATTTAAAAATTCTCACATCTCAATCTGTGAGAAATCTTGCAAAGATCTCTACTGCTGTGAAGTGGCTGCTTTTATGTAAAGATGCAGAAAGACTATATAGAGACCAGATATCACCTTCAATTTTATCATGCTCTGAACTACAGAGAACAAACTGAACAGAAGCACCCTTAAGTTTATAGGGAGTCAGGTTCTTGTGGAATGTAGCACTAGAAAAGTCAGATAATTTTTAACCAAAAGATCCCATTTCTTCAATGCAAAGAATCAGCTTTGCAACCTTTCAGTACTTATTTGTCTCTCTGATTTCAGTAGTTACTTCTGAATCCAGAGGTAGATGTATCTGCCTTTTCTTTTTCTCTGTATTCTTCGCATTGAACTAAATTGAGAACAGTGGCTCAGGTCCCTGTAGATCAAATTAAAAAGAAAATATAATATCTGCACTTTTTTAAAGAACATTCATACCTTTGACGATTTAATGGAGACTCATCCTCCTCTCCCCTCTTCAGCAAACAATGGTGTGATAATCATCTAATAGCTGTCTTCAGTCACAGAGTTGTAATTACAGAAATAACCTAATAATACCCAGTAGCTTGCTATTTTTTATCGTCAGGATAACGTATCTTTCCAGATGACTACAGAATAGCTCCAACATTTTAAGTTTCAAAACTAGGTTGTGGAAAGAAACTAACATACAGAAAAAATATGATTGCCTTTTACTTCTGGGTAATAAAGAAACATTTAAAGAGTGGGAAAAGTTTTCCTTCTCTGTTTTACTTGAAAAAAAGAAGCCGGTTTACAACCAACTATTACATTTTAAGGATGAGGCAGAGAGGAGGGAGGAAAACCAGTTTCCATTTGGAAGATATTTAAATAGCTTTGTCATGGGCTGTCCAGAGCTGCCATTTCAAAACATATCTGAAGTGACTTCAGATTTCATTTCCTTGCCATCTAATATTCACAAACTGAGCATGAAACTGATTATAATTCTAACAGGACTGCATCAAAATACACTGCTTAGCATCTAGAAACTCCTAGTCAGTAAAAGTATCTGACCTTGTATTATCCAGATTCTTTAACCAGCAATTCGATTCTAGTCACTATTCTCAGAAAGATTTCAGTATAACTTTAGCCTTTTAGCACTGGTTGTTTACATCACCCCATATTCCAGTTTGGTTAGGAGTTTTGTTAAAGAACTCTCTTCAGACTCTGCTCTCCTGCAAGCACAGGTCAAAGTTTCTACTTGGCATAAAACATTCCCAGCAAGTGTTGTTTAAGAAGGAGAGAAATGGAATATTCACAATCCCTCTCCTCCTTGTAAAATAATTCTGAAGTTGTTACACGTTTAGTGGGAACATCTGGATCCATGGATAAAGGAACACAGCTGTCTTATATGATTTATGATTCCATTTTCCTGTCTTTACCCGGGGCCAATTTCAGTCTTTTTTTTACTCTCACCCCCCACCTTTAACTCATATAACTTTGTCATTTTTAAAGTATTTTAAGATGGTTCTCACTTTCTGGCTGTCCCAATAAATCCACCTTGAATTCCTCATGCTTGTTACTGCAGTATCTGTTCAACTAACACATATATTAGTCTTTGAACAGACACATTCCAAGCCAAGCTACTTTTTATTAAAAATAACACAAGAATGATGCTTGAATTTGAATACAAATTTCACTTTTTAATTTTATTATTTTGCACTTTAATATATTTCACATTTCTGTTAATTAATCTGAGTAATGTCAAAAAGAAAAATCAATGCCATTTTTATCCTATCAAAACCTATGTCTTTTAATGTTTCATAATAATTTAGTAAATAATATGAAATGTTATTTTTGTTACCATTTTTCTTTTATAAAAACAAGGAAACGATGGGTCCTTCACCATGTTACTAGCAGATGTGGAAAAATAATTCAGAGTGCAGTTTTCTGACATTTTTTGTCTGAGCTCACGTACATTATGATTTGTACTATTTTAATACTGTTTTAATTCTGCCTGTGCAATTTTAACAATACAACATCCCTGTTGTGGTAAAACACAGACTGGAATACAGCTTCTTTATATGAGGACATTACAAAGCACTTTAAAATCAATAGAATGCTGTTTACACTAGAAGTTACATCAGTGTAATTATATAGTACCTATATATAATACTGGGACAAAAACGATGTCTGATCTTAAGATCAGACATTGATAATAGGTTAAAGAAGGCTTAAATAGCTCCAAGTCTTTGAGCCCTGGGCTTAAATCTAGGCTGTTCTTGAAAGGTATTATAAGTTATAACAGCCTCCTCTGAGCTATTCAGCGTCAAGAGAGCTGCACAGAATCACTCCCCGGGAGGACAGCAATGCTTTTAAGTTCACTAAGACATTTCCATTATTTGCAACATGTATAAGCAGAAATGTCTTATGCCTAGAACTAATTTGTACTCAAGTGGTTTTGTAGGAATAGAATAACTGATTTAAGTAAGTTAAACCATTCTTGATCCCTATCAGGGGAAAAAATTGAATCCAGAATTGTTTGTTCTGGTTCTGAAAAAAAAAATCTGAAAAAGCTTAGTTAACTTTTAAAAGCATGTTGTTACGAATATATCTATGGCTATTTCTTGGTTTCTAGTACGCATATTTATTTGTAAATTATTATGACAGTACAACTAAATACGACAGATCCTATGGGTTAATGATTTGAAGAAAATTAATATACCAAACAGAAATTGCAAGCTCCAGTAAATGTTATTGATGTTTTTAATTATAATTTTTTTTTTAATAAAACAAGCAACTCTAGTATTTTTATCAAATGATTGAAAAAAAATCTTGTGGCCAAAGTGGAAATAGATAAAGGCAGTAATATGAAGGTAGATTAGATCTTATTTCACTTAAGAAGAGTGAAATTCCTTAGAAAGTTCCCTGTCTATCCAGCATCCTTGGGGATAGAATCATAGGGGATTGGAAGGGACCTCTGGAGATGATCTAGTCCAACCCCCCCGCCAGAGCAGCCTGTTCCAGTGCTCTACCACTCTCACAGTAAAGAAGTTCATCCTCATGTTTAAGTGGAACTTCTTACACTCAAGATTGTGACCATTTCCTCTTGTCCTTTCACTGGGCACCACTGAGAAAAGACCAGCCCCATCCTCCTGACACCCTCCCTTAAGTATTTGTATGCATTGATCAGATCCCTCCTAAGTCTTCTCAAGACTAAAAAGACTCAAGCCCCTCAGCCTCTCCTCATAGGATATTTTGTATGTTACCCACAATCCTGAACTCTATTTTTCCATGGTCACTGCAGCCGAGGTTGCCCTCAACTTGATGTCATCCACCCGTCCCTCTTTGTTCATCAGTAAACACGCCATGTTTTCCTGGGGTAGTTTGTCACTAAGCTTAATTGTAAATCCTGGTTCGTTTTTTTCTGCATCTACAAGACGGTTTTAAATGAAGTACATTTTACTGCAGAATTAATTGCTCTGATCCAGAAAAGACCGGAAACGGAATGAATACACATCTGTATGCCCACAGATACCTATTATAAAAGTGACTGTCACTAAAAAGTCCCCTTTTTAGTAAAAAGATGACTCCTGAATCTGACTGTGCTTGAATGTTTTTTTAACATAATTACTGGATTTAGATTGAGGTCAACTGTCTCCAGTAAGTCAATAATGCTGAAATACTTTGTACAATCTGCAAATATGACCTATGCTTGTGGTACTTAATTTTTGTCTTCTTAAATATGCTACATTAGAACATCTTCAAATTACAGCTCTATGGTTCAAAACACAGTGAACAGGTTTCCAAGCAATTAGGGGTAAGAAAAGAACTAGCACTAATGAAACTTGATATGCTTTTAAAAGGTGATATTTGCCTTCACTGACCTTCTGCACAAATCAGCAGGAATAGCACTTTAAGGAACTGATTGCAGCTCAGAACATTACCCAGAGGAAGTGGTACAAATACTGCAAAGCAGTTACTGGAAAAGCTGAAATAGCATGTCACTCCTTTCAAATAATTTAAAACATTTAGCCTATAATGTTGTAGCAGTATTTTTTTAGCGACCACCTTTTCAAACAATTTCACATTCCCTCTCCCCCTTTTAAAAATGCAGAAAGGCCTTATTCAGTCTCTTCTTATAGGTTGCTTCACATATGCTTTCAGTCAGATACTTTACTGATGTAAAGAGCAATATCATAGTGTTAGAGGTTCTGTTAAAGGAAACTGCCTATGTATATGGAGTTTCTATAACAAGAACGATCATTACTTAAATAAAATGTGACAGATCTACACTAGCTGACTTTCAAAAAATATTTAGTATAGTGTCACATACGAGATTGTGAAGACAACCTAAAGCATCACGTTTATAGTGATACTTTAGTATAATGTCACATATGATATCATCTGAAGGTAAGTATCTGGAAGGTAAGATCAAGCTTTACCTGACACAGCACCAGTGACAGAATTCCAGGCAATCTCTTTACAATTAAATGGTTTGTTCAAGTCTAACCTTAGTCCTGCTTAGTTCACTAGTAGATATTGCATAAGAGCTCATGAGAAACTGGTTGCCTCTTTTGAGTAGCTCAGTTTGAACAGATCAGCCAACAACCAGTAGATACTGTGAATTTCTCAATTTAAATTCATACAGTAAACTGCATTAAAATCCATTTTCTCTGGTTTTAACTTATTAGTCAATGGGTGCACATGGTTCCATATAGCTACTATGGTGTACATAATTATTTACTGCTCCTTCAATCTTTCTTTCAATTTTATCAGCTGTTATTTTAACTTAACTCCCAGGTCACTGATAAAAAATACTGAATACTGTCAACCCCACTATTACAGACCTGCTAAAACACCCACACTCAATTCTGATCTTTCTATTACATCCATGTTTTAAGATCTCTCAGCTGACAGCACAAATTCTATGGAATATGTGCACCCTTGCAGATAAAGCAATTCACATATGAAGTCAAATGCACATCAAAACATGTCTAAGTGTATTTTTTTCCATCAAAATATGAAAAAAATTCAAACTTTTGTAACAGAATGAGCCATGATTATTTAGCAAGATTATTTAGCAAGATATTAGACATTGAAAAATGATAACTATTTGTCTCATTTCCTAATTATTTATAGGCAGAAACCCCGGTGAGCTTGATGCCTGTCAAAGCAGCCTATAGTTGCGTAGGTCATCTTGAGTGCTCATTTGGAAAATTACGATAACAAGTATTTGTTCAGATTTCTAGAATGTCCTTAGAATTCTAGAATGTTCTAGAATAATAATTATCAATGGACTAGACAATCAGCTATTTGTTCATTAAGATCATCAGTCTAGTCTGCTGCTAATGGACTGTAGAATAGTTCATCCCTCTTATACAAGCATATAATTTTTATTCTTTCAAAATAAAGATGAGAGAGATTTATTACAAGTTAACATTTTCATTTTTACTAAAAATGTTTTACCTTTTCCATCTGTTACTCACCAACACTGTTACTAGTTTTTTTCACCTAATATATTTTAAAATGTCCTTTTTCTTGGGCCTTGAGCAATGTATTTTATCCTAACAGTGTTCTTTATTTTTTGGAATTTTATTGACGTCATGGTATGTGAAGTGCTATTGATTCTCTATATTATCCATCTATAAACTATTGCTTTTTTAATAGCTGTTTTTGTTTTGCTGTTAAAAGTCCATGCAAATTTAGTCAAAACTGTTCAACTCCATGATGAAGAGCCTACTAAGCAGATACATATCTTTTTATACAGCTCTTTTTATGTTGCACATACTGCTGACAAAAAACTCTCCCTCTACAAGGAAACTTTTGTTAATGTTGCGTTTGTGACCAAAGACGAATCTTCAAACTTGTAATCTTGTAAAACCCAAAACCTAAGGACACCATCAAACATTTAAGAAGAGATAAAAATACTCATCTATTTTGTCAGTATTATGTCTTTAATAACCATGAAATTTGCAAAAATTGTGACTATTTTTTATTAGTGATACTATAGGAAAATGACTTTTTTCTTACTAGAGGTGAAATGCTGTTTGTAATAAGTCAGTTATGAAACTTGTAGGATTCCACCCAAACCACGAGTTTGATTTCTCATGGGAATTTTCTACCTCATAGAACTGGAAAAAAACAGCTTTCATATTTGTATGGTAGATGAGAGAAAACTGTATTGTCTGCTTTCATGTCCAAGGAGGAAAGTTTATTTTTGCCTTTATTATTATCTCTATATGGAACAACACCTGCTTTTTGAACTTTCTAAAATGGTAAGTTCAGGATAACATGGCTAATTTTCAATGCACTGCTTACATCCTTTGTCCGACTGCTATGATCTTCCATCTCTCCACCTAAAGACTCCTAGCCTCTTGAAATGCTGAAGCTAATTTAATGATCTTAAAAGTCAGCAAACGGTAAATTATTTTTTTTCTTCCAACAAAGCGACTGGGTTGGCTTTATTCACAAAGATCTAAAAGTGTACCTTGCAATGAAAACCTGCAAAGAGCTCTTCCAGAGTTCAAAAGGGAAAGTTCATTCTCAACAGCCTACATAGTTTTTCAGTTCTTTGATGAGATTAACAAAAAAATACCTAGCAAACATTTTCATGTGTGCAAAAGAGATTACAAAAACACTACCAGATTTTAGTTATTTGTAACTAAAATTCACCAGAAATTAAGCATCCAATCTGGAGATGCTTAGCTATAATTCCACCTCACTTTTCCATTCCGCATCCTTTTTCCTTCTTGCCTTGTGAGTAGAATTTTGTCATTATTGTTGGCTTTAAATGAGAAACTTGGAGTCAGCACAATAATTTAAAACCTATATTAATCAAAGGTCCTCTTGTAAAAAAAACCAATTAATTCTGCTTAATAAAGATTCTGCATTTTATCATTGAAAAAAAAAATAAATGTCCCAGGCAACTTGTCAATTTACCAGCTTGTGTTCTGAGTAACTGCAGCCTGAGAGTACAGTATAATTAATTGCTAAAACACATCACAAGGGTTTAGGTTCCTGTACTGGTTAACATTATCAAGGGCCTGCTATCTTTTATAATGTCAATCTATTTCTTTTTTCTCTTGAATTGACTGGCAGAAAGACCCAACTGTTATAAACAGTGTTGAATTTGCTGCCTTTACCATTCCTTAAGGGGGAGAAGTCAAAAGGCAGATGAAAAAAATCAAGTGGTGTAATGGTGTTTCTGTCATAATTAACTTTTATGCAGAATAGACTGTTTGTCCATAATAAGCAACAGTCTGTTTAGGCATTTAGCAAATAGACAAATATGCTCTCCAAAGTGTAATTATAAAAACATATTTTTTTTTATTACAACACTTGTGGAAACTAGATTTGCATTTGTGCTCAATCTAAGAGGAAGAAGAGAACCGATGGGTTGGTTTTTTTTCCCAGAACATCATAAATTGGAGACTCTCTAGAAGGACATACATTAGAAGGGCACACATGGGAAACAATATGGGAATGAAAGAATTTCCTCTGCTTGTAAAGGTAGAGAGAAGTAAGGTGCAAACTGTTTAAGTTTAAAATATACCTCCCTCTATAGCTACCAAGTCCTTCATTACTCACTACTCGAAAGGTTCACCAAAATGTAAATCAAAAATTTATGAGGTTACAATACACTAGATAAATAATTAATTTAATTATTTTTAATCCTTTCTTCTTTATAACTTCTCTAGCCAACTGCAATAGGAATGACAAGCAATAAAATGTAAGCAGAAATATTATAAATATTGTGGCGGCTCTGTCAGAGGGGGCCAGTAATCCCAGTAACAAGTACAGATCGGCAGGATACTTGCCATATTCTGAAAGGCTCTGTTTATACACAAGAGTTGTACTGTTATGACTATATCAAAAGACTTATGTAGTGCAGTCCCTTAAGTGTGGCTATGATTGCTGGCATAATGGTATGAAATTGCTTTCAGTACTATAGTTTATTTATTCTTCTCCAGGAACTAGAACTGATATAACTAAGCACATAATTGCATGTATCTCAGTTTAAAGGGAAAAAAACAAACATCTTAGCCAACTGCATTTTACCAGTTAAAGAAATATGTTTAGAGGAGCCTTTGGCTTCCAACTGCAACAATTTTCACATGGAATTTCCTTTAAGAAAACAGTATTTTATTACTGCTCAAAACAGGAACTCTAGTGCAAAGTAGACAGTGTGATTATTTTTTTTATTTTTTTAAAAACTGCTCAGACTGCTGTTTGCATAGCTCAGTTGTGTGTGAGAGGGAGCACCGCTAATTCCCTCAAGCTACCAAAACAGGATACAATTCTTATTCTCTTCCCTACTGTTCTGTAGCAGGACAGCCCTTTAACAGGGAGCTCCTGGAAAGAACAAAGTCCTCAAAAACATTATAGAAGAGCTATGAAGATGACCCACCCCTCTTGTTTCCACCAAAGAGGACAAACACTCTGCTTAGATGGACAAATAGGAAAGTGAAGTCTTTGCAGAAAACTTGTGTGAATATTGTTTCATAAAGAAACGATCTGGATATAGGTTAGTAACAAAGGAAATGGCAACCTTCAAAGGCACATATCTCTCAGATGGTTCTGACCTGGGACACTGATCAGGTGATTAAGTACTCAAGAAACATTGGGGCATATTTTGCTGCTCTTACAGCAGGATTTGACTGACCTCCATACAGCTATTGTTCCTCTGCCTGATCCTTTAGGTCATTCCTATTGCCAGTCAGAAAAGGTGCAAAGAATGTTTCTGTCAGAAAAAGGAAGTGAGCTGATGATATCCTTTACACATTTTATGTGTGTTAAATTTGTACCTATACCAAAGTGTAAATGACTGTCTTGTGCTCACAAATATATTTATGTTTCTGTGAATAGTTTAATGTGTTTATACTGAAACAGATACATGTGTTATGTCTGTTGTGGGGGAAAGGCATGAGGGTGTGTTATGAAGTGTTTATAGACATACCTAATAGGAACACTGAGATAATATATTTTGATTGAACTATTCATTCTCAAAACTATGATGTTTTACTAGACGTGTTTTACTTTCAGTGTTCTTTTATGTAGGCAATCTTTCAGGTACATATTTCTCCGATTACTTTTGTTGACACAGAGGCAGACAGAAAGAGAAAAGCCAAAAACACTGTTGGATTTTTTGCCCTCTTAAGACATCTGTTTTGACACTTTTTTTTTAAAAAAGTTTCAGGATTGTTTTGATTTAGTTCCCATGCAGAATAAAAACAAATGTCATACACTGAGAGTTTTCATGCACTGAATAGTTACTCTCCAGACAGTTACAGCTATGGTGTGAGTGTGTGTAAATAAAGCCCAAAGGGAATGAGATATTACTTTAAATGCCTTCACCTATGCAAAGACTAAACAAAAAAATGAACAAATGCACATTGTAAAAAATAAGAAAGCGGATGAGGACACCCGCATTTGACATGAAAAGGAGAAAGAGACAAACAGCCCCAAGGCTCCAGGTGCAGGGAATCAAACCAGCGTCTTGCATTCCAACCACATTTTTTATTGCATATAAAGTATAAAAGATATATCTCCCCAACACTTTGCAGCAAGTGGCTGGTCATTACTAATTCTTCTGCCATTCACTGTAGGGTGATAACAATTGTGATGACCTACTTTGGTTTTACATGTGGGATTATTTACTGTTCTGGAAAGGCCTGGACATTCAGGACTATGCAGTAGCATCAGCAGTATAATACTCTGTGCTAAAGGGGGTTTGTGGTAACTCAGTCACAGAACTGTGCTCTGGCTCTTACTTGGCATGGCAGAAGAGCCTTCAGTGGGGTACAAAGGGGTTTGGGGTTTTATTTCAGTCTCTGGCACCAAGCCAGGAACTGAGGTTTCTGTTGCAAGAGAGAAACCCAGTCCTGGCACTGTTTTTGAAAAGAATATAAAGCAGTTGCAGAAACTGTGGAGTTTATGTCAAGTGTCACTTGAATCGGCCAAAGGTGTCCTTGGCACTTCCAATGTCATTATCCACTTGACCTTGGCTACCACTAAAGAAGCGTTTGGGCCTTCCCTAGGTGTTGAGCAGCACACAGGGAGAACTAGCACCTACCATCTCTGAAAAGCCTGAGAATACCTGTGCTCACGTAAACTCAACAGAGCTTCCAACATTCATTTCATTCAGCAATAATTTTAAGGCTTAAGCTTCTGGTTATTAACTATTCAGAATGCACTGCTCTGTAATATTAAGAGAACCAGCAGTTCTCTTAATACCAGTGAAAAATCTGAGTTCTGATGTTAACCAAGAGCCTGGAAGCTGGCATTCCAAATGCTTGAAGTCATCTGCAGAATCAGTGCCCAGTCAACACTAGGTTTCTCAGTGAAGCCTCTGTTTCACTGTTATGAAAGGGATCATGTTTTCTTTTCTGCATACAATATAATTGGTTTAGCATGCAAAATAAAAATGAGAAATTAATATCCACATGATGGCCTCATCAAAATATGGCTGGATCCTGCTGCACTGAGAATGGAAAACCATAGAATGGCATAGAAACGCATTTTAATACAGGTTATTTAACCATGAAAGAATTCTGTGACCCATGATATATTCAAAGCTCTATTTAGTCCTAAAGGAGGCCAGCAGAGATAAAGGAAGTACAAATTCCATAGTCAGAATCCAATGTGCTTTATAGAACGATCATACAAGCAATGCCTTGTTTTACAGTATTCCCAAGAGAATTGTATCACATGCTAATTTGCATGAGTGACATGAAAAAACTTTTGTGGAAATAGGTGCTTTTGACCATTGAAACTCTTGCACCCATCTGCTTCAGATAAGACATGGCAAAATCTATTTTACTTATTAAGCCTTTTTATAAAAGGCTTAATTTGTATAAAGACTTTGGAGGGCAACCAATGCTAATTATTGATTATAAATGGAACATGGTTAAATAAGGAAACATTTTCAATGCAAACTGGCAGAAGCACTGTTTGTTTCAGCACTGTAACAAGTGCAGTTCAGAAACTTGTGAAGAGTTTTAGTTTTTCCGTTCCGGAGTGTAAGCACAGCAGCAGTAGTTCATTAATTCAACCAAAAAATAAAGTTTGCCTTCTAGACTCACAGAGGTGATGATCTGCCTTTGCTTACCAAGAACTCATTTCCAGACACGCTTTTTTATCTCTGGTAACAGTAAGCATACAGAGCAATTAAAGGTTGCTAAGTAAAATAACTCCCTCTAAACCACATATGTTGTGTACTAACAATGGCAGGGCTACATTTGAGAGGACTGCGTAAGGAAGAAATGGAACTATTATGGCAGTTACACAAACATCTGCAGGAACTTTTGTAACAGAAGTTTTAAAAAATACACATTGAATATTACGGGTATTCTGAAAAAGAATTTCACAAAGTTTAGGACTTCATTCTGGTGAAGTCAAAGAACCTTCAGAATTGGTGAAAGCAAATGCAGCAAAACTGAAAAACATTACTGGAGAATGTAGTTAAACTGATGGCAGTCAATGGAATCAGTTGCAGTAGCATCTGCTTTTAGTTTTAAGCTCATAAAACATGATAACAGATAGATAAGTGACGTCTCTCTAGTATCTTCTACATAGCAAACTTTCAAGAGCAAAAACTTTAAGGAGAGGTTAATGGGTTTCTGTAACATCAGAACAGAGGCATTGTATGAAATGTGAACCCAACTGTTGATTTCTAACTAATTTTTATTTGTTATCAACACCAAAACAAATTCCTCATTTACAAGACTTTAGATGATATATGACCTATTGATTTTATACACCAGCATATAGTTTTAATTCACACAGCAGTATTTGGATGTGTATGTCAGTCTCTCTTTTCATTCTAGTGAAATACTTGCTAATGCAAGCAACCCTTCTTTCCGTTTCCCAGCATGAAATGCGAACCAACCACAAAATCACCACCTATCAAGCATAACCATCAAGTACAACTTTTTTTACAACAGATTTGAGTACTTTCACAATGCCAGCCACAATTTTGGCATAATGCCAGCAAAACACCACTGGGTGCCTTAAACCTCTTAAGTGAAAAATATGTTATCCATTAAATGTCTTGTGATGACCCATACAACATTTTAAAAAATACTCTGTTATGTTTCTAGGGATGAAGTTTACTGAACTCCAAATAACACATTATCCAAGGTTCAAGCAACCAAGGGGATACTAAGCAGACATCTGATCAAGGATGCTTCTGTGCATTTCCAAACTTAGATCATAAATGGTCCCTGCTATTAAAATAAGCATGAGGAACATATTATTTGCTTACCGTCTGCAGTCTGAGAAAGTACTTAGGCTGAAGTTAAAGGCTAAGGGACTTCAAATTTCTATCATCCAGTGAAATCCAGAGCTTCGTAACACCTTTGTCCTTTTGTGAACAACACATTCTGCAAAACCAGAAAGGAAACATCCCCATGAAAGTCAACCCAAAAGCATGCATGAAACTTTAAATATACTTAATTTATGCATGTTCTAAGTATTGTTATCAACTATAACTCAAAGCTACATAGTGCTTTTACATGCTTACTTTATATTAAATTATTATAATAATTATTAATTTAATTTATTAAATTATTTAATACTAAATGTCAAAATAATTTCGGTAATTTAAATAACAATCTTATCAGTTGGAAATGTTTTGAAGAAACAGTTAAATATTGCTAAGCATTATATTTTTCAGTATTCAATAAACCAAGCCTGTATAAATTGGCTGCATCGGGGATCCTTAGATTAGAGTCTCGACTGCAGGAAATATAAAATATCAACCAAAACTAAGAAAATTACACCAGTAGATGATGCCTTTATTATTAAACTGCTCCTATTTTCAAGTCGCTATTCCAGTTCAAATGAAGGAATTAATGAGGCCACTAGACAATGCAGCCTTGGGTCATCAGCAGCTAGATTATATTTAATAGCTTCTTTCCAGTCAGCGAAATGGGGTACAGATGGTGGCTGATATGTAGTTTCTGCAGAGTACTATAAGAGTTAGTCACTTAACATGGGATTTCAAAAATCTCTTATTTTTGGAGAACACAACAGTTGCACATTGTCCAACAGAACTGCTGCCATTGTGTGGAAGTAGCAGCACCTACTTTAGGTGCCTACTTTATGCTTCCCTAATCCAAATAGTAGTTGTGTGGCAAAAGCCATAAATATAATCTCTCAGTTGCAACCTTGAAAAAGTAACCCAATTAAATCAATTTGATACTTATTCAGCCTTGATGCACCTGTAGCATCATTTGTTAAGTGAGCCTTTCAGACTCCTCAGCCAACTTAATCCATTTCATTCTAATACTTTTCTCCTGTCTTCATTTCCATACATCTTCATTACCAGCACTCCAGTTCAAGCTGCTGCTGAAGGGTTAAGCACGAGATATTTATTAAATGTAAACTCAAACAAATGTTAGCACAGAGCAGCTACTGGAAGTACAGAGATAAAAGACCATTTGCTGGCTTAATTAAAATTAATCAGAAATAATGGACTGTCTTGAGGAGGAATAATATAAACACATAACACTAATTTCACAAGCCCAAATTATAGAATAATTTGAGACTCCAAGTCTTATTGGTTTAATACAATATTTAGTGATAAAGGAAGGTTTAGAAGAGATCAGAACGAGTTCTCATACATGATAAAATTCATAACTCTCTAATTCAAAATCCTAGTGTAATGTTTTAAAACAATCCATAATTAGAGTTTCCTTCTGACATTGATACCAGTTAGAAAGGCTTTTGTAATGTGATCTTAATAGGCTATTAATACCAGGACAAGATTAAGGGATTTGTTCTGTCCTTCAGGAGTGCGTGTAGCTGCTGCAAAGATGAATGGAAAGTATCTATTCATATTGATCGGTGTAGGACAAGTTCTTTGAGGTTCACACCCATCCATCCATCACTTGGGAAAAACTAACTGCCTAAGAAAGACTGACAACTCTTAACTGGTCAAATCCTTTTTCTAATCTTTCCCATAACTATCTGGTTTTTATTTTGTTACTGTCCTGGAACCTAATGCCCCTTTTCCCCCTATTTTCTACCTCAGTTTTTAAATACCTATAATAAAAGAATAAAAGAACTGTTTGGCTTTCTTTTTTTTCTCTCTTTTTAAAGAAAAAACAAAACAAACATGTCTTTGCTAGAATATTGCTGTCCTAGTCTATCTGGTCTTTTCTGAGTTACTGGGTCCTCTGTGCTGAGAACAGAAGAGGTGCTTAAAGATACTGCTAGCAACAAAAGTTTAGTTGTGCACATCATGCAAAACACTCCCAATTCTTAGACTTACAGTTGTAACACACAGTGAACTCCTTTTCTACAGAACAGAAAGAAATGTATGTCCATTCCTGAATATCCCAGGATACCAACAGAGTCTAGTATCCTTTGCATTGCCTAACAACGTTATGAAACTGTAAGCAAGCATTATTACTCAATTGTAGCTTTGAACTGCTCATTAATAAGAAAACTTTCCCTTCTCCTCTGAAACACAACACATTTGTTCTTGTCTACACTTTTTTAACTCCGTGCATTTCCTAAAAGTCTTTATAAAATAAACCTATTTATTGTTACTGCTATATGATATGTTCTAAACTTTCTTTTTTTCAGAAAGGTTTCTTTTTTCTTCAGAGACCACTTAAACCTCCTAACATAGTATACAATAGGTACGATGCCTCATTGTCTCTTCAGGAAAAGTCGTTTTCCCTATAAGGTTGGCAGATTTATACTGGAACATTCATAATAAAAATATTTCAGTGGCTCAGGAACGTAAGCTATGCATTTATGTGTGTGGTTGGCATTCTTGCTAGAGTGGCAGCTCCTGCCTTAGCCAGGTTTCTTGGAAGATAAGAGTCAGAAAAGCTGTATGGAATAACGTGATGTAGAGGATAATAAAGAGGTATAGACTTTCAGCACCCTTGAAAGCCAGAACCTACAGCAATCTCACACCTGGAGAAGTTGTCTCAGGAGAGCCATTTAATGAAAATGCTCTGCAATTGCATGAACAGGAATCGTTCAGCAAAGCTTTATTGTATCTTTCCACTATTTTTGGGCTGTCTTTGATTTTAGCAAGAAGATCGCACATGGAAACCTCTATGCACTTTTGAGAAAGAAAACTGCAAAGTGAATAACCAAGAAAAACAGAAGAATGCTCAACCGTAACATAATTTGCAAGTTTAGATAGAATCCATCCAAACTGATGGGACTGATGCTCGAAACACTGTCATGAAGAGCAAGGGTACCACTCATACACCAAGATTGCAATTATTACATGAAGGGAGAATATGAGTAATGTTGCGTTTCACTCCTCTTTCAGTCCTATAGCTCCTGAACCTATTTCTCAGTGTATCTCAGTTTTAGAGTCTCTTTTAATGATGAAGTCTGTTTCCCATTTTTCACCATTCCTTTCCTTTCTCAGACCTTGCATAAACTTGTAAACTCTGTTTTGTTAGTTTGTTTAAATTATCATTACCTTTTTAGCACCTGTTAGTTTAGAAAGAACCACTAAGTAAGGAAGGAGAAGAGAAAAGCAATACTGGAAAGTAGGGCTGAATGTCGAATGTTTGTCTACAGAAATATTTCCAATCATACTGTAATTAACTGATGTTAATTACAGTATGATAAAGGCTACTTTGAGAGAACAAGATACGTCATTGCATTGCATCTCTGAAGACTGATAATGCGCGATTCTGAGCTTTGTTTGTGAAGTACACAGATGAAGCTAGCGCTGAGAATGTCTGACCCACACTTAAAGCTTTTTCATCCTTATGTTTGCTTTCACAGATATGAGTATGCTGACATTTCACGATCTGTAAGAGGGGGAGAGGGTGACACCATAATGTCACAACTCAATAGACTCCTTGAGCACATGCCAAACTTTAAAAATGTAAAGAACTTCAGTACTACCAATTCAGCATATTTATTTCTTCATTGTGATAACACTCATTTTTTCCCCCTCATGAACAGAGGTTCATGGTCACGCTTTTCTAACAGCACAGAGATTCTAGTGTTATTCCAATTGAAATAGTAAGTGCCTTGAAAAGTCTTGCACAGTTTTACAGAAGTTGCTTGCCCAAAGATCAGTAATATATATCTGGATATTAGCAGGAGGCAAGCCTAGTTTTTGTGAGTCCAATATCTAATCTCAGTCTCTGCTGACTAGACGGTGCCTGAGGAATGAAAGTAACAAAATCTGCTACTGAAAACCTTGGTCCATCAGTTCTTTATCTGAAATTCTTTCATATATTACAGTTAAGGCAACAGAAGTTTGGACACAGAAAAACGATATTTCCTTAAGGAGGATGAGAACAGATTTACTTTTTATCTCGGCTTGTATAGCACGGTCTTTGAGAAGATTGAAAAAGTCAGTTTATGCACCAAAAATGGATTGAATTTTCTAGATGCTTATCACTGAGTTCCAGAATCACTTCCTGCTGATCCAAATTAGTTAGTTGCATGAGATGTGCTTACACTTCTCCCTATACAAAGATACATCCTAGTTTCCTTCTCTCACAGGTTTTTTTTTTTTTGGGGTGGCTTTGAGACCGAACATCTGTGTACAGCACTGTTCTCAGTGTGATAAATACGAAAATACAATCATGTTTTCAGCAGACTGAGGAGAATATGGAATACAGTGGGAGTTGAAGATTCAGAATATTTTTTTGTGTTTTGACAAAGAAGGGGGAAAAGTATTAAAAAGCCAGCATCTGAAAACTGTTATGAGATTATTCAGAGGTAAGTAAAATGCAATTAAAAGAACAATATGACATCTGTTGACAGGTGAAGGGAATTTAGTTTTAAAGGAAGTTAAAAATAAGTATGAAGATCAGTTTTGGGTAAAAAGTCTTGGCAGGTAACTAAAAAAGAAACAGTGTTGGAAGGATATTAACCTAGGGGAAAAGTGTTCACAAATGTGTAAAAAGAGAGCAATCAGCTCCTAAAACAGCTATTCATTGTCTGCCACTGAGAACATAGACGTTTGCCTGGAGATTGCTATCAAAGACATGGGCATTACACTATAAAGAAACTGTGCAAGAGAAGATTTATTAGGTGTTAACCCCAGTAGGCTGCTGGGACGTGAAGAGGGGCAAGTGTATCTGCAGCAGACACTTGAGGTACAGTAGGATACTGTTTACTGCTTTACTTAATAGTCACTTGCACTAGTTTCTGTGGCAAGGGAAAGCTTTCACAAAGTACCTTCATTAAATGCATGGAGTTTGGAGTACTTTTACCAGAAGGAAACAGAGCAAAGACCATACTGGTTTGGACACCAGTCCCCAGATTCACTCCTTGGAAAGCAAAAGCAACCCGGTGATGAACTTGCCAGCATAAACCAGCACCAAAGGCCTTTTCTTTTTTTATTCATAGTCTAGGAAGGAATATGTCCATCATAAAAAGTTAATGTTTTCTGAGAGTTGAATTGGCCTGCCAGAATTCAGCTGAGTGCTAGATCTGGGACTGCCCATCCCAGGTTGAGAAAGGACTATGGGCAAGGCAGAGTAAAGGAAAGCAGATGAGACTGCCTCTCTTGGTAGGAATCAAACATATGTATCAGCTGCATAGGTTTTTATAGCCAAACCCCAGTTCTCTACTGAATTTCCAGGAAGATGTTCTTAAATCAAAGTATTCCTGTTCAGATCTAATTATTGGTGGAGTTTGTTGTGTCCTGATTCATAGTTTTTCCATCATAGTAGAAAGGTTATTTGATACAGACAGATTCTTGCCTTCTAGTATCACTAAGAACACTGGTATTACGGTGCCAATCAGTTCATTCAGAAATACTAGCCAAATGCACAAAATCAGTGGTTACCTAATGTTTAAAATTCAGTTATGGTATTCGCTTATACTCCAGCTTCTCACTCCATTACAGTTATCTTTCAATTTTTGCTGTCATATCATGCCCCAACACCTACAGTTATTGCATGGGTTAAAAAAATAAATAAAACAACAACAACACCCAAACAACACCCAAACAAAACAAAAAACAGAAACAAACAAACAAAAAAAAAACAAACAAAAAAACAAGTCAGCTTTGCAAATATTTTTAAATATCTCTTTTCTGCTCCCTGCAATAATTTAAAAAAAGAAATTGAACAAAAAAAAGAGGTGCGTGGACTTCCAAGTCATCCAGGTTCCCAAGAACCATTACCAATCTGTGATAGAGCCATCCTTTCTATACGTACTGTACACATATCTGTAAGGTTAGCTGTATATTAATCAGTTTTGCTTTTTCTCACCAGCCTATGCCTACATTAGATGGAACCTGTATTGCTGTTATCTGCTGGTATACATTCAAACCTGGACACAAAGTCTGAAACAGTAGGTACAGGTGTAGTAATTCTCAAGAGCAGAGAAAAGCCGTAGTGGGACTATGAGACTCAAGGATTATTACTGCAAAACCTCCATCTGAAGGCACACGTATGTCACATGCAGTGGGAAAAGTCTCAAAAGGTACCATTGCTCTCAGTGTTGAGCTCTCAATTTGGGTAGCCTTGCACTGAGCCTCACAGATCCACATGCTGTTTGCACAGTCATTGACTGAGATCTACTTGACTAATGAATCGTGTGGGAAAAAATTTAAGATGCTTACAGTGGAAAAAGTCCCAGAAATTTCTAGTCCTTTCAGTAGATCCTTTCTGTTGATAAGGCTCAATCGTTGCCAGTTGTGTCAAAAATATTGTAGGTTCTTTTACTTAAGACCTCAATACAAAAAGACAAATAGATGTACCTTTTTTTGATCTAGATGTCAGAGAAAAGAATTCTTCACTATGTGCATAATCTTGACACCATGTTTAAAAATAAAGCTGTTAATTAAAGTTGGTACTCAGAACTTCCTGTCAGCAGCTGTTAACCGCTGATTTCACTTGTGACACTGACAGTTTAAGGGCCTGGACCAGAGAGGAGGGAAATCAGTTCACATCCTGCTGTATGTAGACTTTGTTAGAAATGTATACCCATCCTAATCCATTTAAACAACAATAACAAAAATAGACAGACTTCAAAGTTCTACATTGAGAAGAAAATTACTCATCAAGTTGCAGGATAAGAACTACAAACCCTAATGCAATCCCAAATGAATTCAGCAAAATTCTTATCACGGCTTTAGATGGGCAACAAAATCAGCTAGAATAGGTGACAGTGCAAAGACCTTTCTACAAATATTTCAGGATATAAATTATTCACTTAAGAATTTTCCCTTTTTCGTTTCAATTTTCCACAAATATTGGTGCGGCCAAGTTCTACAGGCATAAATTACCAAATAGTAAAGAGAAATAACGTTCAAAGTACCTTGCTTAAGAATATGAGCTGAAAATCTTAAGAAGCAGTATCTGTTATTATTTACAGTAGAGAAACAATACAAGGTAGCATCGATGGCAAAGAGCATCTGATACTAAAATTCTGATTTTGTGCTTTTAAACACAAACCTTTATTAAACTGCCACTATCCTCTGCCTGCCCTTCCTTTGATTTCCTCATCCTTCAAAATGCCACTGATTCTTTTATAAAAATTTATACCCAGTTACTATTTCCTATAAACCTGACACCATCTCCTTGTAGTCAGCAGGTCAGAACCATACACGAGCAGACACATCCTTTGCCAAGTACAAGGAGGACTGAAACAGCCTGCTATCCTGCGAGTCAGGGCCAGCACCTAAGAAACCAAGCCTGCTCCTTAACCTAATGCAAAAGAAACAAATATGAATTATTTAGGTGCAGATGAAAGAATGGTACCTTTGACCATTCCCTTCTGTCCCTCATGAAGGCTGCACAAGCTGCAGCACCAGTATATTTATTCTGCCTGAGGAGTACAAGCCAAGCAGCAAACTAAAGTGCACATTTCTTCTTACATTCCACACATATATATGCCAGGAAGTGAAACTCAGTCACCTGCGTTTCAGTAAGATACAATTCATACCTGCCCTCAGGTGACACGTGAAGTCAGTGTTGTTCCTGAAAAAGCTGAAGCAATATCTTGTATATTTGGAGTTCTCCACATCCTTGTAAGGTCAGGGCAAGAAGGTGGATTGGACCACTCTTCGTGGCTCACACAGTTTAGGGTCTTGCCTATTTGTCCTAAAACTGCTGCTGCATGTCCAAATGCAGAACTTGAGGCGTGCTCAAGTGCACAGTCAAAATACAGGGGTGGCCCATGTAGCCTGACTTCTGGGGAATAAAGCTACAGAATCACTTTGAGATAGAACATAGAAATGGAAACCAAGGCATAAAACGCCAATGATTTTCTTAGGTGTGCTATTTTTTTTTGCATTGGGAGCTTCACACAGACTCAGGTGCTCTGGATTTTGGTACCAGCATTGTAGTGTCAGAATCATATTTAAAAAAAAAAAAAAAGGCAGCACACTCCCCCCCAAGTCTCTTTACAGAATTAGTTTCCACTTCAATAGCAAACAAAAGCAGATCAATCCCTCAATATTTATATTGCAGATAAATATTCAGTTGTAATGAAACCAGATAACACTAACATTTCGTTACTTAGGTCCTGAAATTGCAAAATACTTCATCTTCCAGTTAACTCATCCTGCACAGTTAAAACTACGCTGCAATTTAGTACAACTTTGCATCTTTGACAGGCTATCTATTTATGAACGTCTCCTCAGCTTAACACACATGTGAACTTTAGGCTTCTATTGCTCACGAGTGCCTGCAGAGACTTGTTCATCAGAGCTTGCTCCCTGACCTACAGCTGACTAGAGCTTTAGTTCCTACTACTTTTTAATTAATTTCATACTTAACATTATGTGGATTGAATGAAATTTTTCCATTAAAAGTATTTGAAAAATATATATTTTACAGGCCTTGGTGGTCCTGTCTTATTGCATCATATCAATCAGAAGAAAAGCAAAGGTCTCAGAATATTTCATGTGTATTTTTAAATTAGTGTGGAAGGTGTTATTTTCTTTTGTCGCCACTGTACATCTCCACTGATTGAAGGCTCTCTGTCTCCCTGCCTCCAATTTTGTCTTGTTTGTGTTCTGAGATACAACTTTGATAGAATAAAACCTTGTCACTGGAAAGCAAGATCCAGAACAGCAGGATCTCCAATTGCTGTTACACTGGTTAAAAAAAAAAAAAAAAAAGTCTAGCCTTCCCCCTCTGATCAAGTGAAAATGCTCTAATTAACAAATACATTATTTAAGTAAATGCCTGGTCTTTCCAGGACAGATTGTGTTTTTTCCTGTGCATTAGAGCAATGGAGTGAGGTTTCATGCAGTTTATAGCTGTGAGGTACTATTAGATCACCTAATCCTGACAATCTGTATTTGTTTGCTAATTTTTACGATATATGTAGATCCAAGTTAGACTAAAGTATGTTTGTCCTCAGCATTTGAAATGGTTTCAGGCCAAAAACAGAGAGCAGGAGAAACTGGGTAACTGAGGACCCTGCAGCGTTAAGGAGGTGATTAAGGGCGATAGGCTTACACAGCTTAAGCAACTGAACCATAACGTATTTTGAAGCCATGGATGAAAAGGCACTTGTCAATATGACTGGGAGAAGGTGGAAGGAGGTACTAGAGGAAAATGAAGGGAACTGATCCTGGATGATCCCGAATTGGGCAGTCACAGCATGATCTTGACCAAAGAGCACTTTTGGAATCCCACTGGCTGCTGGTCTCTTTCCAGCATCTGCCCACATCTGGCCTGTGCTGCTGTACAAGCCATCCAACCCCCAGCAGACCCCAGTGACAGCCAGGTATCCTTTCATTTTGATCTGAGGAACACTCGCACCAAGTCCAAAAGCAACTTTATAACTTAAAATAGATTAATATCAAGAAGTAAAAATATTTCAGAACTACAACAGTCTCTAAGCAGACCTTGACAAATAAGAGATTAAACAGCTGATTGCATTGGAAATGGGGAAGGTTATACAGGAGGCAATACTGAAATAGACAACCTGGTCAAGAATGAAAATAATCAGAAAGTCATTCTACAACAGTAGAAGCCAAGTACAAGAATAGATATATTAGGTCACCTTTTCTTAATTATTTTCACTTCAACAAACATTTTTGTACATAGATATTTATAAATTTAAAATATAAACAAAAATTTCATGTTTTCCTTAAAGGGTATTTTTTAATGTAATTCTCAAGAGGAAACATTTTCTAAGCAACTAGAAAACTGATACTTAAGAAACAATAGGGAAAGAATAAACACATGCAGGATGGGGATGGGGTGGAGCAACCTTTTACATATTTAACTGATCTCTCCCTTTTGTTTTGTTTTTGTGGTTTTTTTTTCCCAATGACATCTGCTAGGCAGAGACAACTGATGTTATCTCCATTAACATCAAATTAAGTAACTAAAAGTAGGACTTCTGAATTGAGAAAGTGATGTCATATCTGGAAGTGCTGCTTTCATTGACAGTTGCAGGGAGAGGCAGCATTCAGGTGGTTTGGAACTAGATCAAATGGGCAAGCGTTCCATTAGAGCCTGTGAACACTCTTGTTCTGCTTTATCCTTTACTCTAATTTCAGCATGCAAGTAGCCCCTTCAAAACCACTAAAGAGCTACCCTCTGTGTTCAGATCATCTCTACGAGGTAACTGTCCCTTCCACATCTGGATTCTGTTTCGCCACTCCCAACATAGCTCTAACTAGTCCATCATAATGCTCAGAGGTGAAACACAAGCAATATTGGTAAGTCATTTCTACAGTTAAAAGTTCAGCATCTGGTGCTAATTCAGTAACACATTTTTAAACAACTGGAAATTAAGATTCTACAAGTTATTATTTCTTAATTTATTTTTACCAGAACACGCATAATATGAAGCCTTAGGCAAACAAAACAACATCCAACAAAAGTAAGTCAAAATGCCATTAAAAGTGCTAATTCCATTTGTTTAATTCAGAAATACAAGGGAACAAATTCCCTCAAAAGTTTGCCAGTCTTTTCAGTTTCTGATAAACTTCCTTTCAGTTTCTCTCTGACTCGGTCTTTTATTCCTGTTGTCCCCTGTCCCCTTCAAAAAACATAGGGAACAGAGAGCCATGGCTAGATTCCAGCATCAGGAGCTGGTGTCAAATCTGTTCAACAAAACCAAGTTTTTCAAGTCTAGGAAGTGTCTGAAGAATGAAAATGGACTTAGATTTTCTAAAAATGATGATTTTTTTTTTTTTTTTACATAGTGCTATTTACTATGGGAAGACAGTATTATCAGCCTAATGCAACACGAGAAAAATTTTTCAGATGAGCCCAGTTTGCACCAAAGATTTTTTATTTTTATCTATATACGCACCCCCATATATTTGGCTGTGTCTCTGTGCGTAATCTAGGTGCATACCATTCCTTTAAAGGCATCATTTTAATACTGTGAAGCCACCTAAAGCTGCAAGCATCCCTTTTAAGTCCTTACTGCCAGAGGTCCAGCATCTCATTAGTGGCCAAAGTGCTTCTGAGAGAGCCTAATCCAGGTACCCCTGCTGCCCACCACCACTTCGAGCAACACCTTCTGGGAACCAGGAGTGCTCAGAGAGTCTGGTTTATTTGGGGCAGTGCCAATTCCCTTAATTTTAACAACCTGAGTTGGGTGAGGCTCTAGTACTTCTCAAATTTAAAAACTCTTCTAGACTAATTAATGATGCTTTTGAGACAGACCAGTGGCTTTCTATGTAGACGATGAAAAGGTTTTCAGGTAATGTCAGGGTGGTTGTTTTTTTTTTTTCATCTGGCAGAAAAGTTGATTTTTGGCCTATTATTTTTTGCTGTTTTAAAGAGTTTAAACACCTGGTCATAATTAAATACATGGATTTTTCCTCCCAGGCTGACAGTATAGATTACACCAATGACTTGATCTCAAGTGATCTGAATGAAATCATCATAAGCAGTCATAAGTAGCAATACAAACTTTGACCACACAGTAAAAATAAAGAATAGTATTTTTCTAATAGTAAACAAATTCCTAGGAAGTTGAAGACAGTATTTGAATTTCATAGTCTCCATTTGGCTTCCAAAACTAAATCAATAAAATCTATGAGTAAAATCAATCTGTGTTTTTAACATTTTAAAAGGAAACAAAATAACAAAATTATGAAATAGTTCAGCAGAATTATTCAGCTGAATTATCTTCATTCCCTCTTCTTCACTTTTAAAGTTCTGTGAATATGGAAAAAAGT
>JAOTQQ010000041.1:43500547-43556284 GCA_026546715.1 Gallinago undulata | reverse complement strand
GATGTTTGGAAGAAGCAGTGCATAAAACTGTGGACGGATGGAACATTTTTTTTTCTTCTTGAACTGCAGTAGGTTATCACAGAATCACAGATTCTGTTTCAAAAATAAATTCTGTTTCAAAAATTCATAAATCACAGATTTATGTTTCAAATATTCTTAATACTGAATCTAATCCTTTAGTCTGATAAGTAGCATTACTCTTAGCCTTTCATTTTTCTCTTTTAAGAGAAATACCATTACACTGGGAATGTTTCTTGCTTTATATTTTCACTGTTCTTTTGTGAGTTCATGCATGTAAATTACTGACTGAAAGAAAGCTCTGTTCACCTATGTCTTCCTCCCACACAAACCCTTTCCATCCATTTAAAAGGTTGATTCTGCAGCTACTGAGAGTGAGGACATTATATTCATAATTTTTCATAGACCAGCACCACAACTTCAGTGAACCATCCCATTTGAAGATATTTCTTTCTCTCTATTTTCTATTGTTACTGGCCTCAAATACCTTCATTAAAATAAATATGAATTCCATCTTCAGTAATATGGCCAAAATAAAAGAATGGCCTATGCCAGCCTTCAACCAGTTTCTTCCTTTTGACCCGAAGAGAGTCTATCTTAGGAACTACATGAACACACTGTCTTTTCAACTCCTTCTGTTAACGTTCATCTCTTGCACCTATGGACCAGATCATCCCAGACAGTGTCTGCTACAGAGAGGTTGTGAAAATTACTATATGAACTTTGGTTGCCTATTTCCCCCTCTTTTTTGGTTTTTACTCCTTCTGTAGAAACCAAGCATCGAATAGGCAATAAATAAGTCTCCCTGTATCTATGCACAAACCCAGCCACCTTTCATTGCTCTGAAGACAGGAAGCGTTACGTGATTTGGCAACACTCAACATAGAAGCAAGGGTTGAGGGGGAAAGATACGCCAAACTCCCAAAATCAAAGTAAAGTTGAAACTGTCCACATAACACATCACCTCTCCTGTTGCTTTCAGGATATTACATGCCAAAGGATAACTAATCAGTTCACTGATATCACAAAACAAAATAATAATTTGAGGTTATTCTCTAGGAGCATGAAAAAGAAGTATTACCACCTCCTGTTTCTCAAGCTGCCTCATTTAGATTCAGAGGCTTTGAAGTTTGTTATTCTGGAAAAGCTGGTGGAGTTTTTGGTTTGTTTTACCAAACAGAGCTATACTGTAACTGTATAAAGGCAGATATTCAATAAAATAAGTACATATCCATATTATGTAAATATAGCCAGCTCCCTCTCCTTCAGTAGATCTCTGTTAATCAACATACTCGGATCTGGCTAAAATTTGCTTGATGTATAAACAATGCTAATATCCAGACTGTAATACATATGTGTAAGTATTACACTAGCTATTCTTACTGATATATATTACAATATATATATACTGATATATATATTACAATAGCATTTCTGTATATTATGAATGAGACTCAAAGACGTGTTTCAAAAACAGTACTGCTCCTGAGGAAAGTGTTACTTAAGAATTTAGGTAAGAACTGGAATGAAAAATCCACTTTTTCATTCTTTTTTGTTTTTTTTTTTCTTGTTTAAGGAGCAATGAGGCAATGGTACAGATATGCTAAGGATGATAAATGTCAAATATTGGGAATAGTTGTATCATGACTCCTCACTTTCACGTGGATATGCAAGGCTTCCTCTACTCAATCAGTAGCAAAACTCCCCATTACCTCAGTGGTATAATATCAGGTCTGTCAAAAACCATAATCCCCCTGCGCTATATGACTGTTCAGGGAATATTTCATGGGCTGTAAATCATCATCAGCATTTCTCTAAGAAACAGCTATGTTAACAAGTATCCTCCATTATCTAAACAGCAGGAGGCCCCTACAAACTCTCTCATCATCAGCCCAGGACTACATCCACGCTGTGGAAGCAGAGAATCTGAAGGAGAAGCTAAGCCATGGATCGCTTTGACACAACTGGTAAGGAGGAATGCAAAATAATAAGAACGAAGAAGAAAAATTAACTACTTCCTTAGGACTAGAATAGTATTGTCATTATTCCATAGCCTCACTGACACACTAGAACTGTGGATAACCACATTTATAGAGAAGAAATACAGTGCTATAAAAATCAAGATTCCTCCCCCCAGAGGACTTAACAGACTTAGATAGGAGAAGAAATGCTCTACTGCAGTTTAAATGTATTTCAACCCTTGTAAGTCTACAGCCACCTGCAGGACTTCACTTCAGGAGTTACTTCAGATCAGCATGGGCATGAACAGCCAGAAGACCAGAAAACTAGCTTACAAGTAAAATGAAGATAACGAAGCGAAACACGGCACAGCGTTGCACATTACACAGCAGTGAAAGAACTCAGCCCTTACACTTATCACCACAGTAAACTACATTCAGAAGTTAAAACGAGTACCTGTATCAGTAGGCGTTAGAGATGAACATTCAAACAAGCCTTATAAACACACCACGAAAATCATTAAAAGCTACTGCAGTTTTCCTTGTCCCGGTGGCTCCAGGCCTGCAGGCCCCGCCCCGTGTAACCAGGCCGCCGGTAAGCGCAGAGCCAGGCCCGGCCCGGGCCCCGCCGCCCCCACAGGCAAGAGGCCCTGCAGGCCCCAGCTACCACCTTCAGCTGCTCCGAGCCACCTCCTCGCCTTCCGAAGACCACCGCCCTGCCCAGGTATCCTCTGTTAGCTCTAACACTTAACTGCTCTCCTGGAGACACGTATTTCACACCTTTTCTTCTTTCCTGGGACCGAATCTGGGTGCTCACTCCCAATTTTCCTCACAGGGTGGAGCCACTTAACGGCCTGCTGACCCCCCGCCCCCGTGAGGTACCTCCTTCCCTCTAAGCACAGGGGCTTGGAGAAAGGTGTAGGGAGTAACGAATTAAATCATTAAAAAAAGGAGGAGCTTTCTAACAGGGATTGTAATAAGGAGTAATTACGGTGGAAAACTTCAGGCTGAATGACTGTTTACTTAAGTAATGGTATCCTAAAAACTGACGAATCTTTTCCATCCATGTTTATATGGAATTCTGGATACTGAAGGCATCATGGCTTTTTCTAAAATATAAGATAATAGAGGGAAAAAAACCCAAAAGATTGCTTTTTGTCAGAAAAAAAAAATCCTCAAGGGCAATGATTAAAAAGAAATAAAGTAATTAGAATTTTATTAAACAAATCATTTCAAGGAGAAATCCTTCTGGAGATAGCCAAACTGAAAAAAGAACTTTGACTCCTCAAGATAATAGCTCCTGAATTATCGTCATTATTACTGTTCTCATTAGTTTATTCTTTCTTCGGCTATGAGATACTATAAGAGGAGAAGTTACGCTAATCTGAGAATTTAGTTTTCCTCAGAGAACAGTTATAATTCTGAAAGGGTTTGGTATTGAAATACCTGGAGTTTGTCAGTCATTCAGGGTGAAAGAGGTTACTTACCAAATTAGGCAAGATGATTGACTATCAGTATTCAGAAATGACCAAAAGAAGTCTTAGTGCTTGGTTTTTTGCAGCAGATTGTGCACTGGTTTCTTATTTCTCACATTACATGTGTATGACTTTAAATCTTTTCATTAATTGCTGATAACATGGATAGCTAAAAATGAAAGAAAACACAGTATGAAAGAAAACGCAGTATGATACCATTCATTCTTTCTGCAGTACTCAAGTGGTGTGGACTAAACAAAGCCATCAAATAAAGGCTATTTACTGTTCTTAGCACCAGAAAGTTTAAGCTGTTGAGCACAAGTATGAGCCAGCTCTTGGGGAAGTTATATTCGCTGGTCCAGCTACAGGGTGAAGAAGAGGGCTATAGATAATCAGGATGGAGACGTTTCATAAATCAGGATGAGTCAGGTTTCTTAGTATCATTCATTTTGTCCTTGGTTAACAGGTTGCAGCTACCATATTTATTCATCTGTCTGTCTGCAACACAATTGAGTAATCATCAAGAAAAGTTACATGCTAGGGGGCATTGTTTATATTTATTTAAAAAGTCAAAGATCAGTGCTCTAAGTGAATCTTGGGGGTTTGGCTGCTTAGGGTCAGGACAAGTTAGGTAATGGCACAAGTGTCCAGCTTTGGAGAAACCTGTTTGAGAAAGCTCTGCTAGGAAATATTAGCAGAGTCAAAGGTAATCTCAGGAATGTTAAATTTAAAATCTGTAGGAAGAAAGTTAAAGCCTTCCTAATTACCAAATCCACCACGCCAGCTCAGCAACCTTTGAGGAAATCCAGCAAAATTCATAAACACTGTGTTCTAGAAACCTGAGGTTCTTGTTTTTGCTGGAAGAAGTATTCCAGGCTCATGGAAAATTGCCTGAGTAGTCATCTTTTTAAAACAGAAGGATAAAATGTAATAATAACAAGAGCTTCCTGTCCCCTCATCTATATATTTAAGTTTTAGGGCATTAATGCTAGTTAGAAACAACAACAACAACAAAACATTTGGGCAATATATCCTTAATTATACATATATTTGACTGAAAACATCTGTAATGTATGGATGGGACTATAGAGTTCTAAAAATGCTGGAAGCAGCAATTTGGTAATAGAAAATGTACTTTTCCTAGACCACTGTCAACCACAACTGTGGCGAAATATGGATGTAGATAAATCCTAACATTGCAGGCTTGATTCAGGCTTCTGCTGAACTGAGGTGCTGGTCTGAAGGAAATAGGATAAATGCAATCAGATAACTTCCATCTTTGCATGGGCTTTCATTCTCCTCAGGGATATAAGCAATCCTTTTGCTCATATTCTATAGTAGAAACCTAAAAGACTGAAGCACTCTTACTGTGAGAAAACAGGCAACTCAGATGAATTTAATAAATTGAATTGGTTTATAGCAGGATAGTAGCACCTTTTCTAGAGGGTCCTTCCAAGGACAAACAAAGCAATTCACATTTGGCTCAATAACATTCACTTACATAGCAGGAAAGAATAATTACCCTATTGCAGGAATGAGAGGTGAAATTTAATAGCTTAAGTTATTTTGTAGGTCAGATAAGATTATCATGGTAGTTCTTTTTGACCTTAAAATCTATGGATCTGTGCTTTAGGCTGTAGAGGCCCCTCTATATTTTATATATGTACTAAAAGTTGAACGTTGTTTGGAAAAATTAGAAACGCTTTTTTTTTTTTCTCCCTAGTAAAGACATGTTAGGAGGCGGATGATGATTTTACCCACACTTTTTAAAATCTCCGATTTCATTTCAGACACAGTGTCAACAATTTCTTTACCCCCTCAGACTAATCACGCTTTTAAAAAGCTTCTACCGTCTTTGACTGAATTGTTTTTTCGGTAGATTTAAGTGTCACATCTAATGAATACAAGTACATATCATTCTTCGATCTTTGCAGCACATACTGTATAGCAAAAACTAATGAATATGAGGCACTAAACAGTGTTTCATAGATGCACTTCAGATTAGTATGATAACAAAGAAATGCTGAATTATTCAGTTTGCCTGCAAAGTTGGGTGAAAGGAATGATTTTCACATCCACGACAATGCTTTAAGAGCTAATCATAACCGGTGAAGAGCTGACTGTTGTTTTTTTTCACTCCTGTGAAAATACTTAGCACCTCCCACTTTCTGTGAACAGCAAACGTAGAGACAATGGCCAGATTGTGTTTATTTTTATGGATTAGTTTTCCAACTCAAACTGTCTGCTGTCTTCTAAAAGAGTGTAATTTTCTAGAAATATTTCCACAGAACAAAAGTATCAAATGTAAAAATAGTGTCACCCAGTGGTCATGACATATCTTATTTTTATGCTCAAAACAACAAATTCTTTTCCTGGGAATTGCCTTACTTCTTTTGGCTGGAGTGTATCATGTCCTTTATTAATGAAAGGAGTCATCTCTACTTAACCAGCATTCTTCACCATAGCCTTTGCTTTTTGATGCTCAATAATTTTGCCATTGCTTTTGGGACAATTTGTTTCTTATAAGCAAAGTAGTTTTGAGCAAGGAATACAAGTTCTTGATTGTGTGCGGGGTAAGTAATTTCTCAGAGGTTAAATATAAGACAAAGTTGCATATAAAAAAAATCAAGTTTTTCTCTATTCATATTTCACATTTTCTTATCCTTAGCTAAAATATGATTTTTTGAAATTTAAAAAAGAAATCAAATTATTTGGTGGTTTACAATGCTTATGTGACTTAACTTCAATTTAGCTCTGTGATATCCTGTGAGATCTCCTGAATCTGAAAATAAATGAACTAAAAATAATTATTTCCATGACAAATTTAAAAATATTTTCCTGAAGCTTGCACACATCCTCAAATTTCATGAATGTTTTAGAATTTTTAAAGTTTTCATTGTAGGTTGTACAAACAGTGAAACAAAAGTGCAGGCAGAGAAGCAGTCTAGTGGATTAAAACTGTGGTGAATTAGATTTCTTTGAAAAAAAAAAAAAAGAAAAAGGATACTTCCAATTTTAAGTAGCTAACTATTTTGGCTTGCACACCACTGTTGATCAGTTTGGTAACCAGTATGCTTATCAGTTCCTATTAGTCAAAATACATCAGATATCTCAAATAAAATAAAATAACCACAGAATTCCTAATTCAACTGAAATTACATTGAAAAATACCAGGAAGCTTTTTATAATTTTTATAATTTATATCCAGTTATTTTGAGGTATAATTAAAAGACCTGCAAATAAGGTAGAAAGGAAGAGAATTTAAATCTGTCCTCAGATTTGTCTTACAAAGCTGTAAAAAAATGTATTACAACAGCTGCTTTTTCAGCTTCATCAGAAGAGTTCAGCGCTGTTAGAACTGGCTTGTGAAGGCCTATTCAGTATATGTAGAATGGAAATAAACTGTCTACATAGTGCTTTTCTGCTAAAAGCTTCTGTCCCACGAGGGCAACAACTAACTTCTTACCCTGTTAAATATGATAAGCAGCATATTTTTTCAATAATTACAAATGACTGCAAATGCCTGTTAAATCCTTATTCAGCTCTACTTCAGGAGATACACTGTATACTTACAGCAGAGCTGTCTGCCTTTGAGACTAATACTCTGCAGACAGCTCTGGATTAGCTCATTTACCCTTCCCTTCCCTCACAAGCCAGTGCACCAATCAAAGTAACAGGGACATTTTTTCAAATGTCTTACTTTGTGGATTTACCTCTTCAGATTGTGCTATTTTATTGCCCACTAACATAATTTATAAGCATTTGGGAGAACTGAGACTGTATTTGGTTTTGAACTTTGAATCTTCTTGGAACAGAAAATGGGAAGCAATTTTCTTTCATAAGTGATGATTAAAATTGATGAACAATAACAGAATCACAGAATCACCTAGGTTGGAACGGACCTTTTAAGATCATCTAGTATTCTGGTCTTTTTGCCCTATATGTGTTTCAGAGATGAACCTAGATGCCATTTGACTACATTTTGTGTGTTTGCGTAGAAACATTCCGGAGACTACTTCACTGAAATTAACACCAAAACTCAACACAGCAGGTATTTGAAAATACTCTACAACTCAAGCAGATGAGGGATGGGAGAAAGAAATGGCATGCAAGTAAAGCTGTGAAACATACTAAGCCTATTTCAGTGAGCTGAAGTACTTACAATTCTTGGAAGATGGTCAAGCATAACAAGTTTGTTGTGTTCATCACAACCTAATAGAACATGACAATACCAGTTAATTCCAGCATAAGGCTGCTGCTTATCAGAACAATTTCCCTTCCATTTTTTTCCTCATTTCTACAGAATGGAAAGAAATGTTTTCTGGAAAATTAGATCTTAAGAAATATATTCCATTTTAAAATGAAGAAGTTACATTCAAATGTAACAGACTTGGGAAAATAAAGCACCTATTATTATCACTTGCTAATGTCATAAATCTTGCTATTGAAATTACAGTTTGAACATTAATTATTGATCATAATGGAGGATTTCCATTTCAGAGGTCTTTGTCTTCTTGTTTTTCAGAGCTTATGTGAAAAAAAAAAAAAAGTGTAGAATAGTATTTTGTGAGATAGCTTTTCCTGGAATATGTCTTAACAGAGTTCAGATTCCTGACCAAACAACAGAACTAGTCACAGTCTTTCTTGCTTAGCTGCTCAGTAAGTGATAATAAACTTTGGAAAATTAAAATAAAAAGAAATACAAATTAAATACGAAGAGGATGGATTGTATCAAATATGTTCTGCACTGTTCTGAGAAGCTAAGTTCAAACAAAGTTCAGTGGCTTACTGCTTCAGTGAAGAAAAACATGGGCATGGAATCAAGCTTGCATTAACAAAAACCTATCGGAGGTATCTTCTGGCTTCTAAGCTAATGTGATTTAATATATGTACCATACTAAAAACATGGGCAGTGGATACGAGTTCTACATCTTGCTGAGTGTGGTCAACTCCTCCACAGTAATTTAAGACATATGAAGATAATTCTGAGAAGAAAGATTTTCAGGCCAGAATGTGTTCAGGAATGAAGAAAAACAAAAGTATCTTTTGTGCATAGTATAAATAGTAGCTTCAGGTTCATATAATTAAAATCCACATTGTGCGCTAAGATCAACTATGTCTCTATATTAAGTATGTTATATATATTAAGTAACTCAAAGTAGTTCAGACTAGTATATTTAAGTGTTGGTTTAGGGGTTGGTTTTTTTTGGATCTACTTATTTGGAGATTACCATCATCATACATTGAAAAAAGAGAATAACTGCTATTAAACAAGGAAGAAATAAGCTTCATAAACTGATTTTACCTCTTTGCAAAATTACCTTCATGTCTCAGGTTTCTAACAGTGCAAAGGCCTATTCTGTGCCTCAGAAAGATCTGAGAACCACTTTCAAGTCTGTGACTGAGATATTATTGCAAATGTTTCAATGATAGGCTGCCATGTATTTGGTACTTACAATCATAATTAGTTACTTTCTCCCCTTGTGTCCCAGAAAATAAATAATTAAAAAAAAAAAAAAAAAAAGATATTCAGCAGATTTTGAAAGTACCACAAAGCTTGTCCTAATTTACACTTCCGTAACATTTGAAACAGGTTCTGCTTCACTTCATCACCAGTTATGACTAATGAATCCAAATTCCCTGCTGTAGCTTTAGGGGGAGGAATCAAAACCTTATCTGAACCATGTAGAATTGCCCTTCACTAAAGCAGGCAATCGTCTTCTATGCTAATTAATGAACATTCCTCTAATCCAGGGCTGCCAGAGGGATTTTGTTTAGAGAAAAATTAAAAAAAAAAAAAATATTACAGTCTCTTCATCCTCCCTTCTGGCTGCCAATTCCTCTTCTCAGACGTGCTCAGCAGTCCCTGATTCACTTTCTATTCATTGTTCCATGAATATATTGACGGCTTTAAGTGAAGCCTCTGAGATGAAGGTTAGTAACAGTTTCTATCCCTCTTCAGAGTGTTAGAAAGCCTACTCACAAGATGAAGTCAAGCAGATAAGAAGTAATAGGAAGAAATTGAATGGAATCTGATGGTGAAAAAAACCCCAGTAAGTAATAGGGAATGTCAGTTGACTGAGGTGAGAAAGAGATCAGGAGCTCAAGGAACCTAGAAGGGAAAAGAGATTGTGGTCTGATACACTAAAGCAAGTGGGAGGACTCTGTTGAACTTTCATCATGACCCTTGGTGAAACCTCCAATGACAAATATATATTCCAGACAATGTAAGAAAGGTTCAAATTTCCATATAGTATAGACATAGTTATATAGTCATAAAAAATGATTCAGTGCATTTTTCTTAAACCATTTATCTGTCTGTTGTATGCATGCTTATACCATATGAACATATGCATGTATTTAACACTTGAGGCCTATTGTTACTCTTTTTTAGTACAGTTTTTCTTTAAAGGTGACACTTTGCAGTGCTTTATATGTTTAATGTTCTAGTGTTCTAATCATGTAAGATCATATTGGATTCTGACGAAATGACTAGTATGAGTTAAATTCAGAAAGCAATTTTGACAAAAAAGAGTAAAGTGAGAGAAAAATATAACGTTGACATATAATGTTGACTTTTTTACTTGAAATCTTATCTCAAATTTTTTTCAAGATTTTGATTCTGTTTCAGAATTAATCTAATTCTCAGGAAGATGAAGAAAAGTAAAATAGATTCTAAAAAAATTTGTGTTTTCTGTTTTAGTTTTGAAAATCAAAATGAAGAGCAAAATGTGCTATGAGCAGAGGAATAAATTTAATCTTATTTCCCTAAGAATTTGTGTCTCCACATAATTCCCTGTTAAAATAACTTCAGTAATCTACTTGACATTTTCTTGGCCTTCAACTATTCTATAGTAATTTCTCTGCTTCTTTCCATCACAGCTTCATTAACTCTTCCAACAACACCCAAAGTGACCTTCTACATCGTCAAATCATCTGGGAAAGAGGTAGGGTGTACTGTTGTTGCTTTTGATGATCTGGCATTCCAAGCAGAACTCAGAGTACTTTTTTTCTCGAATAATAGAGTTCACATTTATCTACCCATGTGAAAATTTCCATATATACTGAAAAGGAACAGAATATCCATGAGACTGGAACCTTTCTTGTACCTTTTGTTAAGAACTGAATAAAAATTTCAGAAGTTATTAAGGTGGGACTGACAGATGGAAAAGCAGACTCTGGAATGAGCAAAAACATTCCTTTAAGAAATCAGTTTCAAATGATCTCTTCCCCACAAATGGAATATTTTGCTAAAAAAATATAAACAACTATATTTCTAATTATTTTTTTCTCCAAACTGATTGTATTCCATAAAGGATACAATTCCATAAACAATGCACAAATATTTCAAAACTACATTTGGAACAAAACTGTTTGTTTCAAGAGGAGGTAGATGTTTCAACATTGCTTGAGATGAAGCTTTTGCATTTAAGAAAAATGCAAAGTATAAATGAGTATTTATTAATACATCTGTGGGGGAAAAAAGGGAAACAATGTTTGGAAAAGCACTTCCATGGTTCTCATTTTTATTCACATTCTCTTTCCTCAGTGGAGAGAATCACTGAGACTATATGAAAAAAAATAGTAATTATGAGGGCCTTCAATTTAAACTGGATTATTCTCCATTTTCTGTTGCAGGCTGGGTCAATGTATTTATGCTTGAGAACTGTGTTCTACTGTTTGGGGACAGGTTATTCTTTTTGTGGTAAAACCATCTGGCCATCCATCATAATGTCAGCCCTTGGCTTTACTCAGCTGGTGACTATTTTCTTGCTTTGTTCAGGAAAGTGAGTTGACCCGTTCTAGTATGGTTTCAAGGGAATCCATCAGCTGTTTTTTCTGTTGATTATTAATGGGCACTCTAAGAATTTTCTACCGAAGAGCTGAGTCTTCACCTACTAAATAGGTAGACATTCAGTGGTTTTACTGGATACATGAGTGACTTCTTAGTTTTCTGTGCTTCGGTATTTTTTTATTATGCATTCATAATCTTCTTTATTGTGACAATGACCTAACAAAATCTGCCGATTCTGCTTACAAAGAGGAAGATTTTTTATTATTTTCATCTATTGAGACCAATGTGAGTTTTACTCATGTCTTCAACTGAAGTAGACCATCTCTATGTGTTAATTTACTGTTTTTACTTCCTTTAAGTTAAAACAAAAAAGATTTATAGAAATGATAAATTTGCTACAATTGTAATTGTCTCATTATATGATACTGCTATGGGGAAATGTTATCAAAAATGCTTTCAGGAATTTCTACCTTTTCAAAATTGAGTAAGAATACTTCTACCTGCACATAACTTGCGCTGATTCAGTATTTTACCACATTTATGCTGTCACCCTTCTGTATCTTTCTATCTACTCTCAGTTCATGGTACAAATGAAAAAAGGTTGAGGCCTTATAGTTTTAGCTCACTAAAAGGCCAATATTTTTAGTCTGAAGGGATGAAAACTCCCTTTTGTTTAGATTTATATGGTATTTCCTACCTTGGAGTTTGGCTTTAACTTCTCAACTTTAAACAAACTCAAATGTAGCATGTGAAATTCCATGCAAATCATCAAGTTCTGTCTCTATAAAAATAGAAATATTAAACTTGCTGTTTTTCTTTTGGGGAGAGGATTTATATTATCACGGCATAAACTGGTCATGTTAACTTCATTCTTGATGCTGAAAATTTCTACCTTACTAGACCTGAAACAAGGGAAGTAGATACAGGATAGGCAATTAACTCTAGACAAAATCTAGCGTATGAATTTCACTAATGCTTTACATAATGCCTCACACCACATGACTAAATTTAAATACCCCAAACTTGGAAGAAATGTACTTTCACCTCAACCCAACATTTTGTAATTCTAACCTATTTTAAAATCAGATTGTGCATCAGGTACTAATGAAAATGGATACTGAAACATACTATGTATTGCATGTTTTGACTTTTCTTTTACAAACACTTCCACACAGTTTTACTGGAAGTGAAATTGAAATTTGGAATATGAGGAAGAGAATATATGAATTTTCCAGCAGTGAAAAAGCTCTGAAGGGCGAACAAGTAGTTGTTCTGACTGAAAGTGGAGGAAAGCATAGTGACCTGCATTCTGTAATTATGTTGCATGTGCTCGGTATCTAGATCCTCAGTGCATATCAAACTACTTTTTAATAAGCAAACATGAGTCTCTACTTGTTGCCCCTTATCACTGTCATTTCACAGTTGAATCTTTGGTTGTATGTGTCTACTGATATAATTGACGATTAGTCCGTCTAAAGGCTGCTGCAAAGAAAATTATCATTGCTTCTTGTTTTAGCTGTGTCACACTGTGTTCTCTATCTATTTTGGACACTATTTTACTACGAGACCAAACACAGTCTTTACTTTTCAAAACTCTTAATGATCAATTCTCAGCCTATCATCTCCCATTCTCTATTAGGTTGTTTGCTTCTGTGTGTTTCTATTAGGATTCCAGACTCATTATAAAGATTTTTATACTGTACTTGTGGACTTTTCTCCTGATGTTCCTTTATAGGTGAGAGTATCTTGTAAAAAGGCATTAAGCCACCTCATTGAGTCTCTCCAGAAAACTACCTTGGGAGTTGGTGTGCTAAGACTATGATCTGTCAGGATAATTAGCAGTATTCATTTGTGCCATCTCTCGGTAATCACCTTAGTGGCACACATTGGCAGCAAACTTTATGCTTTGTACCACACCTAATTCAGTGGAACCTCTAAGTCCTTATAAGGGCTACCATGATTCAGATATATGAAGGATAATAACCTCTTTAGATTCAATCAGTCAATATTAAAGCTGCTAAATCTCTGAAAACTAATTTGTAACGTTTAAATTCTTAAGTGGCAGCCCTTTATCCTAGTAAATTTTAACTTTAAGGTATAACAGCCACTAATTCCTGCTCTGAGCCAGTATGTTTGCATAATAGCAAATATCAAACATTTTGTAAGCATGACTTAAACGTTTTGTTTTGTGTACTGTCAATAGCATCTTTAAAAACTATCTGATAAAGGAAAAAATTATCATTTGTTTTGTATCTTTCTCTAACAAGTGCCCTTGGGAGAATGTACATGAGATTTTTACTTAGTATTTTTCTTAAGTCATTTTGCAGTGTTTATAACTACGGTTTGAAGCTTCTGCACTGTGAAAGGAAATGTAACTCCATTATGAAGTTTGGGTTCAAAAACAAAATTAATTTTTACAGTTTGATTGCATTCTAGTGTAAATGTCATTTACGTGAACTGAGATATTTGAAAAAATACTGAAAACCTCTCTGTCACTATATACCATCCCATAAAGACAAATTCTGGTAAACTCAGAACTCTAAAAAATCTCTGTGTTTGTCAGTCACTGTGAATAATATTTCATTTCATAGCCATGAGCTTTGTGTAGCTTTGTTCACCTTTCCTATCCAACTGAAGTATAAATGTTAGGCACTGCAACTGAGTCAAACCACGGACTATTGAGGAACTGGGATTAGATTGATTGTTTCTAGTTCTGAGTTTGTGACTAGCTTTTTATCTGCCTGCACAATTCTCTTAACTTCTTGATATCTCTACTTGCCAATTTTGAAAAAAAAAATATTAGAGGGTATCTCACAGAAAATAATTGGAATGTAAAAAATTTAACGGAGAGAAAATTTAAATCAAGGCAAAAATCTTAGTTATTATGCCATGAAACTGTTCTCTCTTTCTCTCTGTGTTCTTTCAAAACATGTCATGCATTTATAGGAAGTAATAATTTTGATACCAAATGTTGTCAAATCTCAGTTCTGGAATACTTAATCACAAATTAAGGATAAGGATAATCTGGCGAACTGACCCTTTGAAGCAAAGGGGAGATTTGAGACTGTCTCTTTCATGTCTTGAATGAATTTTCAGACAGAAAAAAGGTTCATTCCTCCAGTTGGTACATGAATCTTGCTTTTGTTTGTCCCTGTCTATCTTCACAAGACTTTAAAAACATAGTGTCAAAAATGCCATTACACTTTGTTGAGTAGATGTCAAAATGAACTGTTTTGACATTTCTGTAACATAAATATTTTGATTCAGCCAAAAGTAATTGCGAATTCAATCCAAATTTATGACTACCCTTACTGAGACTGATGATTTGCCAGAGGTAGGTAGCTCAGTTACACTTGTGGCTCTCAAGTTTTTAACATCTTTTGTAAAATTACTTTTACAAACCTGGATGAAGCCCCTAATTATATGGAAACTTTTATTATTACTGTTAGTCTCATCATTATTAATGAAGTTTTCATTTTAGCTCTAGACATCTAGACATAGAGATGTACCTTTGTTAAATCCCTCCAGAATTCAAAACCTGTGGAGTGTGTAGATCTTGTGGGGATATATGCATCGCTGAAGAGTTTATACTGTTTACTTTTTTTTTTTCTAAAATAATTCAAATGCATGTGCATAAGTTGTTTTTTTTAAAAAAAATCTGTGTTTCCAGTTTTATTCTTTCATTTGAATCAGACTACTATGTATCTGTGTGAATAAGTATGTCTTTATATATCATGCGTAAGCCTTATAGAACTATACATAATGCATAAGAACAAACACACTGAGTCCCATTCAACCCTTACCGTAGAAAAATTGTCTTTGAACCATAATGTTAAAGTTTTGGTGATATTTCTTTTGCATTGGAATCAGACATTACTTTGTAGGGAATTTTTTACAATGGCACCTCATAGAAGCTTTCTGCAGCTGTTCCTCTGATGGTATGTAAAACTTAATTCTGTTTCCATAGGAGGCAGTAATGGATACCAATGGATTAGTCTCTTGTTGTACATACCGTCTAAGCATCTGCCATATCCTCATTCTCTTATATTGTTGTTTAAGATTACATGAGGACAATATGATCTATCCCTCAGAATCTATGTACCTCAATAAGTAAAGAAAGCAAATTAACTAATGTTGCTAGCCTTTATTTTAATCAAAAAAGAAGATGGTAATGAGGGAAAGGTAGTTAAAATTCTCCAAACTGGCTTTAGTATCTTTGAAAAACAAATAACTCAAATGTGGAAGCTTTAGTGGGATGAATGATGAACTATGGCACATGAAATAGTTGCATTACTATTTTATGTTGCCATCATCTTAATTCTCAGTACCATTCATCAGTTTCATTAACTGAGCATGTGAAGAAATGGTAATAAAATGTAGGACAGCTCTGTAGTTCAGTGTTGGAGCCCATAAAATGTTACAGTTTAGTTTTCAAAAGTTAAGAAAGAATGACAATGGACTCTACAGTATGAGAGCTTTGAGACTGAAAACTATAAAGTAGGGATGGATGTGTAAATTGCCCAGCCACTTAAGTAGAGAAAACAGACAGAAATAACCAGTGTAATCCAGCAATATGAACTGAGAAAGTAGCCATTTTTCATTATTATACCTCTATCAATATCACTATATGGTTTTAGTTCTGTATGTATACACAGTTGCTTTACAAAAGGAAATGTATAAGTATGCACAGACAAAAGCTAAAGAATTCATACTTCAGAGATTTGTTGTCTACGCTCCAGATCATGCTGTGAACTTGGTATCATAAATCATGATATCCGTTTGAGTTTTCCATTAAATGTAAAGGAGATTCATCCAGATAAAATTATCAGCCTATGTGGAATCCCAGCAAAAACAGGCCTGTGGCCCTGATCATTGGCCATCTAAAACAGATCTCTTTACTGTATTTGGTAATTTTGGATCAGTCTTAGAGAATTGTATGTATGTTCAAGTGCAATAATAGGAAACAAATGGCATATGGTACTTTAGGGGACACTGTGAGATCAAATAAAACATCAGACAGTTTTACAGAACTTGACGCTGAATTATTTCAATCACTTTCATTTATCAACTCTAACGGGAAAAAAAAAGTAAATATGTCTCTACAGCATATTGCAGTCCAAATTAGGCAGACTCAGGCCAGAACAACTCAATCTGAAGATCAAAATGTAGAGACCAGAAGTGGTCAAACACAGAGAAGAAATATGCAATGATACTTTTGAAAAACAGAAAGACAAAAAAGGTGAAAAACCCCCACATTTTTCTTGAAGTGCGTTTCTTTTTTTTTTTGAACAAGCTTTCAGTTTTATTTAAACTGAGTTGCATAATTTTTTGTGGTTTGGTTTTCAAAAAATATCATTTTGTAATTTTCCCTTCTTACAGAAGGCATTATTAGAATGCATGAATTAGTTAAGACAGATAACAAGGCTAAGATTCATAATGAAGTAAAATAAAGTAAAATCAAATCAAATCAAATCGCCTGCCGTCCAAGCAGTTTGCACTTGACTAAAAAAGCTGTAGGTCTGTGTTTGGGTATTACCACAAAATGCTATATACCTTTTGCCTGGCACAGGAATTTGATGGTGGTTTTGTCTGTCTGTTCTCTTGCTTTTTGTCACCAAAATTTTAGATTTTAGTGCCAAGTTCATCTAATCTGCCATTTTGTTTTTAAAAGTATCTGGGAACAGCAGAGAAAATGGCCATGATGTTAACTTTGTTGACATAGCTGTAAATGCCTGCAAAATTCATTCATATTCCTAGTGTCATACAAACATACCATGTTTTTAAAAAAACATAACTCTGTTATGCTTTCCATATCAATGAAAAAATGGGATTGTGTGATTTTTTTTCCCTTCTCTGCAATGTGCAAACCAGAATTTTATTATGAACAGAATTTCCCTCCTTATTATACCACCATGGTAAACAGACCTCAGAATTGAGTCTGCAGAGAGGTCAGTAGATGGGGATGTCTTCAATTTCTTTCTCTACAAAGTGGGATCATCCTGTCTTACGGTCTTTCTTCCTTGTTGAGCTTCTGGATTTCATGTAACCACCTGAGCTACGTAGGGAACTTTAATTTCCAAGACTTGGGCAGCCTGCCTACCTTTTCACACACTTAATAAAACCAGACAGAAAGAATTACAGACTTAAATGGGAAAAGGGAGAAAAACGCTTATGGAAAAAGTAACAGAAGGTTGTTATTCTAAAGAGGGTTCACATTTGTTTCCAATATGAATGTTGAATATAGCATGGAAAACTGAAATAGTATTTTCCTTTGAGGGCTGCACCATCACAAAAATGAATGGAAAGTGTGATTCAGGATTGCAGAGAATACCCGGTATACAACAATTTCAATCTGAGTAATTTCTAAGCAATTACTTCTCTCCACTTGTTTTCATTTTCTTGGAGTAAAATAATTGCCTTAGCATTGTTTCCCTCAATTTCTTCTTTTTTTCCTTTTTTTTTTTTTTTTAATTACAGTGTATTTTTCATCCCAGTGTAAAAAGGCAATGTCACTTCTATTTTATAAAATGCCTGGTTTTAAATGTTATCCAAAGGGCTGGACTGATCAGTAATGAAAGGAGATAAATGGAGAATATGACTTCTTTAGCTCAGGAAGAAACACAACTCTGTGAAGTGAGTCTTCCAAAGAGTTTGGAATTGGCTAATTTTTATTTGTTTATTTGCACTCAGATTTGCATGAGTAAGGCACAATAACATGCAGATTTAACTACACACTAGATGCAAAGTAGTAGGCAAACCCATCCTTATCAAAAATTATGATGTGACAACTTTCATTAGTTCATTATTTAACATGCAATGACTTTTTCTTTCTTTTGCACTTCTCAGCCTCTCTGGGATTGTGCACATCAAAATAGTTAATCCCTTGCTCATTAGTTTGATGCTGCATCCCTGCAATTTGCAAACAACTTTCCCTTCCCCCCAAGTTTAGCATCTGTTTCTCAAGACTTCCTTGGAAATACTTTATTATTAGTACCTGTGATAAGTGATAAGAGCAACGTCTAAGTCTCAAATGATAGAACTGAGAAATTAGAGGTAAAGATGAGGATTTCTTTAGCAAGCACTGTGGCTACAACAGCAACCCAGACACATTATGTCCAAGGAAGGCAACTCCAAATATCATGGAACAAATCAAAATGTAGACTGTTTAACTGCATGTCACAAGTTAAAAATGAGCTTTTTGATCTTGTTTTGTTTTGCTCTCAACTCACTACTCTGTACAATTTTATTTATTTTTTATTTATTTATTTTATGACACTCAAAAGGGAATTTCAAGGTGACTGTTCCTACTTAAATTCAGCTTCACATTGCAAAACTAATTTTGGACTTTTCTGCATGTCCTTGATATTGATATATATCCAGTTCTACTAAGGAGAAAAGACAAGTCTTCAGCACAGAGGAAATGGCTCTTAGTGTTACTGGAAGCTCCTGTGTTGTTCAGAGGACTGTTCTGTATGGGTCTATGGTAATAGAATCACTTAGGTCATTATTATACATGTATGTATCAAGTTGTCATGAATTATCAAAGATGAAGCATCAAAAGACTGTCACTGAACTGCTGAACTGAAGATACCATTTCAGAACTCTTAACAATCTGCAAAACTTTCTTGCCTGGAAAGGGAAAAGGCTGTTCCTCCACATTCATGATAGTTTGATTGCCTGCAGACTCCAAAACCATATTGGAAGAAAGGATTACAGGGGGAGAAAAAAACTTTTAAAATGCTGATGCAGCTGGAAAAAGTGCACAGTCTTTCTGATTAAATGTCCCTATAACAAGATAGTCATCATTAAAGCTTGTCCACTTTTTGTAACTGTGTGTTTGTCCACCAAAAATAAATAATTGCCCTTTTCTGCAGATCTTAACCTCTTCCCCTTAAACCATCACAACTGTAATAACATGATGAACCCAAAAATATGAACATAGGTCTGTAAGTCTTCCTTAAATGGTAAAATTTCCTTTAAAATACCCGTTCCCTTTGATAATAATGAAGGACAATCGAGGTCTTTTCATATTTGAGCAATCAAAACAAGGTTTCTCCCAGTCATAAAATAGAACTGGAATTTTGTTTGCAACAGCATTAGTTAATAATAATCTTAGTAAGCCAGTTTTATTAAATATTTTTAAATGTATCCTCTTTCTGGTTTTGAACTAGCTAACAACATACAATGATTTTTCAAATGTATTTGCCATTTAAACTATTTTGAAGAGTAATTTATGACAATAACAATTTGTCTGTAGCTTGTCTGTAAGAAGTTTATGGAACCACTTTTGAATATATGCCATTTTGTTTAAGTATTATCATTTTCATATCTACTCTCTGGACATTTATCCATTTCTCATCTCCTTACATATATTTATTTTTTGCTATCTTTAGTCCTCTATGAATTGCTTTTGCCAGGATAATACTCAGCATTTCTCCCACTCTTTAATCAGACACAGGTGTTTTGTATATATCAGCCATTTGTTCTGCTGCAGAACTCAGACTTGCAGATTTAGTAACCTTGGGTTTCTCTCTGTGGATATGAAAGACTCAGAGAAAGTCAATTCTTGGTGAAAGATGGTACGCTTGTTCAGCAATGGAAATAAATTATTAGCAAAAGTGTATCTGTAATCGTGTACATATGGTCAGGTAGGCATCACTTCAGAGATCTTTGTGGAATACTCTTATTCAGCGCAGGCATAATTATCTAAGTATTGGCCCATGATAGAAATATGGACAGCTTCTTCGGCTCCTCTAATGGACCACAATGTTGAGTTTATAGCTACCTCCCTCCTCGTTCTCAGCAGCTTCTCTAAAACTTGGTTAGGGGTTACCAACCCCTGGTCAATCTGGTTGTGTGGTCTAGGGGTACAAGAGGGCGAGCAACAGCCTTAGAGAGAAGTGCTTGGATTTGTTCTGTGCAGAAGTAATGACACTTACTTGTACAGAAGTTCTAAATTATGGTACCTATCTTATACATCAAGGTATAGAAAATTCAGAGTTTGATAGACTATTCCTCCTTCTCAAACAAAGATCCTAATTTCCAGCTTCGGAGTCTGTTATGAAAAGGTACCTCCTTTTGTCTTAATTACCTAAATAAGAATCAGGTCCCTGATTAGTACCAAAACGTAGATGCTGAAAACGAAACAATATAAACAGTTCTCTCAGCGACTTTTCAATGAAAACTGTCTAACAGCTCTTCCCTCTTAGAACATTACAGATGATCCCATAATCCTTTTTATTTACCAACAAAAAAGGTTGAGAACTCACCACATGTTACCCAGGTGCTTAACATTAAGCACAGTCCTGGAGAAGATTTGCTTGTACTTCTAACACATATTAGCAAGTTGAGATAAACCTATTGGAAGCTTCTTTGTATCAACCTACTAATTCATCTGCAGTGGCTGGTGTCATTTTTCTTTATCTAACCTTTTGTTAACTAAACTTTTTCTTTTTAGACACAAACTTTCTTAGTTATAAAACTAAGAAAGGGAAGTGGGGAAATACCTGTTCATCATAATGCAGGCTGAGTTATCATCATTCCACCGGCAGACTAAAACAAACATTTAGTGACATTTGTCACAAGCATGTAAATCAGAGTCACACTCTTAGTCAAGAGTGTGAATAAGAGCTCTGTTTTCTGCAAATAATTTCCAATGTCTGCTGAATTTATGCTGTTTCTAGTGAAACCTGTTCACTTGAATATTCATGGGAAAGGAATGAAAAAGGGACACAACAACAGTAAAAGTAAATTCATTTTTAAACTGTGGATTTTGCTTTGCTTAACCAGTAGTAACTGAGTTCCCCCCTGCAGGCTTTCCATGCTAGTAAAGTTGGCAGAATTTATCTTCAAATCGGTGGTGGTCAATGAGAAGTAGAACTTACTCCTGTGTCATTAAAGTAAGTGGCGATTTTTTCTTTATATGTAGTGGGCACAGGACCATGTTCATCATATTTTGCTTTCAATAAAATTTTTTTTCACAATCACAGCAGTCTACAAGTATTAGATACAGTCTCCCAGCATGCACTGGTCTTTGTAGGACCAATTTTATGTTTGTCCTCTTTGGCAAAAACCCCATCTCAGTAGGGAATTTGGATCATTAATTGAATAGTGAGTAATTGTGTGAGAAGAGGTTTCCTTAATAGAAAGGAATTGGAAAGGAATGAAGGTGGGTATTTTCCAAGATAAGAGAAGAAGTTAGCATAGGAGTACGGATGCAAAGAATTCTGGAAACAAGATGCCTGACATTCTGACAGTGGGCAATAACACTTTTTCATCTTCCAATTCAGAAGCTCTATTCAATGCCCTTTTAGAGAGGTGAAGATAGTTTTGAGGCCTCTTTTATTTCTACATATGCCTGTTAGTTTTTACCAAAATGAGGAGTGAAATACAGCTGAGCAATCCTAAGGATTTAGCTCTTGCAGAGGTTCCCTGAGCATAGCTGGAGTATTTTAACATTTAGAGTTTTAAAAATATGGACATAATTCTCCAGCTTTTTTTTTTTTTTTCCATGGAAAAAAGAAATAAATCTGGGCTTGTCTCAGGCTGAATTTATTAATATTTTTCACTGCAGACATTAGAGAAGAGAATAATCTGGTGTGTACATTGTAGGAACTCGACTGCTCTGACTCTCATGTGCAACATTATGATATACTAGCATCAATGTCCCTTATGTATTTCACTCTCTATCAAACCAGCACTGTAGCTTGTTTCAGCAGATGCAGTTGGCTTCATACTGTGCACTGAATATATTTTCCCTCTGGTAAGTGCACAGTAGCCATAGTGCTGAGGATGATACAGATGGAAATAACTCTCAGTCATGCAAGCCTGTCCAAGAATCCATGGGGGCTGATTGCTGTCATGTTTCAAGTGCATTACTACACTTGATTCATTCTGGATTATGTGTGAATCTTCACCTTCTGAGTTGTCCTTTCGATTCAGACTTCACTTTAGAAATCAGGGGTTTTTTTTCGGTTTATGAACACAGCATTTTCTTACACCTTTACTACATATCCTTTCAACAATTACATGCTTCATTATTTTGTCCTCCATAACCTTCTCTATAATAACAATTATTATTTAGGTTAATGCTTGAGGGAGGCACCTACCTAGAGAGGTGCCTCTACATACAGGTACCATTTACACAAGGCTAACTAATTTAGAAGGCACAAATTTAATACCTGTAGTAAAATCTTCAAGATGTTTGTAAAAGCTTTCCCAATTTTTCCCTGCCTGTTTGTCAAAGAAGTAGAGCCTTTACATGTACCTGGCAGCACTGATTTATACTCATCTGAGAGAATCTTTTGCACCTCATGTCTGCAGTCTGTTTTCATGCTTTGGGATGGCTGACCTGACATGAAGGAAGAGTATCAGAGATTTGTTTTTACCTGCTTCTTATAAAGGAACTAGTTTGGAAAGAGGAAAAAGCTCTAAAAAAGGTCATCTCTCTATTCCTTCCTTTACTTGTATTGAGACTGCCCTAATTCTTTGCAATGGCTTCTTATCATAGAAGTGAAAGAAGTTGAAAAGAAAGTGAAATCCATCTCAACAGCAAATGTAAAAGTTACGAAGACATGAGAGAACTGAAGGGAACTTACATCTTTAGCTGCAGCTGAGGGGGTAGAGAAAATAAAAAGATGGATCTTCTTTGAAACATAAAATTACCAAGTTGAATTGAAAATAATTTGAAATTAATTTCAACGATTGGGATTCCTAAAAATCGTAATGCTGACAACACAGGAGCAAATAAAAATAAAATATAAATAAACAGATTTCTGTCACCAGAGAGTTTCCAATTCCTGAAGCAGTGAAAAGACAAGGTATGAATATTTTCAGGGTACTGCAACAAACCAATATTAGTCTGTATCATAGACATTGATGTTTGGCCAGCAAAGATCGATATTCATCAAGTCAGTTTAAGAGAGAATGACAAGGTTCTTCATAGATATAAACCAGGAGAACCATCACAACAGACGAGAAAATAAAGGACGAAATCATCGTCTTCAAACTTTTTTCTAGGAGATAGGAGAAAATAATTAAGGCTGCTAAAAAGAAATTATCTCCAGTCCCTCTCCTGAGAGGTTTATGCCAGGGAACTTATCCCAAATATAAATAACAATAGCATATATACTCAAATCTTAGACCAAGTCATATAAATAATGAAAGACAGTCCAGTACTGATGGGCAGCCGTTTTTACTGCTTCATTTGACAGTGATGTTAGGAACTGGAAGGCAGCTGCAGTGTTCTTTGGGAGCATTGGGTGACTTTTAACAGAGGTATTGGAAAACAAGAGGCAAGGGGGGAAACAGTTACCATATTTTTATGTGAATAATCCACCTTCAGAAGACCTGCACTCTTTTAAAAGAACTGTTCCTTGAAAATAAGTACATAGATAACCCACCTACTGATAAAGCACATAAAAATAGAAACAGACCAGATCAAAGAGAGGGGCACATGTTGGAAGAAACAAATCTGCCAGTAGTGTATCAAATAGGGTGTGTGTTAAGAAAGAGATGGACATTATATGGGCTTAGACGAAGGGAAGCAAACAGTGAAGAGTGTTGTGAGATCTTGTACACACACGGAATTCACATTGCTGCTCAGGCTCAAGGTTGGTTTTTGTCTATTAGTTTTTTAAACAGAACTATATGTCACACACATGAAAATGTGGCCAATAACACTGTTAATATCTTTCGGTAATACCTGACAATACCTTTACAAATATGAATAATTTCCATATCAACATTCTGTATAGCGTGTATATAGTATCATCTACCTTATAGAGAGTGGAAAAGTGAGGCACAGAGAGACTGACTGACATCTTGGAATCATAGTGCATCTTGGTTGTTTAGAAGCAAGTATAACACCATCTGTCCTGTATTTAATTGGTCAACCAATGTATCTTTTTGTTCTTTTGTCTTATTAAAATGTTTTGTGTTTAAGACATACCAAGTAGTTTGCTGAAACATGTAAAAGAAAGTAAATGCAAATAGAAAAGACAAAATAGTAGTTTAGAAAATAGTATCCTAGTAAGAAACTTCAGAATATTTCTGGTTTACTTTTGATGTATATATATGTACTTCTTCATAGATATGCTGTTAATAATTTCATTAAGAAAATTTGCCATTTTTTTTCTATTAAGGATGCAGACCCTAGTTCAAAACACTAGACATATTAACAGGTGCATAACAAGAAATTTAAGAAGGGGGAAAAACTGCTTAAGAAAAAATTAGACTTAGAACTTGAAGTAATGATGGCTGTTTTATGATTTGTCATGAATCAGGTGAGTGATGGTACAAAAAATTAATGGCCACTGGAAACATGAAGTCAAGGGAGCATGTCAAACATATACCAGACAGCAAGGATGAAAGCAGAACAGACAATATTTTCAATGCTTATCTGAGTTGGAATGTAAACCAGACTGCTAATGAACTCCTACACCAAATGATATCTAGATTAAAGTGAAATGAGTTGATGATTTACATGCAGGTTTTTATGGCTATGGGCCTGCATTACAAACTCTGACTTTTTAATTGGTGGTGTTTGCTCCCAAATTAAGGCAGTAAATCCAAGTTGTGAAGTTGTGTAGTCTATGCACATATTTATATATAGTCCTCTTTGAATAAGCTATAAACAAATTTGCTTACAACATAATGACAATTCCTACAGATTTGTCACTTTTTCCTCTTTGTGTCAAAGCATAGTTCAGATGCTCAACTTTTTCTTTCATACAGCTACTGATTCCAGCATTAATCAAATCTAGAAAACAAAAAACCAGAAGAATCTTTACAAGAAGTTTGTCAAAGAAGCTATCTCAATATAAATGTTGCAACCTTTTCACAGGACTGAACATTTTGACCTTACCAGTGAAACAGAAAATATTGTCAGTGATCCATAATCCAGATATATTCTACATTAATTGTTCTCCCCACGTTTCATTTATACACACGTACATACATTCCCAGAACAGAGTGAGGTTGCAAGTTGTCACCTTTCTTGCCATATTCTGGTCAATGTCCATGCCTGACCCCCCATAGTTAATCTGTCTTGAAGAGGAACTCCATAGCAAAGGCCATAGCAGAAATAAAGCCACCCTGCTACCCAGGATGCTCTGAGTGACTAAAGCTATCACAGCAGTATTATAAAAGGTGGCACATTAGGTTGGAGAGCTTCTCCCCCTTCATTTGTTACAGGAATGACTGGCCAACTCCTGACAGCTTCCATTGTCAGCTCAATGTAAGAGCTCCTCCTGCTGACCCCAACCATCACAGTATTGTCCTGGTGATGAGGAGTCTGAAGCAACAAAATGCTTTGCCAAATAGGAGTGGGTCAAGCTAAAGAGTTCAAAGACAACAGAATGACATATGAAGATTACTTGAAAAGGGCATAAATACTTAAGCAGAGTATGGAAGAAATATTCCTAACACACTTTTGAAGAAATATGCTTAACACCGATGTCTGGGTATTAAATTTCCTGCATAGGTGTGAAACTCTTGAGGCTTTCCTTATTTAAAAAAAATAAATGGGCACACTGTAAAGGATTTGGTGCTTTGGGAGTCTTAATAGTTTTCAGACAAACCCGAAACAAATCACTAATAACAAGTGAGACTGAGGGAGTACCAGGATGTAAACAACATAGGAGCATAAACTGCATCACAGTGATGACTTAGGTTAAATACTGTTGTCACCTGTGCTATACTAAAATAGGAATTAGTGCCACGGTTCCTTTGTGTTACTAATATGTGATAGAAGCTGTAGCAGCTTAGACATTTTTTTTCTAAGGCTTCCTCTTGTGCCATGCTTTAGAAAGAGGTCAGTCCTGTGGAATAAGGTAGAAATTTCCCCTGGTTTCCTGCTCCGCAGTCTAAATAGCCCTGCCCAGTTAGGTGATGACCACTTTGCTAATGCACTTTAGCAGCCACACATCATTACACCACTTTAGCTCTGCTCAGCTTATTAGCCTGAACAATGAAAAATCACATGAACAACCAAAATTTTAGCAGTGCCAAAATAGCATCATTTCACCTTCTGCCTTCTTGACACTTTTAGAGATCTATTGTCAGTGCAATTTAGCAATCATGTTACAAAGTAAGACACTGTGTTTTTCTTTAAAACGACAATGCTTGAAACAAAAATTATTGTTGTCATCTCTTTCAGACTGAATTTAAACTTCAAGCGGGTATTTCCTTCCATTTTTCTTTTCAAGAGGAAAGCTTGTTGGAAACACAGGGCCGAGGACAGGCTTTTGAGCATAAGCCAGTGAGTTACGATGACAAGAACCATTCTGAAGTGCTTTAATGGTGGATCATCCAAGGGGAAAAAAGAAAAGAAAGATTAGGGCCTTATGTCTCTAGTGGGTACTTCAGTTCATATCTGACCTACGAGATGCTGGTAAATGTAGGTTATCATTGTTTAGAATGTTGGGCAAGCCCTCTCCAAACAATTGAGGTACTATTAGTGGGATATGATGTTATGAGCCGGAAATGATCCTCTAAATACCTGCTCTTTGAAGAGGTGAAAGGTTTACCCCTTTTTGTGTTGCCTTTTTTTATCTTTCCTCTTTAAACAGTTTTAAAGCTAGATGACATAATTATTGTCCCAGTGCTATTGCACTGAGAGAAGCCAGCTGACAAACCTTGCAGAAAGATTGCAAAACTGCAGTTTGAAATACAATCATCTCAAACATTTAAACATTTAAAGAAATAAATGAAGTAGCCAGCTGAATGTCAGCACCTTAAAGCCTTGGCAGAAGAATAATGAAATGATCATTGGAGGAGATGCGTGGGTAATAGTTATAGAAATCTGTATTGTATCTCTCCCTATGTCTGGCTAAATCAGAATCCTCCTCCCTTTTTTTTTTGCTTCTACATGGCTATTTAGCATTGATTTTGGCCCCTCTGCACAAGGCCTGCAGGACCCTTGCTCCAAGAGTGGGATTAAGCAAAAAAAAAAGCAGGAAAGATTTCCTGTCTCTCTCTGCTGTATTGCTTAGTATGAGTTAACTGTTGCAAGTGGTTTTCTAAGCACTTTGAAGAAGGATATAGCCATAACATCTCCTGTTATGCAGTCGTCTAGTCTTTTTGATGGCATATTGGCTATGCAAATTAGGCTTCTCTAAAGATGATACCTCTTCCTAAACATCAGTCCCACCTAATCTACATGACGTTAATATTGTACATTTAGATTACAGTGCAGATAGCTTGATAAATTTATCTCCTGACTACGCAGAGAACTGAGTTCATCCATGACTGCAGTGCAGTTATTGTGTCTGCAATCACAGTTTCAGAAGTGTCCACTGCTGCTAACTGAACTGCCAGAGCTTTGATGGGTAGTAGACCATGGTGACAGTCCATCATATTTAATCTAGGAGCAGCCCCCACCCACAGCCTGGTCACAGCAGAGTTAAATACAATGGGTGGGATATGCATATAAATTGTAAAATAAAATGTCAAGATAAATCAAGGCCCACTAAAGTTATCTGTGTCATGGTGAGGCCTGATCTGTTCAGTAGCTGCAACACAGCTCTCCGCAAACAATTAAAGGAAACTCCAGGAAGCCTGTGCACTGATCCCTTAAACAAAGCAGTTTCAGGAGACAGAATCCAGCACAAAATCTTTCCTATGACTCTCCATCCCTTGAAATGATGCCACCACTGAATGCATGCCAGGTTGTTAGTGAAACTGGTGTGTAACAGACTTAGTGTACATTGGAAACTTGTGAATTATGTCAGCCAACCTGGGTCTGGTAGGGCTTTTGTCCAGAAAGCATATCTGTTTTGATTTGCTATATCAGAACACAATAGACTGGAAAATAGTTTACGGGAAGATGGAGTAAGCGAGTGTCTGGATCTAAAAGTCACAGCTGTCCAGCTACTTCTCTTATGCACTGGATGGAAAATCCTAACAGTGTGCAAAAAGTTTGGATTCAGAGTTGTCCGTTGAGATTGGTAGTATGTTACTGTTTAATTTCTTTTAGTGGATGACAATATAGAATGTCTCTGGGAGACAGAGATGGTCTAGGTGGTGCTTTCCACATATGTTTTCCAGTTCAGTTAAAAACTTAAAATCCTTCTCTTATCCAAATCAAGAAAGTTTGCCTGGCATTACTGTTTCCACCTTAAAACTTTGGGGATTTTGCCTATTTGACTCTAAAGATTCTTATTAAAAGTAGCTAAAATATATTCAATAGAAAATGGGAACTTTTTCCAAAAGAGTTAACTAAGTTGATCATAACCTCAGTTTTATACACTGAGATAGTTCTGGCAAGTTTCAAGTCCACCAGAAGAACTTTAGCCCTTTAGTGAAGCTGGGTTTCTTCTTGTGAATTGTGCAAGCTGGTCTGGGCTACCCAGAAGGCTGTTTTGATGGGGAATCATCTTCAAGTACAGAGTCATGGAGCTGTTGTAGAAGAAAGTTGTTACATATTAAAGCTACATGGGTTATGAATTTTAAAAGTTACAATGTCAGGAAGAAAAAAAAAAAAAAAAAAGGTTGTGGGTTTTTTTAAAATTATTATTTCTTCTGGGACAAAGATACTTCCAGCATGGCCTAATCACCATCTTTTTCACCTTTAAGGTGACCTTCAAGATGTAAATTCTTCATGTAGCAGCTCTAAACCCATCACCATCACTGAGGAACTGAGCTTTAAGTGATTGCATTTATGGCTGTGCTCAGACAATCTCCCTACATGCTGCTGTTCTGTAGATTATTGAATCATTTGATTTTTCCATACAGCTCGGTCTTTCTGCTAGCACTGTTTACTCTGCCAGGCTCCAGCTACGGCTGCACTTAGTTAAATGCCACTTCTAAGCAACCAGTATACACAGCAAGCCTTTCTCTGGGAAAGGCTTAAAGTGCTGCAGCAAATCCATCTTTAACTAGGCTGGCCTGAACCAGGGTCCATGTGACTGGCAGTACTCTATAGGGACCAGAGAAGCGCTCACCTATCTGAGGAATCAAAGCCTTAAAGTAAGTTTGTAAGAAAATGAGAATATTCTTGGCAGCTAAGTCTGTGGAAATGCAGTCCCACTATTCCAGACAGCCGTGGTGTGGTGTGGGGATTCAGTCCAAGCCACTATATCATAGGTGTGCATTAGAGGTATGTGCTCTGTACCCTGTACAGTAGCTATGAAATGCAGCTCCTGCTTTGAGCTTACTCAGACAAAAGGACCCTGGAGGCCATTAATAATGTGTAGCACATGTTAACTCCTACATCCAACACAGGCTTTCTGGATTGGAGCATGGCACTATTAGCCTTCTCCACTTCGTGTCTCTTTCGGAACTCTCCTGTTGCAGCATTCGTGGGAAATCCTTTAAGGAGTGGATATCACTCTAAAAAGACTCTACTATATGAAACAATGCTCAAGTCAACTCAATAACAGCTATACATCTATAGATAGGCCCCATTCTGAAAGAAACAGATCCATCAAATAATGTACCCTGAAGTAAAAGCTAGTCTACAAAGCATATTTTCTATATTGATCTTTTTGTGTAGGCAATTTTCTTTTTGCGTGAACAAAGCAGTGAAATATACATATTTTATATGTGTGTGTGTATAAACATAGACATTACATTTCTATGAAAGTTCTCCTATGTGTTCCTTATTGTGGACTGGATGCTATAAAATCCTACTTCTCCTTGGAGGGAGAGCTGACTGCAGGATGAGTGTGTAGAGACTGGCAGTGTTTTATGAGACCTGGCAAACATAAGTGTAATAACGATAAATGTGTCAACATCCAAAGTTTTCTGGCCAGACATTTAATCTTTTATGACCTGAAGATACTTATTAATAAGATCCCCCAATGACTATTAACAGATGCTTTGATTTTATACATCTTCATTTACTTTGCTGTAGAAGTGAATGACACTGTTTGTAAACAACTGAACAGGGCAAAGAAGCTGTATTAAATATTGAAAAAGAGTGAGAAAAGACAGAGAAAATATCTCCTACGTAAAAGGTCCTCCCACAAAATAAAATACTTGTTACAGTTGTTTGTATTCACATCATAGCTGCATTCCCTCTCCCATAATAGTCTGTGGTGGGACTGAGCCGGTGACATCATTGTCTTATTATGGGCACGGATTCTGGGCTGAAGTTCGTCATCCTGTCAACAGCAAGTGTGACCATTTGCAGGGCAAGGACATGTCAGGACACCTGGGACACATTTGTATATGCAGCCTTTTCCTGCTTTGTGTCTGCTTGCAGCTTAAACTCAATCCCACCCACATTCCACTTAAAAGACCACAGTGGAAGGACAAGGGAAAGGAGGGGAAGGACATGGGGGTGGGGAGAAGAAGGAAAAGTGTTGATAAGAGAATACAATGACTGGAATGTATACATTTTAGGGGTGAGGGGAGTGGGTGATGGGGATGTGTATTAACGTTTGTTCTGTGAAGAGGCTTCTTCTTAGAAGAGCAGGAGGAAGTAACAGTCAAACAAAGACAGGAGAAACTGCTTAAGAAGAGTTAAGGCATGATTTATGGAGTAGTCCTAATTTTACCTATAATTCTTAGTTATTTCAAATTTTAAAAATTAAAATATTGACAATATTTTATCTATTCTTTATACTACTATCTTTTTGTATATACATACACTTATGTATCTATATGTACACAGACCAGAAAACAGTTAAAATTGTGTTTCCAGCATAAGTCATGTATCTGCTTTTTCACTATGTCTAACTAAATAAATTCAATTCAACTGCTCAGGGAAAGTAGGGATACTGACAGTCATTCCTTGTTTTGGAATAATTTGTACATATGCATTGTACATTTTATTCCTTGTACATATGCAAAGGGTGTAGCATAGTATTTGACTTTCAGTTTTCATGGGCTGTCAGAAGTTTAGATTGATCTCTCTTTAAAAGTATCTCCAGTGGCACCATCACTTCAGAACTATACAGTGCAATATCAGCTTCAGGATTCATAATACCAATTCAGCATTACTAATACTAATACAGCATTATTAATTCTTTCAGATTCAGGGTCTTCCTTTAAGTTCCTCCATTCAGATCTGACCCTTTAAAATGTGAATTCTAGGAAGTACAAGAAAAAAATGTGCTCTGTGCCAGAGAATGGGATATCCTAAATGAGTCTCTGCCAATCTACCCTGGTAGTAAAGAGGGCAGAAAAGAAAACAAAGACCTTGCGTGTAAGCGTGACAAGATTTGGGATAAATAATTTTGTGATATTTAGGAATGGAGAACATTAGAGCAAAATTTTCAGTAATTCTTTATTTATGAATAAGCCACTCATGTAAAATCTACACCCTGTGGAGTAACTGTAGGTGCCTAATTGAGTGCCTGTAAGCAAACCATTACAACTCTATTACTCCATCAGCTGCAGGGAGGACACAGTGGGAAAAAACAACTTGTAAGTAAAGTTTTCACACCCCTGCCTTGTGGCGAACTCCTCAGCTGCTTTTCACATTCTAAATCCAGAATGTGTCTCTTCTCACAAACTCCCTATCCGTGTAGTGCTGGCATGCACAGCATGTTCTGCTATGGCAATTGTGCCAGATAATTAGAAACAAATTTAGCCCTGGTATAAGCATGCACATGGTTCCCAATAAAACCACTGCCTTTATTAAGAAAAATGTCACAGTAAGAAAGTTCTGTGACACTTATATAAGTGTGAATGTGTCATCATACAGCATCAACAGATCTCCAGCTCTTCTTGTTTATCTTCACTTTGGCTCTCTCTAGAAGTAGCCTAAGAGTGATGACTACAACAGAAGGTGGAAAAAACTGGAAAGCAATGTGGTGATAGTGATTAAATATATTATTCTAAAGGTATATATTTATTTTCAATTAATATTTCATGGATAGAAAATATTTTTTAAAAAAGAAATATGAGAACAAGAGTATAGATGAAATCCTATTAGTAGAGTCACTGTATTCATTAATATCAAACTTTATATTACTTCTTTCAATTTTCTTCAGCTTAACTAGTGACTTCTAGTTTCAGGCTACAGAAATGAATAACGCATAGTAGAAAAGAAACCCAAAAATTAGTTCACTCCAATTTTCTAATCTGCTAGATATCTAAAAAGATCTCTAAACCAGAGTCAAAATAAAAACTACTGATAATCTCTGCAGAAAAAGCCATGCACTGTGAGGAATGTCCCCTATGTGTCCTCATTGCTTGGACACAGTATGCCAGAGCAATGTGCCAGAGACTCAGAGGATCACAGTGACAAAAGACTTTTCTGAAAACTTTTTAGAACTTCCTTTTCTGTTTGGATAAGATATACCAAGAGAAAGGCCAGTTGGAATTCAGAAATGCAAAACTAAAAGCGAACATGAATATGCATTTATACATGTGCATATAAATCTCTCTCTATATATAATTTCTTAACAGTTAAACACTGCCTTAAAAAGTCCAGGAAAATTTGGGACTGTTTCACTTCAAGTTTGAGGAAGTTTAAATAAATTCTTGTTTTATCAGAAGAAGTCTATCTACTCCACCCATCTCTGGTGGGATTAACTGATTATTGCCCATAGTCCACAAATTTGACCAGAAATCAATAGAAGTGCAAAGAAGAACCACACCTTAAAAAGGGTCAGGCTTGATCCTTGTGCTCATGATGCATCATGTCTTATTAAAAACAATGAACAAGGAGGACAAGGAGGCTGCTAGTCAGCAGCCCTTTATAATCCCCATGATTCTGCTTACTTAGTATTCAGCTCCCTTATGATGGATGCAGAAAATCACAAGTGATTACTACTTGTGGGAACTCATTAAACTGGGATAACTCAATTGCTTGCAATCACATATTCTTACCCTTATTTGACTCAGCATCTTCTGTGTTCTGTCTCCTGGATGCCATCCCTATGAGCGAAGGAATCAGCTGAGAGGATTGAGGCCTTTGATCTTAACACATGAGAGTTCCACATTGTGAACAATTCAAGGTACTCTAATTGGCATTTAGTGTCATTGCATGTCTTCATCTTCAGAAAAAAATATATGTCTTCATCTTAGACTTCAAAAGTAGACAAAGGAAAAACAGAAAAAAAAATTTAAAAATGGACTGAGAATTTATGTGTTGAATGAAGATGTTCAGCTTTATTCAGAAGTAAGTACACTGAGGGAACGTGGCAGTGGAGAAAATTAGTCATTTTTTTTCCTGGGAAAGAGGTTTACAGGTATGTCTGCCTCTTTTTTAATACCCAGGTATCCATCTTGTTAACCTTTAAGGATTTACCCTTTGTGCTTATAATCTTTTTAAAAGTTCCAAAGATATTCGTAAGAGTCTCTGGTGTATGTAAGACCACTCTTAAGCCATGGGGAAAGCCAGAAATATTTATACATTTTTCCATATACTAGTTTCTTTCTTACAGGCGTCCTTCTTGTTAATAAGTTTTAGTGATAAATCTCAGAACAATACAGTTCTACTGTTTACCTGCTTAGACAGTGACAATTAAGACAGTGATGTATAGCACCTGAAAGAAAAACAAACAACAAAACAACAAACCACATCCCAACACACACGCCCTACCCCCAAATAAGATGTACAGAAACATCACAAAATTAGAGAGGCACAACTGTTAGAGCTCAAGGTCTAGAAAAAAGTATGGGGTTTTCTCCCTACCTTTTTTGTATATCTTGTTATGTTGGGTAAAATCTAAGCTTATTTAAAATTTAAATAAGTTTCTCAGACCAGGCTTTTTATTGCTTATCTGTTGCACCTGAATGCTAGTTAGAAGCTCAAGAAAGTAAAATTACCAAAACTCTTATGCAGAGCAATGTCCAAAACAATCCGAGGTGAGATCCAAGCACTTAGGCATACAATCTGGTGTAATTTAAACACTTATATCCAGAAGGGTGATCTGAAAAACTCCATGCACTCATTTACATGTCTGAGAGCCCTTAGGCATCTAAGTTTTCTTACTTTAGTGTGTCACTGCACACATCCAAAGATGTCACCCTCCCAACTGAATGAAATATCTAAATGTGCACCCTCCACACCCCGTCCATCTGGGATGCAAAACTGTGTGCCCTTGTGCTAAGTCCGCCCAGTGGTCCGGGTCAGTAGGTGTGCTCTGAGCTCACTTCATGCATAATGACAGCATCAGCTTCAGCACATTGCATAGCTCCCACAGTCACTTGCTTTCAAAAATAGGTCAGGAGAAGGCGGCAAGTACTTTCGTAGCAAGACTGTTAAGCAAAATGTGTTTAGTAATATCACCTCCTCCTCCTCCCCCTTGCTGGCTATCTTCTGAAAGAGAAGCAGGAGACAGTTGTCTTTGCTGACACTTCATATGACTTACTTAGAGAAGTGCAGGCGAAGCGTTTTGGTTGCAAATCTTAGTTCCACAGAACCTAATTTGGACTATGGATAAGTGCCTAAATTCAGAAGAAAGACAAAATTTTAGATGCTTCCCTCTCTTTGACATTTTCAAATGTGTAGCTTAGACATCTACCTTCCAAACATATTGGCTGATATGAATCATGTTTGAGAGCTGTACTGGAAAGTTTGGATGTCCCACGCTGCACCATGAATTCCACTCCTTAGACTTGTATCTAATTTTGAGGCACTGAGTCAGTGAGCAAACCTCCAGTACTTTTTTTTTTTTTCTGTTTTTTCTGATTCTTTCTGATCTTAACCAGATTTTTGGAAGTTCAAACTGGAGAGCGTTGAACCTTGCTCCATGTATCTGTGACTGTCCAGTGCCTTTCTCTTCTGAATAGCCAAATGAAGGAAGTTAGTTCCTAACATTGCCAAATGGGCACCAAATAACTTGAAAATTGGAGAAAACGAAGTCCTACAGTTATTCCAAAGACCCCCTGGTCAGTGACAGAAATTCAAGGCCATCGGTAGCCCCAGAAAAAGTTCTATTTAGCAGATGAAATGTAAAAATAGAGGATCAGTTGACTTCTGCTCTAAACTCTGTGACCCCTCCTTGCCTCTAGCAGCTTCAGCAGGAGCAAGAAAGTCAAAGCAGCACAGAAATGTTGTTTTGTTCATTTGATTCACAAAGATGATGATGAACTTGACATCTCTAAGCAAGATATCTGTTTCACAAAGCTACCTGCAAATGAAGCAAGGGATGCAGTGACAATACAAACCAACAATAGTAATTTTATTTGTATGTACAGTTCTGAAAAGAGCAGTTGCATGTAACAAGAAAAAATGAAATCCTTAGTAATTTCATTTTCTGATATTGAAGTCAGTGTCTGCTTTCTCTCACTTATGACCCTACAAGCTTATAATCAGTTGCAACTGCTATTACAGTCTAACAGGGACAATCACAGCCACACAGAGGTCCAGATCTGTCCTCTTTGAAATACTGTTTTTGAAATTAAGGCAGTTGCAGTTTTGGGAAATTTTTGGAAAGGGGTGAATGAATTCAGTTTCATCCATGAAATTAAGATTCTTTCATCTTTCTCTGTCAGATTTTCCTTATGAATTGACCCCACTGGACAGTTTTGGGTGCCCTGTACTGCCTGCTCTTCCCCACAGCTGTGACCCCTCTGTGCGTTTCCACTTCTGACCCTCCAACAGGGCACACAGCAGTGAGCTGACCTTGGTTGGTACAGCAATAGGTATAGGCGGGAGCCTCTCTGCATACCATTCCTTGGCATTAACTATAACTATAGGTCTTATCACTCTGAGAGCAAACAGCTTCTGCAAAATATGCTGTTAATTTCAGAGTTCAGTTAGTTTAAAGAGGATTAGCTAAAAAGTAAAATTGCTGAACAGAAAATTGGTCCTGTTTTACATCGAACCAGGACACGCAGCCAGAACTACTAGGCTATGAAGACACAGATTCTAGTCCACCCCACTCATCCTACACAGCTCCCTTTCAAATACTTAGTGCTACTTTCCCATTTTAAGTCCTCTTCAGAAATGAGACATTCAAGTTTTCTGAATCAAAATCCATAATGAAGAGTGCTTCATAGCACCTATAGGCTAGGTTTTTTAGCCTCATGTTAAGGGTGCTGGAACACAGAGGTAGGATAAACAGCCTTAGGGTCACTGAGTCAGTTAGAAATTAAATCCAACGTGGATTTTCCTGCTATGGCAATCAGATTAAACTTTCTCCCTCCCAAATCTGTCCTGCTTTTCCAAGATGTATTCATGTAATTCTCAAGGGGGAAGACTTAACTGCTTTATTTTTTATGAAAAGCCTATGTGGTCAATGGGTATTAATTTGTACTAAAATTTTTATCAAGATCTGTGCTAAAGGCTCATTGACACTGTCAAAGGTACAACAAGCGTGCTGATTTGTGTTTTCATTTTATTTATGTTGTTGCATTCCCAGATCCATTCCTGCCCCTCAAACCATTCAGGAGGGCTCCCTGGAGCCCTTTTTTTTTGATATCACAGTGAGGGTGCATGCATGTCGTGTAAGTGCTGATAAACGAGGCCAGGTATATTTTAATAACCTTCAATGGGGAAGGTATTTGTGCACCACTCTTACACACGGTCAGTCACTGTGTATCTTGGCAAAGCAAGATCCATTTCTGAGGAAAGAGAACTATTTCCATCCTTAATAAGTCATTCCAAGTTTCCTGTGATGTTATAAATAATCGGCCAAGCAGCCGGCTTTATTCTCCCTAATTTGATATGGCAGACTTGGAGTGCAGAAAAGTTCAGTCTCAACATAAGCTCTAGAATTGGACTTTGACCAAGATTTCCCCCTTCCCTCTCCTAATGAGATAAAGTTTATCATAAAACATGCTTACCAAGGCAGCTGAGACAGGGCCCAGGCTTCACATCTATTTCCTAGGAGCCCCCCGCTCACAGTCAGCCCTGCGTGCTGCGCGCATGAGGTCACAGCGCGCTGGGTTTGCTTTGGGGAGCTGGCAGCTAGGCTGACAGTCTTAGCTAATACACTTGTCATTCGGGAAAATAAAAAAGTGCTTGCAAAACACAGCTTAAATTAGTTTGTGAGTAATTGGAAAAGGAAATATAAAGTCACACTAGTTTATATGCATGTCGGGAAGGCAGTGAGGTGATGCATTGAGTACCTGGGTTACTGGCAAAGGTCAAGCACCATCGTGACGGGCTGAGATCTTTTCAAAACTTTGGGGAGATGCAGCAATCTTCACAGAACTTTCAAGAGGTGCGCAAAGCAGAGACATGAGGAGGTTGCAGTGCTTATTTTTATGCTTGAAAGAAGGTCAACTGAAAGGACACATTCCTTGATAATTGTAAGAGCGGCAAGAGGAACTTGTTATTATATTAGAACCTGAGAAAAGACTATTTTAAGTCTGCCTCTGCAAATGATGCTTTGCAGCATTTTGGGGAAGTCATTCAAGCTGTATCTAATTGTCATTCAACTGTATAAGAAGTTAAATAAATAACTCTTTACGTATGTCTTGGAAATACAGGAAAATTAATTAGATAATGTAATTGAAATCGCTTATAGGCGCTTTATAATACTACTGCAGGCCAAAGCAGTACATTAATGTTCATTACTTTGAAATACAAAGGAAAGGGGTTTTTTGTTGTTCAAATGCCTCAGGTCATATTTTTAGATTGGCTTCATTTCCAGAATGTAACCCAGATGTATTGTTACGGATTTTAAAATAAAATTATTGCTTAAAGGTAAAACACGATAATAGGAAAATTAACTTGTTCTGATGAGTCATAACATAAAGTAATTTCCCTTTAAAAACAAAACTAAAACCTCACTTTGCTCCTTTAACCCAGATGGTATTCTTTCAGAAGAGGCAACATATCCATCTATTATGCTTCCTAAAACAATCTACATTTCTAAAAAAAAATATTACATGGGAATTAAAGATAATTTCTGAAAAAAGTCACAATTTTAAATTCTGTGTTACGAAATGAAGAAACTGTTAGCTGAGTTATACTTTCCTGTAATTTGTATGACTTCTTGAGAAAGAGTAACCAAGTACCTCTTCTGGTCCCCTCTCTCTTTTCTAACTCTGTCCTTCTATTCTCCAGAATCAAAAGAGCAGTCTCAGAGTCTGGAAACGTCTTCCTGGATAGTGATTTGATGTTCTCAGGTAGAATGGAGGTTGGAAAGAGGCCGAGAGATTGAACAGCTTGCTTGGATAGTGAGGAAGCCCTGCTGCCTGGAGCAGAACAGTTTCTGCTTCTGCAGCAGCAGGTCTGAGCACCACAACCTGGCTGCTTTCTGGAAACTGTAGACCTGAATCTGATTTTCACAAAGGTTGCTTCACACCACTCAGGTGGTGGAAAGGAGTCTTAAAGTGAGCATAAATCACATTTGTACCTACTACAAAGTCTCTTTATATGGCTAAGCCAGTGGAAAGCTGCTTTGGTGTAAATGCACTTTAGGCCCTCATACTTTTAATTTGGCATAAAAAAGGAAAGAAAAAAGAGAAAGAAAACCCTTTCAATGTCCCAAGTTAAGGTTGGATAATAGCCATACTGTAACATAAGCTAGGATTTCAAAGGTGTCTCAGGAAACAGGTCTCCAGCTTCCATTTTCAAGGGGGCTGAGTGACTCACTTCCTTAGACCTGTTTGAAACCCTATCCAGAGCGATTACTCAGTCTGCGTATGACTAGATTGTTTTCTAATGACTGGCTGCAGTCGCACAGAGCCACTATCACAAAGAGTCTACTTTGGGTCAAGCAATAGACCTCTTTGTTTTCAGCACTGGAAGCCTTACCTAGCAGTACACGTGTTCAAGATGTAGCTGGCAAAAGTATTGTTTTTGCCTATGGCGTCACTATAGTGCCATCTCAGAGGAGCTAATCGGGATGAGGTTTGGCCCGTGCTTGACTGCTTACATGGCAGGTTCCCAAGCAAAACACCAGGTGTTAGTCATTCTGTAGGTCTCACTACTCCCTTTGAGTCGACGCTGAACCATTGCCCCAGAATTTCAAAAACAGCCAGAAGCAGAATTAGCCTGTGGCCAGCTGGTGAGTGCAGGGTCAAGGATTTTTGATCCACAGCTATCAGGGTTGTTTATTTTCCTGAAATGCCCAGGGCACTCACAAAAGTTAGATCTCATTCTGTTAGAAGTTCAATTTTTATGTGAAGAGACTGCCCGTGCTTCCATTCTGAGTAAATAGGCTGAGGAGTTAGAAGAAGACAGCACAAAAAAGATAAATAGCAGCCAAGAGATTTAGAGTTGGAATAGTTTCTGTGGTAGTTAAGAATCTCACCGTAGTAATTTCTCAGATAATCTAACTTCAGGGAGATGTCTAGCTTCCCCCTGCAGTGAGTAGAGAGAGACAGGTGCCTGCAGGTGATCCCTCTCTTCCCTGACATTATAGAAGCAGTAAGGGTTACTCATGCCCTGGAGTTACCTTTGTTTGTCCATTGACAAAGGAGCTGTCTTAAGAGCTGAATTTATGTTAAACAACCCCAATCTCCTTGGCCTTAGAGCTTTAATTGCAATATCGTTCCATTTATAAATACTTTAAACACGGAGTAAACCGAACTGTTTACCAGCTGATATTATGGTTTTAAGAATTTTATTGATTCATGATACAGCACATAAATGGTGATACTCATATATAGAGAGATATAGACACAAGCACACACACACGCATCTGCATATATTGTATATTCAGTCAATATCTGAAACTGTCACCAATGTAAAACAGCCAAAGGTCCTTTCTGGAAAGCAGAAAGCCAAAAGTACAAGGTGATTAATGATGATGGATTTTATTGATTTTATTAGCAAACAAGTCCTCAAACAACTGTTCTTTGTTCTATGGAGGCAAAATTCCCAGCACACGGAGCATCTAAGTATTTGCTAATTTATGATGTGTGAAGCAAGGTCACTGAATGCATAGGATTTCTTACCCCTCAATATGTAATATTAGAAAATATCTCAAGACTTAGCTCCTGCAGGAGTTTTGCAATAATAAATGTCATACTCTTGGCATGGCCAGATTGATTTGAAACAACTTAATTGCAATTCACCCACTTGATTTTTAATCATTAGTTTGAAACCAGCCCGTGATGGCACTAAAACTGCAGCCATTTTTCATGCTGACTGTATAATGTTAACTATCAACATCTTTGTTTAGCCATCATGGTACTGATTTGGATTTATAACAGTCTTTGCAAATTACAAACCTCTAATATGTAAGAGACCCAATATAGATATCTGGGGAAGATCTTTTGGACTCTAAGATGCAAATCTTCTTACTTACCTGTAGCCAGCTATGCATTAAGCATCTCATCTAAGCTACCTGCTCTGCATCTCTGTATATTGAAAAAGAGAGACAGGCTCCAGAAGAAGGTGATTAATTTCTCTTAGGTTAGTCAGGACTTTAAGAAAGAAGAGTCAGAGTCTGGAGGTGTCTACTTTTATTCAGTTACTATAAATAAAGTCTTAGTAAATAGCTTATACCTTTAGATGGCTAAGTTTAGGAAAGATTAATCCCATTCCTAATGACTATTAATCACTTCTCAATAAATATCAGTCAAAGCAGAAGATTCTGTACCTTAGAACAGGAGACAAAATTCTACAGTAGAAGCTGACTTTTCATAAATAGAATCATAGAACAGTTTGGGTTGGAAGGGACCTTTAAAGGTCATCTAGGGATATTGTCAACTAGATCAGGTTGCTCAGAGCCCCATCCAGCCTGACTTTGAATGTTTCCAGGAGTTGGGCATCTACTATTTTTCTGGTAGTATGTGTGTGTATATATATATGTATATGTATATCTGTATGTATGTATATATAAATATATGTTTGTAATACATGTATGTATGTATGTAATGTATGTAATCTTCCTGTAGCTTGGAAAATATATTTAAGATATTTTTATATCTTTTTTGCACCAGGGGGTGTCACTTCTGCTCATGCTTAGGGTATAATAGAAGGATAGCTAGCACTCCATTTTTTCTGTGTGAATGTCACTGCCTTTTAAATTAAAGAAACGTATTTTAGATCAGGCAGTTGTTTTCTGGAGGTTCTTAATCTAAAGCATTTTATTGTCTTTTTTTTTAATGGCAGAAAATATGTTGAGCAAAATGAAAGTTCAAATACATAGCCTTAACTTAAAGAGAAATCAGTCTTTCAGATAACTTAAGTAATTGGAATTTTAACACTTTTGCTGGCAATATATTCCTATATCAAAAGAAATGTCCAAATACAAAGCTCATTCACTTTGAGATTAATTGATCATTTCACTCTTCAGATTGTTGAAATGTAAACTACTGGCCTCTACAAGCATGAACCTTGATTCTATTTCTGTGGCCATAACCAGCCACAGCATTGACAATGCACTGCAAAGGGAATCTATCAGTAATCCCTACCCTCCAGTGCCTTGCCAATAATATGTGGTAGCAAATTTGACAACTAGAAACAAGACTCCACCTGAAAGAGGGACTAGAACATATTGCAGTGGTTTTTAATCTGCCAGATGCGTAGTCTGAACTCCTGAACTCTCCTGATTTGTATCAGGAGATACAAATAAAACCCATAAATAAAACCCATGGATGAGTTGTGCCACTGCTCTGGCAGAGTTCCAATCTGCGGGACTCTGTGCTGTTCTTGTAATATTTGTTTTTTAAAGCCCTCACGCCATTAAAAAGTAACAAAAAACCCAAACAAATAAACAACAATAAAAAATATCCAAAGGAGTGAACCTCATTATAATACTTGGAGCAGGAACCATACCCATAGTTTTTCAAAGTTAGAGGCCTTGGCCAGTGATTTGAGATCAAGTTCCACCTCTGTTAAGAACACAAACCAGAAGACACTTTTAAAAGTCCCCAGACATAACGTAGACAGCACAGCACTCCTAACCAACAGCCAGACACGTGGCTCCAGCCGGCAGGTCTAATGAACAAGATTAGTACCTGTTTTATGAATTAAAATTTGAAGTAAAAAAATAGTGTTTCATTTTCTCAGCAACCTCAATCTAATTATTACCAGCAGGTTCAGTTGGCAGATTTCAGTATTTTTCCTCTTTTCATTTGTAACTGAAAGACTTCAGCCTCTTATTTATTTTCCTTTTCCTCTAATGCTGTTGTAGTTCCATGCCAGCTAGTTCTATTTTCTCCCCCCCCCCCCTTCCTTTTATAAGGTTTCATTTTCCAGTAAAATAAATATATAATGTATGAATTGCTATAAAAGCTCACACTTTCACATTTGTTTCTCTCCATTGTTAGCAATCCAAAGTAGCCACATGTTCACAGCATGTCCTGTCTGGCAGGAGCACCCGTTGCTTAATTTCCTACCACCACCCTCACAATCCTGGCAGGCTCTGACCAGTTAGATGCATTTGTTTTCCCTAATTGTTTGATGGCATTTTCAGAAAACCTTTTCACTGGGAAATGAGTGATCACAGGAGATTTCCCCAGACATAAGAAAGACTGATAGTCAGCAGGCTGAAGGAGGTCAAAGAGTGTTGTTGCAAGACGGTAATTAACTTGAAGATGTCTTCTTATTATTAACTGTTATTTAAACATCCTATTCATCTGATATTTTTTCTCCATGAATTCTCAAAGATATTGTTGCTCTCAAAGTTAGATCTGCAGCTCGAAAGACATTGAACTGTCAGTAGCTTCAGGGATCACTGACTTAGTGAGGGAATAAAGACCGGAAGAGTAAGTCTGCACACTCATTATTTGGAAGTTATGATTGCTAAGAGGTGGAACATAGAACACATTTCAGAATTCAATAATTCCAATAACGCAATAAAGCATTACCTACTAAAAACTTATTGACGAAAATGCCTCTGGGGAAATCCAAAGTATTTCCTACCATTTCATATCCTCCCTCCCCACTTTCAATGGGAAACTTTATGGGAGAAAGGATGCAATTAATACTACTGCAGAGACAGCTATCGGTCCTTTTTCTAGGAATACTCCCTCTATATTGTCACCGGATAATTTAATGATTGAATACGTTAAAGTGAGATAGCAATTCAAGGAAAGACACCAGATGCCTCTCTTTACTTCACCTTTAATTTTAACAGTTCGTACAGCTAGGTGAGAGTCTGGTAAACATTTAGTGCTGTAGATTCAGTTTTGTTTTCATAAACAGATTCTTTCATTTTGATGCAAGGTTTAATTGGTCTGTTACAGAATTATTTGTAAGGGGGGATTTGCATGGTGTAAAGAAATAATTTTTTTTCTTAAGGTGGAGGATCAAAAGAAGGGAGGATCAAGCCCATTTGGGCTTATTATCTGATTTTATTCTGATTTGAACAAAATTATCCTCCCCTAAATGCACTACCTTAGGAATGCAAAAAGGGAGTTAACTGATATTCCAAGAGTCACCATTTTATTTTGCTTAATGAATTTGCCAACAAATACTTAATCTGTGCATAAACTTTCTCCTTTTTTTTCCTGGCAGCCCTTTGTGCTTTGATGAGCAGGACAGAATCAGAGCCGAACAGATTCTTTTTCATCCCACGCATTTTTGCCCCACATCTTAATCTTCTTCCATGAATACTAAACATATATGTCTAGGCAAGAAAAGAAGCAAGGAAATGGCTAATCACCTTTACTGTCTCTGGCCAGCAATATCCTACAAGCAGGATCTAACCTTTAGTCTGTAGTTCCCTCTCATGATTTGTGAGTTTTCCTTTTATGCTTTCCTAGTTACGATTCTGTCAGTGGTATGTGAAGCATGCAATGTACCCTTTGTCTTTAATAGAAAAATTTGGGGTAATCATAAATGTAAAGCATGTTAACTGATTTGATATGAATGAGTTTAGCATGAAGTGGTGCAACTACAGTCAGAGTATCTGACTACAGAAACAAAGCTATCTTACAAAATCGGTAGGTGAGAATTTAAATGTCTTCTTGAAAAGAGAAAAGGAAAGTAAGGAAAACAACAGCAACAAAATGCACACTTAAATGATCCATTATTCATGCCCTAATCCAGTTTATGACATTATCTTGAGGAAAAAAAAATCATTATTTCATAAATTTTCTTCATTTCACTCAAAGCCTTGAGCATTTTTTAGCTTTTACTTGTACTTTCAGTCCTTTGTGATTTCAAAAGGCACAGACAGGAGAAACTAGATTTCAGTTTTGTTTTTAGCATCAAAGAAATATAATCTCAGCAAAGAAAAAGGTGCAAGTGACATATCTATGTGGCAAAACTCCAAGCACAGATGTTCCCCATGCAATGGTGCAGTCACTGAGCTACTTCACTGCGGGGTCAGTGACAAATGTTTTGTGATTTTTAACAGTCTTTCCCTCAAATTACTTTCCATGGTATACTTCTGTATTGATGATCTTGCTTCAAAAATTTTTTCCTACCTACCTGGAAATATATAAACAAATAATAATAAATCAAAACAACAAAAAATGCTAGTACACATTCTGCTCTATGTGTAACCAAGTAAATCAGTTTTTACATATTAACATTATTACAGTAACAGTCAAAAGCCTCACAGTTGCAGCTGCTGTTGCTCTTCACCCTTTAGAGATACCCAGAGGGAGGCTACTTTGGCTATGCAAAGTTCAGCATGGAAAAGAGAAAACACATATAAAAGGAGAGGAAAAATGATTCTTTCCAATAGCTTCAGTAATTTGCACTATTTCTTTTTTTTCCCTCAGAAGAAGTAAAATTGGGTATTTAACAAATTGTAGGACAGACGGGTGCTATCAAAATATGCATGTGGCTTATAAATGCTTTCTCATTTCATCAACACATTTGTCTAAACTTCACAACAAAGTGAATTGTATCAAAACTCACAATTATTATACATGGGTACAGACAAACACTGATTTAGCAGTAGGGTGAGATTAAACACGCAGAAATTGATTTTATCCACTTCCACTGATTGACTTTATCCACCTTCTACAAGGTTTCTACCTTGCTGTTTATGTCTAAAATCTTAATTTCTTCCCTTTGGTATTTATTATTATGTGACCCTATTATGGCAGCATTTTCCTCTCTTGGCTAAACTATTCTCTCCCACACGCTCATTTGAAGTCACCTAATACAAACTATGGGACAACTACCCAAATTAGCAACAAAATATATATACAGTAACAAACAGTGAGACATATGAAAGTCACATTTTGTTTTTTATTGCTTAACATGATTTTCAAATTTTGCTTTTCACAAATATTCGCACACAGTCATCTGGCACAAAACGGAGTCATGGCTTAAGTTTAAATAGCGAGTTAGCAAATGTGGCCTAACGCTGATGACTTATTTTTATGGACAGTCATGCTTTTTAAAGAGAATCATAAACTGAGTTATAGCTCTTCCACTACCTATGTTGCTAATAACATCATGTCTAGTGGCAGTGTTACTTTAGCGTGTGTCCATTCTCCCTGTCCATCAAAAGTGACACACGTGGAGTAATGCAAGTCTCTTAATTCTAACTGTAGTACTGAGGAACATGGAGGACTTCTCTGGGTATGACAGTTCATATTTTACTTCAGTCATCTTTCAGCCATTGGTTATTTGAAACGATATTGGAAAATGATATAGACTTTTGGTTCTAGCCAGAGCTCAAGATACAAATCTCTTTAAATGTTATCTATCAAGTTCCTTGCTCAGACTCACATTATCATATAAAAATGAATTATTAAAGTGAACAAGAAAATAAATTTAAATAAAACATAATAAAAGGAGAAGTTTGGATGAAACTGATTGCATCTTGGCCTATTCTGTGTACTCTTGCGTCCCAAATACACTCTCCAATACATTTTTCAATGCATTTAAATTTAATTTCTTGGGTACATTAATATTTTATAGATATGGTTTGTGACTGAGTGGGATTTGTTTGGGTTTTTGGGGTTTCTTTTTTTTTAGAAATGATTGAGTTCTTTATTTAAACTTCATGTTCTCATAATTCTGCTGACATGCCAAGAGTCTCCAAGGTCTGGACACCTATAAATTAGAATTTATTATTATTATGGTGATTACTAAATATATTGTGTAAAACCCTCTGGGTCATGGCTGCAATATAAAGTTTCAGTAGAAAGGAAATCAGTCTTTGATAGTGCTATCACTACAATGGAACAGATATGAACATACCTTTTCATGCACAGGAATACTAATAATACTTTACACTTAAACAACTTTTCCAATCTGATTATATCAAAGCACATTACTATCATAGATTGGATAATTTATGGAAGTTTTTCAAGTCTCTATTGAGGAGTATAACCTACAGCTAGTTTTTTGCTTAATCCCCTAAAATAAATTCTGAGAAGCATTAAGAAAAAAAAGGTTTTATCATGTTTATTTTATAGTTTGATTGCTTTTTACTTTCACTGATGTTTTATACTAAAAAAAATGCCCCCTTTTTCCACCTGGATAAAACAACAGAAAACCTTGGAAATTAAAAAGACTGTAAAGAATATAATTACAAATAATCACAAGAGAGACTAAAGTGCTCTTTGGAAGGAGATAGTGTATATTTTTTCAAATGAATAAAAAATAAATTGTCTGAGTTTTCTCATTAAGTTTACCTAACATATGTAATTATTATGATTGGTAACACATGGTATTCACAAATCAATTCAGTCTTGAAAATGTGTTTTTCCAGTGGGTGGCTATTTTTTGTTCATGTGTGAAGGATTTTATTCTTAACTGTATTCAAAAGTCTGTCTATGATACAGCTGGGTTTTCCCTATTGTTCTCGGGAACCATATCCCCAGCTCAAGCAGTTTTGTATTGCTCCACTGACTTTACCAGAGCTGTGCCAAATTACTCCAGCTGGTTCCTGGACCCTTACACTGAAAGGAAGCCATTGTCATTGCAAATCTGTGGTCTCAAAATTGAGGAAGATTTCATATTAATTTTGTTTCTAGATTAAGAACTATAGACATTGTTACAAAGACATCTTTACCTGGGAAAGATATTCTATAATGTCTGTCTGATGATTTAATCTTTCACAATCATTCTAGAATGGTCAGTGTTGTATAGGTTTTTAATAAGAAATGAGAATGTTCAATAGAACATTCAGTTTAACTCCGTATATTTACAGGATAGGTGCCAAAACCTTTCAGTTCAGAATTAATTCAAGACAAATGGAGTTTTCTATTGTTACAGTAAGAATAAAAAATTATCACAGGAGAACAAAGTTGTATATTTGACAATTGGACTGGTAGTCATTTAGTCCAAATTATCTAGCTCAAGTCAAATTCATGTTTACTTGTTATGGACGCTTTAAAGAACAACATGGACAGGAACACCAATTTTTTCCATCTATACTTCAAGAACTGGTGGTCAAAGCATGATCTCATGATTTTATGTAGAATGAGTCAAGTGTGGTTGCTAAAATGTTGCTATAAGGTAGGCTGGAGTGAGCCACTTCTGTGAAATTGATCTTGGAAACACTTTTATTCCGGAGAATACATGAAGATGCTTTCCGTACTTTAATTGGGAGTTAGGCTTTCTCATATTTATTGCAGAGTTAAAGTACAAATATTAGGCTGTAGGAGGAAAATACAATACTAAGAAAATCCCAACTCCCTATCTTTTTAAAGCAGGTTGCACAAGTCAGTAGGTCCTCTCACTTTTCAATCTGCAGTCTTAACAGTCTTCCTTCATTGCTTCATTGCAGATGCCTTGACTTCTAGGCTTTTATTCCTCTCAGCTTCTTTACTTATAAAATAAAATGAATGTTCACCTCAAATTCACATTGTGTTAATGTGCCCAATGGCTGGCAGCAGTCAGGCTGAGATATGTCTTGTAAACTTGTGCATAATCCCATCAGCTCAGACAATATAACAACCTCGAAACAAATCCATTTAATTAAAATGTGAATGAAAATGAATAGACTTTTGTAATCTTAAGTGTAAAAGTGTAGAGCCTTTCCCTTTTTCAATTCCACTTTTTTGAACTGGGGATTGCTGAGACTAGCAGAAGGAAGGAAGTTTTTCAAAAATATTTTGATAGTATTTAAAAGTATATAAAAGGACTAGTAATGAAATGGCATTATCTGAACTAGTCAGCATATCCTTCAGCCCATATACATCTTTTTGTTCAGATAATACTTCAGGAAAATGGGGTTTTAACCGTACATGTAAAGCTAACCTGACATGATTTTAATTCCTCCAGGCTTTCCCCTCAGAATAAAAATTGTAGGATCATTACACCTAAATCATTGGACAATTCAAGTCAGAAGAGCATTCAGGACATCTCTAGTCCAACGTCCTGCTCAGAGCAGGATCAGCTTTAAGGCCAGAAAACGCTGTCAGAGTCTTGAAACAAGCTTTCAGGTCTTGAAAAATTCTGAGGGAGAGCAGACAACCTCCTGGGCAACTTGCTCCAGAGCCTGACAGTCCTCAGGGTGAAACAGATTTTTCTTTAATGTTAAGGGAACAGAATCCATTAGATATTAAGACTCAGGGGATTTCTTCTCCACAATCTGGTTGCTGTTGTTCCCATTTGTAGGTCTGTCCAGTAACAAGGCTGAGCACACGTTTCCAAACTGCACATACAACTACAGAGACAGAAACACAGAAAACCACACAGAGTGTACATATGGCCAGCTGTAAGGCCAACACACACATATACAGGATCCTCACCCAGGAAAGTACTTAGGAACAGAGATTAATGAGAAGACAGGACAGACTGTAGTGATCATGCACAGGGCTTGGCCAGAACGGGTGCTCATCAGCAGCCTGTTAACATGTGATCATCCTTCTCCTGCACCCCCTTTTCATTACCCACTCTTCTTCCTTCCTGATCCACCTTGATACCTCTATTTTCTTGCTCTTGGCCCTTACTGTAAACATCCAATATGTTTTTCACAATCCTACAAATCCTCAAATATTCTGTAGGAAATGAAAGCCATGCTTTTCTTGTTTCCCTTGTTTTTACCAGTTATAAAGTTCTGTATGAACCTCCTCAAGGCTTTCAGTAGTTTTTTCAGTGTCTTGAGAGCTCTAGGCCCTGCTGTTTTTTCTGTTATCTACTGTTCTTTAGGATCTGTTTAGATGTTTAATGTATTACTTCCTCTGTCTCTAGTCCCAAACTGAATTCCCCATATCCTTACATTTCTATCCAGGTACAAGCTCTCCTGTTTCAATTTATGCTGTGTTGTGTCTTCCTCCCTCACACCATTGTGTGTCTCCATCTTCTTGATAGACTCCTTACAGATACTGGTGGCCTGGTTTTAGGTCCTGCCAAAGCCAGCTTCCCCTCCAGGCTGAGCCTGGACCCTTAACCTCACAGGGCAAATCCTCCAATGTCTGACCATCTTGGGGGCCTGTGCTGCATTTCCTGAAGTTTATCAATGATTTTATTATGTGTGGGGGACCCGAAAACGTACACGGTATTCTCAACATGGTCTAAGAAGTGCTGTGTAGATGGGGATAACCCCTTTCTTTAGTTGGCTGGCTGTGCTGTTGGCCAAAGATGTTGTCGGTCACCTTTACTGCCAGGGCACACTGCTGGTTCACTTTCAGTTTACTGTCTACTCATTTTTTTCAGTCGAGCTGCTTCTTCAGCCAGTCAAGCCTCAGGCAGCATCATTGTTCTTCCTTCTCATGGGCAGGATTTTGCCTTTGTCCTTGTCAAATTTCATGAGATTCCTCTTAGCTCACTTCTTGAGTTGATGTAGGTCCCCCTCGACAGCAGCCTTTCATTCATGTGTTACCAACTGGTCCCCAAGTCCTGGTCTCCCAGTCTTAAAACCAGGATACACTAGTTGCAGCAGATACAAAAGGATGTTAATTTGTTATTTAGAGAAGCACCGCTTTTTGAAATCATCATATCATTCTCTTTCTTTCTAGTTTTCAAGTAGCAAATACATAGCATGGTGAATTAGCTGACAAGATGGAAGTTCCTGGGATGCAGGGCTCTTTTAGTGCCTAGGATAAGGACTTCTCTGGTGTTTAAAAAAATAACAATAAAACCCAACAAAACAAAAGATAATAAGTTAAGTGGACTAGAAATGCTGTTCACTAACCATGTGTACTGTATGTTTTCCCTTCTGTTACTTGAAATAGTCTGAAGATTATTTTTCTGGAGGGTTTCTTTATAAAATGTGGCCTAAAACTTGGCAATCAAGGTTACTATTCCATATCAGCTTTCTAAAAATACAATGGTTGCAATTATATTTCATTATAGCAAGAATATCTATTGTTAATCTATTAAATCTTTTATTGCAAGGTAAAAAATAGGAAGTATATAACAAATAGTACATAAACTTCCAGGGTAACAATCAGTAAATTTTAAGAATTGTTAAGTAACTACACATGCAACCATGCATTTATCTATTCTCAAATAATAATTCTGATCTTCAGCTCTTATATAGACCAAACTCACTGTGACTTCAGGAGAAACTTGAAGATAGACTGCTTAGAACATTTTGATTTGATGAAAAAGATCAAACAGAAAACGTGCTTAAAAGTAGCATGTGGGTTGGCATGGAAACCAGGGCTATTAATCAGAAAAAAATGTGAATCAGACAGTACAAGTGTCAACTTCTCTTAAAATATACAAGCATACTATAAACCCAAACTTATATTTTAAAAAATTATATAAAAATACTGAATATGCAAAAAAACCATACCCCCCAGAGAGATTACTGTATTTGATATGAAGGAAATGAAGTATCATTGACTAATTCTACCTCTAGGGGGTCACAGAAATAGTGACATTGATTCATATCATCTGTGTTGATGTTTTCAGGATTTTAGCCAACTAAGTTCTTTTGAGGAAATCCTTTAAAGATTGATTCTAAACTCATCAAGTTTAGATAGGAACCATGTGACATCTCATCTGAATCTTCAGAGATCGGATGAGCTTGAGGGCTATCAGTCACATCTTCTGTGATCAAGCAGCAAGTCCTATAGGAAACTGGCCAAAAAAAAATTAAAATAAATAGGATTGAGGCATCTAAAAGAGAATTTTCACGTTTTCTTCCATTTTTTTAGTAACTTGATGTGCAGTCAGCACTAGATCATTTTGTTAGTTTCCCCGCCTGTAAAGCTGAGGACAAGTCTCCCTAAATACCTCTTTATGCATGTGTGTGCCAAGATGTATTGGTGTATAAATAAATAGGTCTTTGAAGCATTTACATTGCATAGGTACTAGGCATTCCTGGCTCTCTTGGGTTGGTTTTGCAGAGAACATGCATGCCTTTGCAGCCATGTGCCATGATTTTCTGTGTCAAGCTGAAACAGTATGTGCTGTCTTTTTGACATCCTGTATCAGAACAGCAAATTGTTTCATTAAGTGCCACTTGTTCAGTAAGTGTAAGAGAATTAAAGCCAAAGAAGATGAATCATATATGAGGGCAGAGATCAAGGAGCTGTTTATTTTACAAATGTCACTAATAGGCATATTTTTTCTTTAAATCAAAGAAATGTTTGACTCATATCAATGGAAGGATCAGTATAATAAAAGGGCATCTGCACTTTTCAAGGCTTTGTGTATATAATTGATTTTCAAAAGAAATTTCATCAGTATTTCATTCATTACTTCTGCACTACAATATTTCTTAAGTGTCGGTGGTTTGCAACTGTAATTGTCAAGAGTATGATTCATAAATATGAGTTATTTTAAATAGAAAAAGAAGGGTCAAGGAACTGCTTATCTGTGGTTCAACTTGGTAGGACTGTTTTAAATTATTCAGCAACGTTTATAATCGAAGCAAAAGACTGCAAGTTAAACTTGAAAAAGCATCAAATAAACCACTAAGTGCTGTCTCTTTTATGTATTTATTTGAATTCACAGAATATTTAATATAATAATTACTATGTGAATTCATATCTACATTATGTGGAAACCCTGTAAAAACTGCATTCATAATGACTCTAAATGACCATGTTTATATATTTATAGTCCGTGCCTATCTTGGTTGATGTAGCAGAGTGAGTCAAGGTAATAGCTACTGAATCCTCTGCTTTGGAAATCATTCTAGACATTTCAGCATACTTTACATATATGTTATATGTTAGACTTACATTCTATATATATTATGCCTGACAAAGGTGGAAGAAAGAGGAATTAGTATTTTTCTTTAAGTTTTACAGCTAGTTTAGGCTTGCAGCATCAGTGGCCATTTATCTTGCAATTTAAGGATATATATGGCTTATCTTCTAAGTTTTTTCAACACTAGTGCAGGTGGGAATTAATTTCTAAACATATCAAATGTTAAAAAATTCTTTGAACATTTTAGACAATGTTAATTATTTTGCTTTTGACTTTATAAAAGATATATCAGTGTGAAGAAACATAAAGGAGAGCTCATCACTAACTTTAGAGAATTTATTGCATCAAAGCTGAAATTCATATCTAATCCATTCCTAATTTATAACAATGTAAATAGATAAGTAGAAATGAAAAGAAACAGCAATGTAATGGGAAAAAAAAAGACTGGATGAGAAAATTCAGGAGGATGACTAGTCCAATCAATTCTAAGACATGAGCTTCCTTCCATTCCATTGCCACTGTACTACTGGGGGGTTAATCTCTGTGTGCAGCTAAAATGAACAAATATTATCTGTAATTAGCCACAAGGGTAGCTGCACTCATAAATAAAAGAGGACACACAGGCTCTGATTTATTACAAAAAAACCCAGACATTGTTTGAGAATGATATATTAAAATAAAAGGCCAAGCAAAATCTCTGACCGTTTATGCTCATCACTTTGAGAAATAAATGCTGGAATATACATTCAATAATACAGAATTATTGAAAATGCTGAGTATGATGGTTTGGTAGTAGCAAAGCTTACCTTTAAACTTAAAATCAGGAAAGAGATCTTTGGGGTGCATCCCTACCCAAGTCCTTCTGTCTTAAAGCAGTGTAAAAAATTACTCGGGCAATAAAGTTGCTTGTAAGGAAACATAATTTCTTTCCTGACTGTTAGTCCTCCCATTCTGTTACCCCAGGATGAAACCAGCCTTAAGTACTGCTTTTGCAAGGCAAAATTTCAGAATGTTGCCAACAGAAAGAACATAGTTTTGGGTAAGGAAGCAAATGATGTCTGCAAAAGATCTTGTTTCCAAGCAGATGTCAGTAATAAAAGAAAAGTGAAGTAGAGAAAATCTATGAGGCAGAGGCAAGAAGGTGTTACCGAGTTCAAAGATTTTTTCAAGTTTTTCACTACAGCTGCACTTCAGAGGGCCATTAGATCTTACCCTGAAAATCTGTGAGGTCTGTAGAAGTGATTCACCACAACACTAACCTCTGCTGTTCGGTTTATTCAGTTTATTGAAATTGACAGAGAAGACCTCTGTTAAAATAAAAAGAAGAGGGGAAAAAAAAAAAAAAAGAAGAATACGGAACAGCAATGAGGAAGATCTAGCACCTCAGGAAAACAGAATGAACAGGAAGGCAGAAGGGAATCTGTTATACCACTCAGGCAGCTGAACTTTGCCCCAACGATGGCGCACGTCAGAAATCTGCCACGCACATTTCCCGGTTTGCATTGTTCCGTGAATCCCAAAGCAGCTGCTGTGCCACTGAAGTCAGGAAAAGCCTCACCCAGCTTATTGTTTTGTACATTACAACAATAAATATTAATGATGTAAAATTAGAATTCTTCATGCCAGGGCCATCAGTCTGTCCCACGGCCAGGAGTTTATGCTGATCTTTGACTTCCACCTTACAGACTTAACCTTTAGGATTCCAGAGAAAAATGTCTATTATATTTATATTATATTATATTATATTATGTAATATAATAAGACAAAAATATCAAGGAGAGTCTGGATTTGTATCATCTAAAGGGATATCATGATAGAAAAGTAAGCAGAAAGGTAGCATAGTTTCTTGGACACGAAGCTTTCAAAGACGACTAAGCATTCTCCCTGTAAATGCAGTGTCACTGGAGAGTTTTAAGACATTTTAGTTCCCTTTGGTCTCAGAATGATTATGTAGAAATTTTATTAAAGTTTAAGGATTAAAGTTTGTGGACATTTTCCTGAAAAAGCAAATTAGCTCCTAGTCAAGACCCGACCCACCTTCTGTTGAATTAAGGGAAACATTCCCACTAACCTTAAAAAATTTGCATTAAATTGTGGCTTTATTTGAATGAAGTAACTAAAGAGGCTACTGAGATCTTGCATCTGTGCTCATTTTTGAGCAACTCCAAAATTTGGACATATTGTCCTGTGTTTTCAGAGAATCACAGAATAGTTGAGGTTAGAAGGGACCTCTGAAGATATCTAGTCCAAAACCTGCCTAATTCCTGTTTATCAGAGTAGATTTTAAAGATCAATTACTTACCCCTCAATGTACAACATAATGTCAGTTAAAAAGTTCTTTTGAGACAAGGTACCTAGAAGCACCATTTAAAACCAGATGTCATCTAAGGATTTTATCTGTAACGAGCACTACACTATTAATCACAATTAACATGTGATTTTCTCAGGCATCCCCTAGGAAAAAATCACTATTTAAACTTATTTATTTTTATAAATATATAAAATCCTGTCTCCTCCCAAAAAAACCCAAATTTATAGTTATAAATTACAATTAATGAGAGTGTTTCTCTGACGGTGTAAGAAAGAGAAAATATTAAAATACTCTGTACATAAATAGCAGTTTGTAAGACCTTGGTGACAGACATTGCAAAAAGCTTGTTCCACTGAACAGAAAGAAATAGTCCCAAATTTTTCCTTCCTTTGTTCATTAATTTTGAGATTTTTGTCGTTACGAGGTTTCTATTATTCTTGTCCATTTGGCAGACTTTCAGGAAGAAGACATTACTATTAATAGCAAAAGCTACAACAAAAGATCAGAAAAGAATGAGGAATTTAATAGACTAAAACTGCTGTGTTTATAATTAATTCAAAATCTTTCAGAAGGAGATCTCATACCACTGAAGTACTGGATATTAGATCTTTGAAAGGTATGTGGAAATCACCAAAGAAAGGAGAAAGTGAGGAAATCAGGTGCTGGAAACAGAATGTTTCTTCTCAAATAGTGAACATCAGGTTATTTTGATAATATATATTATTTTTTATATATAATATATTATTTGATAATATATATTATTATATATAGTAAGATATATATTATATACCCTGCACAGTTTCAGATTTTGTAAACATGCACAGAACTGTCAAGAATTTAAGGACTTGCACATATTTACTGCTATAAAGCATTAGAGTTTATGCTTTGTAGACACTGCAGTATTTTAGGAAAAATTAGTCAGCAAAAGATATCCAAAAGGAGCAACCTTTTCTGATTTTTTAGCAGCTAAAAGAAGGAGCAGACCATGAGTGAAAGATATCTGCAGATCTTCTGGAGAACTTCCTTCAAATATTAAATGCAATAAGCAATGTAGGGTAGATCATGGGAGTTTTTGTTATTCATTCAGCATGTTTTTACCCTTATCCACACAAGAACAAAATGAACTAGAGACCATGTGATAGCCAGCTCTCTTCTAAGACTTTCAGCATTTCCTGATGCTAGATATAAAATGTCTACCTTCTTTTCTGAATTTACTATAATTCTTTTTTTTACAAAGTTTCTTTAAAAAGCAGTGACTTGGATTTGCCTTACAGATGGAAATTGCAAGACAATCAGGCTGAAATAAAACACAGTATGCTTAGAGCAATTATGTAGCAACTACAACCCAATGGAAGAGTTAGATATCTTTATGACTTATTTTATGCACGAGGTCAGCCAAAATAATCATTCTG
>JAOTQQ010000041.1:43456943-43500447 GCA_026546715.1 Gallinago undulata | reverse complement strand
CAAAATAATCATTCTGGTCCTTTTGTTATTAAGATCTACCGTTCTACTTCATCTCCTTTGCTCTTTTATTGCTTTAAAATGAACTTGAAGCCTGATCTTAGAATCCTTATTTCCAAATGTTTTGTAGTTACTGACCTGGAACTGGCTCTGGCTGCCTTCTAAAGGTGGAAGGCTCCGCATGGCGTGCTGGTTTTAATGGTGGACCTCACTTGTACACCAGGGAAGTGGGGGCTTATCAGATCTTTGAACAATACGTATAAGTAACTGAAAATGCTACAGAAGTCTACTTTCAAGAGTTTCTGATATCATGCTCTTCATTATAGTTGCTCCCTAGAGTTGTTGTTCAGACCTTTAAAACTCTAGGAGTTTCATAACATTTAATTGTTATCTCTTAGTTTTATTCTGGCCTCTTTTTTTAGCATGGGAAGCCAGTATGCAGAATGCAGTATCCTTTCCACTGCATTCCCTCTGCACTAAAATATTCTAATTTGAAGAAAGGAACTAAAATTTTTTTCCTCCTTAACTGCTATTTTTCCTCCTATAGCTTTGAAATTCTATGTAGTGGGACAGATAATTTAATCCTAGGTCACCCTTTTCAGATCACTTGAGCAGAAATTGTGACCTCTAGAATAGCTGGGACCATAGGAAGCTATTTATACCACACCATTAGGGTACAGAGATTTTTAAAATGAACGGGAGGCAAGGCCACAATGAACGCAACAACTTTACCTCACAAAGTAAGATGTGAAACTTAAATGACATGCAATACAGTTTCAGTTAAAGTCTGAGTTCATGCAAAGTTGAAATCCAGTGCTGTAGTTAGGCTTGCAAATTCCTAATGACTGAAACTGCCAAGATCCATCAAAAAATGTTGTTTTATTATAGAGGTTTGTGTTTTAGATATATCCAGCTGAATTATGGTCATTTAGAATTCACAGCTTTCTGGTGTAAAACTGGCACAGGAGTCCATTGCATAGCCAATATCATTGCATGTTAATTTTTTTTGTCAGTCAGTGTGTGAATTTGAGGAGCCCTTTCAACAAGAAGTGTCTGATTTGGCTTTAAAAAAAAAAACTGTGGATTATCTCAAGTTGATTCTTCCCTTTTAACTCTCCTCTCCCTTTGCCGGCACCTTGGGCCCCTCAGTTGCCAAACCGGACCTTTGACCTGTGTTTTAAAAACAAGAGTAGGTATTTCCTCTAAGGAAATGTCAGCAGCTCCATGTAAATCAGCCTGCCAGATGCAATGCCGTTCAGGGAATACTTGAGCAGGCAGCTTTCCCTCCGAGGCAGATAGACATCCTCTTAGCGATGTGACTCAAGGACAAAAGGACAAGGCGAGTGCGGTAACTCCAAATGCAATCTACCAGCAGTATAAAACCTTTTAATAGTTGGAAGCTGCTACTTGTCCTGGGGCAGTTTTGTCTCTTTTTCTAGTTGGCAAAATCCGTTGATAAGGCAGATAGCTTTGCTATCACGATTTCAAACTAACCAAGAAACTTGTAATAAAAGAGAATGTTAAAATTTTTTGTAGGGCTTATTCGATTATGTGTGACTGTGGTTAGTGCACCATGATGTGTGTCCTTTTTTTCCATCCCCCGAAGGGAGAAGAAGCAAGTATTCCATTCAGATAGATCACTGATTAATGTTCACGGCTCTCAGCATTTTCTGGCTTCAGGAGTTGTTTATTGAAAATATGTAGCTGAGTCTCAAAGCCAACAACATTCCCCCAGGGTGCCCATTAGGCAGAAGGGCAGCACTGTTGTAAACAATCTATTTCGTAAAGTCAAAGAATTTGATAGAAAAGACATCTAAGTAATATTTGGTAAATATTTCATATTTTGCAATGTGTAGCTTGCGGGGAGAGAGAAAAAACGGGAAGACAAAAATCTGAAGACTTACTCAAGGGAAAAAATATCTCTCTAATAATAATCTAATAATGTTTTTTTTACAAAGCGGATACATCCTAAAAGCCCTATCCATGCCAGCTGATATGACTGGGTTCCATAGGTTTGGATGGAGAAATAGCTACCAGGAAACAACAGGCCAAAGAGAGGAAAAGCGTGTTCTCGGAAGGTGGGGTGTGAAAGCTTCCCCATGACCAATAAAACTCAGGAGATTATTTCTTGTGCTGAAGACACAAGGACGAATAAAGCCAGGATAGGAAGAGCCTGATACACCTGTACGACGTCACGAGCACAGATGAGCACCCGCGGTGGCTCCCTACTCCATAACCAGTGGCTGCTGGACGCAGGTGAAGACTACAGGACTGATTACGTGTGTGTTGAACTAACAGGCGCCCGAGGGTCTCTCGTAACATCTCTGTAGAAGCCTCTGGCACATCACAGCCAGCCTCACTGCTTTAGGGGAGCACCCCACTGGGAATCACCCCCTTGGGGCTGCCCTCCCTGCTGCTTCTTCAGTCTGGTAGCTGGGAATGAGCGTACGAGGGTGCAAGGGAACTATGTGAGTACATAAGCGTGCTGTGTTATCAGCTCTTAAGAGTAACAGCTTGATTCTATTATTAATAACAGCTTAATGAAAAAATGAAGGTGTTCTAAGAAACATTGGCTGGGATCTTTCGCCCCGAATCCCCTATCAGACAGGGGAATTTACAACCGGTATGTGCTCTAAAGAAATGCAGCAACATCAGGGCACAGGGTGCAATATACAAACTCTGGGTCTGCAAAAATTAGGCAAGCAAAGGTGCTTTGAGAAGCAGATAGGGGTAAATAGCTGTACTTTATTTGCAAGAACAGTAGGCTCCCTGAAACTAGCATATTTCTTTCTTAAAATGTGTAAATATTACCTAATATCTGATCATATCTTTCTCTTTCATCCTTTGAATGTCATTTTCTTTGAAAATTCTGAAAGTAGAGAGCTTGTCTTCGTAAGTGCTTGCACAGAACTTATCTCCACCATGTAAAATAAGTGAGATTATTAACTGAGATTATTAAATAATATAATAATAATAATATCTGATTGAAATAGATGAGAACTGGAAGTTTTGAACAGAAATGTGTGGGCATCCAGCTTCAATTTTGCATCACATTAAAGGATTAAAATTGAATTTTATAGGATCCATGTTTCTCCCGTTAGTTTTATCTCTCTTTTTCATAGGTAGAGCTCATCAAAGTACATCAAATACTCATTCATTAAGGAGAATAATTTGTTGTAAACAACTGCAGCTTTAGAAATATCTCTCTCTAAGAATAATGATTACGTTGTAGAGATATAACGTGGTTGTGTTTCTATTTGTTTTTAAATTCTTCGGTAGCCAGTTCTGATTTGATCAAACACACCAGTGTGAAACACTCTGATTTTATGTGTAGTGTGATTGACTTTTTTTTGATTGTTGTTGCTGTTCCCTATTATGTTGTTTCTAAGCAGAAAAATAATGAATGACATTTGTAAAAAATTAACACGTCTTTAAGCTTATAATAATATATTAGCAAACTTTCAACATCCATAGTAATAATTGTTTTAATGATTAGAGCTAAGTAAAATTAGCATGCATCCACCTGCTTTAGCTTGGCATTATTGTTTACTAAAACGTGCACACAGCTTTCCTTTTACTTTCAAATTCTATTTTCAAAATGTTCTAATGAACTTTATTTCCTCTGCTCTCAAATTAAAAAAAAAGATACCAAAACAATAATAAAACCTTTAGATGCATCTAAAACTCTGAAAATGTTCTGTAAATTAATTGTCAAATTTATTAAACTCTCAGATAATGAGTTTAATTTCAATTTTAGAATTAAATCTAAAATCAGTGGTTTCTCATAGTTTCAAATTTCATTGCAAATTCAAGATATTTCAAATTACAAAGTATCATATATTCAAAACTTACAATTGTTGCTATGGTTTTTTTATACATTAATGTTGTATCTGAAATTTAGATACAATTCTCAGAGTGTTCATATTTAACTGGACTTCATATTTTCCATGCAACAATATGAATTAAAACAACAGTCAGTAGAGACTATTCATAAAGAAAAGAAGTATTAATCTCCAGCCAACCAGTACTGGTGGTGACATCACTCAAGAAGCACCACAAATGGGCTGGAGAAGGGACTTGAGACTTTTATATCCCAAATGTGTGCCAAATACGGTCTGGACTTGGTCTCAGACCAGAATTTCCATTCTGGACCTTAGACTATGTTTTTGCAGTCATCACTGTGCAGATCACAGTCTTACTGGACAATCCTAAACTCTCTCTACTCCACTAATCCAAACAAAGGGCCAAGACACATGTTCAGACATTGGTCTTGCTTTTTGCCCACATGCTCTTTTGGATGGTTTGAGTTTCTGGCAACCAGAACAATCGCAGGAAATGCCTGGACACCAGGAACTGTTCTCATAAAAACTAGAGATGAGGCAAGTGAGTCCAGGAGGCTGCTGTCTGTGACATACGCTTCCTAGGAGAGACAAAAAAAAATAAAGCCCTGGAGCATTTTATCTGCTACCATAGACATAGGCGATGTGATACAAATTTGGTCCATATCACCAGGGCATTTCTAGCAAATTACTAGGAGCACACTGAACAGAGTTGATGCCAGATTTATGATTTTATGCCATTTTTCTAACAGCTCGGGCAGGACAGTCGGTATCTAATCCAATACAGGCTTTAAAAGAATAATGACCTTAAAAATGTTTGAAACGCAATCAATAGAGCCAGTTTGCACCAGTTAGTATTCTGTCACACAGAAAGATCACTTCTTATCCAATACTAAATATTCTAAGAGTAGGGTGTTGGGGTGTTTTGTAAACTCATAGCCTTAAAACTTTTTCTCAGTGAATATTTTGTGTGTATAAATTCTGGGTTTCATTTGCTCTCTTCCTGTCCTATTTTCCAGTTATACTATTACAATCATTTAATCCAACTGGAAAAATGTACACAATAGCAACCACAGAGTTTTCTACTGCAGTACAAAGAATTTTCCAGCTGGACAGATGGATGACCTGTGGTAATTATAATGTACTATACATGTAAAAAAAAAAAAAAAAAAGAAAGAAAGAAAAATTGTATAAACCAGGGCACTAGCAACATTTTTATAAACTGAATTTTTCTGAAAGTATAGGTCTATTGTAAGTATATCAGTATTCATAAAACCACCCATGTCTTATGTAGGTGGATTTTGATTATATTTTCTCATTCCAATATTCCAATTTACTCTCAAATAAATAACCATGCATAAAGGTAGGAGCCGTGAAAAGAGACTCCCCACCACTTCAACCCAGAGTCACCAATGGCTTTTAGTCTCTAAATATGTATTTTATTAGAACATTCAAATAATAACCTAAAAATGAAATAATTCTTTCAGCTGGAAAAAAGTCAGCACTATTAAGCAAGAGGGATTGAACTCAAGATACAGCAGCAGACTTGCCTCTGTCCATCTGCACCTTCAAAATAAGTATCCATACAACAAACTTGGAAAGGCAGAATGTTTCTTGAGGAAGAAAGTACTGAGTAGGTGGGTTTTCATCCAATGACTTACCCAAGTTTTCAAGCAAATTCCTAAATAGACCACTTAGAATCTACTTTGAAGGTAGCAATATAATAAATAACTGTGGGAAGCATCACATCTTTTAAGTCATTCTTGTTTCATTAATTCCTGAATCTCAAGGATATGACTAATAACCAAATGTGAAAAGAATTCTTAGGTGACTGTGGCTGATAACTTTATGTTTAGAAATTGGCAATGCTTCTTCTCAATCTAATGATAAATAAGTTGAAGTGTCAAAGAGAAAGCATATACAAGATTTGTTATTATTATTTCAAACTATATTAGTTCAGCTTTCAGTATGTCTTCATCCAAGAAAAAAAAATCTTTTTTTGGTTAGTGTTGTGGTTTTGCCTCAAACCAGGACAGTTAAATTAAAATCCACACCTCAACAAATATAAAATTAACCGAATGAGGTGACATAAGACACATGGGAATTATTAGATGCCTTTATTAGAAGTTACCACAGAAACTTAACTGCAAGGTGCAGAAAAGATGAGGTACTTACCAATACATTTGAACCAGTGAATGATAGTTGGACAAATTCATGTGCCAATTTCTGTAAGAATCTGTTTACTTTTTCTGCTGCTTCTGAATTAGTACAATGAGCATCTTGGGCCTCATCTCTGGTGCTTGTTGACACAAGTGTCAGTGTTCCATGAAAAGGTATGGTTGATGTGAAACATTTGTCTTTTCTACTTTGTTTTGATATTTCTACTGATCTGGTTCATGCTTCATAATGTAATTAGAAATCTGAAATAACTATAAGAGATACACGAATGAGGAGTAACTACAGCAAATTACTCTCCTTGCTTCATGTATTCTGAATATGATTGTTTCCACCAGCTGGTAAAGAAAGCGGTGGTTAATTTACCCATCACTTACGTCCTGTTCCAATGCACATTGAGGTCAGGTGAAAGACAAAAAAGAAGATGGTTGCTATTCTAGCACACATTTAAAGTAACAAGACTCACTGTATTTACCGTTTTTCTTTTTTTCTTGAAGTACAAGCTCCTAGAATCAGATGATTTTTTGGTAAAGATGTTTTAATTAAAAAGCAAACAAGCAAAAAAAGACAAAACCAAACCAAAACAAAAATCTCCTCCATGTATGTAAAAGTAATAAAGGCTAAAAAATTAGACAGATGATGCCCCTAATTAATGTCTCTAAGGACATTAATTTTAAGCCAGTCTTTTGGGATTAGAAAATTGTTGAACACTTGAAGTTGTAATTACAGAGTATGTATTTTAAGGAACCGAATCTACACTTTTTGTCCCTTCTCAGTTTCCATAACATTTGTGCAGTTTGCAGTCATTGTTATATAGAGACTGATGTAGCCAGTGATGACTGGCTCAGTATCCCCTTTCCAATCAGCTGACCCAAACAGTTTTATGCCTTTAAGATATTTAATTTAATGTAGTCATTAATTCATGAAGTACAATATTTAACTAAATCTCCATTTCTAAATAAACACTAAGATTTAGTGTTTATTTATATAAGTAAACCAAGTTAGTAACAAATCTATGATTTCTGCAGGATTTTTTGTCTCAATGGAAGCCACCGTTTCAGCATGACAGTTTCAGAACACAGAGTTTGAATAAAAAAGATGTGTTGTAATGACCTGTGCAAACCACTGTCGGTGGCCAAATCCCAGGTACAATGGGAAGTGGTAGGCATGTTGTCGGCGATTTGGCAAATCCAAGGGAGGATGAGCACCACCCCTCAAATGGAAAATTTAGGGATATCTTATCTGGATATTTTGGTAAGGACTAGTGGCTTCACTCAGGAGGCATCATTAAAATTGTACAAGTCTTCTATACCCACATCATGTTTTCCTGAACATTGCTGTTCTGCTGCAGATTAATTCAGCCAAATGGAATATAAATTATTTCACTGACATATGTACTAACTTCAAACAAGTAGCTGTGCGGGAGGACAAGACAGTTGCATGTATTAATAATATATAAAAAAATAATATTATGTTATTAAAGAACTCTTTATCATGAAATACAATGTGGCACCCAATTACTGTTTGGTTTTTTTTTCTGTGTCCACTTACCATCAAAAGTTTTTCAGAGGCATTAAATTATTTGTTAGAAACATTTCTGCTGAGCTTTGCTGAGAATTCTTAAGAAGGAGATAGGGTTAAGGAGTATTTTTATTTTTTCCTAATTGTTATCTTCTGATAGGTCTAACTTTTATCTCCTCCATCTACTTGATATCTTTTTTAATTAAGAATAACTATTTCTCAGTTAATTGTCCTGGGAAAACTTTACATTTGATGAAAGAAACCCTATCTTCATACTGCTATTAAAGCACTTTGATTAAGATCATCAGACAAGGGTAGTTTTATCATCTCTGTTGAAACTTTTCTTCTAGTTTACACAAGGTAAGGGAAACATTTTTTTGTTTTCTTTTAAATAGGAATTTGAATTGCTGTACTGCTGTAGGGTATGGTTTAATGATGTTGTTCATCATGTTCACTTTTTATTTGCAACAGAAGTTTGCAAATTTACAATTACATACACAATGATTTATGAAATTATATTTAAATGCACCCCTAATTACTCTATGTTAACAGCTAATGTAAATTATTGGGAGGCTCAACCTGAAATAATAATACATACCCTACATTTCTGAAGTATATAAACAACATTTAAATTTCTGAGGGGAAATTAAAATATTTAGAATTAAACGTCATATCCATTTTGAAACAGACCCACTTTTTAGAACAAAAGATCTAAATGTTTCATGTAGAAAATTTTGAAATGAGACAATTCTACAGTTTTTTGAATTGTTTATTTGAAAATAAAAGTAATATTAATTCAATGCAAATTCACAAATACATTATCCATCTGTGAAATGACTTTCAGTGAAAATTATTTTTACTAGGAAAAAAGCCACTTCTGTCTTCTAGTGACTTATTTTGTCTTTTTCTGCTCTGTATTGATATGTTTTATTCTGTAAGTGACATTATAAGTAGAATAGGACAATTAATTATGTGGACATATTGGACTGTTATTAGTTCATGTTTCCTGTGAACTTCGACCTTTTTGAAAAAAAAAATTACAGAGGGGAGAGGTAGGTGCTATTATCTCAGTGGGCAGTGGAGGATTCAAATTTACTAACGACATAGAGATAATGCTTTTCCATTTTCATGTATCCAAGCAGTCTGTGGCCTAGATGGTGATACACTGAAAAGATGAGAGAAATAGTATAACAGGTCTGAACAGAGATAAAATGTGCATAAGTACTAGTATGTTTGTGCAATGGCAGAGAATGGTTTGTGCTATTACTTAAGTAGGAATATATTTACGAATGTATAAATGTTTGCTCTTCTCATTAATCTCTACACTCTTAATGCAGTCTACGTACTGTTAGTGAAACACTTGGTAATTCGTATTACTTAGTTTTTTCAGGTTTAAATTCATTTCATTCAATGGTGTCTTGTCATTGCATATTTTTCCCTCTGAATTTGTTCAGTATGTTAGTCATTAATTCTCTCTCTGAAAAATAATCCTGCAAAACTGTACAGTTGTAAATATGACAATCGTGTCTTAACTGTGTTTCTGGCTTAATGTTCATAACATCATAGAAATAAGAAATTATAGGAAATATAACTACATAACATCCCCTTAAATTCACAGAGATGTGTTAAGAAATTTAAAACATTTAATGGGCTGACAAGCCATAAAACTTGAGTACATTTTAACAATTTGTTTCCTGGAAACTTTGTGGTCAGAGTTGTTAAAAACTAATAGATTTGAGTAGGGACAGGCAAAACTAGCTGCTAGGATAAAACAACAAGGAGCCACTGAAAACTAAAATCCAACATATAAAATCTGAAGAGTTACCTAATGGACAGAGGTTGCTATTGTTCTGGCTTATGCCTCCTAGATATATTTCACATCTGGCATGCAACTGTATTTTCAGCTTGCTTGTTTTTGAAACGTAAAACTGAATTGAATAGTAATTAGGATAGAGTCGTGTGTGTGCCTGGCAAAGGTTTCTACAACTGAAATATCTGGCCCATACAGCACAGATCTGCTTTGTAGAGATAAGATAAATTTATTTCAATATATTTTGATTATTTATAATCAGGAGCAACATGCTCAGAAGTGTATTTGCATAAAAGAGAGCTGAGTTTCTTTCCATGTTCCTTAGACAAAGCCAGAATGCTTCCCTACCAAATATGAACATCCTTTCTGCACCAAACGTATTTTGCATAATTACTTTTTGTTGGTAAAATACAAATTCATATGTACTGAAATTACATGACTTAACTTATTCACCAGACCTGTCATCATTTCCCAGATTAACCAATACACGTATGCCTTTGTTTGATTTGTAAGAAAAGGTAGCTTCATATGCTAGATCTATTAGCTAACACCAACCCATGGTTTATTTTGAAGAAGTTAAGAGATTTAGATGATACCTTCATATTTTGAAGACAGATTATGCCGCCTTCTAGGTTTAAGGAAAAGACATACTTGATGGAAGTAAGAACCAACAAGGAAGTTCTGAAATTTCACTATGTCAAGAGATACCACTCCAAATTGAGTATAATGAAGCAGGGGAAGAAGCTGAGTAGACAAAATGTTTTATTTTTTTAATGTTGGGCTACTCAATCAAATTCCCCAAGGTAAGATTTTGTTGATACAGCAACAACTATAACGTATAAATCACCAGGAATAAAATGAAACTCAAGTATAAAACCACAGCCTGAAATCTTGATCACAGAAGCTTCACTGTGAATATTACAAAGGTAAGGGCAAAAAAAAGAAAAATTTTTTTTTTGAGACAATATTCAGAAACTGAGTGAAAACAGAAGGGATGATTCTGTTGTCGCTTCTGTGTTCTTACTGATATTTTCTTTAATTTGTATCTAGAGAAAAGAAATATTCTATCCTTTACTTGTCATACTTCAAAAATAAGTAACACAGTGAAAATAAGTATTGTATTATCTAGCATGTTTCCATGTCCCTAGTTCTGAGATAAAAAACAGATGCCAATTTCAAGCTAATTCATGAAGTACTTAATATTTAGCTTTAATAGTAATCAGAAAAGTAATTTTAAAACTTCCTGTTTTCTATTTCATTTAATATACATTCTTTTTTTTTTCATCATTTTCTGTGGAAGAAATTTAACTACTGTTTGTGCTGATCAAGACTGGGAATCAAAGGAGAAGAACCAGGTGAGAAACAGAAATAAAAATCCTTCCTTCACTTCTTACAGTAAATTTAAAGAAACGTAGGAAGATAGAGAGTCTAGTAAATAATTTATGGAAAATAACTAAATTCTACTACAAAGCTACATGGTACCAAGATTCCAAGATCTTAATTTCTAGATTAAAAACTGTGGAATTAGGTCTGTAGTCCATTAAACAATATCTACGATTTCAAAAGATAGATGTATCTGTCACTAAGTGTGTGTCTGTCAGTGCTCTTAGAACTCTTAAATGTTTCTGGTCAGGAATTCTTTTAATAAAGTTCAAAATTAATAAAAAAGATTGTGCTAATTCAGTGATGTCAGGCAGCTGTCCCTTGGAAAGTATAGCACTGAGTTTTAAAAAGTAGAAAAACAGTCAATACATTAAAAGCCATTTAACTGATGGTGTGATTCAGAGGTTTCAAATAGAGAATACCTATGAAGAAGCTGTGTCTGTGCCTAACCTATAACTGGAATGATAAGAGAACAGCCCTACAGTCATCTAGAGTCTTTGGCAATATCCTGCTGTATGTCTGTATAACACTGGAAGACTTTGCTGTCAACTCTCTATCAAGTTTTTCATTGCCAAAAGAAATAGTGAAAGACTAGTAGAACTATGCTTCCCTAATTAATGGAATTTATTTCCATACCAAGACATACCTAAAATACCTTGATATTTTTCACATGATGATCAATATTATGGTCTATAATACTGAATTTTTGGCACATAAGGAAAAGTTGGTATGAAATTAAGAAATGTTTGTAAAACAAAATAGAAAAAAAAAAAACAAAACAAAACAAAACCCAAACTACAAAACCAGATACTCAACCCCTTCCTCAGAAGGTAAACAACAAAACCCAAATAGACCATAGCAGCATTCAAAAGTAAGATAGTACAGCAGTTTCCAGGTGCTGCACCATCTGAAAGCCACTATCAATACAAATGCTAACATCTGCTGGCAAGAATAACTTGCCAGCTTCTAGGCATACAAACATGAAATTTGGATAAATGAAAATATGTAGAACTATGCTAAGAAAGCCAAAGTAAACATCAGTTCCCCAACAACACCCCCAGAAAAAGGAGAAATAAACAGGCCAAAAAAATAAAAAGCTGCCTGACAAGAGGGAATATGTAATAGCACCAAAGAGACAGAAACAGCTGCCGCGAGAAGTGATAGTCAAACACTTCATCAACACAACAAGATTCTAAGGGGCATATTTACATTAGCTAAAGGGTGTATTAGTTTAAAAAACAACAACAAACAACACAAAAACGCCAAAATAACTAAACCAAAAAAATATCCAAAAAACTAACAATAGAGAAAGACTGCAAAGGCTTTTTACAGTCATCGGCGTTCACTTTCAAAGCTGTGTTCCCAGCCTAACCTCCTCTTGTTTCTGACTTTTCTTCTACAGAGTAAATGACTGTCTTCTCTGATACCTCCGCAGTCCATCTCCCTGGCCTACATGAGACAACTGAAATAAAGCACTTTTGTGCTCAGTACCATCCTTTGCTCAAATATGGAGGAACTCTGTGTAAGTGCTGTGAAAAAATTTTCTTTTGCTTTCTTATTGCCCAGGATGGGATCAAACTGTATCAACAGTATTCTTGACAGACACTATACTGTTTTTCTTAAAGATCATTGACGTTGTGGTATTAACAACACCCGTATGTAATCAGTTCAATGCTCCATTTAGTTTACTAGACAGGGAATGTACTATTCATTTTTGTTCACACTTTTCTGTCCTGAAAATTTTTATTATTAGCTTTCTTGAAACACGTGAAAATATTTTTTCAATCTTTTGACAACTGCCATGTTTGCTAAGCTTCTCATTTTTTGTTTGTTGTTTTTTTTTTCCCTCTATATTATCTCAGCTTGATGCGTATCATTCTTGCAATGCAGTGTTCAGAAGTGGGCATGGTAACAATGCTGAACAGTGTGATTTTTACCCCTACTTTTCTTGCTTTACCTCTGTTTTTCTTTTTGTATATTCCAGTGTGAAGTTTACCCATTTCACAACAGCGGGGACTTTGCTGCTTTTTCTTCATTCGGTTATCTAGTTCATAATCTAACAAACAGAAGAACTTCTTCCTTCATTTTATAGTTGGCTGTTCTTCCCAAGCTGTTGTCTCTGCATTTTATTAATTTTTTCAACCATTTTCAAACCATTTCAGTAAATATAGGTTGAATTTTAATCCCACTCTGGTGCTTTTACATACCCTCACAGTTTCTTATCTGCAAAGGCAATAAACCTGGCCTCTATTGCATCATCTAATTCTTCAGTGAAAATACTGAATACAACTGGATCCAGAACTGACCTTGTACCACCCCTATACATACCCATGCTGGAATGAAATAGCTTTTTACCCCTTCTGTTTCTTTCTTGTTGATTTTCTTACAGAGCTAAAATATAGGGTCCATATGATTTATCAACAATAAACTAATGTATTTAGATAGATTTTCCTGACAATAGAGTTCAAAATAAGAGCTCAGGAAAACAAAGACAAAAGGACTATCCAACAGACTACTTAACAGGATAGAAGGCAGATAATAAAGGAGAAATTTAATAAATTTTCACAGTTCTGAATTAGATATATAAAGCAAGTGAATTCTCACACTTTGTCAATAAAACACAGGCCAATAGAAATCTACAGAAAGAAGTAAATTGTGAAAGTTGGAAAGTTAATATTATCCAGTTTAAATAAAATTCATGTCAAAATAAGAACTTCAAGCCCTACACCTTTCTTCCTCAAATATTAATTCCACTATATTGTATAGTTCTGAAAGCTACAAGTTTTCCAAAGATAAGTAGAGAGATGTCTATAAACAGCTGTGAAAGTAGATACCCCCTAGAAAAGAGTCATGAATTAATAACAGCTGCTGAGAATACGTCAAAGAGTTTTGCAATCCTTCTCTTTACTGTTGTTCAGAATAAGAGATGGAAATATTTAGAATGTGTGTTAAGAGCAAATTTATAGAATTTGTTATAACAGGTGTAACTTTGGGCAGCTGCAGAAAGAAATAAAACTATCCTTTTAAGGTCTTCTTTACTGTAATTTGGTTGTGTTTTAATAGAATCTAGATATGTTATTTATACATAGACACAAACATACACAGAGGAATTTTGTTGGGAGCAGAGGAAACTTTGAAAAGAACAAAGGAAGAAACAAGCCTAAATCCTTCCCTTCACAGCAGGGTCTTGCCAAGGGACTAGCTTCGTTCCTCCCATGATCTTACAGCTCAAGAACAGTACACTTTTTAGCTCCTTGTGTCTCATAAGAAAAGGTGTGCCATCAGAGAAAAGTAGGACCTGATACTAATAGTGAAAGGGATGACAAAAACTGTTTGATCTCCTCTTTCCAATAAATTTAGAACATTTTTTTTTTTTTTGGTTCTGATTCATCCTTGGTGTGTTCAGAGCCTTGAAATGTACACTTCATACTGTACTAGAAGGTTGAACTGAACTAACTGTGACTGGTCTTCCCATTCTGCCTTGGCACTGGGCTGAAATGAAGTCCATATTTTTCCTGACCATCCGGTGCTGTGGTTCACCTCTGCTTTGCCTCATAAGATCTCTTCATCAGAGTATTTTGTTTTTTCAAGGTTTCTTATCAACAACAGGGTTTCACTCACAGACCTCAGAATAGTTGTGTCGTACAGCCCTAGGACCTGGTCAGATTATTCTAGGCTAGCTTTGCTCTTTGCAACTATTCCTGGATTGCGTTGCTACTGGCTTCACCGTCCGGCTGGAGTTCAATTAGCCATTGATGTAATCGTTGCAAACATGGCATTCAGTGCATGACTGGCAGCTCCCTTCTACAGACCAGCCTTTTGAAGAGATTCAGCTTTACTAAAAGGTTTCCTCTTCATAAGAGTTTTCAACATTATTCCAGATCTCCCACTTCTTAGAATTCTCTGGGTCCTAAGAGTCTGTGGTTTTGATGCTTGTTTTCATTTGCCACCTTCAAAGTAGGATTTGATTATATTCTCCATATAATTTTTAAAGGTGCCTGTGAACTAGGTGTACTTAATTTTTCCTTTCTCATGATTTCCTGATGCTGCATACTATGCACAGAACCTGGGTAAGTGTTCTCCTTTTTTCTAAATCTGTTATGTCTTGTGGTCTGCACTTTCTTGATTTAATAATGTGTACTTTCTCTGAACACTGCTTTGAGCATTTCTCTGCACGTTTCTGCTGTATGTGCTGTTTAAAGATATTTTTGTGGAGCTAGATCTGTCTCTCAACAATCTCTCTTGAAGGCTTTAATCACATGTCCCACAAATGAGCCTGGCTCTAGTTAGCAAGTCTTACATGATTCCAGTGCTGCGTGTGGATGCCAGAGTTCACAGCTGTGTAATGTTAGCATTGGTTTTGGATATAAAAACATGTTATCATATTCCAGTTTCATTCATTTGTAGTTCATAATCCTCAGGCACCTTTATCTGCTGTTCCAGTGCTTCTGGCAGTATACTTAGTTACAGTATCTCACTCAGCTACTCATTCTTTTCGCTGCCCAATGAACTGTTTAAGGAATTTCTTTTCATTTTCCTTTATCTTTATTTTGTAACAGGATCAGTTTTTACTTCGTGTTGCCAGGGTTTTATTTGGAAACGTAGTAGTCATGGTTTGCGTTCGTGCTGACTATTTTGTTTTCAGTCATGCTTTGCATGTGACTTTGGCTCTTACAGCCATAAAGCAAACATCCATAGTTCCCCAGACCTCTCCTGTTTTTTCAGGTGGACACAGTTTCTCTCTGCCCAGTTGCCATAGCAGGTTGGGAACCTCCTACCCAGATACTGGACATTCAGAAATCCTCTGCTTAGAGCTGTCTGGTAAAAGCTGTCTGGTCTATGTACACTGTACTGCGTGTCTACACACAATAATGTCAATATTATTCAGGAGTAAACAGCGGCACGATGATGTGTGTATTCTCCAGGTGCTTTCTGACACCTCCTGGATGTAGCAGATGTGCTTCTCCTGCCCACCTCCTTTAAAGAGCTGTGAAAATGATTTCACATTTTCTCTGCAAGTATTCAGTACATATAGAGCAAATCCTATGTAAACTGGAAGTGTTGGTACTGAATTACCCTATAATGAATGCACACTTACTTAAATCTTGTAAAACAATGTATCCTTTATTAAGGCAAATATTTACAAAAGTATTACACTGAAAGTGGATTCAAAACACTTTGTTTTGTAGCCTTCTCCAAAGTCCGTCCTTGTGCAAACTGGATTTTCTCAAATATATTCAATATATATTCAATATATTACTTGAAGGTCATGAGGAGCTGCAAGTTTTGCTAGAGCATGTTTAAATCAGTCGTATGTCATGCAGCTGTACTGTATAAGCACTGATTTATTAAAATTATTTTTAATCAACAAATTTGGATATGAGTGTACTAACGGTTCAGAAAGCTTATCGGTAAACTTAAATATGAGCAAAATCAGAGCAAGGGAAACCGAAAAAGTAAAATCTTGCAGTTGGATGAAATCTATAAAATAAATTACTCTTAAGGAAGTGTCAGTCAAGTATTTACAAGTCCCTGCCTCCTTAGGCACATAATCTCATTAAGTTGATTTGTAAGATGATGTTAGCTTTGAAGTGGCCCTTGTTATTCAAGGTGTTACTGGTGCCTCTGGCCGTTTTCTGCCAGGTCTGTCATTTCACAGCCTGCCTCCGAACACTAATACAAGTTAATCAATGAAACTAAAGATCTCCTAGGAAAAAATGCCCAGACAAGAAAACAATCTCATGTTTTGGCTTGCTGTTACAAACTGTGGTACCCTACAACCCAGCAAATCAGTCCCGGACTGTGTTTTAGAAGCTTTGGTAAAATACATTTCTCTAAGATGTGAATGTTATTCCAAGCAGAACACACAGACATACATGAAATTACTGACTTGAAGATAAGAAGCTCACTGGGAGGAATTACATGTCTCAGTTTAGCCTGATTTCAAGATAGCAGCTTGGACATGCAGGATTAGATCTGAAGAGCAATTGTGCTCCAATTCTTGGCCCTGCTTAAGTGATCAGTTGGGAAGTAGGTATAAAACAGTTTTGTGCAAAATCACTAGATACAGTATTTTTATTTTTTTTCTTAAAACATCTGCAATGAACACTCAGGTTCACTACAATAGAAAGTGTAAGTTTTCTCCAGACGGAAGGACTGAAGGACAAAGAAGAAACAAAAAAGAAAAGAAATACTTTCCTTGGAACAGATGTTGTATTTTTTTGTTTGTTTGTTTCATATAGAGGAATTCATACAAATACAAGCAAAATTATTAGCACTGAAGTCATCCCAGGCATTTGTTTTGACATGCACTTACTTGCTGCATATGTTATGAAAGGATCTCATTACTTGATTTCAGATAAGGATTTGGACTCAGTCTATGGGTTGCTTATCTTTAAGTACAGTTGTGCTGGCAATGTGAACTCTGAGAAAAATATCAAGAAAAAAGAGAAAGATATATTTTTTTTTCTTCTTAGGAAAGTTACATTTCATTGCAATGAGAGATTACAGTTATATAAAACCTTTCGTTTCTGAGAAACTTTTTGTGCTTGACAAACTGTATGCATGCATGAATCATTTCACAGAACTAGAACTATTTTCACCCAACACTGAGATGAAATCAACATGGCAGGTGCTTCAACAGTATGGCACAATAACTTTGGAAAGGAAGAATGAAAGAGAGCACTAAAATAAATCTTTACAAAGAAAGAGTGTGATCAGCCATTCAAATTAGAACACAGAGATGCTTGACCTGTTTTTAGTTAAAGCTTTCCTTGTGAAGAAAGTCACTTGAAAAGAAACCAAATAATTTTGCTGAAAAACATTCAATCTATATATTTTAAATTTTACATGCTATCAATCAAGCCGGTTCTTTTGGCACTTAAGACTAAAAGTGGTAACACATATAAATAGATAAAATTTATAAGGAGATAAAACCAAATGATTGCGAAGCACCCTGTCAGCTATTTGAAATGAGAAAGTTGCCAACAGCATTTTAAGAACAGATACATCTCCTCAGGATTTCTGCATATAGTTCTCGTGGTCAAATACTATGGCATAAATTCTTGACAGCTTGATCAAAATAGATTGTACTTGGCATTTTCCATATCTGAAGCAAAAGAAATACCATAAACAAGCCTTTCAGTTTATACTCCTTTTCATCATGTTTTTTAGGAAGAATGCAGAACATTTTCCTCTGAGCTGTCACTGGGACTCTTCTGCCCCCAGGGCCTGATCTGCTGCAGCCTGATCTGCTGCACACGTGGACACCAGTGGCAAGGTTCTGGCTCTATCTGGCCCCAGGACAGGATCCCCTCAGGAGCTCAGCAGCGCTCCACTTTCATTAGCCATGTGTTTGCTACTGAGTGGATAAACATATGCTGATCAGCCAGTGGAGGAAAGCTCTTTTACAAACATTAATTCTCATGATACACTTGAGAGTTAAGCAAGTTTTTGTTATACTGATTTCACACACAGGCAACACCTGAGACATGAAGGTGAATTTAGGCTGCAAACAGAGCACTTGCCACTGAGAATGAAATCTAGGAATACTGTTGACTTGAATTCCCTATTGTAGCTAGCAGGCAAATTTCTTTCTTAAAACTACTTAACTTGATTTAAAAGTTTTCAGGCCAATTCTATACCAATGGAAGCTACTGAAATTCTGCCTTGCTAAATTCCATTTAGCCTTTACTGCAGTACACATCTAGCATAGGTCAGTTTAAAGAGTCATGATTTCTTTTAAAGGAAGTGAAGTCTTATAATTGTGCACACCACAGATTAAATAATAATAGATATCCATTATGCTTAAAAGTCAGACTAATAATTATGGAAATAGTTGTAAGTACAACTTCTGCAAAGTAGGGAGTAAAGTGCTGCTCAGAAAACTATGCTGAAAATGGGATGGGAGCTTTATATTATTTTGGTTGAAGAAAAACATTTGCAGTATTATTTTTGTTTCTCTTCGGTAGGTTTTTAGTCTTTTGTTTAGTGGCAGGTTTTAACAACAACAAAAGGAGCTATTATTGGAAATGTCAGTCTTACTATTAAAAAATACCTGCCTGAAAATAGACCAGAAAGAGATTATAACATTGGTCTGGTAAACTGAAGGCGCCAATTGTTAATAGGTATGATCAAGAGAGATGATACATTAATAGTTTCTGCTTTGCAATTAGATTAAGGGTATTTGTGTTTCAAACCTTCATTACTGAAGCAGGAATGAGAAATGCAGCAGCAGTTTGAACTGCATCTAGACAAAAACATTCACAGTTGACTACACATCCAGCCAGATGTACAAGAGGGCTTCTTAGCAGTGTAGGAAAAAATGAGGCTTGGATACACACGAAACAAAAATGAGAGTCGGAGATTGTGGTGGGAGCAAGGTTCTTCTGCTGCTGGAGAGTCAGGGTGGACTCTTGTAAGATGGTAGCTGGACCTGATAGCACTCAGGGATCAAGATGAGAGAATCTGTAATACTTCTCAGATAGTACAGACTGAAATCTTTGTTGACAATGAAAAGACTAACCTACTAACCAAATTTACAGCAAAACTTTTGAAAAGGGATGTCATTAATGCATCTTAGTTGTTGCCAGGTGATGTTTATGCTTTTCAAGGACTCTTTTCATCTTCCCATACAAGCTGAGAAGGAGCATGGACAGAACAACGGAATGTCCAACAGAATATTCTGTACCATAGATGTCATGCTCAGTATATAGATATGCTGGGGGGAAGGAATCCATGATCACTCCTTGGGAAGGTACCAGTTCACCAGGTGGTGAGAGTGATTAGTGTTATTATTCTTATTATGATTGCTATTTTCATTTTCTGTTATTGTTCTATTAAACTATCTCAACCCACGAGTTTTTTTTTTTTTCCTTTACCTTTTCCCTCCTTTTCTCCCTCTTCTCCCAGCCCTTCTAACGGGAAAGGGAAGAACTGCATGAGCAGCTGCATGGTCCTAGCTGCCTGCTGGGGTTAAACAACCAGAAGGATAACAAGAGAAACTGAAAAACTCCCTGAAATCAGAACTGTGCTGGTCACATGCTGAAGAAGATTATTCGTATTTCATAGTTACAGCCACTTCTGAAGCACAATGGCATAGAATAACATGCATCAAAGTTTGTAAGCAGGGCTTAAGCAAAATGTCTTCACCAACTGAAACTTCAAGTCATTCTAGGCAATTAATCAATCTGCCTGCTAAGAAAAATTCTGTTAAGTATTTGTTCAACTCTTCTGTCAGCCTATCTTCGTGACCCATGCACATTCATGGATTTGAGTTTTCACTCATCTAGATGCTCACAGGAACAGTGATCCACTGCCACAGAAGTCAATGGAAAAAGGGGTTTGCTGATTTCCATTGGATGAGGCCCAAAACACACACTTAAAGTCTTACACTGTACTCTCACACAGCAAGCGTTAAATACTAGCACATGGGAGCGGTTGCACCCAGATTGATTATATTAAGTCTGCATGGGACATTGCTCAAAATACAGGACTACAGATGTCTCAGAGCTCTGTTAGAAAAATCAGGAAACGGAATATGATGCAATTTATAAGACGCAATCATAACAACAATTCAGAAATATCAGAACGCCTAATACAGTTTTTGCAGTCCCTGAAAACTTGTAATGACCTTGTACAGTAAAAAATAAAATCATAAAAAAATAAATAATTACTTTTTCAAAACAGAAAATATAGCTCTGTTTTGGTTCACCATGAGAAGTGAAAGAAAATGAACTTGTCAAATAAATTATATGCTGTGAATCACTTGCTTGCGTCTGTTCATTAAACCAAGCCTTTTACAAAACACATTGTTCTATATGAAAAATGCTTTTTCTGTTTCTTCCCAGCTGCATGAAGGTCTTCCATTCAAAGTTTCATTTTATTCTGCTAATTAATTACACAGTTCTAACTTTAAAATGTTATTTGAAAGAGAACATACTTTTGAATCAATATCAATCACATTGTTTTATTTTCTCAAGGGAAAGGTGGATGCTCAAAGGAAATTAATCTTACGTCTACAATAACTTGTTTCTACATAGAATGTGCTTTCTGGCCTTTGGAAAATCTGCAGCTTTGCCCACATTTATTTACAAATCTCTCTATAATGAATTTTCAAAATAACTTCTGGCTTTTTATTTGACTATTTTGTTTCAAGAAAGGTGGAGTGCAGAGTGATGTCCTTATAATCACAGGACTGATACTGTGAGGTTGCTGTTCTTTGTCCCCGGCACACGATTCTTGGTTACCCAAATTGGTCCCAGCAGAACAAAGTGGGACAGGGTGGAGTTCTCTAGTATGTGATAAGAATGGGAAACACCAGCCCTGATATTTCTGCCTCACACTGTCCTCTCCGTATTCCTACCAACTAGAAGAAAAAGAAAAAAGAAAAATGTTCTACAGGAAAGTAGTTTATAAAAATTAGGTTTAAGTATAGAAAAAAAAGAGGTTTCAAAGTTCACCTGTTGAGATTTCCTTCTGTATAGATCTCTACATTGTTAATTCCTAAAATGTGATGTTTGTCATCATATGATTTTTTCAAAGACAACAAAATCACTCAGTCACATGGTATGAAAGGCATGTCAATAATGCTTGAGTTAAATTACAGAAAGAAAATCTTTTGTATTTTCTTACGTGCTTGTGTAGTTATTTGAATTAGACATGGAGAACAAGATTGTTGTGATTTGTCTACTTTCACAGATTCAGTTCACCAAAATCTCAAGAAGAGTTCTTCAATTTAAGATACATCAGTTCCTTTCTTCTTTTCATGCACCTTTTAATAAAAGTTTACTTATATTGTGTCCTTATGTTCAACACACTACTTTATAAATACTACAGTACTTTATAAAAGCTTTCAATCAACTTCTTGTGATTGATTTAACAGGAACATTTTCTTGTAGTACTACATGTGTTTCAAAAATCAGACATATCTTACAGACATCTGCTCAATTCAGTATCTGAGATATATTCAATCTATGGTTCATAAAATAAGGCCTTGTAGAGCACATAGCTAGTGCCTCACAGCCAGCTTAAAAATTGATCACAGTTGATCACAGCTCTGTCTCATTGAAACGTGCAATAATTTTGACTCATTTTACTTAAGTATTATGCTGAACTGCAATATTATAATATCCTTGCATCTCAACTTTATTAATTTCAAAACTTCAGCAATTACAGAATTCAGTAAGTTGTCTAAGCAATGCATGCTATAAACAACCTGCTCCTATGAACTCACTTTCCATGCTCTACACAGGTTTCTTACAAGAAATTCAAACTACTTCTGGCCTGAATCCAGAATATTTAAAAGATTGTCTGCATTCGTGGGAAGAAGACTGAGGAAAACAGTTCTGCTATTTTACCACAATGAAACTTTTCACCAGAACATTCATCTGAACAGAAAACAGTGTTTTCTCCTTGATACATTGAAGACTACATATTAAATCTTCATTATTGTGCATAAACCAGGAACTAAGATAGTTCACAGAATTCCAAATAAATACAAGGCTGAGCTCTAGCTGTATAAAGACATCACGACTGAACACCCCACTTCTTCTCCGCCTCATACACTGTCAGGAACAAAATGGTTTAGAAATAACTTTTGCCTAAAGAAGTAAATGGTAGCATTAGTTTAGCCACTAGCATAAATTCTCTCATATTCAGAGGTGGTTCACTCTTTATTTCCAACATATTCAGAATACCTATAGCTTTCAGCAAGATAGAAAGCTAAATGAACTAGAAAGAATGGGAAGAAATTCTTCAGCTCCACACTGAGAAACAAAGTCACTATTATAAAGATGGAAAATATATGGTGGAAACAAAAGGGGTAGTGAAGCCAAACCACCAGCTTTATACAATAGGAGAAAAAAAAAAAAAAAGAAAGATGTGATTTATACATTTTCATCATGTTAACCATAATGTGAGTTTAGGGAAAGCTTCCATTGTGCATCTTGGCAGCCAAAAATCAATTGGAAATAGCGTGATAAGCTGGAATTGCAGGCCAGTGATGACATTCACACATTTATGAGCAGCCAAAATGAACATCCATGCTTTGTGTTATAATGACCGGTGTATGTCTCTGTATGTGTGGTATTACCAACTCTCCATATGAGAATGGGTTGGAGTTTATAGTCTTCTCCTATGATTTTGTCTTCATGTTTAGCTCACTTGAATTTTCTTCTTAGATTAAATGACACTGTGATAGGATGTGGTCAAATGATAAGGTCAGAAAAAAAGAGTTTTTTTGAATACTGTGCAGTAAGTCATTTGAAGAAATTAGAAGACAAGGCTGGTAGCAGACATTTCTCAATATCTTGTGAAGTAAAGAATGAAGCTTAGTTATAAATAATTAATGCAAAGTAGGAGTTGAGATCTGCAATACAAGGAAGGTGCTACCTTAGATGTATCTTTGGCCTTGTCAGATAAAAGATTTAAACAATTCATCAAGCATGTACTTGATTTGAATGTATAATTACAATGATTATATATGCTGATAGAGTAATTGAATTTGCTAATGACAATTAGCCATTTGCACATACAATTATCTAATTAATGTGCACAATTTCAAATGAAAAATGCTGTGCTTCACAGGTTTTAAAAATCATTTTCTGTATTCTGGAAACTGGGATTAGTGATAACAGTTTACTACCCAACACTGATCAGCATTTTTGTAATCCCCAGTCTTTAATCAGATAAGCGTACTCTTCCACAACTGCGTAGCCCATGTACCTAGCTAAACAGAAACAGTTGTATGCCATATCTTTATCTCATGAGCTAAAAAGAGTGAATAGGAAGTTTTTCTGCAATCTTTTTTTGGTTAACTACTGATAGTGGAATGCTAATTATGCTCATATAATGGAACAGAGACGACAAGTGCTAACTACTACTTCTGTGCTTACACTGATGGCGATCCCTTAAAAAAACTTCTGCATGTCTGCTTGATTTTGATTAGTTTAAGCTCTGGAAATTCCAGGGTACAATGTAGTTCAAGAGGCATGCTGCACTCAGCGACATCACAGTGCCTTGCAAAAAAGACAGCTGTGATGATGCACCACAGCCATCCCCCAACATAGCTCATCAGTCCCTTCTGGCTGTTATTTTTGTTCCCATCTAGAAGATCATAAGATACCAGTCAAAAATCTGGAAAATCCATTATTGCAAATAGTTCCAAGGAACACAGAAGTTAGCAGAACTCTGAATATGTCAGATAAAGACATTAGACAAGATTGCTGAATTTCAGTATCACATTTTCTATTACAAACAGTATTAATCACTTAGTTAAATACAGAGATCCCAAAGCACTTTTCCAAAATAGTAAAAATCATAAAATAATAAAATATAAGCCAGAAGCTTTCACTGTGATCATGTCTGGCTTCCCACATAATACATTCCAGGAGGTTTCACCAGCCATTCTTATCAATTCCTAACAAAGTGGTAGAGGCAAAACTGACTTCTTTGTTATTACTCACTGAGTCAGTGGCACACCTGCAAATGCAGCTCAGACTCTGGACTTCCAGCACTGTTCTTACACCGAGAACATATTCTCATGTGATATGATAAATGAGAAAGTATTGCACAAAAGATTTTTAGCCCAACTTTTATTTGCAGGGACCTGTAGCAGTACAGTAACTCCAGTGATGAAAGGTACTTTTATTGAGGAAAAAAAAAAAAAAAAACAAACATTTTCCCCTCCCATCCCCGCATATGAACAAAACCAAAAGGAGGGAGCAAGAGAAAGGAAAAAGAATGGGAAGCTGGGCAGCTAGGAAAAGCAGTGTTGTGATCTCCAAACTTCCTCCTCTGGGTGGAAAGATGGTTAAACGCTAAAACAAGTTGCCCAAATTGGTTGTGAAATCTCCATGTTTGGAGATGATAGATAGTCAAAACCTAACAGGACACGATTCTGAGCAGTCTGCTGTAGCTGACCCTGCTTTGAGTAGAGGGTTGGACACGACGATCTCCAGAGTCTCTTCTCAGCTACTCTGATTTTGCAACAAATGTTAGGGCGCTGAAGGCAATGTGCAACAGATTTGGTGTGTTTCAAAGTCATCAGAAAAAAATCACTGTCATTTCACTGTGCATACAGTGCAGACTAGTCATTTAAAGAGATCTCCTAAAATGAGATAGTCTTTTCTCACAAAAATACTATTCATGATGCAAAGAGGCATGAAAGACCACCAAATTGCATGGAATGCTCTGCTTTAATAATTGGGATACCTACTCTTGGATCTACGAAAACCCAACATTTTATTTCATTTTTGTCACTACATCTACCACTGCATCCTGATACGCAACACGTTCATGTTCATCATGGTTGAATAAGGCTCAATTGCCATTACTTAGTGAAAATAGCAGCTTAGCCTACAAATGAAACTCATCACTAATCATAAAAAAGCACCATATACAAGCACTTATGGTATCATCTATAATGATACTCTTAGCTCAGTAGCCAGACAGTTCAAAATGTATTTAATTTCTGTGTGTGTTAAAAGCAGGAAAAATGGTCATATAGACACAGAAAAGGAAGTTTAGTTTCTATTCTGCCATAACATTTCTGAGGGTTAATGTAAACAAATCTACGTTACATGTAGATGAGTAGTAATCCAAGAATATTAACATTGTAATATTTCAGAGAGGTGCTGGAAAACTCATTTTTCCTGTATGCAAGAGGCTTAAAGGTAACAGGAACACATTGTATCTTTTTGAGTCACAGTAGAAAAAAAAAATAAGAAACTTTTATTATTGGGGTTTTTATTTCACATTTCTTGCAAACTTAGGTTGAATTCTTCCAACAGTTGTCCTTCCCTCTGTTCTCAGAAAAGAAACCAGGGAGGACTCAGTTCAGAAAACTGATGGATATGCTGCCATCATGCACTATGCCAAGGAAGACAGCATGCTTTCAGGTTTTGATACTGCACTGGTTTATTCCCCTGCAGGAGTAAATTTGCACTCACTTCTCACCCCTCTGGAGTGTGTGTTGTTATCACATTGTGATGAAGCATCGGGCACCAAAAACACAAGGTCTTATTCTATCCTGATGAAAATGTTTCAGTTTAAATATGTAGTTGAACTTTAACTGGATTCATTAGAAAGTGATTAAGAAAGGACAAAAGAAGGTTTTGTACAAACAGCTCTGCCTGTAGGGGTTCAAAGTGATCTAAGTGTATTGCATCACCCCAGTAATTAGATGTGTGCATAATTCAGAAGCTTTTCTTCAATTGCCTTAGCTAAATCATGAAGAGAATGGACGTGAACATGGATATCCCACCTTGTAGACGATCGCCCTATTCACTCCAGGGTGTTCTGCCTAGAGCATGCCTTTGTAACTCTCCCACCTTCCACAGGCACCTGTGAGATGAATGACAGCATCCTGCACTTTCCCCAGTTTTCATGAGGTTCTGCTGTTTGCTTTGCACACATTCTAAATTCATATCATATAGATGATTAGGCCTATACTGATGCTTCACTTTAACAGGCTGATTTGAGGCTTTAGGTTCCTTTCTCTTGCTCTCTGAGAATGTAGTCTTAATGGCTAATTTTCTTGTTCAACTCCATATCACCAGAAACAATATAATTTCACTGACAAAAAAACTTCAGGATTTTTTTTCTTTCCAGTTACAAACTATGGTTTGTGTTAAAAGATACTCAAGAATTATAATCTGGTTTTATTACTAATCTAAACTTATGAAACACATACTATATATACCAGGCCAAACTGAGATGCCTATATTTCTAATAGGTTCTCTGTTTTCTTGTAAAAAGCCTCAAAATCAACAAGTTCAATGCTAGGGGACTAAAAATATTGTCTATGCAGACAAGGCATCGGTTTGTTTTGTCCGTGGCTACCTGCAGCACTGCAATTCTCATAAATAGCAAATGCCCCAAACCTTAGAAGACATGACAGCAGCCCCAGGTGCAACATCCTTTGCCAAATTACTCTGTTCAAATTGACAAACTGCTTTAGGAAAGGGTAGTAATTATCTTTAGATACACTGCAACATGGGAGAAGCTTGATTTAATTTAATCAGTAGCACTGTAATTTAAGTTATGATGCATGCTTTAATTATTCAAAGCACAAATGTTCTTCTCAGAAAACTTTCATTAGGGATCCAGACACTGGGAAAACCTAGTCATATATGAGTTTTCTTGCCACAGTCACTGTAATTATTAGGGCTTTTTTTCACCTGAGATTTTTAACTAATTCTGTTTTGCTGATGATTATGTCCAGCTACGTTGGAATTGTATGATTGATAGAATAATCATATACTTTACTTATAGTTAACTATGCATTAAATTTACAAATTCATTACAGTTTGTTCAACTACTTTTGGCCCAGTTCCTGATATTTACTCTATTATTCATTCCTGACCCTATCACAAAATTTCATGTTAGTATAGAGCTCTGACTTGTAACACTGATTAAATCAATTAACCATTTATCCCTACCACCTGAAAAAAGTAATATTGCATAAATGGTTGATTTAAAGTAATAAGAACAAAACTACACCCGAAAGAGTATTGCTAAAAGCATGATTTTTGAAGTCTTTCCTAAAACCAGGCAAGATAAGTAGGCTAACAACAGCACTAGATTACTGATCCTTACAGTGCTTCACATTTACATAACACTTCTAAATATTTCATAGTATATACATGACTAAATTAAACCTCAAATGCTTCCAAGAGTCAAAGGAATAAATTACACTCACCTTGGAGCTGTACATTCTAAGACAGAGAAATGTTAAACTACTTAGTGAAGCTAATGTTTAAAACGGGGCGGTGGGGGGATGAGGAGAATCCCAGAAATCACACACGTGAGCCTTGATCAAACCACTCTCACTGCTAGAACAATGCTAAAAAGCCAGAGTTTCCGGTTGATTCACATCTACTTGTGGAACTGTCTTTAATTTTAGGTCATCCTACCCCTGGTAAACGAACTCTCCCATCCCCACACCCCCAATGTAAAATATTACAAAAATAACCGGGCCTAAAGAATATTCCTTGCTTCAAATCCAGTCAGTTGTGAATCCTATAGAATCACTTTGAGGCTTTCAGCTTTCATTGCTGTTATTTTTATTGAGAAACCAGAGTGGTTCTCGTATTATAAAATATATTGCCATTATTGTTAACAAAGACCCTAAGCTATGGTGCGTTATGTGAAGAAAGTCTTGAGTTCTGATGAAATGCATCAACTCAGAACATGATCTACACTGTTGATCTAGTGTACATCTGCAGCTTACAATACATGTACATATGTTTCTTACACTAGGAGGCCATAGTTCCATACACTTTAAGAATCGAGTCCTCTCCCGATGCTGTTCCTCCTGTTACAACTTTTTTACCGGAGTTAAAACTAAATTTTGCTCCATCCCCATCACTCCCTGCCCCAAAAACATGGCAAAAATTGGGTCTTTGCTGCGCACTATTTTATCTCTTCTCTGAAGTCATTGAACATGACATTTCTCCCTCAAGGCAATCAGTAAGACAATATTTTAAAGTCATCCCTTCAAGATGCTGTCCATTTAACTTGGTTCCCTTTGGATTTCACAAACAAAACAAGACACTATTCATATTCCACGTGGCCTGATGATATCCAGGGAAATCATACCTATTCTAAGAAACAGTTATGGTACATACACTTAATCTGAATCACAGGAAAATTAATGCTTTTGCATGATGTTAAGAAGCCCCAGTGCTGGAATGACGCTCCCTCTTAATGAGGTGCAAGGACTCAAGCTACTGGCTTTATGGAAAAGGATTCAGTATCTCCACCTAATAGTGGGGGTCTGGAGTGGTTAGGTCAGGTGTCCTGGGTCATTATCATAGTCAGTACTACCTTCCAGCCTTCAAAACCTCCTGTGGTCCACATATTTGAAGCATCTTGGTAGGCAGTGTTGCCATAAAAAAGGTTCTGCATTCACAGTGCAGTAAGTGGAATGATCTGTTTCTTGATACACGTATCCAATGATACGTGTCAGTAGCTTTGGATGAAAGATGGTACAGAAGTATTATCGTGGTTTCAGCTGGGACAGAGTTAAGTTTCTAACTAGCAGATGGCATGGTGCTGTGTTTTGGATTTGGGATGGAAAATAGTGTTGATAGTGCACTGCTGTTTTCAATTGTTGGTAAGCAGTGAAGGCCTTTTCTGCTCCTCGTGCTGCCCTGCCAGCGAGAAAGCTCGCGGTGCACAAGAAGTTGGGAGGGGACACAGCTGGGGCAGCTGAACCCAAGTGACCAAGGTGATATTCCGTACCATGTGACACCATGCTCAGTACATAAAGCTGGGTGAAGAAGGAAGGCAGGGGAGGAGGATGACATTGGGAGTAATGGTGCTCATCTTCCCAAGTAACCACCACAGGCGATGGAGCCCTGCTTTCCTGGAGATCGCCGAACACCTGCCTGCCAATGGGAAGCAGAGAATGAATTCCTCGTTTGACTTTGCCTGTGTACATGGCTTTTGTTCTACCTATCAAACTGTCCTTATCACAACCCACAAGGTCTTTTTCGGTTTTACTCTTCCGATTCTCTCCCCACCTCAGCCAGGGGAGTGAGCACGTGGCTGCACGGTCCTCGCTGTCAGCTGGGGTTAACCCACAACAGTGTTCTCTTCAACTCCGAGTGCTGAATAAAGAGCAGACATTTTGATATTCCTCCTAGTACTTTCGTGCAATCAAACCCTCCTGCGCTGCATATTCTGTCATCACCTTCTAATGCCTGGAGATGTATAATCAGACCTCATAAATGAGGCATGCTGATGCATCAGATATCTTGAAACCTACTCTTTCTTATAGCAATGCAGGGTGCATCTGGCTTCTGTGCTTTTAGCAACAGCATCAATCTAGCCAGTGTACATTCAGTCCTTGCTAATGCACATTCCTGTTAAGCAACATTTCTTTTAATTCTGGGGCAAATGATGACTAAAATAAACTCAATACATCTACAAATCTTTTCAATGGGTGCCTGAAAAAGGGCATAGAATGTTATGTTGGCTAAAGGAAGTGGCAGCTACAATGGGAGACTGCTGTGTAAAGTTTATTTACTGAGTGCATAATGATCGCATCAGCCAGGATATTACAATGTTGGAAGCAATTACTAATTATGATACATAATATTCAGAAGTACAAGCAATTTGAACTGCATGGAGGAGGATAAAGCAAGCTCATAAACAAGTAACTTTCCTAAAAATATTCTAATATGAGTTATGATGTGGTCTTGTCGTGCCCAAACTGCAACACCCCTCCTCCAAATATATCATTTTTGTATTCATGAAGGATATTAGAAGTCACAAAATAATGAGTGGGTGTTAAAAATAGCGTAGAGAGACCAGGATACAAAGAATGCATTTAAACTCTTGAAGACAATTAGATAAATTATTTTTTTAATAAAGCTGTCATCTAGAAATATGAATCTTTTCTACAAACATAGTTCCTTTTTTCTTTGCCCTCTCCAAATATGCAGTAGAAGTTATGTGTAAGCAGATTCTCAAATGGTATGTTTCTATGTCATGTCACAAATAGAAGATTACCTCTCAACATTTAATAAAAACATTTCTCAGTTGGGTTCATGTCACACTAGTAGCAGACGACATCATTGGCTGTGGTTATTGCAGTCTAACAATTTGTGGCATGCTGGATCTGTGAACATTTTGGGGACAGGCTTATAGAAGCATCCATAGTCATCTCAGGTGAAACCATCCTTAGGTCCAAACTAATTTCATAACATTGATGACATGAGCACCTACTTGTTATCGACTTGATCGGAAAAAAATCTGTTATGTGGAATAAACTATTATTACCAATCTCTCTATTGCCCAAAGAAAATATAAGTATTACATTATGCTGAATATATTCCTTTTGATGTCAGTGTAAGTGGGCCGGCACTATCACCTGACAATCTGGCAATGATTTAAGAATTGTTGGTAAGAAACTTTCAAAGCCTTGTGGGAAACCCTCACCAAGGGCACATCATCTCATTGAGTTGTCATGGGATTTGCATTCTAAGAGTTCTCCTTCATCACAGATTATTTGTCCATATTCTGAGAAGGTGCAGGACCCATCCAAAACCCATCCCATCCAAAATTTATAGATACCAAATTTTGTTGAGACACCACCTCAACTTTTATTTCATTTACCCTGTAGGTAAAGTGATCTGGACACACAGCTCAGATTTACATGTGGCACACCATGAGGCAGTAGAACATGTGTCAAATTTCTGCCTTGCCTTTTCTTTGATCCCCTTTAAATCTGTCTACAATACAACTGTATTTACATTTGTGATTGACATAAACGCAAAACCAGAAATATTCCATCAATGGGTGTTTGTCCCACAGAAATTTAGAACATTTTGCTGATTAATTTTATTATTGTGTGGAAACATTTTTTATTTTGTGGTGTGTCATATGCCCTTGGGCTATTTGTAAGTGGTCTCCTCTCCCCTAGACATACAACTCATCAAGTCACTGACTGCAGGTCAAAATTTCAAAGCCTGCACCTGTATGAAATGATTATGCCTTTTGAATTAATCACATCTGCATTAGTTTGTGCTAATGAATTGCCAAATAATTGTCATACATTTTGTGGCTATGCAACTCTGTGATTCTAATGACGTTCAGCTGTATATTTGCTTACTGAGATCCAAGCATGGTATGATAGCTGGTAGGTGCCCATTTTTCTTTATTTTATTTTTTTTTTAATTTATGTTATTGGCATACAATCTGTTTGGCATTTTTATAATCCATCCATAGACACCATTACTGGCTGAATTAATTTTGAAAAGACATATGCTTTAAGACATTTAACAGGAGGGAGAAATACTGGAAAAATAATTCTGGGAAGATATGTCATTTTATGTGGACAAAAGAATTGTGACAGAAATGCTAGAAAAGGCAGCCAAGCAACAGTAGGAATAACAGAGACAGTAATATAAAAGTTAGGAATCTTTTTCAAAAGAAAAGGCTAAGAAGGAAGCTTTCCAGGTATGAAACACTAACTGAGAAAGGACCAGGAAAAAATATGTTTAAAAAGCCATGGGCCATTTGATTTCTATTGCAGTGAAAGTGCGTTGTCCAAAAACATCTCTTATTGTGAGCTACTTCAGTCATAAATCTGAGCTGCATGTCCAAGTATGCTAAACTCATTTGTGAACACAAATGTAAACATTTGTATCTGTCTCTTCCCAGAACTCTGTAATGAACACATTATGTTTAGGCAGACTTTATGTACAAAGTATTTCAGGATTCTTCAGCTTTCTAAAATAGGTAATGAGTTATTTCCTATTCGACGCAAAGGAGACTACTACAATGCTTCAGAACAGGAAAGACCAAAACCAAAACAAACCTAAAATTTCAACAACTTGGATTGTAAACAAGTGTTAGAATTTTTTAATGGAAAATACAAAATACACTCTTTATAACCCCAAAAAATTTTTGAAAGACTGTTAATAACTATGGAGGAAGTTATTTGCGGATACAAGCTTCTATTTGCAAAATAAGTTGAAAAATAGAGAATCAATCATTGTCTTACAATTCAGTAATAAGGTTTTTAGTTTTTTAAAAAAAGTCTTTATTACATAGGAGATTCAATTCATCATGTTTCATTGCATAAAAAGATCAGAAAGCAATTCTGAAAACAAATACACGAGCTTTCTAAATGGCAGAGGTTGGCTAATTTGTATATGGGGATACTAATTTTCTGTAAAAATAACTTGAAAAGATATTTTTGACTCATTCTTATCACTCTGAAGCATTTTGTCATCTAAGTGGTTATTAAAGTCTCTTGTTAATCTTGGATGAATTAGGGAGCTGGGGTCTTTGAGGCTGAAGTCAATTATGTATTAAATATGTTAAAAGTCCATTATTTACAGCACCATTATGTCCCCAGCTCATTTATTACACAAATCTATTCCTATCATCTGGAAAACATTCATCCTTATTAACTAACATTTCCGAGCAAATTGGCCAATGACAAGACAACTGATGCTCTCCCCCACCACTTGCTCCGAGGAGAGGAAGAACGGAGATGAAGAGATTTATGATTTTAGGGAAAAACTAAGCTACTTTAATGAAATATTAATAATAAAATTAAAAGGAAATAATGAAATAGATACTCTATATACAAATATATACAAAACTTTATCAAGCTCCCACAGAGATGTCACTGGCAGGCACTGGGGAAGTTCTAGACTGGACTCAGATGGGAACCGGATTCCAGATCTTGCTTCAAGAACAAATAGAACAAGATCAAAGGCAGAAGAACTAAGAGGCTCCTCCTCAGATGTCTGAGCATGACAGATGGGATGGAATCTCCTATTGGTACGTTTGGGTCACCTGACCTGTCCTCTCCTCCCCATAAGTGCGACCGCTCCGTGGGGTAACCAACCAACTCAAGTGACCCTGGGTGCCACAGCAACAAGGATAAGCAAGAGCCTCTCTCACTGAACAGAAAGTTTGCTCTACTCCACCTCAAACTAGGACAGCATGTCAGTGTGCTTTTCCCTTCCTCAACCCCCAAAAGACTGGTTTGTAAGATGACAGCAGAGTTTGGCCTTAGCCATTTCAATTTTCAGCCTTTGTACTCTGCAGTGACTGCCACATCTTCAACTGACAGCTAATTATAGTAAATTTTGTCCATTAATAAACAACCTTGTTAAACCTTACATTCCCGAAGATGAAAGTGTAAACTTAGGTCCCAAAACAGTAATTTGAAAGGGTTTATTAATTTACGTTCATCCTTTTCTGGGCTGTTAAATTCTCTCCGCAACCTTTTAAACTTTTCATTTTGCAGTATTAAGCTTACAAAATCAGGCTTAGTAGAAAGTGATTTTGCAATGTAACAGGTTTTTTCTCTTGTTTTCCTATGTTTTCCCCTTGCCCAGGTTTATTTACTCTAAACTTTTTCAAGGTATCTGGGATTTTCATCAATATAACGCTATTTGGAACTATACAAACTAATTACCTAGTGTGAACACTAAATATTAAACTTGTAATTAGGAAAATATTTACAGCCAGCAGTCACATTGTTTCTTTGTTAGCAGTATACCTGATGGTTTCTCATTTCTTTCACTCTCAAGCTAAGGATTTGATATTGATCAGAAACTCGATAAGGGAATTGCTGAAATTATGGAAACTTATAATGTCATTGTTCTGTGTTTTTTCTACAGTCTCAGTCTTACTATAGTGAAGCAGGAAATATCCAGTTTCCATCAACCAAAAGTACTTCAGTTTGTACATTCAGAACGTGCTTATTTTTGTAAAGAACAGCAAATTTTCAAGGAAAACAGCCTAAGTACTTTATACTTTAAAGCCGTCTGATTCTTCTGCTATACTGCTGATTGATCTGAAGCTCACCTAATTTTTCACATGAAACAAAATGACTCCTCGTTATTGTTTCATTATTAATTTTTTTGTATAAATATAAGATTAATTTCAATTATGTTATATTTGTTTCGTTAATTTCTAATTAAAAAATCCTGCAATGTTAATTGGTGCTATGTTATAAACAGCAACGTAACTCCAGTGATAGTGGAATATTAAGGATAATGAATTTGAATTGTATATTTTCTAAAAGTGTGATGAAATTTTATATTTTAAAAATAAAATTATATATTTTATAATATACATTATATATCTAAAATCGTGGATTGGGAAGACTTTTGGGTGTCTCTCTCATGCAACTCCATTAGGGACTTTAGAAAGAAACATACAGATTTGATTTGGTTTGAAGGCCACAACCTATTTAAGTACAACAGCCTAGCATTGCTTGTTCCTAGGAGCGTATCCCTTCAAAAAGCAAGTGGCATTCACCAGTGGCATTAGCATTATATTGCAGTGATCCACACAAAGAGTACTGACTGTGGACAGCCAACCTGAGGAAAGTTCATGAGAATATTTTGACTTTTATTCTCTCTCTCTCTTGCTCTCCCTCTTTTATTACTGATTATGCAAAACAACATCAAAGATCACTCCTCCCTGACACAATTACTGAGCTCTTTTTATAGTGGCTCTCTTCTACCACCAACTAAGCAAAACGACAGGACCATATAAAGATGTCAAAAATACATAGCTGTCATTGGCTGTTCTAGCACTTAGTATTACTCAGTATCCCACTTACCAGTAAATCGGTCTTTTAGTTATAGTAGAAATTATTTTTAACACTAAAACATACACAATCTAATGTTGTTACAAATAAATAGCTGATGTTAAAGCTAGGTGAAGTCATCATTGTCGCTGTCTGGGGTGTAATATCACAAGAATATTTCATTCCCTTCCTGGGTTTGGCACAGCCACATTAAATATGATTACAATTTGAAGAATTCTAATTCTAAGAGGGACTTTGGCACTATTGTGTCTGCCCTGACATGGCCTGAGATGTCCAATTGAACAGGGATGGCACAGGATAGATGGAACACTTATTTTCAAAACCTCATCCGGTATTTTTGGTTTTGTATTTTATTTTCAGGTAACCAAGAATCAGACAAAAATTTATTCTCATGAAATAGTGAAGGTACATATAGAGAGGCTAAAAAAAGTTATCTTAGTTCTTGAATAGGAGTCCAGCTCCTTACAGGTGAACAGGAGGCAAAGCATTAAATAGTTTGGTTTAGAATGGAATTAATCTAATGTCTTAATGTAAGCCTGTTCTCTTAACGCCGTTCTCCATTACAGCACTACAGACGTAGTTTTTTAGCCATTCATAATCAGCTGAATGAAAACTGCTCATCAGGCTCCAGTCTTCCAACACTAAAGATGATTTTAAAGAGGCTCCAAATTTGGTTAATAAGAACTTACACTACGCAGTACAAGAACATCCATTCTATTCAAAGCTTTGATAACATACAAAACTAAGCACCACATGAGAGATACTGAGCAGCTCCATCTCCTATTAACTTAAATCAGAAAGGAGGGCACTCATCAACTCAGTAGACCCAAGAAAATGTTCCTGTATAAAAGAAAAATGAATTTTCCAGCACATTTAGTTCCAGGGGTATCACAATAGCTTTTCCTCACATGGCATGATTCCTAGTCAAATTATGCAGTGATTATTCTATTTTGGTTTCTGCATTGAATATGCAGTTTAATTGCTCAAAGAGAAACAATTTGCTATAGAATGGAGAAAAAAAAAGAAAGAAAGGAGAATAATTTTTTTGGCTGAGTCTATCTTGCTGCTGTGAAGCTGGAGGCTATCTTTTGCATTGTCCAGCTTAGAGAAAAAATATCTGGTTCCTGCCCTGGTTGCAACCAGAAGAGATTAAATGCATTTAAGAAATGAAATTTTCCTTCTTACTCCTTTCTGTCTGTAACGTGTTAACTCTCTAGTAGTACTGGTAATATGTTACTAGAATGATGCTTGTAGTCAAGGTGACTCAGTCTGGCCAGTATACCATCTGTCCTGTGAATGGAAGGATGGCAATACCTTGTGACTAAGTGGTCACCCGTCATTCCTGGCCAGCAAACAAAAAAATTTCTATTCATGCATGTCTAAAAAAAGTAAAATGCGAGAAAAAGCTTGCGTTTAAAAGCCTTTATTATTATCCAACATGGGTGTCTGCGAGAGTCTCAGCTGCGTACTGGGATCTGGCTTCTATAAAATTTTGCTTGTGTTCAGAAATGGAGGAAACTGTGGCAGTGAATAAGCTTTCACACTTATGTCATCAACTGCGACTAAGTACGTAAATTTTTTGTTATTGTTGTTTTTTAAAAAAAATAAAATATAGTAAAAGAGAACATACATGACTGAAATTTCCCAGACCTTTTCACTGGCCGATACGATGCTGCATTTTCAAACATCCATAATATGGGTGTTTGAATGTACTGATGTTCTCTTTACTATCTTACAGTAACTGTAAATAGCACTAGCGCTCACAGTGCTGATGATACTATATTTTGCACTATTACTTTGGATTACCCCAGTATTTTTATTTTTCAAGAGCAATAAATTCCTTCATTTTATTTGGCAGTTGATTTGACGTTTTCAGGTTGACTCCAGCTGAAATTTAGACACTCAGATCTTCAACTAATCAACTGATTCAAGTTAATGAAGGATATAATAAGGATATAATATATACCAAATGGAGGTATTCTCTTTTCACTTAAAGTATGACTGACTTCCCTGTGCTCCACTTCCTTTGCTTGATCTTCATTGCATGTCAAGATAATTTCAGAGCTAATCCAATTTAATTTACTCCTCAATTGCAAAACCTGCCTGGGGACTAACACAGAGATGCTCAAAGGATTGTCTGTTTTTAAGCTGACTATCCTTTCCGTAAGTTCTTTATTCTTTAGAGCTTCAGAAATGCCAGCTTCTAGGCCAATGATTTTCAAAGCCTTAGGGGAAAGTCCATTGTTAAACCTCAAACTATATAATTTACTTTCACTGGCTGTCATAAAAAAAAAAAAAAAGATGTTCTGTAGTTGCATACACTAGGTGGAGAGCACAGTTTGTAAACACTTTTTGAGGGTTAGAATTGTATATAGAAAATTACTGTCTTTTCAGCTGGTGGATAATACCTCTGCCAGGAGAAATCAAAGCTTTACAGCCAGGCCAGAGAACCGGAAGAGACACTTACGTATCAAGTTGCAGGTAAAGAAAGAATATGGAGAGTAAGTAAAAAGCACAAATGATGATGAAAGTGTGTACAGAACATGTCAAACTTCAATGCAAAGTAGACAGCACATTAAACAACTTAGATAGCATACATGAATATACACAAAATATTAAAACTGCAGCATCCAATTCTGTGTTGCTGAATTAATTATTTATTTAATGACACGACTTGTTAATTTATGCCAGAAATCATTTTAAAAAAAAAAATAATCTTCACACCTCTGGGTAAATTTACTCTATTTTTTCATCCCTCCAAAACAAGATAAATAGTCATAACATTTTTAGGAAATTTTCTTCTGTAATCATCATCAACAACAAAAAATGAAGTTCTACAAAAATATATGAAAAAGATTTTCCAGATTTATGCTGGAGGAAACAACTAATAACTTTGAAGTGCTATGGTTACTGATAAGCAGGGTAGGGTTTTTTGTTTGTTTCATTAGAGTAAATGTAACTGAGATTGGGGTTTTACCATTTGCCTCTTAATTGGAATGAAAATTACGCATACTAAGAAAGCTAAATTAACATGTCAGAAATTTAGTGTCAGGGAATCTCTTAATGCACTGTTTTGAAAATTGTTGGGTTAATCTTCGACAAATAAAAGATTAAAAACAACATAAAAATGCATTCACTTTTGTGCTGAGACACAGAAAGTTAATAAAATGGGTGTGGAATTCAAATAAGACATTCATTTCCCAATTTTCATTTGCTGCAAGGTCTGACTAACTATAGATGCAGAAAGGTAAAAAATCCAAATGATACTAAGGCGGTTAAATTGCCTTTCTTACTGTAAATAGTATTTGAGCAGTAGAGATTCTGAATGAAATTATTTATCACTAAGAAGCAACTGTATAAATATCTATTCAAGACAGATTAGTTAACTTTAATAGTAAGTGACCTTCATTTTTGCCTTCATTCTAGACTTGAAGGAAAACTTCAAGAGGCATCAGTCTACCACTATTTGTAGTATAAAATCAAAATTGAAAGAAGAAAAGCAGCTCCTCTTCATTTTCAAAAGTCCTCTGATTGAAGAGTAAAATAAGAAGACAGGACTATGATGATTGCATAGTGTTGGTTTCTAAGTTATGTATGATAAATAGTGCTATGTGCCAGACACTGAAATCTATTCACTATTTACCGGTCTGAAACGGATGTTTAAGTCGGGGCTGTGCTGGATGAGTCAAACACAGACCATGGCAATATAAACTTCCTTACAGACAATCCTTAGGAGGAGGAATGAGGGCTGTCTGGGATTTCTAAGAAACTAAGACGATTGTTCGGAGTTACTCGTGTGCAGCGCATTCCCTGATGCTTGAAAGCACCAGCCGTGCTGTGCACGTGCATCACAGCTGGTCTGTGCCTGTGCCATGAAACTACTCTTTTCAAACACACTGGATTTATCATGTATGGGATGTACTAGAGCGTCACACGTGCCCAAAGGTCTACCTGATGCTTCTCCAGCTCCCAGCTGTCAGGCATGCTGTACAGGCACACGGCAACTAAGCACCTTAGGTTTATTAATCGCTGCTTCCAAGAAGTAGTATATTCTCAATACATAAGATGCTGTTAATCTATTCACACTGTCAAAAATTGGTCAGGATTTCCAGGTTCTAGAATGTGTACGGCAGACCTGCTGCTTGGCAGGTGTGCCTGATTTTTTTTTTTGATTTCCAAGCAATTGTCAGATGTCTTAATGAATTTCCTAGATTGCCTTTTTAAATAGAAAAAGAGAACATGACAGAGAACAGAAGTTGAGAATAGCTCAGGGAGCAACCTTCCCAAGGTTCAAATGAAAGATCAGGTAAGTCCAATCGAATTGTACTGTAATTTTTTGCTAAGTCACCATGGTATCAAAAATGCACTGATCATGGATGTAAAGAGTTGCATCCTCTGTGCGCTAAACATCCAAGTGTCTCATACTGCTCCAAGAGAATTTTATCCATGATGAATATGGCCTAAAAGTTGGGGGGAAGAAAATTAAAATGTATCTTCTTTCAGTTCACCCTCGTGATCACTGCCTATTCTTAGCAATACATATTACAGCGTATGAAAGACCTTTAAATAAAAATCCACATAGATTTACATATATGTAGGCCAACATATTTCTAGGACTTTTATTTATGAATTTCAATTATATGCCATAAAACGGAAGAGGCTTTTGAATACCTCTTAGGCTCCAAACTGCTGAAAACCAGACGATATCAGAAGAATTAGTTATTTTAGGTTGTCAAAATAAGCCTCAAAGTAAATAGATACTTCAGATTTCTGATTGTCTCTCCAGGTAGCTATCTTTACAAGCTGGATGAATTCCATTTGAGAAGAGCAGTTCTCTCTAGGCTTGACCAATTCAGCTATGATCCTTTTAATTAAAATAAAATGCCCACAATCTGCTTTACAGGTGACCTGTCCAAATTAGATTATTTTGTAGTTTATAAAACAAAGAGTTTAAATGTCTTTCAATAAAAATCTTAAAGATAAATTGTTCATAAGATAAGGGCCAATACACTCTGTGATATATCTAATAGACACATTCATGCTGCAATTACTCATTTTGTGATATTTCAGGAAATTGTCCATTCTCCCTTAAGTGATGAGAGAGGGCGTGTTCTTTGTTCTTTGTTTTTAGGGTGTTTTTTTTCTTTTTTTTTCTGTGACCTGCAGATTAATGTTTCTGTGGCATGAAGATCATCATTAAACAATCTCATTATCTCTGTTTGAATGAAAAAGCAATGGTGCAGAAGCAGCAAATTTCTGCATACAGATGGTATATTAGCTTGTATCCACTATAATGGTAATCATTGGACTTTTATATAAGCTTTGATACTGAACTTCCAAATAGTGAATTATTTTTCCTCTTCTGCACTCAGTACCCTTGGATTTCCTGCCAAAATTCATCAGAGTTGCCAAGAAATACCGATGTCCTTTAGCAATTATATCAGGAACAAAGACCTCTCAGTCAGACCTCTGTAACTGACAATGTTTAATGCTTCTGGTCTTCAGCATTCTTTGCTAACATTAATCAACAGCATATGAGAAAGTCCCAGAGCTACATATCATCATTGTTCCTGTCCTAAAACCAAAAGTCATAAGTATGGAGGTGTTATGGTTTGAGAAACCCACAACAATTTGTTGTTGTTTAGACAACTATTCCATCACCTGATGACCTCTCCACAAGCTGGGAAGGGGAATTGGGAAAAAAAAAGGAAACCCTAGAGCTGAAATATAAACAGATTTAATAGACTAAGACTAGGTAATTAACATTAATAACACTAAAGCACCAATATTGATCCCAATACCAGTATAAGATACACAAGGATTATATTTAGCCAATTCTTTCGGCAGAAGCCGTGCACATCCATCACTGGATAGCAAACATCAGACACTGCAAGCGTTGTGGCTTCGGGAGGAAGCGAAGGGCTCAGGAGTCCAGTACGGGACAAGACATTCTCTGGACCAGTGCCATCAAGGGAGAGAGAACTTTGCAGAAAACTTTCCAATTTATACTAAATATGGTGTATGTGGTATGAAATAATCCTGTTGGCCAGCTTGGGTCAAGTGCCTGGGTCTTGCTCCTCATCCCTGCACCTGGCTGGGCCCGAAAACACTGAGACCTTGAGACCCTCATACCATAACTGGCTACACAGTAAATATTTTCACAAATTCAGACATTAGAGCCTTCTAAAAGTGCAGTTTTCCTAAGTACTAGGAGATAAGTTAGTCCTGTGTCACTCAAACCAGGACAAGAGGTTCAGTGAAGCACAGGGCTCCAAATGGACTTTATCCCGTAATGAGCAATGTGTAGCAATAGCAAAGCTTCAAAAATAATAATGAATATTGTGGGCAGAGAAGTCAGCCAACTTCTCTCCCTCTCCCTTGCTCTGGACTTTATAGGAAAGTTCCAAGAGGATAATTAAAATAAGGAAGGCACAAGAAGAAAGTCACCAAACAGCCTGTATCACCGTCTTATCCAACATACAACTGAAGTGTCTTCTAAGCACCACCTAGAATCAAGCACTGTCTTTTTTTTGGCACGACATATTCTAGTAGTTCAGCAGCATACCACTCATGCACTGAAGAAAACTACTGACAGCTAGGCTGAGCTGGAAATGTCTCTACAAGTCACGTAAATAATGACCTACTAATCAGATCTTCTATATACATAAGCAATAATGATGAGTCTTATAGCTGTAAAGGAAAAAACCTTAGGAAAAAACCCACAACAGATCCATGATGAAGTCATCAGTCATCTAACATAATTAGCAGTTAAAAACACATGAAAACTAAAATTAAGTAATATTTCCTTCTTAATCAATTTAATAAAAGTCATAATTTACCCCTAGGGATGTTGATATCTGAGTTCTTGCCCCAAGCTGAATTCTGAAAATTACTTTTGAAGCACAGGTAAGATCATTTCTCTTTCTCATTTTCCTTTTTAATAAATGAAGAAGACGCCTAGGACTTAAGCAAAGATTTCTTACAAGTGAAGTCACAAGCAGCCTCATCCAACTCTAATTAGGTTGATATTTTTTCAAGTTTTCCAAATCTTTCTTGACCTTTTCTGAGATTCTCTAGGAAGAAACATCAGCATGATGTATATTCTAACTTCCACTGGATATGCTTGTGTTGGAAATCCTAAAGAAAAACAAAAGCTGTTATTCAGTAGCAAAATGCACAAGGGCTCTTGGAGGCAATTTTTGTGATTTTTTTTTTGTCTGCAGAATCCGTGAAATTGAACTGACTTGTGGCCAGACCCCTCTTGCATCAGTTAAAAAGGGTTTTTTATGTCAAGGTATGTTATAAAACATTTTTTTAGCATATGTAATAACTGCATTTGTCAGCAACAACCTGCATACACCACCACGAACTCAAACCTTGACAGGCATCTTTTCAGGCTACTATCTTCTGAACTGTTTCTCTTTCTTGAAGTTGCCTTTTTTATAATTACTAATAATTTTGTATTGATACAAAATGGTCACAAAGTCCATCACTGAAATTGTTAGTGGCCATTCAAGTAGTTTGTTGCAGTGTTTCTTCTAAGAGTTTGTAGTCTTTCCAAAGTAGTTATTTTTGGAGAGAGTAACTGCTTCATCTATACCTACTGATCTGCAAGAGCATAGTCATGTCTGTCAAACCTCTGGAAAAAGTAACTGGACTGATTTTGTAACAGTAGGGGTAGTATATTAGGGATCCTTTGTGAAAGATGGATGAAAGACTGGTTCTACATGAGTAAACATATTTCTACTGTAAGAAGAAAATTTGTAAGAGTTCTGCATATCACCAGTATATACATAAGTGGTGGACAGAACACATAAACTGGAAATGGCTATATATTCTGTGTGAATTGAAGGCATTCAGTTTACAGTTGATAACAAATTTGCATTCTGCATGAATAATGGGTATTCCACCCTCTTAACAACAGGGGACAGTTTCAGTCTCATGCAAATGCTCACTGACTGCATTGTGGTAATTAAGACAGATGGTGTAGAGATGGAAAGGAGATAAACATTTCCTTTTATTTGAGAAAACACTGTATTCCTTTTATGATATTTTTTCCCAGCTTCTGGGACCAAGATGGGTAAAGTAGAAAGATCAAGTCCATCATGCAAAAAAGCCCAGAAAAGTCTTTGCATTATTCCTGTTACTATTTTCAAGATTTATGGTTCTAAATATAAGCTGCCTAGTACTTTCCTCCTCAAATGGTAACTCCACAGCCTGCTTGGCATAGGTACAATTATTCACAGCTGTATGCAAGATGTTGTTAAATGCAGAACAGAATCTCTAGCTGCCTCCTGCATACTGTCAACAAACAATATTCAGCTGATTCCTCTCTCGAAACAATTACTCTAAATGACAAAAACCTGTTCAGAGACATTGAGATATAGCAGAAGAAGAAACAACGTATCGAAGGTGAAATGGTCTCATTTTAGTTTAGGTTACCAGGAATAAGGTGCTTCTGTGCTCTAGGTCTATTTGGTTCAATTTTCCACTATCATCTCATTCTTCACGTGGATACAGGTGAGTGTAACCTGGGTAGATTATGTGTATTGAGATGGTTTTATTCATGCAGTTATCTAGATTAAAAGTAGTATTTGGTTACTCATTCAGTTCCCTCCACACTATATTCTATATCACCACAGGAAGATAATTCAAAAATCACTAATGTCCTCTAGATTTAAGAAGTTTTGTTTA
>JAOTQQ010000041.1:43435925-43456843 GCA_026546715.1 Gallinago undulata | reverse complement strand
CACACTATATTCTATATCACCACAGGAAGATAATTCAAAAATCACTAATGTCCTCTAGATTTAAGAAGTTTTGTTTAAAAACCATAAAAATTTTTAAAAGTGTGAACTTAAATGAGCTTGTATACTTGCTTTTTTTTATTATTTATCACTTGAATTACAACACTGCTACTACCCTGATGTCTGCATCCCATTCCCATTTATTTCAGGTTGAAGGATTCATTTAGAGAAGCATCAAAACTAGAATATTTTTCTAGTTTAGGAATCCAAAGCCTCTTAAATTTTTGTATCTCTATTTCATTTCAGAGTGATATGTTGGAGTTATTTTTCTTTCTCTAAGGAAAATGAGGACCAAGGTGTTATATGTACTGTTGTATAAAACAGTATTTCTGTGAATTACTGTAGTAAACTAATGACCTTAATGGAAACTTACTCCAAGTAAACTTGGTGTTGAGTGACTTTTTTTCTGAAATGTAGGACACCAGTTAAAAAAACAAAACAGGCTTCAACAACAAAACACAAAAACAAACCATCTTGTCAGAAATTGCTTCTCCAAAGAGGTATGTGTAGTTTATGTGTTTTTTTTTTCTAAACACACTCCCACCCCCCTCAATGCAAGCAAGAAAGACAATACTAAGCGTTTATTTTAGAAGCAAGTCTGTTGTTAGAACTAATGGTTTCTACGGGTTTTGGGGGAAATTCTTTATCAAGTAAAGATCTGGATGGGAAAGATGGGCACTGAAAAACATCATAGAAATCTAAACCCCATCACCTTTAAATTTGAGAGCTTAGAAGAAAATGTATTGAGAATGCTGTCTATTTCTTTTGAAACAGCACTTGAACTGAAATACTATGGGAATATTATTTTCAGTGACTCTGAATATTTTCTTTGGGGGATTTGAGGATTCCAACAATGAAACTCTAGATTCTGTCTAGAACTTGGGCTAACTCAGTAAATATGGTAAATATCATAGAATGAGGCATTTTGTCTAGAAGTTCCAAGGTTTAGCAGGATGCTTCTTTCTATTACAACTGGTAAAAGCTATTCCCCATCACAGCTGTTCACTTATATGCAAAGAGGGGGTAACTGCTTCAAAAAGAGTATCTTCTAAAGATAAATGGTGAAATGGGAGCAGTTAAGACAAAGGGATGAATTTCTGCTAAACACTGAGATACTTGGCATCACAGTTGGCTTGAGGCAACTGGAAGATAAAAAGTTTTTTTTTCAGCAGTACAAGTTGTCACCATGTATCACCAGCATGAAGCAACTTGCCTTTTGTTCAGTGAAGCATTTAAATAAAACGGTCAATTTCATAAAAATCCATTGGGATTCAATATCTGTTGTTGTGCAATGGATCTGCTGTGAGGGTAACTCTGCTGGCATTGCTTTAACTAACCCATTGACACTGATGAGGGTTTTTGAACATTGGGGCATGTCCACTTTCACTGCCAGATGAGCTAAAACATTAGCTGTGGAACTGGCAAATCATAATGATTTAAAACAGCTCTTATTTAAGTGATAACATTAATTTGTGCCTTTTGAGCCAGCTTTTCAAATGCTTGCTCCATCAACTGATTTCTGAAGAATCTCACAATTAGGCATCAGATTTTAAAACTGCTTTAAAAATGGTCACAGCGGAGAAAATGAGACTGGTATTTGTATTTTGGTAACATTTCACCAAGCATGCTGCATATGCAAAACTCTTAACACAAATTTAAGTGTGCCAGAAAATTAGATACTTGAATCTGTTAACATTTTTCACATGATTCTGCAAATATATCTATCTCTTCATGAATTATTTTATTTTGAGTACATTAATTCTCCGTTTTTATACCACAACCTATAATACAGTTAGTTCATTCCTGAGTAATTTCTCTATTCTCGCACTGGTCAGCATCTGGTTGCTAAGTTATTATTATCCCCATTGCTAGACCTTCAATAAAAAAATTAGTCATTTTTGTGGGGGTTTTGTTTTTTAAAGAAAAAAGAAGTAACAATACTTCTTAGTCAAGCATGAGAATATAAACATGTAAGTGAATTTTATTTCCATTGCCATAAAAAAAGATTTTAAATATTGAGCACCATTCTACAGATGGTGAAAGTCAGAACACAAATCACCACAGCTGTGTGTAATGTTGCTCTCCACTTGTGACGACCACACCTTTTTGAGTATATGCCAGTTTAATAATACTACATTATTTTAAAGTCATTTAGCAGTCTCTAAAGAAGCGGGCACTATATGTTATCCCTTTTAATAGAATTTCTTTACTGGATACACCTGGAGACTAAATTATTGTTCAGCAACAGGATGAATAGAACAGAAAATACCTTACACATTTTTTTTTTTTTTCCTTCAGTCTGTTTCTGGAGGGGCATACTGGGGCCTGAACTACCTAGCACATTTTTGATAGAAAATCAAGAGAACAAGAGCAAAACTATGATCTTTCCCGATTAAAAAAAAAAAAAAAAGGGGGGGGGGGAATTTTTAGTAAAATACTTGCTAAAACAAGCAGAGCAGATCCAAAGGCCACTGAATTTCAAAGTAACTATACACGATAATAGTTTTATGTAATTAATGTACAGAATAGAAAAGGTGAAATAAAAATATTTTCCATCACAAATCAGAAGTACCAGAACATGTACAGCTCACAATACCGAGAGAATGTCAAGTACAGTTTAGAAATTTCTTAACGTATTCAGCAGAGCTGCTAATTTTAGAAAGGCTTTCCAAAGTGGCTCCACAGAGCCTGTTGGCGTACTCTTATTCACAATAGCTGTTGAATAGTTTTTAGAGATATTATTCATCAGCCACAAATCCAAGATTGTAGTTATGGCCTACGACAACTGCTGTCCTTGTAGACCTGCCAGAGCAGGATTTATTTCCACTTGTGGGTTGGTTATATGTTTCCATGCATTCTGGTTAAAGGGGGCCTTTGACATAGTTTTCACTTTTTTTCCCTCCAAGTGCAAATATGGTATACATCCAACCTCAGTGCTTTCAGGTTAGGAAAGCTACCAATATTTTGAGAACAAAAATAACATCTCTATAAAACTACACATTATAAAGCTTTCTCCTGAGTAACGATCTGCAGCGTGCTCAAAAGAATTCTCATCTGTGCGGATTCATAAGAGACTTCCAAGTACAATACAAAGAAAGTTAAGGCAGTTATAAAAGTAAGTGCACTCAAGGATGCACTCAAGGGGTGAGTCTCATTGCAATTATGAGTTAATGTGTTGTCTTTCATTTTTATGTACTCTGACATCGGTAGAAAATATAACGTGGTGTATTCCGTGTTGAATGTAATGTGACATTACTTCTTAACACACTAAATCACATTTGAGCTTTTTACATAAGGAGACACTCCAGCAGGAGCTATGCATAGATTGCCATTTAATGCATCACTAATGACGCAATCACATTATTTCAATAACACACCTCATCCAGTGTTTTCAAAGCTTGCTCAGTATTATAATAAAAACACTATTAGCAAGAGAAGGGTAGTTAATTGGCATGGAAATCATGATAAGGGATTGGTCCTTAAGACCAGCTAAGACAGAATTTAGAGTAAATAAACAGGAGTGATAAAACCATGATTTCCTGAAAATATTATTTTAACAAAACTGAAATATGTAATGAGAATATGTAGATTGCCAAATCATTTTTTGGTAGACAATTTCCTAGTGTTGTGGTTTCAGCTCTTACAATGTTCACTCATTTTGATCTTGACCATGGTATTTTTTCAAAACATTTTGAAATTCAAAATTTTACTTCCAGACCTTTTTCTCTTGCTTTATACAAAGGGAATTTTGAACTAGGAGATTCTCCTACAGACTAGAAATTGAAATTCTAGGTTTTGGTCAGTGCTGTTGCAACCAGCAACATCACCATTGTTAACTCTGCAGTAAAATCTGAAACTTAGTATAGTCTGAGATATCTAGTAAACTCAACTCTAAAAGGTACAACTCAAAAATGCAAATACTAAACATGTAATATCTAAACATAAATACAGTCCTTAAAATATAGTTTCTTTAATTGTATGCACTTATCTTGCAAGTGATCAGTTCTGTACTATTTTTTACTGTGACACCTTCACAAGTATGAGCATAGCAGATTTGCAATTTTACTCTGGATAGGGTATCATTCTTGAGACCACATTTTGGGTTCTGCCATCAAAAGTTAAATCTTCAATAAAGTTTAGATTATTGGGCATCATGATCTTCAAAGCAGCAGCAATTAAAAAAAAATAAAAAAACCCAAAATGCCCACCTTAGTAAAATTAGTCAGATAAAATTTTAGGTGTAAAACATTTTCTCAGAATACTTCTTAGAATTAATATGTCCCCCATCACTAGCAGGTCACAGGAGTTTGCCTTTCTCTAATCACCAGAGTCAGAGGATTCTTCCTGTACACAATTTCACACTGGTATACTGAAAGTTGTGCAGCTTTCAAATACTGTGTTTAAGTTTGATTGTGTAGGTTTTTACTAGAGATTAGATCATATTCATAAGTGCAGGTGAAGAAAATACCTTTTGTTATGAATGGTGTTCCTAGGTAAAAAACAAAAACAAAGAAATGGAAATTTCAACTTTTTCAGAACCACTGTATTAATTTCTGAATATCTAATCAGCAAATGCAAAAGCAATGTTGTTCCTGTGTTAACTGCCTATTTCAAAAATATTCATGAAACAGACTGTTTTTGAAAGGGATAGCATTAAATATTTAATTTATTTCACCACAATATTTCCAATCACTCTGAGTCAATTGGAAATATATTAATATTTGTTCTAACACCTTGACTGAGGTTTTCAAATTATTATGTGAAAAGCTTATATTTAATTTGCATGCATATTCAAAATGCAAAAATGTTTTCAGAAAAAAAGCTGATAATTTGAAATTATGTGAAAACAGAAGTAAAATCAAAATCTGCTTTCAAAATCTTGGCATTTTTTTAGGTAATATCACTTTTAATGCTTTGAATTTATATTTACCATAGCAGTTGTCAAGTTTAGTACTTGCTGAAGCCCACACATGCTTTTCTACCTTTTTAGTTCTGCACATATGTATACCTGTCAGTTTTCTGGGACATTTCCTCCCTTCTAGTGCTACTTATACAATGTTATTGGAAAAACAGTACAGGAAAGTGATGGGACCACAGTGGTGCATTAAACAGTCTGTCGCTGCTAGTGACACTGGAGTGATGCATAGATGAACTTCTAGCAAGGATCCCGAGTGGTTTTCTTTCCAGTATGGATGATATGATGTGGGTGAAAGGGGTGATCAGGGGATGATGTGCAAGGGAGCATCCAGTCTAACAAAAAAGAGCCAGGGCCCATTCAGCCTTTACATGCAATAGCTTTCAACTCTGCCTTGGTGCTCAAGCTTCGAACAACAGTTTTACCAAACTGGATTACTGGTAGATCAGTGATTTGTATGGTCAGCAAGGTTTTGCAGTGAGGTTGCTCCTAAATATAAAGAATATATGATCACTAGCACTTCTATGAGCTTGATGCTCTCTGCAAGAGATGTTTACTTCCAAATGCACCCTTTTTCTTATCTTCTTTTATTCTACAGATTATAGTGTTTCAACACAAATAATTCGTTATTACGTGCATGAACTTTTGTGACTAACTTTTCATCAAATCTTCATTAGACATTGGTAGGTTATCTGACCAAAAGGTAACCATATTAAACTCGCAGAGCCTTGTGAGAATCAGAAAAAAACAATGATAAGCAGAGGAATCAGTGAAACGGAGAAGACTGAATCAGCTGCTCAAAGCTGGTCATCAAAGGAGACCAATTGTCTCTAGTGCAATATCTCCCAAGATGAATCAATGAGATAAACTGGAGTCAGAAGGCCATGCAAACCAAAGCAGGATTATTGTCTAAATGTTTATAGAATTTATTATGGGATCCAGGAGGAAGAGATTTTTTGGGTCGTATAAAACTTAGAGGGTGTTTATGGGAATGACTGAGGGCGGAGTGGGACAGGAGAGAAGGTAAGGTATCAAGGTGGATCACAGAGGAACAAGTGTGGAAAAACAGAGGGAAAAGGGTATTAAAAAGGGCCAGTGGTGTGTGAACAGGTTGCTAGTCAGTATGCTTGTCTGACTGACCTGGCTTCTTATTGAACTCCATTATTGATGATTTTCTGTATAGTATCCTCTGTGCTACATGTAAGTGTGTGTTTAATGAGCTGCTGGAGGATTTCACGCCAGTTTGGAAGCTGTTTGCTCTGGCCTTTTCTTTTTTGTTTTTTATATATGTGTCTGATTTCCAGCTACTGGAGGGACACATATTGTGTATGTGTGTTTGTGCCAGTAAAGTCCCAATTTATAGTAGTTTATGCGCCTTAGTAATATTAAGGGCATGTTATTTGCAGCTCCGTAACCTTTCATCTAAGCTGCCATGGAAATTTTCCCTTGCATTCCCTATTATTCCCAAGAATAATAATTCTGAGACTGTTGATCTCAGGGCCTTGAGCCTGCAAAACTCTGAAATTGTGTGTGGTGTAGGTTCTCATGGTTTCACAACTGCCACTGGCATCAGAATCACACCTCTTTCCGCCTTTCTTTTCTTTCTTGTTCTGTCAAATTTAGTTTTATAGTAGAGAAAATCAAGCCTAGTGCACAACAAAGTAGATAACAGTAATTTAAATGGTTGGTAAATAGTATCCAATAATACATATGTGAAGACACTTAACTGCCAATCAATATGCAATACCAATTAACATGTTGCAACTAGTGCCAGCGGCAGGACCAACCAATTGAGAATTTGAGCAGATTCCAATGACAACTATAGTACTATTAGAAAATCGTGGAAAAAGTGATGAGCATCATCTTCACCACCACCACCACCTGATCATTGTCATCTCCATCATCCAGTCCAAATTTTCTTTACCTCTGAAAACCACACTGCACAAAGTATTAAAATAAACTTCCTTGGCATAGGGCAGATTAGCAATATCACTGTAGCAGTAAATGAAGCAAAAGACAAGTGCCATGAACTTCTCCTGGCATTAAAGGTATGACTGAAATGAATTTTGCATGCTCCAGACAGTAAACTGATTAACTGGCTACTCGGTTTCTAACCACGTGTAGATAAAATAATTTCTGTTCAATTTCAACTTTCTGTGCCATTTGGCTCTCTAAATGTGAGTAAACAGGCAAGAATACTGTAAACATATGTTTCGTATGCTTCCCAAGTCAATTGTTTTCAATTTTTCTTTCTTGGAAAGACTGTCAACCTGGGAATTGTGTAGCTGAGCTGGAATTAATGAGCCTCAAGTGGTTTATCCAGAAAAGGCGATTCAGGAGAGCTGAGAAGCTGTACAGGATGTTCAGCCTGGACCCTTGCAACACAAGTTCCACAGTGAAACAGTAAAATATTGATCTGGTAGCATTCCTCACTTTGCAGATGCATTATTATAATTGAATTGAAACCTAATTAGAAGAAAACCTATTTAAAAGTCACAAAGCAATTAAATTCAACAGTAGTTTTGATAAAAATTCCTTTGAACAGTGTTTTTCCCCCATCTGAGGGGGGGAGTACAAGATAAACCATCACGCAACCTGTCATGACGTCATATTGTTACAGTTAGACTTCTGTGCTCAAGTAATAAGCCATGTTTTGGAGAAGAAGGACGGGGCCATTTTATTTTTAAATCTATGATTACGACAGGTAACAAAGTTACACATTTTTCAATCTTCAAGTTATATTTTATAATTATATTTTATAATTATATTTTTATAATATATATTTAAATAAATTATTTAAATAAATATTAAAATATATATATTTATAATTATATTATATAATTATATTATATAATTATATTTTATAATTATATTTTATAATTAAACATTATTATATCTGATAGTTAATATAACTCTGCTCCTTAAATAATAAAAAAATAATGAATCAAATAAGAAAGCAGAAAGAACAAAACTTCATGGTCTGTAGAACAACAGTTTCCTGTGTAATAATAACCATAAACATCCCCCTCTGGCTATAGTTTCTACACAAGCTAAGCTGATTCCAGTCATCCTTTAAAAAGTAATTAGAAGATTGAACAACATTTTATAGGTGTTAGTGCTAAATTGTTCAGAGCCTGGAAAATATATCACAACAATCTGAGTTTCAGAGCCCCATATTCCTGAAGCTCAGCTTCTTCTCAATGATTGCAAGGATCATCTGCTTACTGTCACTGCTGTACATCAGACTTAAACTGTTATGGGATGAACCTCAAATTTAGTTATGGCTAAAGTCAACCTTTTGTTGCTTACATTAAACTCCTGTCTGAAAGCTCATCATTCTTTCTTGTGAGCTGTGTGATATTTCCTGATCCCTGACCAGATAAGGAATATAGCAAAGTCATTGTCACTAGGATTTTGGCAATAAGTGACAGAAACAGGAAAAGTTGTTACTGAGAAAAAAATTACCCTGACTCTTTTGAAGTCTCAAGGCATTCAGTTGTCCCAAAAGCTTGGTTCTGTTACTGCTTCAAAAGCCCCCTAGCATGTTGCAACCAAAAAGTGAACTATCAAAGACTGCCACAATAGAGGATGTCAGGAACTAGTAAAAATTTGACAATGGTTCTCTATAAACTCTTTGTAGCTAGATTTTAGCATGGAAGGAGATAAATGTTCAACAGTGGCTATAGATAAACAGGAAATTTATCCTGTTTACAGATTAAAAAAAATGTTCTTAATTCAGCCAGTGTCCATCCATCAGTGCTTCCAGCTATCTTAAAATAGGAAAGTCTGTGTTGACTTACAGAATACCGGTCTTAGCTTTCATGTATTTTATTTTACTCAAAAGGAAAATTGATACTTTTTTGCTACATGCCTACTGGGTACCTTAAAAGATTTCCTTCTTGAGTAAGTTTTTAGATGAAACATGCTAATTTCAGAGTACTGCCAAACAGGCTGCCATTGATAACTCTAAGTTTGACTGCAATTTTTTCTTTTCTGCTCCATGTTGTTTTGCCCAGTACCTTGGATGGCATTATTTTTCCTTTGCAGCTGGAAAAAAAGGGACAACTTACACAATGATCTTTGCTTGGCTAGTTTAGCACTTGAGTGCTGTATAAAAATACTTAACATTCATGTATCCCTCTAGTACTTCAGAAAGCTTTACTAATACTAACTGCTTTTCCACTCTCCTTAAAAAAAAAATATCACAAGTACGCAGTGTTTGAGCCATTTTAACAACGAAAAGAAATGTTCTCCTTTTGTCTAAAGAAGTATATATAATGTTTTCAAAATCATTTTAGGACCTCATGCTAAGCACTTATGAAAACTGGTTGTAATTATGATATCTAAATAGATATCTTATCTAGATATATATCTATATATATCTATCTATATATCTTAAGATATCATATCATATCTATAGGTTATGAATATACCCCTGTCTAGATAAGGCAGGCTCACTATGAGAACGGATGCTTTAAAACAAAATTATCCACAGGAAGATGTGTTTCAGCTATAAACAAAACTATTACACTCTCTGGTTAGTAGTATTCTTTGTGTCCTAGGTTCATCCGCAAAGAGTCAAGTTTTGCTTGCTATGGAATCAATATACATAGAAAACACCACCACCCACCAGTATCTTTAGGAAATACCTTTGCTTTGTACCATTTGTGACTTTGCCTAGATGAAGCAAAAGGGAAATCGCCTCACAATCAAACTGTGTTGAAGATAATTAATACAGAACTAAGTCTACTGAAAATGGACGTAAAACTACCAATTGGATTATGAAAATTTGACTGAATATGGAAAATGTATTAAAAATATCTGTAATATTATTTCTTCTAGTTAAAGGAAAAGATTGCAAGTTAAGGTAAGTAAAGTTTACAAAGATTTGACAAAGTGAAAAGGAATTATGCATTCTTCCGAAAGTTTTTCTAGAGAAGAAAACATTTTTTTTTACAACAAACCAACTCTTTGCAGTGGGGAGAGGAACATTTTAGGACTTTGGTATTTTGTCATGTTTAAATAATCTCAGTGAATTACAAGAATTTGCTGCAAATTGGTATAATCTTGATTCTGAAGCATATTAAGCAATTGCTTATTACTCAGGAAAGTAGAAATTTTTCAGCTTTATTTTTCTCACAAATGCTTTACTCCATTTTGCAAATACCCTGGTTGGTTTTCTTGTTATTTACATACATTTATTACATAAAAAAGTCCTAGGCTGTAAATCAAACACTTGAAAATAAGAAAATGTCAAATGTACATATATTTCTCCAGTTTCAGCATCCATTTTACAGACTGGAGATCAGGTAGGGAGATCAGAATTAGTGTTATATCATAAACATACTTATTGCTATAAGTTCATTCCTTGAATTTTAGATGTTATTAGCACATTCATGTAATATTTGTATATAATATTCAAGAACGGTTTTCAGAGAAACTATGTATAAAACAACAATTATTTAGGAAACAGCTTTTATTCTTAAAAACCTTTCATAAAACCCAGGATTTTATCTCTAAACCTTCACTGGTTTCTAGCAGAGAAATTGAGGTCTCCAAGTCTATAGGTAAGGATAGAGCTTGCAAGTGTTTAATTTTATGTATTGCCAAACTCTTCCTCCCTGCTCAAAGAATTTCCAGTGTTGCCATAGAACATTTTACTATTTTGTAAACCAAATATTTTTAATATTTATGCAGTTGTTATTTTTGCCTTTTATCAAAATATTATCTATTATATAGGTAGCAGGAAAACATAAATAAATAAAAATTTCCAAATATTTAATTTAGTCTCCCAAATCATTATTGGTAATGCTGAATGAATTTCTCATTTTGAAACTAGAATATTTGATGAAATATTTAAATGCTCCACATATGAATATAATAACATCTAAATATCAGGAAAGTGGGTTTGAAAATGTCATTCTTGCATTTTCCTTTAAAAAGATACATATATTAAAGCTGCTGAACAGATTAGAAAGAAGATATATACATCAGGGCAGTAAACATTAACAGAACTCATAATAGTAGGTATTCAAAACTTTTTAGGAGTCTTTTTGTTTTCAATATATTTACATTTTATGTGCTTTATGCAGCTTTATCTAGAAAGTCTCATTTCTAACACAGAAATGTGGTTTTGGCTTTAAATTATAAAATAAAGTCTAAACTCAAAAATAACATAATTCCCATTAAAATGCAATTCCAACCATATTTCAGTATATTTCCTTTTGTGGAATCATAGATCTCATCCTGAGAATTCCTTTCGCTTGGCTTCCTCAGTGAGGCTTCTAAGAAAGGTATTGATTAGCACCTTTCCATTGTTCATAAAATAGCCACCATAGCTAAGCTGTTTACTGACAGCCTACCATACCCTCATGAGATGGGAATCTGATGTAGCTGTTTACAGATCAGAAACCTGTGGCTGTTTTAGTGAGCACAGAAATTACTTATCCATATTTCCCTTGAGGCGAGATGTACCACATAACCTGAAGGAGTTTTGGGACAGGAGGACAATGCGGGAAGGTGAACATTTTCCACTCCTTACATATTTTACAGCAATGAAACTGATGATGAATTGACATGCTGGTACTTGTGGGTATATCAAGTGTTTCTGCTCATTGACAGAATGAGCAAGAATGCTATTACAGATAACAGGGAATAGCTAGTGGCATTTTATTTATGCAGGCATCCACAGCGATGGGTGCATTATTTTGGAAGAATTTCATTACTGAGGCTGATATTCTGGCTGTTTACAGTGCTGTTGTATACTTATCTTAAGCAGTGTTCTTCATGGATCAAATATGCCCTAGCTAGAGTTTCCTTGGAAAACAAAATACTTAAGTCGCCTGGATTTGCGGGTTTAATTACACTTGCAATATCTCCTAACACATTTGAATTTCACCATAGAAACACTCCCCAAACTAAAAGAAAGCAAGCCAGATTGCCCAAAACATTGTTATATCTTTCTCTTTTCACAATAATCCATGTGTATAATATCTCTATGCTGCATAAAATTTTAGTGTTTCACAGGCAGTTTCTCTTGTAGCTTTATTCAGCTGCCTCCGATTGCTGAAACCAAGACTGCATGTTGTAATTTGTTGCCCTGCTGTTGTGGATTATTGATATGTATGCATGAGTAGAGCAGCCTACCTAAGGTGTGCATATTATGACAAAAAGTCCTAACTGAATCCTTTGGTCCAGTGGGGTTTTTTTGTGTGTGTGTCCACCTATGTATATTATATTCAATACTATTAAAGAGACACACACAGAAGATTCATTTTCATGTGTGTATTTTAGGTTTTACAGGTTATATTTTTTTCCATGTAAAATATTTCAGGACCAGTATATATTGTATAGAAATGCTATAAAACCTGAACTAGCGGTTTTAGCAATGTGGATGCATTGTGACAGCCTAATTCACGGCTGTGAACTGAAGGATGAGAAGGAAATGTGTTTTACTACAAGCAATGTAGGAAAATGATATTCCTTATTTGATACCTGCAGTATACCATAAACTAATGCTTGCACATTAAACTGTGCATTGAGAAAGGAGAATAAAGGGGGATGCCAAATAAGGCTTCCATGTCCTTAATCCAAACCACTGACTAGATCTGTCTCACACTTCCAAGCAAGCTATGCTCCGTCTGGATTGCACTCTTAGGGACATCTCCCAGGAAGTAAGAAGAGCGATTTGACTGTCTGTCCCAGGAACCAAAATGCCTTGCTTCAGTTCGTTGTTGATTATCCATCTCTAAGATAGGAACAAAAAACAGCACTGCCTGGGTAGGAAAGTTAAATGGGAAAAAAATATTTTATAGAAGTGGAGAAGAAAAAATGCTTGAAAGGCATGAAATCTAAGAAATTCTTCTGAGTGATGTATGAGATCATGAGTACACGAGGAAAACTATTCTGTAGATTTTATACGTACTTCAATCTTCTGCAGTGTAGGTGATATATAAATAGTCAAGAGCCATCCAGAATGCAAAAATCAAACTCTCATAGCTTTTTGACCCCTTGATCATTTCTGTTAATGGCAAAGCATAGCCTAAATAAACAATTACAATGGTACTTTGAAAGTAACATACAGATAGCCCTTAAATCCATATTTCTCCAGCATCTGCTTTTGCAAATGGCAGGGTTTAATTCATTGAAAAAAAGAATAGCTGTGGTACTTAGCATCATTTACAGACATGGTCACAGTTCACATCTGTGTTGCTCTATAACAAGTTTGCATTCTTTACCACCAGGCAAATGGACTTTCAAGACCAGGGCAACAAAATACACTAAAAGAATTTCCCACCTAACGTGTGTGAGTGAACACTTAGATCTTCAACTTGCATGCATTTTGAAAATACTATGTCTTATGAAATCAGACGTAGCGCTGGGGGTGGTTTTAATGCTGACAAGCCTTGCAAATATCTAAATCCTGGAAAACCTTGGGTAGTCTGCTGTGGGGAAATAAAGTACTCTCACTCCTTGTAGGTAGATTTGTGTTTCTGGTCAGAGGTCAAAAAGAATGTCTGTTTAACATCTCAAGTCTTGATCAATTCTATGTTAAGAGAAATGTGGTAACAAGGTGTTGGGGTATGGGAAGTAGTGTGACTACAGCTTGAAAGATGTAGGAAGCATCACTCAGCATCCCAGTACTTGTGAATTAAGTCCAGGTGTTATGTGGTCTGCTGCACATTGCTTCAACTTAAAGGTACTAGTAATAGACGTTTATTTTGTTTTCATCATTAGAAGCCTAACTTCAGATTCAGTTGAACTTTGAAATATCTGAGTGCTATTTTTTATTTCTAAATGAAATTTGTTTAGGTTATGAATTTTATGTTCTGAGTGTTAGAAATTCTGTATGAAAAGAATTTCAGACATAGTTGGATGCTTCATATCTCCATTCCTTGTTTTGCTGCTCGAACAGGAACAAACGCCAATGTTGTAAATTGCAAACATAACTTCTGATGCTTATAATTTGGGGTTGTATAGTGACAAGTGTCTGAAATTCTGTCCCATTATCACCAATTCAGTGGTCCTATTGAATGGAAGCAACAGGTCTTACTTTAAAGGTTTTAATATTGTAGATTTGATTATCAACTAGTGCAAATCAAACTCATACAAAATAAATAATAGTAATAAAAAAACAAATGGCACAAAAGACCCTAAATCAGAGAATCCAGTTTAAGGCTGGATGTTTCATTGAGCAGATGGGTATTCTGGAGATTCTGAAATAATGGTAAAAGCTGGAGCTTTATTGAAATTAATTCAAAAAATTTTCCAAACATCATCTGTGTCAGGATAGAAGGTGTAAAATCTGGATGGTGCGAGGGCTGCAAATGAAACAGCCAGGAAGGGAAGAACTGAGGATGTAGAACAGAGGTGGAATGAGGTGGTAGGTGAGATACGTATATTCATCAGGATGGACCCCCAAAATACATTGGCTGTATTGTCATTTATCACGAGAACTGCAATTCCCATTTGAAATAAAGGAAAGCTCCCTTTGACAGAGTATTGACAGCTGCCTCAATGACTTGCTTAAGAATTTCTGAAATTTGAGGTGACAGTTTTGGCAAGGAGTCTGGGTTCTAGTCCCTTCAGACAGGACTAGCATTATGAAAAGGAGTCTGGGTTCTAGTCACAGGGCTAGCATTATGAAAATCATTGTTTATAATGGGTGCAGAAGGAAGATGTGAGGGTGTAGGAATATCACCCATCTACAGATGCAGCCAGCCAAAACTCAGTTTCTCACTGAACAATAATGTTGTTAGAGCTCGAACAATAGCATATATTACCACTAGTGTCTCAACATATGTCCATAAAATAAGTGGCATAAATATTGAGACCCCACCTACAGTACTGTATCCACCTCTGGGGTCATTGATACAGGAAAGACACGGACCTGTTGGAGCAGGTCCTGAGAAGGGTCACAAAAATGATCAGAGGGATGAAACATCTCTCCTGTGAAGAAAGGCTGATAGAGTTTGGATTGTTCAGCCTGGAGAAAAGAAGCCTCTAAGGAGACTGATTGTTGCCTTCCCATATATATGTATAAGGGGCTTATTAGAAAGACTTATAAGAGAGAGACTTTTTCCTGAGGTCTGTAGTGACAGGACAAGGGGTAATGGTTTTGAATGACAAAAAAAAAAAAAGCTAGATTCAGAACACATATAAGGAAGAAATTTTTTAATGATGAGGGTCGTGAAACACTGGAAGAGGTTGCCCAGAGAGGCTGTAGAGGCTGCCATACTTGGCAAATTCAAGGTCAGATTGGATGGGGTTCTGAGGAACCTAATGTAGTTGATGATGTCCCTGTTCATTGCAGGGGAACTTGGATTAGATGAGCTTTAAAGGGTCTTCCAACCCAAACCATTCTATGATTCTATGATTTAGTCTGTAAATTAAGAGTTAATATTAAATAAAAATTGAAAGGAATTAAGATGACATAGTAGTGCCCCACACTGCCAATGTAGATCCAGATTTCCTCTATCTGTTTTTTTACTTCTAAGACAGAGAGCTGAGAGGTTTATATAGAATTAATGGCATACATGAGAGATATCTGTGACAGGCAACAGGGCAGTAGTGGAATAATCTTTATCATTAGATAGCAGGAAGATTGCATGAACAATAAGTTTAGTCCAACAATTTTTTTAAAAAAAAAAAGGAAATAAGAGGGGATTAATCACAGAATCACATAGGTTGGAAGGGACCTTTTAAGATCATGTAGTCCAACCAATGGAAAAAAAAAAAACAAAACCAAAAAACCCCAAAACCCACAACAACAACAAAAAACTAACAAAAAAAACCCCAAAACCAAAACAACAATAACAAAAATACCCACACCCAAAACAACACCAACCCAACACTAAACCATATCCCCAAGCACCATGTCAACTCATCTCTTGGATACTTCCAGGGATGGTGCCTCAACCACCTCCCTGGGCAGCCCATTCCAATGCCTGATAACCCTTCCTGTGAAGGAATTTTTCTTAATGTCTAACCTGAACCTCCCCTGGCACAACTTGAGGCGATTTCCCCTTGTCCTATTGTCTGTGACTTGGGAGAAGAGACCAACCCCCGCCTCTCTACACCCTCCTTTCAGTTAGCTGTAGAGAGCAATAAGGTCTCCCCTCAGTCTCCTCTTCCCCAGACTGAACAACCCCAGCTCCCTCAGCCTCTCCTCACAAGACTTACTCTCCAGACGCCTCACTAACTTCGTTGCCCTTTTCTGGACCTGCTCCAACACCTCAATGTCTTTTTTGTGGTAAGGGGCCCAAAACTGCGCACAGTTCTCAAGGTGGGGTCTCACCAGTGCTAAGTACAGGGCTAATGATCAATTAATTGAAAAACTCACAAATAATATCATCACTAAAAGAAAACACATTTTACTGAACTGAACTTAGCTGCAGGGCTAATGCATTAATAGTCTATATGTCTGCATAAAATGAAATATGTTTACATTATCAGTTCTTCATTCTGTGGATGTTGACATTTGTAGACCAAATTTTTGATTCAGGAGCTTATAACTCCATATTTCCTTGCATGAGAATAATAAGGACAGAGTGGCATTTCAGAATAAAATAAAATATCTTTGGCAAGAGAAAAAAAAAAGAAATTAGAAAATCTCCATGTCTTGAGACATTTACAATTCTTAACTTATCTGAACAATAACGTCTCTATAGTCACAATTTGTTATTAAATAGTAGAATCTGTTTAAGTGGTCATAGTTTTGTATTAAAAAGTGTTGTTTGCAGAATTTGTATTTTTGTATTCATAATGACTGTATTATCTGTATTATGTTAGCAACAAGAAGTTTCAACCAAAATCAGAATCAAGAACTCTAATTATAAAGGACCTGGATACTCATAAAATGCTTACTTCATACACTGTTGAACTCACAGACTAAATTTTAGGGAGATGAATGGATAATATTCCTGTCTCAAATGTGATATCCTTGAATTGAAAGTAAACAAAGTTTTGAAGGTCATATAAACAAGACATTGCATAGGTGAAAATTTACACTCAGGTCTTCTGACTTTGAATTCAGTCCCTTAAACATAAGAACATCCTCTATTTAAGGGCTAAAACAGTCCAAAAATTGTTGATAGCACCAGTAATACACATTAAATATCCACATTATTCCAGAGTATGGATAAGGTAATACTAGCTCAGAATTGTTTTCTGATTGGATCCGAGAAGTTTAAATAGAAAGGTAAGTAAATGAAACGCAGAGAAAAAGCACTTGAGATATGTTCCCATTCACCTAATGTAAGCTGTCTAGCCTGATACAGTCACCCAGACTACTTCTATAGTCAGAGGCAAAAACAGAAATGGATCCAAAATGGGAAATTCAGTCAAGCCTAAAGTATTGGTTAGGATTATCTTGAATTAACCCCAAAGTTATTACCTCTTGGAGACCCCCTCAGTTTACTAAGAAGGCCTTTACTTGATGTGCTTAGTTTAGAACAGAAACATATTTGAAGATTTCCTTTATAAATCCACTTTTAGATTGTTCCTAACGAGATCCCACTGCTACTCTGTCCATCTGTAATTCACATATCATTATAAATAATTGATTTTGAATACATAATTAAGTATATTTGCCATCTCTCTTTAGACTAGGCTTAGTAATTATTGCTTTGTTTTCCTCCCAAAGAAGGATTGATATACAATTTATTTTCTTTTTCATTTTAATCAAAAGGGTGCTCTTATTTCTCTAAGGTTTCTATCCTTAAGATAAAAATCAATTTTTGATTATGACTTGTAGAGAAAAAAACTTACTCTATTTTAAATGTGTTTTCTGATATTTACTGTTGATATGAAAAAAGATCTGTACTTTCTAACAGTAGAACTGCATAGGCTCACATGTTAAAAGTACTGAGAGGTATTTTCTTTTCATTCCACAGAAAATGAGAGCAGGCAGTTATATTGAGTACACCTCTCAAGTTCCATTTCATTCAATTCATTTTCCAATTTCTGTTTCTATGAGAACCATTTTCAATACATTCTTAGCTGCAAAGCAATTATCGGACTCTTGAAATCTACAATGCAGATCATTTCTTTAGAAATAAAGCAAATGAAAGCATTCTGATTGGGTATTTTCAATTTTGTGTTATGACATTGAACCACAAAGCCAATAATGTAATAAGGTAGGTAATGCATCTGAGACTGTTTTCTAGTCTTTCCCCAAAGAGGTTGCTGGATCCATTTGATGTAACAGCATAAAATATAAATTAAGTCATTTATGAACTGCTGTAACTCAAATCCTGTTTCAGGCCAGTGCTGAAAATGAGACTTAGTCTCATATTTTCCTCATATTGGGGGAAATATATGAAATCGTTTTCTAGCACGAGGAAAATATTACTAAATTCAAAAGAAAAAAGGAAACAAGCAAAAAAAAAAATGGAGCTATTTGTAATAGTTACGTTAAAATACATAATCTTCCTGAATGTCTTTCCTTTCAAACAGCCTATGGCTGTTTATATTAACCACATAATGCAAAAGTGCAAATTTTGCTCTTTCAGAGAAAACAGGCTGAACTTACGTTAGCTACGTAATGAATGCTAAGACTATGGACACTGAATTCTATTCAGAAGGATTTCCACTGAGATGCAGAAAGGGCAAAAGAGGTAGTTGGACCTTGTTTATTGACCATACACCAAAAAGTAAAAATTCAGAATCATAACATGGTTCTGAATCATGGTAGATCCTACTGTTGTATATCCAAGCAAAGTCCTCATTTTGAGGTGAAACAGAATAGGACTCAAATTCAGGAATAGCCTTGCCATTCAGTGTCATGTTTAAGAATGATATTTAACATATTACTTGTTTTAATTTGTACTGAGAATACTATCTCTTTCAGGAATAATTCATAGCCTTGTAAGACCAAATCATCTTTTTTTTTTTTCCTCCTGTATTTTATTTACATTCACCTTGCATGTGTAGGTAGCCTTTGACATTACACAGTCTATTTAGAATCATAGCATAAAATACTGTTTCTAATTAATTTACCATTATCAACAAAAAGAATAAGACTTGCACTTCAGTGGTAGAGGGATATAATTCAATTGGCTGTGAATGCCAACTTGCAGGAAGAATGGGAATGGAAAAGAGTCCTTGAATAATGGCATTCTGGTCCAATTTAGGTTACACCTTTGGAAATCATCCAGTCCACTACCTGTTCAGAGTAGGCCCACCTGCTAGGTAGAATATTAATTTGAAGTTAGATCAGGTTTCATGGGGTCTTTTTAAGTAAAGTTGTAAAGACCTACAAGCAAGGAGGCTTCACAGACTTTCTGAGCAACCTCTTCCAATATATTACCACTCTCACAGGGAAGAAATGTTTCCTTTTATCTAATCTGGATTTCCTTCATTGCATCATATGGTCATTGCTTCTTGTCTTTTGATGTGCCCCACTAAGGATAATCTTTTCTTTATCCTCTAGTTAGTCAGGTGAAGACAGACACTAGATCCCCATTTAATCTTCTCTTCTTCCTCCTGAACCAACTCAGTTTATACATCAGGTGCTCTTGACTCTGGCTCAACATCTTGGTGGCCTCCCACTGATTCATTCCAGTCTGTCAATGTCTTACTTGTACTGACAACTCTAAAATTTTATAAAATACTCCAAATTGGGTCACTAAGTGACAAAGAAGGAAAAACAATCACTCCTCTTGACCTACTCACTGCGCTCTTGAGGTTAACCTTCACTGGTGCAAGGGGGCATTACTCATATATGCTACTTTCCTCCCAGTCAGCCCCAAGCCTCTACTGCTGTGTGGAGTTACTCTGCCTCTGATGTAACAACCCCTTTTTTTTTCTTGCAGAGCTCTATGAGGATTGTGTTAGCCCATTTCTCCAGGCTGTCTCCTAAATGGCGTTTCAATATCATCCATTCACTGAGGATGTAGTCTATCCTACTGTCCAGGCTGCTAATGATGATTTTAAATAGTATTGTCACCACCATTGCCGCCATGAAAAATGTGCTTGTAACTGCCTACCTGTCCAAATATGAACCCTTAGCGCCTATCCTTTGAGCCTGATGGACAAGATATTTTCCCCCACAATTTATAGTCTAACCATCCAGACAATATCTCTTCAGTTTGGGCACATCTGTGTCTCTTAACCTGTAACCTTTCAAATTTCCTTTTTTATCCATAACAACTCACACAGGAGGAAGTTATATTTTTAGCTGAAAGGAATATTTAGTCACTAAGTGAATTAGAATACGTCCTAGCTGTAGTGCAGTCCCCTGAACATATGATACAAGAAAGGCAGAACTATTTAGTATGTGATAGTACTAGCCTTCTATTTCTTTCTCTGTCTATCCATTTGGCTTTCAAAGGAAAATACATGAGACGTACTTAAAGCAAACGGGCATCATGATTAATAAGGACATCACACTGAGACACATAAAACTGCCCTGTCTCCTTCATCTGTTCTTTTGGTGCAGTGATTAACCTTTGAGTTTATGAGTATTTTTGCACTTGCCTCAGATAAAATATTTTATGACTTCTTACCTCCCAGGCAACTTGGATTAAACTTATCAGGTCTGGGAAGATAGTAGCCCATAATAACTGTTCCCTCGGAAATCATATCTACCTCCTTACCACATTATCAGAATATTCTTTGCACAAAACAGATGGAAACATCAAGACAAGAGACAAGACAACTTGTTAAGGTCACATTCCACCTTCCTATACATCATTCATGCTTAATTGATTCCCAACCCCTTCTAGAGACAGATTGCCATGCATTATGAGAGCTGAGAATATGAAAAGATCATTTTCTTTTCCCCATTAATTCCCGTTTGGAAAGGTTTCTGCCTTTGCTAAAGTTGCTTTGGCATTCTGCTTGCTAATGACTGATCACTTCCTTTCAATACAGAAATAGGGCAGAAGAAAGTAGATTTATCTTTTGGCAAAAGTATCCCTCTCTGACACAGCATTTCAGGTATTCT
>JAOTQQ010000041.1:43418861-43435825 GCA_026546715.1 Gallinago undulata | reverse complement strand
ACAGAAATAGGGCAGAAGAAAGTAGATTTATCTTTTGGCAAAAGTATCCCTCTCTGACACAGCATTTCAGGTATTCTGCTCTCAGTATCAGAGAGAAAAAAAAAGGAGAAACCGACGGTATTCAAAAGAAGCTACAAGACAGATCTCTGGAGATTGTGCAGGTGAGTAGTTTAAAATGGCATCTTTTTATGTACTTAGAAACTGGCTCAATACTGTTTGAGGAAAGCTGCTTAGCTTCCCCCTCACACCTATCTGACATCTCCTTCCACACCATACAAAGAGGGAGTCAATCACTTTGATGCACGTCTCCTGAACAGGATGGATGAATAATTGAGTATCAAATCTGAACTTACTGTAGACCTCCTAGTCATTTAGGGACATTGAAGCAACGTGAAAGAAAAACAAAAGTAATCTGTAAACATGGTTACCAAAGATCTTTGTCTTTTCTGAATATACTTTCTTTTAATAATTTAAACAAACACAATGTTCAGGAGTTGCTATCTATAAAACTGCTAATATAGTGATGTAAGAAGAGCCATAATACTACAGTCAGTCTGCACACAGGAGTGAAAAGATATCTTCAAGGAACATAAAGTCTAAGACTCCTCTGGTTGCAGCAATTCAAAAAATAGATATTAAGCCAAAAATAACAGGTAGCAGCACAGGTGGAGAATATCTTATTTGGAATCCGTGCCATTATAATAATACTGCCTGTATACAATTCTTGGAGGTGGAAAACTGGATTCTGTAAGTGAATTACTTCACTGCTCCTCTGCTCAAGCTATGTGAAAAGAAGTGGATAAAAATCTCTTCTAGGTCCAGTGTTTCAGTTTACATAAAATACAGAAAAGAGATCTAAAATGCACTTAAAAGTGCTACTGGCTCTAAAGTGTTGTCAGGTTCTATCCAGTTGAAGTCATGAGTACACTGAATAAATTTAAAAAAAAAAAAGAAAAGTCCCCAGATATGACTGGCTCTGCATCCCAATTTACCATCAAGTACATTTTGAATTGCTGGGCCTTGAACTATAATTTCAAATCACCCTCATGTTTTCAACTCACATGTTAAAATCTTGCATCAGTGCGTAAGAATATACCAGAGATCCTCTTAGATCACACACAAGGATCAGTCCCTCTGTTATGCATTTCCTCTTTTAGAATAGAAACCAGATGTTCCTTGGTGGGGTAATTTGGAAGTTGAATGAAGTGGAGACAAGGATCTCTTTTTGTAACCAACACCTGCTTCATTTCCTTCAGCACTCTCAGGACCCTTTTATGTGCACTGAAAAGAAAAGGAGAGGAGAGGGAGGAAAACCAGAGGCTCTATTTGCCCTATCCATTTCAGAAAGCAGCTTCATGTATCAGTTTGCTGTAGAGAGAAGTATCATCTCTGTACTGCTGTTTCTGGCAGAAATATAAAGTATAAGCTGTAAAAGCCTTCTTTTATTTTCCCTAGAGCACAGCCATTTAGATGTAAACTCTTACAGCTTCATTGTGAGACACTCTTCGGGCAGAGGAACTGTCAGGTCAGAAGAGGGGAAAAAAAATGAAACAGATGAGTTTCCTTTGCAGTTCCCCAGTGGGAGAGCTCTGCTGAAGTGCTAGTCCAGCTCTACTGGTTTCTGCATCAACAGATGGCAGACAGCATTCCTTGCGTTTGCGTCCCATTTGGTAAATCACAGGTCACATCTGGTCTGGCCTCAGTTCTTTCTGAACAGATGGGAGTACACGTTCGTTATCGATCGCAGCAAGGAGATGGGGGGGACGATAGGGAGGAGCGTACACAAGATGAGGGAGAAGAAGGTGAGAGTTAGAAAAGGAAAAGGCATAACCAAAGAAGCTTTAAAAAGGGAGAGAAGAACTTAAAATGATCACTACAAACAAAATAATACCATAGGTGATAACGAAATACAGCTGGCAAAGCAGCAGTATATAGATGAATTGATATTAAAAATTATTTCAAGATGTAATGTACAATTGTGAGTATTTGCTTAAAGAATGTGATGAAAGTGCGTAGGTTAAATGTTTATGTGGTCTACTACCCAAAGCTATTACATAGGAAAATGAAAACGTCTTTCCACACACGGTCTGAACTGAAAAACAGAAAACACACAGAGAAGTGTCCTCAGTCACTGTCAATCATCAGCTTTGTTTTAGACAGAGAAAACAAAGCAAAAAAAAAAAAAAAGCTTTTTTTAATTCACTTGTCACCTCTTAGACAAGTATATCAAACCTTTTCTAGATATTTTTCAACTTTCTACTAGAAAATGGGATGATATTTCTGGTTTCATATGTAACTTCTTTTTACTGGTTTATAAAAGTTTGTGAATTTTTCATCTTTTATTTGTACTTTTAAGCATTCATCATGATGTGCAAAATTAAAGGTATCTAAGGATTTTAAATAGATATTTTAAAATATTGGTTTTAGTTAATTTGAGTTTTAAATTACAAAATAAAATTCTAATTTTGAAATTTCAACATATTCTGCTTTCAAAAAGTGTAAATAACCTAAAGATTGGAAATTAATTTGCTATCATAACCTCTAAAGCACACACAGACCTCTTTAAATACAGCAAACTCTTCTTGTCAGTTTGGAAGTGCACATATGCAGCATAGACTTTGTAAATATAACCACAAAACACAAACACTGTTGATCCTTCAGCTAAGTGCAAACATATTTCACACTTGCCAAATACTACCATATTAAAAAGATGTACTTTTTTCATGTTAAGAAGCAAGCTAGGCTTGAATCACTGGACACAAAACCATGTCATTTAGAGCTAATTGGAGACACACATGAAGAGCTCTGTGTCTTCCTGGAATGCAACAGGTTTAATTTAGGTCATTTCATTTCAACAGGCTTTTTTGGCTCTGGCATCTTTGTGGTTTTGACATTTCTACAGTCTTAAGGTATATTTGGACAAGTGGCATTAATTGATCACGCTGTCTAGTAGTACCACTACTGCTAATAATATAACCATTTTGAAAATAAACTGTTCAACAATTTTCCCATTTAGCTATTCAGATGGTTCTGTTTTTCTTCAGCTTAAATAAAGCATGATTTAGGGTGGCTCTAGAAAAGATAAGACTATTAGCAGTGTTGAAAAAGCTAGAAACCATTCAAACTAGACAAGGCTAAAACAGAACAGATATGCAAGCAGATTTTTTTTTCCTCTTTCTTTTCATTCCAAGTCAGTGGGAAATTCAGCATGAAAATTAGTACTTAGCATCATCTTAGCAGCAATTCCAAAGAAGGAAAAGCTTTTTTCTCCAAACTTTAGTTAGATGTTCAATATAGGAATAACTTAGGCCTAACTTTAAAAAATTGGGACGTGTTTGGAGGGAATTGTGGGTTTTAGGGAAACTTTTGGTTACTTGTTCAGTATAGAGTAGATTTGCAGAGAAGGGTAAACTGTGTCTCCTCCTGGTCCTAATTGAACTGGCAAATTCTTATTAACACTGAGCACAGAGATAGCTGAAAGTAGGTGTTAAGAAAAAACCCACATCCGTTGCATATAAAGTAAAGCTGGGCATAAGAAAATGGAATGTAAAAGCAAAGGGACTGGTAGAACAAAGGAGCTGTGTAAGTGAGACAAAATCAAAAATTCTCAAAGTGTGGCAAGAAAAAGACCATAAAATGCATGGGAGTCAAGAGAGCTTTTAAAAAAGCGTTGTGCTGCAAGCAAACCAAAGGCAGAAAATATTATACCAGAGGAATTACAATACAGTTCTTCTGTTTCCTTCAGCTCATGAATGGGCCAGACACAGCTTCTATATTGCTCTATACAACCTGAGTAATAGTGGGGATAACATGAGAACTAAATTTCAGACTTAAACATGATATGTAATTCAGAGTGTAGAAGACTGGGGAACCTTAAATTGGATTATAAACAAATGGTATACCATAGCATAGTGTATTGTTAAGGTTCCTTGGCACTTTCCATGAGATTTATTCATGAGCCTTAGATGCGTGCTGATACTGGAAGCCAGAGAATATCGCCAACTATGTAAAGTGGAGATAACTAGAGGCAGAGAAAAGAGACAGAGAATTAAAATTGGGGATAAAGAACCTGTATTCACTGATCTAGCATGTGACGAAAGGATAGAGTTTGATATAGTGAAAAAATTTGGAGTGGTAACTTAGATGGTGCACTTGTGAACTGCTCTTATTAACCAAGACATTTGTCAGTCATGGATAAAATCCTGAAGATTTAATATCATTTGGTTCAATTTAGCAAAGGAGAACTCTTATGCTTGTGAAAATTAAATTGGTTTCCACATGAAGACAGGGACTCATACCTGCATGCTCCAGAACACGATGCTGCAGAAACATTACCCTGTAAGGCCTTCAATTCATTTCAATGTATTTATTTATTTTGCTTTTCTCCTGTGTCCTAGTTCACTGGTTGTCCATAATATTAAATAATCCCCAGCTCCATTCTGAATTAATTCAAACATTTATTTTCAGATAGAAACACAAACTTGGAAGGAACAAAAGATATTTCAACAGTTCTGATAGAAAGAAGGAAAGACAGAAAGAGAAAGAAAGAGAGAGAGAAAGTTAGGTAGGTAACAGACCTCACAGAGCCTGGCTTTGCCTTCTCAGAAAGTCCACCATCATTGTTCAAACGGTCCTTGTCTTTTCCAAAATTGTGTACCTGCAACACTTCTGGATTTCCCAGCATTAATGTACATCCCAATTGCATTATGAACCCACGTTACGATGAGACCTGACTATGCACCCAAATAGTGCATAACTGCTCTTATTCCCCACCCTTCCATTAAGCCCTGTGTTTCTACATGAAGAAAAACCAGGTTTCAAGCAAGAAGAGAGTCAGAGTGTTCATATGCATCACCAGGATCGACTCCAGAGAGACCAGGAATAGATTAAGGTGCACACCTACTTCTGGGGAGAGCCTATGGAACAATAATTAATGTATAGCATTTAACTGGCCTTCATATATCCCTTATGTAGCTGCTCTTGAAAAGTTCATGAAGACTGTTCATGAAGCCTACCTTTTAGGCTGCATAGGGAATGAATACACAGATTTTAATGAAGTAGTAGAGTTTGAGAAGAGAACAGGAATAATGAAATTTGCCGCAATATAAATATAAATCACATCTCACTGTGCATTTCAAAGTACTTCAGCTCCTGCTTTCAGCATAGGCTGATTAATTCTGAGCTGTGGCTAGGCCCTCCAACAAGGCAGACTTCCACTTAGGAAAGAGAAATGTTACAGAAATGCAAGGAAAAAAAAAAATCTTTTTCTGAGACAGAAAACCTTTTTCTGCCTTTTTTTCCTCCCCCATTTAAGAGAATCTACTGACCTTAAGATAAAAATATACATACTTATGCCAATTCTTAGAGGGATTTGCCCAGCACTGTAAAAGGGTAAACATATATCACCTGACAACCTTCAGAATGAGAATCAAATAGTCTTAGTTCTGCTAGTGATGCTCCTTAGAAATATTGTAATGTACTGGTTAGGACATAGGTATCTAGCTGACCTTTTCTAAATGGAATCATTGCTTTTAAATTGTTCCATAAATCCATATTATCAAGAGCCAGTGGAACATCTAATTTATCCCAAGTTTAAAAGCTTTTGTTTTGAGTGCAGGATAATCCCAGCTTTCTTTTTGTTGCTGTAACAAGGGAAAAACCTAACACATTTGAAGGTCTCCACAGCATGCATAAACTAGATACATGACAAGAACTACCCTTACATATCTTAATAGATGAGGTACTGTTAATCTTAATTTGCATTATTTAATTCCTGGAAATGTCAATCTTCAAACAGTTAAATTGTGTTTTCTGTTTTCTTCATAAAAAACAATAGTAGTTCATATAGAATCATAGAATCATTTGGGCCAGAAGGGACCTCCAAAGGCCATGTTACATCTCTGACCCGGGCCCCAGGGAGGCAGCAGACTTCTCTGTGGGAAGGATCAGGCCGACATACAGGGCCCTCTGTTCCCTTCAGAAGGGAGTCTCCAATAACAATTGTAATTGTTATAACAATTACCCTCTTTTTTTTAGGGCAGAGGTTTGATGCAAGGTGGAGACTGATTTGCTTTAGGCACCCCCCCCAGTTGGTGTTTCTTCTGCCCTCTTATTTGCCTCACCCTCAGCCTCCAGTGCCCCATACTTGTTGTGCAAGGGCAAGTGGAAAGATGAGGGGGGCTGTGAAGGGTTTCCCTTCCCTTTTCCAAGAGGCACCTGTATCCATTCCTCCCTGTTCCTTGGGTCACCTCCCTCTGCTACAGGGGTCTGCAGAGCCTGGTACCACCTGTCTAATTCCCTTTCACGCTCCCTTATTGACCTTAGTCTATTCACGTCCTCCTTCGGTTCAGCCGCCATGTTGAGCAGATCATTAATCTGCTCACACTTCACACAGGTGTTGTCTCTATTGTCCCTCATTACCAGGCTCCAACACTCACTACAGCCAGTGGCCTGGGTGCCTGCATGCTTGTGTGGGGCCTCTGTTTGGGTACCCACAGTTGGTTTTTTTATTGCCTTTGACCGAGTTCCAATCATGATTCTAACCGGTCTCTTCAGGCCAGTGAACTGGTTTGTGTTTTGTGGGGTTTTCTTAAACCCCTTAAACTCCCGTCACACGCCGGAGTCTGTAGGGGCTAACTGAGCTCAGAAACCCCACCGTACAGCGCGGTCCGACCTTCCCCGCGGACTCACCTAGGTTCTCGCCGTCGGTGCTACCGGAACTGCTGCCACCGCCTCGCCATCCGAGTGTCTGCTCTCACCGCGTTTAAATGTCCGCGGCCGCGGGCCCTCCGCACCTGATTGGCTGCCGCGAGCTTCCGGGTTCCGGCTGGGGCTCGGGCTGTGAGTAGGGGCTCCTGAGCTCGGAAACCCCACCGTACAGCGCGATCCGACCTTCCCCGCGGGCTCACCTAGGTTCCCGCCGTTGGTGCTGCCGGTGCTGCTGCCGCCGCCTCACCAACCGAGCGTCTGCTCTCACTGAGTTTAAATGTCCGCGGCCGCGGCCCCTCCGCCCCTGATTGGCTGCCGCGAGCTTCCGGGTTCCGGCTGGGCTCCGGTTTAAATGTCCTCGTATACTTGTACATTGTAGAGACATGGCTACCGTTGTATTTTCTCTGATACTCTTCAACTGTTTAAAATCTTCCTGTAAACTATGCCTGCTCTAAATAAAAGTCATTCATTAAAACTTTAAAATAAAATGGATTGTTTGTCACTGACCGAACCAGATGTTACTTGTTTTCCCTGTCCCTAGCACCTTAAAGATCTTTTTACTTCCCTAATTTAAAAAAATACTCCTACTGCTACAGAAGGTTGCATAAGGGATAAACACTTTAATTTTCATTTCTGTTGTGAGATTTATCATACCAGTTTCTGAATAATGTGTCCCAATGTGTCCCTCTTGTGTGCTGATGACAGAAAGCAAAATGATCCAAACGTACTGCACTCGTGTTAGTTGCACATGACATTTATTCTATGACATTCCAATTTGAGAATTACCAGGGGCCCTTGTTCTTCAGAGGTGACAAATCTGGTATCCATTTAAAAGCTGAAATGAAAAAATTCTATTTAAATATGTGACTGTTGTTTCTAAAATAACTCAGGGAAAGCAGACTCAAGATGAAGGTCAACAGCCCTAGCACTGGCAGTTTAGATATTGTCATAGATTTGGGGGTTTGGAATAAACAGTTCCTTACCGCTTACTATATACTAGTTTAAATGTATCACACAAATGCAAATAGAAGCATTCCAAAGGACTTTGAATATTGGAAAAAAATAGTGTAATCTTTACACAAAAGTATAGCATAGATACCTAGGGACTATATTACTGTACTTCCCAGGTGTGACATTTAACATAAATACTGCCATTTTTATACTTAATAGCTTTGATTGCAAATCAGTGGGCACCATTTTCTAAGTAAAGGTGCTTTTATTTTTTCTTTTCTTTCTGAATTAAGACTTTGATGTAGGCTTAGGTTTTTGTATTTGTGACTGTAATTGCAAACAAGGAATTGACAGTTATAGATTAGTTTTGAACTACAGCATAAGTAAGTCTATTTGATAAAGAATACTGTATTTCAGGCATTGGAAAGTGCCAGAAATTAATAATTAAGACTGATTATAAAATCTTATTCTGCTTCCCTTGTGTATACTCAATACAACACAATTTTTAATTCAAAGTGCCTAAGACTTCCTCTACACACCATACATACAACCTTTACCTGATTCAAAGCCATTTAGATTTTGTTTTATCACCAGTTATTTTGTTTTGTCATCAATTTTTGGTAAAAGGCCTTAGGTCTCATTTACTGTCTCAGTACTTACTTATTCAACCCTTTACCCATTACAGACATTTCCAGGATTTAATTCCAGGAATTAATTTCCTTATCAAGTTTTCTATGGTGCTATGCATTTAGTATCCATGTGAAACAAAAGAGAAAAACTGTATTTTTTTTCTGAAAAATAATTTGATTCACAGAGAGATTATAGTCAACAAGTGTTTCAGTAGAGATGTTTAGACATTTCTTGCCTGTGCACTTAACAATTTACGCCATACCAAGTCTTTAAAGCCCGATGTTTTTCACCTGTGGCACCAACAGCTCGTACCTGCAGCAAATCATACCTCCAAGGACTCTACTGGAGAAATGAGGAACCCAATTCTGGTAAAGAACACCAAGGAAAGGTTTCATTTCAGCAGTCTGTGCCAACCAAAGAAATAAGGCACAGCTTTCCAGGATGCTTCTCAATTGCTCAGCTTAGAGGTGTTAGTTGGATGCTCCTAATTTCATTTTCCTGAAATCAGTTCCTGCTTCATTTCCTTCAGTTATTAACTTTGTAACAAATGACTTAGTAAACTGGTAGACAACAGTCTTTTTCACTACACAAACCTTATTAATCTCCAGAACAGGTTTATCTTTTGCACTAAATGAGTCAAGCACCTGTGGAAAAATATTATATTACTAGGTAGTTATAGAAATGAAAGGTATATTATAATTAAAATATCTGTGCATAAAGTGATCTAATTTAAAGTGTTTTAGGAAAACATGTTTGTTATTCTTTGTAGTTTCACAGTCATTTTTTCAGGCTCCTTTTTGGGACAGGATTTCAGACAGCATGAAGATAAATTCATTTTTAGATCTTAATATTTTCTAGTTACTAGACATGAATGGCATCTGAGGTAGAAAATATTGATATATGTGATAAAACAACTGAGGATTACAGGTTAATGTATTTTCTGATTGCAGGTCATGTTAGGCAATCTTGGCAACCAAGAGTTTGATTTACTGCTAGAATATTTGAGCCTTACATGGTATATTATGGAGGGGTATTTGGAATATGTTTACTTCACTGGGTGTGATGATTGTCTGGAAATAATTTAAGTGGAGATTAAAGACACTTTCCAGGAAAAAAATAAAAGAATTTATTATTGGTCTATGCAAAAACAAAAGGTAAGAAGACGACGGTGAATTCATGATTACCTTATGGACAGTAGGATTCATCAGGTATTAATGTTAAAGTTAGGTTTAGGTTCCAGGTTACATATGCTAAAAACTCACCTCCATTAATTTTACACTGTTTACACTGTTGAGGTAAAATGAAGACTAGTCTTATTATGGTTAAAGGCTTTAAGTTATGGAGCAGGTAGGGGATTCTGGCGAAGGATCAAGGAAAAGGGACAAAACAGGCTGGTTAATTGGAAGATCATATTTTGTCACCACACTGTGTTAGTAATTTTTAAGGTCTATTTTTAATTTACAGTTTACTTTCAGGGCTGTGAGAGGAAAAACCCCACTCATTTTTCTTATCTTTACAGTGCAGTACTTTTTCCTACACGACGTTCTGAAGGGATTGCTACGGTGCTCTCTTAAATGCATCAAGTGATTGGGCATGCCTTTGGAGAAACAGCCACAGTTTCACAGGTTTCATAATCAAAGGAAGAAAAACAACCCTAACTCTCATTCCTCCACCCATCCACCTGATCTTAGTTAATATTTTCCTTTGATAAATTCGATCTCAATTTGCACCCTCGGAAAAGCTACTCTTGTGCTAACTAGAACAATTCTTGCCACACAGTGTGAAATACATCCAAATCATTATTTTCTCCACTAATATCAGTGTTAACTAACAGAGCTTCTCTGTTTCTTCACTACGTATAGCCATCTCCTTAATATCCTGATTTTTTTTTGTGAAGTCTATTTCTATATTAATTGCTTAAAACACTGTGACTAGCTTTGTCTCTATATTTTTTGTCAGTTCTAAGAATAACAACAATACTTATTTGATGTTTAACAGTCAGGATTTATTTCCTTTGTAGAAACTAATGTTTTACTTCTTACACTAAAGAATTTTCAACTAACTAGAAAGCTTCTCTTCGAAAAGAAACAGTTCATTAATGCAAAGAAATATACTAAGGACAAAACACGTCTGCAGACTTATATACTAGCCATATATACTAGTTTAGTTTATGAATTTGAAATAGGCAGCAGTCTTTAATTTACAGATATGCTTCAAATCTGTACCAGCTTAGTACATAAGCTTAGTATCAGTTTAATTACATCATTACTTGCCTGTTTGTCACATTAGAGAGTGTAGTTTATGGATCTGTCAAGATGACAGCAGAGAGCCATCTGCGTCTCCTGATGTTATCAAGACTCAGTCTTCATGGGACCCATCAAGCAATTTTAGAAAACCATGAATTTGAAGTCACTTGACCTGAGAAGCTGGACATTAACCTGCTAAATGCTGTTTTAACCAGACATTACAGTTTTTAAGAAGACTGACTAGTCTATTACATTGCAAATTTCAGATACACTTCAATGACAAAAGGACATGCATTTCTACACCTCAAATTAACATGTAAGATAAAACAAAAACCTAGAGGAGGTAAGATCAATCAGCCAATAAAGCACAATTTTGCAATAAATTAGAGAATCATGCAATGGTTTGGGTTGGAAGGGACATTTAAAGACCACCTAATCCAAGCCTCCTACAATCATCAGGGACATCTTCAACTGGAGTAGGTTGCTCAGATCCCCATCCAACCTGACCTTGAGTGTTTCCAGAGTTGGGGCATTTGCCACCTCTCTGGGCAACTTGTTCCAGCATTTCACCACCCTCATTGTAAAAAAAAATTCTTCCTTATATCTAGTCTGAATCTACCCTATTTTCAGACAGTATAAAATTAAAATCAATGCAGGTAATAGTAAATAATCAAGTTTACTAAGCACTGTACTTACCTGGAATCCTGGAATACCTAGAATCTAATGATAGGACAACATCTAACCAGCCTACCTACTCGCAAAAGACTTTTTTGTTAATAACTAAATCAATAAATTGATGGGAAAAATAAATTACAATGCTTTTAAAGGCTTTGAGAAGGCCACACACAAAACTCCATAGAGTAACATAAATGCAAAGAAATCTTATAGCCATAAGTAAAAGGTCAAATACTGACACTTTCTCAGTTACTTCAACTGTTTAAAAAAATCCCCCAAACCTCTGTTTTACCTCAGAAAAGTGTAGTAATCCTAGTTAATATTTTATGATGGCATGCTATATGTAAGTAATAAGGGTTATCCTTCATTCCATTTGTCTCTGTCATCATTGTATGATTTTCTCCCCCTGATGGAGAATTTATATCTTTTCAGCTTTTATGAAAAATGTCTAAGGCTAACTAGTAGAGCCTCCTAAAATTGACAGTAAGGTTGGAACGTTATTGCACAGCACTCAAGTCATGAACTTCTTTGTTTATGATTAAGAGATGGGTCTCTCTCTCCTCCCACATCTGATTTATAATCTAATAGGACTGTGTATATTTCGTTTCATCATCTTACATATCCTCAGTAGTTTTGGCTTAGTTAGATTCAATTTTCTGTTTGAGATGCTGTGGACAGCTGTAAATGCTCCACGTAATGATATACTTAACACAGGCATACATTGCTGCATGTTTCCTGATTTAAATCATCTCTTAATTGTAAGTAATACCAGAACTAGCTGAATCACCGCCATGAAGCTGCTGTCCACGCAACCACACCTCTTTAGCACACATATTAATACTGCTTAACACTGTTAATTTTCAGCAAGTCTATAGTCTGTCCTAGTTCAGAGACTTCTATTCAGACAGGTATTAATGAATTTAAAGTGCCAAATTATATAAAGTTCATATGTAAAATACCCTTTGACAACACGATTTTGTAGTGAACAAGTACATACACAATTTCATAAGAAGGTTCGTAAAAGTACATGTATCTTATTTATAAAAAAATAGTGTAAAACAATCTATAAGAAAATGTGTAAAATAAAAGCACATAAAACGAAATTTTATTCTTTTGGATGGTAACTGTGCAGATATGTCACCTTATGTATGATGGCATAGACAGAAAATAGGCTAATAATTTACAAATAAAATTAGTGGATTAACTACAAAACTGTACTGATACCATTAACTTGTCTTCCAGGGAACCATTAGATTTTCTGTTAGTGTAATGTCTTCAGAAATGAGTCAGTTTGTATGAGATTCAGTGCAAGGTTTCCATGGGTGAGCTAGGCATCTCAGGACCATTTACAGTCTGGGGATATGTAGACAATACAGCCAATAACACCTAAGAAGTGCCTCAGTTCCTTCTAAAACAAATATCTACTACTGGTTAACTGGACAGCTGTCCAGTCTCTGCTGAATGTATTGATTGTAACAGAAGCCTAGATACCTAAATCTCCCCTAGACACCTACAATGAGATGCCTTAATCTGGAACTGATTTCCTTCTTTTGTGTAAATGAAAGTCTTACAGAACTTTTATGTCTGCCCAAGTGTTTATTGAAGACTGAAGGCATTCCAATCGTCTATCTAATCACTACTATAATAAAGAAAAAAAAAAAGTCATTATTTTGCCTTCTTACATAAAAAAGAAAATAAAAAAAAAAATTTATACTTATTATTTTATCTGTTTGCACACCCAGTGGGACTTGAGCTGGAAAAACATTCTTTCTGTTTGGTGAGAGTCCAAAACTTGTATTACTCTTGGAACAAGAACCAGGAAAGATATTTTAAAAAAACAAATCCAATAAGAAAATGCAAGAAGAAAGGAAACAAGAAGAAATGAAGGAAGAAAGGAAAGAAGGAAAATTAATCTCTGGCAAGTGTTTTTTATAAAAGAAGATGGAACATGTAGATTTTGAGAGTTATTCAGAGAAACCCACCCTGAAGAACAGATTTCCTACTTCTGTCCTGTTTTATTCTGACAATCAACTTCTGAAAAACTTTTATATGGTAAAGGGTGATAGACTTGCTCTTTTGGATATATGTCTGAGCAAAACACAGAAAGGTCTAGAGACCTTTTAAAGGAGAGCTTTGAAGACAGACCATCACAGGATAGATCAGGTAGCAAGGGACCTCAGGAACTCTCTAGTCCAACCTACAGGATCAGCTAAGAGGACAGACCAATTTCTTCTGGGCTTTGGCCAGTCAGGTCTTGAAAATCTCCAAGAACAGGACTGCACAAGATCTTTGGAGCAATGCTCCTCTGCTTGACTGTCCTCATGGTGAGGACTCGTATTGAGTCAGAACTTCTCTTGTTTCTCTTTATTCCTTTTGTTTCTCATCCTCCAGTCATACACCATGCAGTGAAAAGCCTGATTCTATTTTGTTGACAACCTCCATATAGGTGTTAGGTCCTTCCCCAAACCATTTCTTTTCTAGGCTGAACAGCCCTGGAGTCCCTCAGCCTCCACTCAGAGTCTAATGAATACTGAGTACTTCCTTTTGACTATGCTCTTGTTCGTGCAGCCCAGGATGCTGCTGGTCTCTTTTGCTATCAGGGTGTACTGTAGATTCATGCTGCCCACACCCCCTCAAGCCTTTTCAGCAGAGATGGTCACCAGCCATGTCACTGCCAGGTTATAAACCAAGGATTCATCCCAGCAAGGGTACAGTTATTCTTTCCCACGTGCAGGACTTTGTATTTTCCCTTTCAGAATTACACAAGGTTTCTGTTAGCCCCTGTTTACCAGCCTGCCAAGGGCCCTCTGGATGGCAGCCCTACCCTTGAGTGTATAAAGTCGCGTTGACCCTTTCCTCTGTTTCTTCCCCTTCCACCTCCCCCCGTTTGGTGTCATCTGCAAACTTGATGAGAGCACACTCCACTGCCTCCTCCAGGTCATTGATAAAGGTACCAAAATATACTATGATATACATACTGCAAATATACCAGTGGAGAATTAGGTTTTGTAGGCTACCTGTCCTTCCTCCTGTTAAGTTCCCACTTTGCAAATGTGCATCTCTCTGCTAAGATGAGAGAATGTCAAGCAGAGAGGACACCCTGACTTCTACAAGCTTTCTGAGTGAAATAATATGTTATATCTCTCTGCCTTTGTAAGTTTTCCTTGCAATGCCAAGAATGCTTTCTCAGAGCAGAAGATCAAACATATTGCTTCAAGGTTTCATTTCTTTGCTCTTTACCCACTCCGCTTGTCAGGCCCAGTAGTTCCTGTCTCTCCCTGACAGTGTCCTTGTATTGTCCTCCAATTACAGCATATCTGTTATCACACTTACAAGAAAATCCAGGATCTACATTACTTCCAATGTTTGTCCTTACTTCATGTTCTGTCTGTGCTCTCCTTTCCTTACCAACACATAACTAATATTCTCTTTTATGCTTATATTCTTGCTTTCTTTTATTCCTCCACCTCATTCACACTGACCTGCATTCTGAAATAATTTGAGTCATTTCAAGCAGGGTATTTCCAGCAGTGAACAAGTGGTTTGTTTGAAGGAACTCCCCATGACTTATGAACCTGAACTTGAGAAATAATTAAATACTTTGTAAATTTATTGCTGTTGAGAAAAACATACAAATAAGTGCCAGCTGCTGAAGAAGTAACTCCAAATCCTTTGAAATGCTTACACAATAGCCCATTTTCAAAAAGTCACTATCATGTCTCTCGGCTGTACAGTGTATTTCAGAATATCAGATGTCTCTAAAACCAAGTGTTTGTTGCAGTTTAGAGATGGACTTTCCCTCTCTTTTCATTTTCTATGGATAAGGCATTCCAGGATAACAGCCTGACCTTCAGCTTGTCTATGTTTGGAAGGGAGCACACTGTACTATCGATCATGTTTTACCTGTTAGGTGAGTAAATAGAGACTTTTGGTGTCCAAGGGTGTTAATCTGGCAGCTTTCACCAGTGGTGCAGTTAGCTGAGAAAATATATGTGTGTGAACAACAGAAATGATAAAGTTTTCCATGAAGCTTTGACACCTCCTTTGAGTACTTGAAAAGAAACACTATATAGGGCAACTATTTAAAAATTAGATTGAGTAAAAGGCTTGCATAAACTAGATTTCAGAAAATAACTTCCTCCTGTACGGCAGAATTATCGGTTCTCAGCTTTTTGGGATGGTGGAGGTGCTGCTGCTTGTCCAGAGTTTTCTTGTCAGAAAAGCCTCATGCTAGCCTCAAAATCAAACCAGAACCATTCCTTTTAATAAGCAAAATCTATCCAGGTTTGCAATTCAGCTGCCTGCTTTAAAATGTATGTTACAATTATTTTAAACCTAAATAATTTTTCTTTTGTCCCTGTGGGCCTTTGTATCCTTTCTGCATTATCTTCCCACACCATACCACAATCCCTTCTATTGTAAGTCTGCCCACAGCACCACAGGCTTTGTCGTGATCATGCTGATAATATGCAAGCTTCCCTGTTGCTAATTCTGATTTCAATTAAGTGATACAGAAGGAGACTCCAGGGCCTTAGACAAAGGTCTTCTAAGAGCAGTCTTTAGCATACAGACTTTATTCCACCAAGGTATGTTATTATTTTTCCAATGGTTTCTGCTGGACCCAGTTGCTTTGCATCTTTGTCTTTTCCTCTCCCCTACTGAAATTTCTAACAGTTCAATGAGAGGCCAGAGGAAAAAAAAAAAAAAGGAAGAAAAACCACAGGAAAAAAAAATTTAGGAATCTCAGCAGTTCATACAACAATCAAATTCTGTGACTAGGTTAGAAGCAGAGCAATCAAGTTAATGTTATGACCATTAATGGCATTCACATAAACTCACTTAAGAAAAATCAATCTTATAATAAGGCAAACAATATGATTAGATGAAGAACTGGAATATAATGTTTTCTCAACCCAACTGGCCTCTCATCAGACAAAGGACCAGAGATGAGAATCTTCAAATAACATTGTTTCACAGGAATTACTGTGGACAAGACAAATGCAATTATAAGAAAGTTATACAACCATCCCTAAAGAATCAGGAATAATGATCACTGATTTGGTATATGGCATGATTATGTCAAGTGCTTATAACCTGCAGCTTTTCAAAAGCTTAATGTTGATAAACTTAATTATCTCCATTGTTCAGATGAATAAAGTGACACTTGGAGTGTGCAATAACCCAGAAAAACAAAAAAGTTGAGACGAGAACACAGCTCTTCTCAACTATTAATTGCAGCTCTTGTTTATGGTTTCGGTCTGCCTTCCTTTTGTGTTATCTATGTTTTCTGTGCAACTCATGCACTTAACTACAATACAATGAAGGAACAAAGTCTACCATTTTTGGAAGCTCTTTACTAGGACCTTCTAGTGCTGTTGCTTAAATCTTAGAATAACTATAATTAAAGAAAACCCTGCTAAGAATCAGATACCTGAGTCAAACTTCAGTTTGCGAATAAAGGGACTCTGTGCAGTAATTCTGCAGTGTGGGTTTGCCATCTGATTACTACAAGCTAACACACACACTCTCTCACACAAAGCAGGAAGAGGAACAATTTCTAGTTATGGGCACAGGTCCCACAGGGCTCGGTACTGGGGCTGGTTCTCTCTAACATCTTTATAAATGATCTGGATGAGGGTATTGAGTACACCCTCAGTAAATTTGCAGACAACACCAAGTTGGGTGGGAGTGTCGACCTGCTGGAGGTTAGAGAGTCTTTGAAGTAGGATCTGGACAGGCTGGATCGAGGGGGTG
>JAOTQQ010000041.1:43353733-43410812 GCA_026546715.1 Gallinago undulata | reverse complement strand
TCACAACAACCCCAGGCAGCGCTACAGGCTTGGGGAAGAATGGCTGGAGAGCTGCCTGGCAGAAAAGGACCTGGGGGCGTTGACTGACAGCAGGCTGAACAGGAGCCAGCAGTGTGCCCAGGTGGCCAAGAAGACTGACAGCATCCTGGCCTGTATCAGGAACAGTGTGGTGAGTAGGACCCGGGAGGTGATCGTCCCCCTGTACTTGGCGCTCGTGAGGCCTCACTTCAAGTACTGTGTCCAGTTTTGGGCCCCTTACCACAAAAATTGGGATGCTGGAGCAGGTCCAGAGAAGGGCAACAAAGCTGGTGAGGGGTCTGGAGGGTAAGTCTTGTGAGGAGAGGCTGAGGGAGCTGGGGTTGTTGAGTCTGGGGAAGAGGAGACTGAGGGGAGACCTTATCGCTCTCTACAAGGAGGCTGTAGAGAGGCAGGGGTAGGCCTCTGCTCCCAATTTACATGCAATAGGACAAGAGGAAATGGTCTCAAATTTCACCAGGGGAGGTTCAGGTTGGATATTAGGAAAAATTTCTTCATGGGAAGAGTTATCAGGCATTGAAATGGGCTGCCCATGGAAGTGGTTGAGGCACCATCCCTCGAGATATTTAAAAGACGGATTGACATGGTGCTCGGGAATATGGTTTAGTGTTGGTTTGTGTGTTTTGTTTGGTGTGTGTGTTTTTGTTTTTTTTTTTGTTTGGGTTTTTTTTTGGTTTGGTTTGTTGTTTTGGGTTTTGTTTAATGGTTTTTAATGGTTGGGTTAGGTGATTCTGTGAATCTGTGATTCTGTGAAAATAGGATTTTCATCATGTACCTTAAGACAATTTTCTTCTACATTTTTCTGAAAGTACAATTTAAAAAATATTTATTAATACTTTTAACGCTTCCTATGGGAGACTGCTAATCATAGCAAAATCGAGTCTTTCCTCCCACCACCTGCTGAAAGTGGAAAAAAAATGAAGCAAAATGGAACTCTGCAATTGTTGATGGAAGGTAGTTCTTTCACTACAATCAGTAAGGGAGGTTTCAAATCAGACTTCCTTACAATATAGGAACATTTCTTTGGTTTCCCTTTTTTCTCCACATTCTCTTGTACTCTTTTTCTTTTTTTTTACCGCATATTCATCAAAATTCTTTGGACCTTAACTGTATGGACTGGTGTGACTCATCCAGATTACAACTGATGGATTATGTGTCTTTGCCTTTGTGTTTTAAAAGATGGAATATTAAGAGTTGTTTAAAAGTGTCAAATCTTTGGGTTTTCCTGAGGAGCTTAAAATCAGCTTTCTTTATTGATTAATTTCCAATTTAACATTGTGTATGACTATTTTGTCCCCTTCTTTTCATCACACATAAAGTTGCTACCATTGTAAAAAATTCTGTGGCAATCAGTTGAGCTGAATGAGGTTAATTTGTGCATGTATAATTTTCAATCATAACTACGGTTTTGAAAATCTGTTGCCTGTACTCACTGGTAATGGTGTTACCTTAAAATAATTTTCTAACAGTATGCCATCTTTTTTTCCTACTCTCTCTTCGGGGTTCTTTCCTTTAATTATTTTAGAACAGAAGTTAGAATTTTTCAGGATTTGAAAATATGTGTAGAAATACAACCAGTTAAGAAAACCCAAACCAAACAAAAAATCCCTATCAAAGCCCCAAAGTAAATTAATCTTCCCCAATCGTTTTGGTAGATTAAAAATACCCTTATGTATTGTCAAAAGATGATCCTCACTGGATAAAGGGAAGGAAGAAATATCAAACTAGGTTTTATATTTTTTACACTATGGTATTGCAGCAGGTAGACTAAATATGCTCCTACTTCTGCTTACATCAAAGACAAAACATACTTTGGACTTCAGTTGTGCGGGATCAGGACCAAAGAAGCATAGACAGGCAGGACTGTGATAAACTGTGGAGCGAAATGATAAATTGCATTTACTCTGCACTTGTGACCATCTCCCCTGCACTCTGACCACTGATCCATCTCCCTTAGGGCTCTTTTTGACATTAAAGGCCATGAGCAACTTCAAATTCATTCCAATTTTCTTTTCTAAAGCAATAAGTCACGTCTCTTTTTCCCCCTGAATTATCCTATCCCAAAACATATGGAAAAAAATGTTTCAATCTTTTACTAAAGACAAATTTAAGAATCAATGTTTTATCACTTGTTCTGGATGATAGCTGTGGATGAATATGTACAAAAAGTGTAGTTCCTGAAGTTTAATATGAGTTAGAATAATCATGATTTAAATACTCAAAGGGTTCAAAACATTATTTCTGTAGGAATTTAGAAATTTGCCATAACATTATTTAAGGTTACAAAACAGAACACATGAAATAAAGGGTTTTAACCAAGAAAAAATGAACATTTTTTGTTATCTGGTGGAGTGATAAAGCTGAAAATGATGTGATAACAAGTTTTGCTTTTTTGCCTTTTTTTACTGAAAAAATGTTTCACTTTGTTTTCGTTGCTGTGGCTCACAGACAAAATTCTTAACTAATCATGCTACTATGTTCATAATTCTGTAAAGGTGCTTAGAGGAGCTTTACATTAGTTGTAAATGGATATTTCCAACTTTCAGATCAGTATATGTGCTTACGTTCGGGCTTAGGAACTTCTATGGTATTCATACAGCTGGAAATTCAGAAACTTGTGAGCGCTTCGAAAAGGTAGGTGAGGTTCTTTTGTTGCTTTGTGGTTTAGTTTGCTTATCTGTTACAAAGTCCAGATAAAAAATGCTTTTGAAGCATTTTTCCAAAACCTTTCTGATTTTTTTGTGATATTACATCAACTATACAAGGGTGTATTTTCATGCAAAATATTGACAGATGTTCATTTCTGAATAACTTAGTGTGTAGAGCTCATGAACGTTTATTGATAAACCTTCACTTCATAAAATAGCATGTTGCCATTTATTGCTAGCTTTATTTACAACATTATAAAGCAATGTTAATCTGAACTTCTAATACCCCTTTATACTGTGTAAAACCTGTATATTACAAACCTAGTTTGTTCCACAGTGGTTTTAGCTACCTAAGCAGCTTTTTAGCTAAGAAAAAGAAAGTGTGATCTTTACCTGAGCTGTTGTTGGGATGAACTAAAGGACTAGAACATGTAATAGGCAGAAACAGCTCTGGACTTTCTATCTCAACAAAGATATTCAACATTGTAGGTAATATATTGCATTCTTTCTACCTATGACTCCTAAAATTTCAGGAATGTTTTACAAAGGTGAGTATAGGTAGATTCCATAACAGTATCTGATTCTCTGTGGTACCGCAACAGCCAGTTTACGTCTGTACATTATGTCTCTACATAACAGTACGCTTTGAATATGTCTGTTTTGAAATCTATGCTTTGATTGTTCCTTTTTGCTTCCATCCAGATAAACTGGTCATTAAAAAGTATCCTCCTTGTACCAGGGGGTTAATGACTCCCCAGAAATAGTAATTTCTAACAATGGTTAGTCCAAGATGACCTGAAAATTAAATTTTAATCCTCTGATTTCAAACCCCATCAGTTTAAGGCTGGGATGGTATATCAGTATCTATCCCTGACTTTGTTTCTTTGTTGTCGCACTAAGGTTTAACAGCAGCTCATTCTGTGCAATGTTAAAGAGAATTTCAGTGGCCCAATTCCTAACTAAGCTTTAAAGGATAAAAAACTGCACAGCGGTTTCTGGAGCTTTGGTCAGCTGTGGAGGAAAAACAGGAAAAAAAGGCAATACCCTTCTTTAAGCTGGTTGTCTTATATTTAATTATATTTAAATTAGTGTTGATAGAATAAAAACTAGATGCTCAGATCTTATGGACCAGTTTTGCTCTTTTCTAAATTCCATGAAACGAAAATCCAGAAATAGTCATTGTGTGTCTTATGCTATGGTAGCATTTTACTGTTTTAGGAAGAGAGGCCATTAAGTCATTTCACATAAGAAAACAAACTCCTGCCAGATGAACTAGTAATCTATCAAAAAGATGTTTTCCCACTTTTGCAATTCACTTTGGTGAATGAACTAGACTTTTCTTTCTTGATATTGTGCTGATATAAAGGTACTTGTCCCTCATCATCACTTACTAATGATGATGATTCACTAGGTTAAAGACCTAATGAATTCTTGTAAAAGATGGCTGTACAGTTTGTCAGCTAAGATGTGGCAGACTGGCATGATGGGAAAGCACAGATTTCAAGTAGCAGGTTCATTCCACAAAACATTATTTGCAACACATAAGGCTCAGATCTAGAAACAAAGGAGAAACAAACATACAATTCGTATGTTTTGTCAGAATACTACCAAATACTTTACAGCCTTGAAGGACAAACATGAGTATCTGGAAACACAAATATCTGGAAACTTACAAACTCACCAGCACAGATACACAAAGTATACAAACAGTATGCAAACATTACATACAAAACATACAAAGATTTTCAAGATTAAAACAGTTTGTTGCTGTGTTTAATAACCCATATTTCATTTTCTTCACAGGTCTTTTTCACAATAAGAAAAAAAAAATGGCTTCAAGCTGCAACAGGGTAGGTTTAGACTGGACATTAGGAAAAAATTCTTCACAGAAAGAGTGGTCAGACACTGGAATAGGGGCGAACTTTGTAGTGTAGGGTAGATGGTTGGATTCGATGATCCCAAGGGTCTTTTCCAACCTGAATGATTCCATGATTTTATGGAAGTAGCCTCTAATGTTAATATGCAGCTACTATGTGTCGTGAAGGCTTTATTCATTTCTCACAGAGAACTAGAATATGTTTTATATCTGCCTCAACAGTTATTCCTAGAAACTCAGAACTGTCCATTAAACTGCCAAATGCCTTCTGTATTGCTGTACAGAGACAAAGGACTATTCCTGCAGCAAACCAAGCATTCTACTCCTACAGGAAAAAATGAAGCCTTAACCAAGAAACCATCTTACATATTAACTTCTACATTCTTTTATCATTCCTATGTCTTTGCCATGATGTTTCTTCAATCTTTTCCTTTTTTTCATACCAAAGAGCAGTCCTTGCTGATCTGATAAGGACTGAACAATTAAGAAATTGAGAAAACAAGCAGGACTTCTAAGTAATTAATACAATCTGTTTTATTACTAAATATACAGGATTAAATTTATAACACACTTTCTCCCAATCCCCACCAACACCACCAGAAATAAATGTTTGAATGACAGACTGCTTCATAAAATCCTGTAACTAAGCTTACAATCTCTGGCACCAACCATAAATTCAAAGTGTGAAATGGGATTATTTCATTTGCAGTGAATTAGTGTCTGTGTTAATAGAGCTCTAAATATATAATCATATAAATGCCAGAAAGAAAAAATCTTAAACAGGCTTTCACTCTGCAGTTATTTCCAATGTAGACCCGGGAAATGAGCCAGGTCCATTCACCTTTGGGAGCAATGCTTCAGGTTTCTCCACGATTGGACTTTCTGCCTAATATTCTGTGCAGAAAAACAGGCAAGTCATGGGTTTTATCAAGCTTTGTCAGATCTCTAAAGTGTCGTAACTTCCTCCATTTTGTTCTGTCTCACTCTTGGATTTTTTGTATAGCATAGTGCAGATGCCAAACAGAGGGTCTTCAGGGGGTGTTTAATTTGGACCACAGCCAGATTCTCAAACTTGTTAGGACAACATCTCATCTAGAGAGCGATACAGTTCTCTACAGGTAAGGAAAACAAGTCTCAACATTCTTGGTTTCTTGAACTTAAGCCAGGTCTGAATATCTTGCTCAAGAGAATGGAGTTTTATTTAAACAATACACTTCAGAAAATCGCAGACCTTGATCAGTTCGGGTTTTCTTATGCTAAGGAGAGCTGGAGACCACTGTTGTCTCTTGAAAGACTATCTGAGGCCATAACTTGTCAGCCTACTTGAGGCAGTTAGTTGAGCTCTTTTGAACTGATTGAACTGCTAATGTACACTAAAGTCTGAAATGCTGTGTTCTAAAATTGTTAAGCATCTTATTTCTGCTCTGAAGTGCACCACAGTTCAGATGAAGCTAATATTTTCTCTACTCCTTCCTCTTTTGTGTTAATCATTATCTCACATATAGGTGCTCACCTATGTTAATAAATTTAAATCAATACTAAAAGGTCTACAGAAAGGAAATTTTAAATTACTAACTACTAGTTACTTGATTAAAAGCATTTTGGGAAGAAAACAGATTACATAAGTTTCAGAGAGAATCTGAAGTAATACCTGAGTTTTATTTCTGTTTAAACTAGTGAATTATGTCCTTGCAAGGTAAATATTTTACTGAACATTAAGCAAGTGAGGCAGCTGATTTAACTGTTGGGGGGGAAATAGGCCAACTAGTGGAAGAACAAGCAAAATGACACATACTTCTGATTCAAATCTAGAGATGGAAAAATAGTTTACAGAATATATTAGCTAACTTTTCTGAAAATTTTGTAAACATATGATTCAGCTCTGTTTCTATTTTATAGTCATTTTCTATGCGTATATTTAAGCAAATATATTGATGGCAGGAAAAAAATGCTAATGAGAAAAAAAAAAAACAAATACAACTTCATTTACCAGAAGGAAATTAGCTAAATTGCTGACTGCTAAGTACTTGATTGTTAGTATTTGGGGGTGATCAGATTGTAAGACTTTTTTTCTCCAAAAACATCCTACACAATAAATATTAATTAACACACAATCTGGATGTTGAAAATGTTTCCACATATTTCCAAATGCCATGGGTTTGAATGGAACGTTAATTCATTCTTAACTGTATTGCTAAATCAGGTCCACACTGAACTTCAGAGATTAAATATACAGAAAGGTAAGCTCATGAACAAGTTATACATGAAGATTTACATTGTAAAAATAGTCTATGAATACATTTTGAAGAGCATTTCAAAAAATTTGATCAGTTCATGAACAGAGAGCCAGTCAAAGCTAATTAAATAACTATGTCCCTAAGATCTATAGAGCTGAAATAAAGTATAATTTTCTGGTTTTAGTTGATCTTATTTCACAAGTAGAGAAATTCCAACCATATATGTGTAAGTATATGTATATACATACAGAGTTAGGTATTCAGATCATCGTTACAATTTGTTCTAAATAATTCAATTAAGAAGTCCTTAAGTGAACAACGTTTTCTTGGTAGACATACCAAAAATTTTACTGACACAGAGTGTTAAATGCCAAGTATACTGATGGCTGTCTGCTAGACGATTTGAGTTTGAAGACAGAAGTCATTGGGTAGGTGCATTCTTACTGGTTTTGGATGTAGTTATATATGTTGGTTTGTGAAAAATATTTTTTTTCTGTTGATCTTGAACTGAAAATCAAATATCTCCCAATTTTTCTGATCTCTTGCAGGTAATCACTCACAGCTATCCATGGCAAAATTATCTGATTAGGAACAAAATGTATCTGAGGTTATTCTTTTATAGTAAACTGAGAAAGCCTTGCATATCTAGATGCATCATCATAAAAAAGAAAAAGTCCTGAAATACTGCTGAGCAATTACACACTAAATGGCCCTATTTGTCTTCTCTGACTAAAACGGTAAGTCTAGCATGCATAGTCCAAGTACTGAGATCAATGTGACTTGATCTAGAGTTAGCTGACATAAAAAAAACTAATTTTTTTTTACTTGTTACCAAAATCAAGGAGATGTTTATCAGTTTAAGCATATTTTTAGATAAATACTCATTTTATCAACAGAGTTTTACAATGTCTGGATTCCATTGTTCCATTTTTTAGTTTAAGGTATGAGATACCCTGCTACCAGTACAATCAAAATTAACCTGTAGAATAAGGTTTTACTGAGAAAACATTGAATATCCTGTACCAATTACAACTTTTCACTTTATAATCCTCCTACAATGAGACGATAATAAAAAAAAAAATTACAGCATTTATTTTTTTTTTCATACATTGAGAGAAAAAATGTTCTTTCCAGTCATGGATAGACAAGCAGTCTTCACCAGTCATTCTAGCCGACATGACTAAACAGAAATTAAGATGCTATCCCTACAAAGTAATTACATTTTTGCAGGGGAAATTCAGGTCTCAAGCTGTCCTAGCAAGCACTTCATTTTGATGAAGATTTAATTTAGCACACATTTCTCAATGGAATAATCTTTAATCATTCTGAACTCTACCATTATTCAAAATATTCAATGTCAACATTAATTTTTTTGGAACCAGTCTGCTCCAGATACTTTCTGCAGTATTTTTCTAGATTTCCAGTTTCCCCTAGCTGTTTCTACAACTAATATCCAATGAATGACAACTGAATAAAATGACAGTGTGTCCCAAAGCATAGGACCTTGTTAAAGCTGTACTTTCCTTTCTTGTGTAGAGTAGCAGTATGGAGTCACTTTATACTATGTAATGTATAAAAAACCCCAACATGTTAGGAATTAAATATATGCGAAATCTCATGAAAAGGGAAATTCTCTGAGATTTCCAAACCAGTTTTGACCTCAGGAGTTTTCAAAGGTCCAAATGTCTCTTTAATCCCATCCAGTCAGCATTAGTCAAACCTTATTGATTGATAGATTGATACCTCTAGATTGTTATCTCTTATCAGAATTTCAGAGCAGAGGATCATTTATTTTGAGAGGTTTAGGGCTATCTGGAGTAATATGCCAGATTGAGATTTTCACAATCATATTTATGTCATTTCAAATATCCATCAGATTTCAGAGGCCAGATCAAGCTGAAGAAATTGGAAAAACTGCTGGAGTGTGCAAAAATAGAAATGAAGACTAGATATATAAAACATGATAGATATATAACCATGATCAATTATTGCAATATTAGACCACTTTCAGTGTCTTCTCTGGCTTTGAAGACCTGCCTTACCTGTGTAGCTATTGCTTAATTGCTTTCAAGACATACTTTAAAGGATAAAATATTCCCTTTAGATTCCCTTTAGAGATAAAGAAAGAAAAACAAGGATAAATTGACACAAAAATTATACTATATGGCCCAAGGGAAACCCATTATATTGCAAGTAAATCAATTCCATTTGTTTTCCTTTGAACTGATGTATTTTTAATGTAGGTGTCCTGCATTGTAACAGGTATTAAGCAATGGAGAGCATTTGATGCTACATTTAGCAGTGAAAGAAGTCAGATGGCTGAAATGAAACCAGCCTGAGAATCAGCTGAGTGGCAGAGGACACAGACACAAAGCATGGGAGTAGAAAGTAAAAAAGAAATTATAAATGTCTTTCCATATGTTCTGTCATTTAATTTGATCGCAGTACCCTTCGGTGAGTTTAAGAGGTTTGAAAATGGTTCAGATAGAACACCATGCTAAGGGCTGCATGAGTAACAATCTAAAAAATATAGATGTGAAAGGCTAGAGAATACAAATAGCGAGGTATCAAACCAGAGCAATATTACCATGAACAGCATTATTACACTTGTGCACCAAAGTCAGTCACAGAACACAGAGGTAAAAAAGACCATCAAGAATGAAGGATCAACCCATAAGGAGGATTTCTTAATGGTTTGTTCAGTTTAGTTTTCATTTTTTTTTCAAGCAGTGGTGCTTCCTGTCTGTCTTGGAAAAGCTGTCCTTCAATCTAATACATCTTACCCAGACACATTTCTTTTTGCATAGTGTTAGTATTGTGAGGTTAAAACTTAGTGTGTTGTCAACTCATCATTGTAACATCACATGTGCACACTTACAGTCTTTCAGAGCTGCACTGCAGAGAAATGACTGGTTTAGTCCATCATTATGAATGATCACACAGAAATAAACTATTGCACTGAAAATTCAGTGCAATTCACTCCTTAACAGCTCCCCCAAATACAAACCATAAAGCCAAAAGATTCTTCTACTCAGCTACTGTCCAGCAAAGTTATCAGCATCAAACCTCTTCCTGTTATAGAAGCACTGAAATATATTCTTATCAGAACTTTTCCTAACCCATTTTCCCAGACTGCCTTTTACAAAGATGTTAATTCTTATTAATAGTAAGTCACTGGCTTTTTAATCAAAGATGCATGGAATCCATAATATCTGCAAAGAGGTGACCAGGTATTCTACAGTCAGTTTACTTAAAATAAATACACAAATAATCAAAAAAGAAAAGGTCTGTCTTATATCTCTGTAAAACCCTACTCTTTGATTTGAATAATAAGCTCATCTGTGAAAACCACCTTTTTGCTACTATTTATGGAGGTTTCTAAATATGTAGGAAGTTTTGGTGTCTATTTGTGCTTTTTATTATGCTTTTCAAACATCAGTTTTAACTCAGGAAAAAAAAATAACACTGATGAAATTGTAGCAATTTCATATTATGAAATTTTGAATCACATTCTTGGTTCAAGATTTGCTGACCATCTGTCCAGTCCAACTCTAAATTGAGTTCAAATCACCTGTTCCTTGTTTAACCAAATGAGCTACCTGAAAATTAGTATAAGCTATCATCCGACATCCTGCATGGTTGAAAGTGTGGTCAAGATTCAGATTTAGTCTTCAATATATGTTGGCTTACCACAGCAGCTACCCTTATTTTGATTTGCTGTGCTAAATTGCTAAAATTTTACTTGCTTTGGATTCTTTTGTGAGGTAAAGAGCTAGCAAAAAACCTCAAGATCTAGAGCTGTTAGAGATGACCAGATCAAAATTTCCTTTATGAAAGAGGAAGTCACCATACACGCATTAAAAGGAAGACTTTGAATGATTCCTACTCAGAAAACCATTTCTTTTAAGCCACTATAATGTTTACCCTCTGTTCATTAATTCCTTCCACTTTATAATTAAGATCCATCCCCAGAGGAGTTTTCACCAGTGAAGGATAGAGATGCATTTGGATGAAACATTTCTTATTGTACTGTGAGTAATGAAAAGATTTAAATATCCAGGGCTGACACAATAATATTTTAATTTGACCTAAAATCACATACGAACTCAGCATACAAAGCCTGTTCCTCTCTCATGTCTGCTCTTTATCAGAAGTGAGGGAAAAAATAATCCGATAAAATGTTCAGAAATATTCTCTTCTCATATAAAGTAGGACTTTCTCTTAATGTGTCCCAGAAGATTAACTGGCACAATTCACAGATGTTTAATTACTTGAGCAACTTGCCTTCCTCCTTCTCTTCCATTTGATGAATATTAACTATTTCAGTGTCTCGCTTATCCTGAAATCATCAATCAGGCCACAGTCAAATGTCCAGTGTTCTAAAACAAGAAAAAATCTAATAAAAAAGTGCAGCCAACAAAACTTCCAAAGACACAAAATCATTTGCTAAAAGACATGAATAATTTTTCTTCTTGCTGAATGCAGCTTTCATTCTTAATACATTCAAAATTTATGTACATAAATTAGTCTTAATAGGAACTAATTATTTTTTTTTCCCAATTGTTCTTTTTCATTAGGTGGAAAAGATATGGTTCACAATGAAGGTCTGCCCCCCACCTCTGTGATCAGTAAATCACTTGTATACACTGTGAATTTGGCCATATTTATGCCATATTATGTGTCAACAATTCATAAATAACTTCTAGCTAGGACCACCTAACAACAAAAAATGAAATTTTATCAAAGACGTGTTTCATAATCAAGTCAAGACTTACTCTTTCAACATGTGTGACTGTCTTCTCCATAGAATTTTTTCTTCCTTTTTTATCCTTGCAGTCACCCAAATAGTTCGATACACCGTTATTTGGATGAGTAAGCTTCATATCCTTCCTAAAGATAAGGGTGTTTTTTTTAAATCAACTTTTTTGAGAATTAGGAATTAGAATAAATCTAAAAAGACAAACGCATTGCAGATTTTTGAAAATCAGTACTCAAACTGTACACTTAAGTTAATCTGCCTTATATTGCCACAAACTCTTTATTCATTAGTCTGAGGAACACTTCAGGATGCTGTCAGTTATGTGTCTTTATCTGAGTGATGTAGAAGTCAGTTAGTGAAGCAGAAGAATGTTTAGGTAAACCATTTTACAATCTCAAGCCCTTTGATCTCCCTAGGGAGGGGGTAAAGATCTGTATAATATTCCAAAATTGAGGATGAATGGTGAAGCAGAGGACAGCTAACAGGAGTGTAAAAGTGAAAGTGGTGATTTTAAGCAATTACAGGCACTGATAAAGTACCAGTTTATCTAGCCAGAGCATGAAAACATTATTCCAGAATCCACTGCTATCTTACAATTGTATTGTGTATGTATTAGGTCCTTTTTTTTTGCTTCTTCATTTCTTTATATGGTCTGGGTTCAGCAAATAAGGACATTAGCTTTTCTTTTGTTTTACTATTCAAAATATGTTTAGAAAAAGCTCACTAAGATCAACAAGACACATGCAAGTAATTACATATACAGGCTTAACTAGGTAGGAAAAGTCCTTATGGATCCTTCCCATGATGACAGCTTTGGTCTGTCTTTTGTCTCCACCCCTCTTTTGTCTCCAAGAACATAGTCAAGCTGTACTGGTTTTGCACTCCTCATTTTGTCCACTTAATTCAATAATACTCAACTAGTTATCTTACCCTTTGAATTCAACTGCTGGACACATTTTATGGCCTTACTTTGTTCCCTAAAAAGTTTGGGGCTTTTTTGATATTCAGAGAGAATTGGAGACAGGATGCCAAGAGAGAGAACCAAATTTTGCAGGTCAGCCTATGCCTTGATGCTGAAACTTGGCTTTCTAATTCTTACAGAGTCCAAATGTTTGGTTCTGGTTTATTGCTACCTTTTATTTAAATACTGTACTTTAACAATGTTTTAATATATGTGTTTGCTTCTTCCCTATCACAAGGAAAATCAGTGGACATCACACTGAAGTAGTATCCTGAAGTGGTTTGCCATGAAATATTCCCATGGTGTGCAATTAGATGCTTCTATAAATAGGTAGAACTACAAAAATCAAGGAATGACACTATACCAATTAAAATTCAGCACATGCTAAATCTGTTCCCCCCTCTGAAGTTTACTTGGTTCAGAGTGTTTCTATAGCAGACGTAGTACTAGATGATTAATACATCAACCTCGCAGTATGAGAGTTAGTTTAGTTATGAAATACATGAAAATTATACAAATGTTTCTGCCTTAACCTCTTCATTTAACATTTCTCCATATGGCAGATGAGCCACAAAATCTGGTGCAAAGATTCTGAATTATTGATGTATTCCATTCCATAAATGGAATTTGTAGCAGGTGTGCTTGAAAGTCAAGGAAATGCAAGGAAAGCAAGTTAAATCTATACTGGACATACCATATAATGCCAGTTTCCAGCACTTATTCTGGAGCAAAGTTCATAAACATCTAGTTATCTATCAGTGATCAATAAAATCACAGAAACAACCCTAAACTAACCTTTATAAAGCAAAGCTTGTGGACAAAGTATATTGCAAAACACAAATAAAAAAACAGTGCATTCTTTCTGAAGAAATCCAACTGCAGAAAAAACACCAAAGGTCTCAGTTAATACAGCTTCTGACAACTCTTAGAAAACATTAGAAGATCTCTTATATACTAGAAAAAAATCTTACCAAACCAGGCAAGTCTTAAGATCTCTTCTTTCTTTAATACTCTTCTCAAAGTTATGTTTGTGATAGAATTATCTTCACAAAACAAAATATATATCTTCAAAGTGTTACAAAGACAAAACATATATCAAGCTAAGTCACAACTCTCATCTTGTTGACATCATATACCAAGATCCATCTGACCAGCTTTTAGATGAGATATTCATGACACCCAAGTTCAGTTGTTCCTCTGATTTGCCCTCTTGAGAAAACTTTTGTCTAACTATTCATGCAGCCCTCAAAAACTAGCCAAGCCTAGAACTGCCAGCTGCACATAGAAGATAGGGACATGATTCAAGACAGCCAGCATGGCTTCTCCAAGTACATGTCCTGCCTGACCAGGATGTCCACATGGAGATCGGTGACAAGTGGTATCTCTCAGGGGTCTGTAGTGGGACCAGTACTGTTCAATATCTTCATCAACGACAGTGGGATCAAGTGCTCCCTCAGCAAGTTTGCAGATGACAACAAGCTGAGTGGTGCAGTGGAAATGCCTGAGGGATGGGATACCATCCAGAAGGATTTGGACAAGCTTGAAGAGTGGGCTCATGTCAACCTCATGAGGTTCAACAAAGCCAAATGCAGGGTCCTAAACGTCAGGCAGGCCAAACCCTGGTATCAGTACAGTCTGGGGGAGAATACATTGAGAGCATCCCTGCTGAGAAGGACTTGGGGGTACTGGTGGGTGAAAAGTTGGATGTGACCCACCAATGTGTGCTCACGGTCCAGAAAGCTAATTGTATCCTGGGCTGCATCAAAAGAAATGTTGCCACCAGGGCAAGGGAGTGGGATTCTGATCTGCTCTGTTAAGACCCCATCTGGAGTGTCCAGCTCTGGAGCCTTCAATACAGGAAAGACCTGTTGGAGCGGGTCCTAAGGAAGGCCACAGGAATGATGAGAAGGATGGAATGCTCTCCCATGAGGACAGACTGAGAGAACTGAGGTTGTTCAGCCCAGAGCTCTTCTGGCTCCAGGGACACCTTATTGCAGCCTACTTAAAGGAGGCTTATAAGAAAGATGGGGACAGACTTTTTAATAAGGGCCTGTTGCGACAGGACAAAGGGTAATAGTTTAAAACTAAAAGAGGTAAATTCAGACTGGATATAAGGAAGAATTTTTTTTTTTTATGAGAGTAGTAAAACACTGGAACCGGTTGCCCAGAGAAGTGGTAGACGCCCCATCCCTGGAAACATTCAAGGTCAGGCTGGATGGGGCTCTAAGCAACCTGATCTAGTTGAAGATTTCCTTGCTCATTGCAGGGGAGTTGGAGTCGATGACCTTTAAAGGTCCCTTCCAACCCAAACTATTCTATGATTCTATGATATCTTAAGTGTGCAGCACTTATCATTGCAGTACCCAAAGATAGACTTGAGTGAGAAAGCAAGTCAGCGCTTGTAGCTTCATTATAACTCCAGAACAGTTTGTCATCTTCAAATCTTTTCACACAAAACAAAATCGTTATATGTATTAATTTCACATATGAATTGTGATTGTGAGTATGTGCTTTTATACAGAAATGTAAGATTCAACATGGGAAGATGCTTCATGCTGAAGAAATTATTTTTTATATATTATAGCTGGAGTCAGCTTTGCTTGAGAAGGCAAGCTGATTGTGTGGCAGTCGGTCCTGAAAAATTAGACATCTGTGCCTGTCAATCTGTATATGAGTCAAAAAGCAGCACAACTGAGTTGTGAAAACAGGGAACCAAGTTATGAGAAAACTTTGTTTTCATTACATCCAACCTCCTTCTACCCCCTAGTGTCCTAGCTGACCTCTGATAGCTGCACTGATATAGCTTTCACAGTCTCCCTCAGGAGTTCAGCCATTTGCCCTGTGCAGTTCAAAATCTTTTCTTAATGTCTAGCCTAAACATTTCCTTCCTTAGCCTCAGGTCACTGATCCTTGTCCTACATCTTCTGAGACTGTGAATAATTCCCTATTTTCAATTTCCACTGCTGTATTGAAGGCATGAGACCGAGAGCGAAAAAAAGACGGAACAGAGGTAAAAAAATGCTCCCTAGTCCAAAAAACACTCAGCTCTCCCACAGACCATGAGTAACAGCAAGATTATCAAGGTTTTTAACCTTCCAGCTTTATCAGAAAGTTATAAAGCAGCCTGACCTATTGTATAGTACTATTAAGGTAACACTACCCTGGATTAAACAAAAATAATCAATAGGCTGGGCCTGTCAAGCACTGACACGGAGCCTTTTCCTTTCTCTTTCTCTTTCTGCTTACTGGATGGGAGCCAGCCAGCGCAATATACTGTAGCTTAAAAGAGTTTTTAATGAAAAAATCTTGCAATGTAAGCTTGAACACTGCTGTTTAGGCTAAAAAAAGAGGATAACGTACTCTGTCATAAATTTATCTGAGGCAATTAAAATGCATTTCCACATTGTATAAACAGATGACAAACTGCTTATTTCAAAAAATAACAGAGGGATGAATTGAACTACAGAGTTTAAAGAATTAACCGCTTCCATTGGGATGCCAAAGGCTATGGAAATCTGAGTGAGATCATAGAGGTAATGAACCACTAGGCATACTTCATTATTCATAACACTGGACATGCAGTGGGGCATATACTGTAAAACATAGATCATTAGTACCCAAATTACTGCTACCAAGACCCTCCTCCTTCTCCCCCCCCCCCCCCGAAAAAAAAAAAATCCAACCAAAAAACCCCACAACCCCCCACACTGGATTACAATTAATCGTAATTCGTTATTTACTCAACATTTTACTTGAAAAGTTTAATCTATTGCAAAACTCTACCAAGTATTTGAAGCAACAAAGAAAGTAACCATCCCCAATCTGAAATTAATCCCGAAGCAACTGAGCAATGATGTATTAACATTTTGACACAGTTAGATGTGTAACTATTTAAGTATTTAAGTGAAACAGAAAAAACTAAACAGCAAGCATACCAAAACAAACGTATTTCGTCCTTGCTGGAAAAAAAAGGATTGAAATATTTGAAGCACTGTCTCAATATTGAATAAAATTATATCTTATGGAAGGCCTAAATACCTCAGTTTAATAGACTTGATGGGCTTTCATGACATTTAAGACCTTACCAGGGATTACTTGAATTTAAGAGGACTGTTTGAAAACACAGAATATTTTGAAAAAAACCACAGATTATACTGAGCATATGGAAACATATTCTACATCCAGCTTTCCTCATGCACCTCTGCCTCAAACCAATAATGAGTATAAGAGACAGCTGGATGTAGTTCACTGTTTTCTCCAGTGGGAAAGGAGCGAAGTAACATCACTTGAAAATCAACTTTCTTCTGAAGCCCAAAAAGCAAAGAGGAAACCTTATGCTGCCATGTGATGTGAAAGGCTGATCACAAGTGACGTGTTCTTAGGCATTTCTTTCCACTCCTGTAATACCCAGCCTGTAATAGCTGGCCACAATGACATCATCAGTAGTGTAAAATGACAAAGCAGCTAACATAACATTCCCTAAAACAGTCTAAACGTCGGTGGATGCTCCAAAGGATGTTTTACATTTGCTAGCCTGAGATCTGTTTTATTACATTGACAAGGGTGACCTTTAAAATAATGTATTTGCTATAAAAACAAAAGGGAAGGAAACTCTCTATAACCTGAATTTATTACCTATAAAACCACTTCCCAGCAAGAAGCCTGATTACAATCAAAATATCCCACCAAAATGAAACAATTTACCTGTGATCAATTTAATGTGGTAGTAAAATCCTAATTATGGGCAAAAATGCGTTCAAGGTTTGTGGTATTGTCTATAAAATCTGCATGGAAACTAACATTCAGTGATGTGTAGCACATATGGGTAGGCAGATGGCTAAAGAATTATTTTTAAAATCAGGACTTTTGCTGACAAAATATAGAGTTGGTAGAGTATGATCAGAAAGCTAAGAAGTTATTTACAGGAGAGTAAGCACATGTGCAGTAGTTGGATTTCTCTTTACTAAACAGAAGATAAAACAGACCATTGTGCACAGAATAACAGAGAGTCAATGTTTTTAGCAACTACACCTTCCAATATGTTGACAAGTTCAGTTTGTGGAGAATATTTGTTTTGTGTTGGGTGTTTTTTGGCTGATTTTTACAAGTAAAATATTTCTGGGTCAGGACACCTAAAAGCCTGAGTTATCACAACTTTGCTTTTTTTGATAACTTCTAGTCTAAACTAAAAGCTAAAAGAAGCACAGAGTCAGACAGCATTCTGTTTAAAGTAGGATTTTATGAATAAATTTGAAGAAAAATTCACATTAACTTTTATCTTAAAGTAGAGCTTTTTAAGACTTTGGGTTTTCAGCTATTTCCCTTTCCTTCCAGATGACTTCTTTTTTTGAGTACGGACATGACTTCTGTAAGAAAGATTCGATCTGAGATATAACCAGTGGAATCTCGATCCAGATATCATGCAATAACATGGTTATATACCCTAGAGGCTTTTTCCAATAGGAGCTAGGCTAAGTTGCACAATCAAATACTCTTATTTGGAGTCCCATTTTGTCCCACGTTAGAAAGTAAAAATATTTGTGGTCCCACATTTGAAAGAAGAAATAGATACAACTTGAAAGAGAAGAAATGTTTGGAGAGGAAACTATTTACATTTATGGAAACTGTATAAACACATATAAAAACAGACAGCATCAGAGCTGGAGGATAACATGAAATAGTGCTTCAGGGGCAGAGTAGGAGGTTAAAAGAACTTAATCTACTCTCCTTCCTTCATATCAATATTAGCCCTTCTTATGTTTTCTGTACCATTTCAGTGTCCTTCTCAGAAGGAAGCTTATCTCCTAACTCATCTTTAATTGTATTTCAGAAAGATAGTTCCTTTCTAGCATTTTTAATTTTTATTCAAATATTTTCTTCCCATATTGTCTCTCTAGTCTGTCTAAACATATATTAGCTCATTAACAATTGGAGAAGCTTCTGGTATCATTGATTTAAAAGCAGTAGAACACAAAAACTGAAACAGCTCCTACAGTGTTGTAAATTAAGCTGTATTATATTATGTTTCTAATTCTACTTCTGTTTGGGAAAGTGCCTCTCAGAGCCTACCTCATGCTTGTCACTGATTGGTGGAATTGGTGGTCACTGCAGCTTGAATTTCTTGCAGCAGTTCCATCCTTCGTACCTTACGTGGTACCTTACGTGGTACCCCCATCTCTCTGTAACACATCATTTTCTCCCTTATGTGCTGGTATAACTTGTTGAAAGGATAACTCTCATCTATTCTGTAAGGACAAATTTGTTTTTGTTTACATGGCTTTCTTGCTTGTCTCTTTCTTTTTTACCCCCTCACTTCACTATAAAATGTCTTCAGTAGCATAAATACATGATATTTGGTTGTCCCCATGTACTGAATTCTTTTCTATGGATACTGAGGCCCCAAAATTAAGATACTCCCACACTGCTGATGCAGCAGAACTGAGAGGAACTAAGCTCTAATTTTGGCATTTCTATATGTTTAGAGGAACAAGCACAGTGAAACCGTGATGCTTTTGGCAGCACAGTCCAGCTATGCATCAAGAGCCTTCCCACTCCACAGAAGCAGCCTCATCAGAGATGCTGCTGTTTCAGGAGAAGAAGGGATGCAATGGATCAGGAATTGTCAGTTCTTCCTTTTCTTTCCAGTTGTGTAATACAACACCACTGTCCTGGCTCCTATTTGCCAGGTTGTGAGCGGCACAGAAGGATGCACTCAACCTGTGGTGTTTGCTGCTCAGATATGTGTTTCTGCTCCCAGAGAGGAGGCTGACTGGAAGCATCTTGTAAGCCAGGTCCACAGTCAGAAGTTGATATAGGTTTTCCTAAATAGCTAAGTATTTATGGTATCCAGGATATTGAATAAAGAAAACAAAATGGGTACTGATTTTATACAAAGGAAGAGAAGTTGCAAGCAAAATATGATGCACGGTTGTGAGGTGGACTCTTAAAGCCCTAAGACTAAATCCCTCTTTGCCCTTTTGAAAGTCTTCCTTCCCTTCTCCATTTATTCTATTTATTCTGCATCATGTAATCCACAGTGCAAAACTTCACTCCTGAACAAATTACAGATAAGTGATAAATATTCATGGAATGAGCTGAGGAGTAAATGAATTTTCTAAAGGAAGTGCGTTTGTGGTATGTGTCTATATGTGACTTAAAGAGAAATGGGGAATTTACTCACTTTGTTTAACAAGATTAAATTTTACTTTAACAAGCAATATCTCTCACAGATATTATCAAAAACATATTTTTCAAGCTTTTTAAGGATTACGTTCTGACAGTCCATTACTATACTGTGTATTACTTGGGGGTAATAGGCATAGGTCTAAACTTCATTGGGGACTCTCCTAATTTATAAAGGCATGAATGAAATTAATTGTGTTTTGTACAGAGGTTCCTAGCTGCATTATTAAATTAATTTCCATTACAGGGGATATGCAATTTTATTTGCTCAAAACAAAAGAAATAAAAAAAAGTCGAAACCTCAAATAGCTAAGTAAAAATCTATGCTAAATAGTTATTGATTATATAATATTGACAAAAATTTAGTGACAGAGATTTATGTTTACTGTGCATTTCAAGCAGTTTGTTTTTATTCTTCATGTTGCTGCCATTTGCCTACCCCAATTGCCAAATGTTTTGATAATTAGTAAGTCCTAAATGAGAGTAATTTGTCCCAAAATCTTATCAGATGCTAGATTCCTGGGGTTTGTGTTTTTCATACTGCAACTGTAACTCTCTACAGCGTTCTCAGTGGCCATAACCATACAATAGGGACATGGATATCTGTCAGTCCCTTCAGATTATCCATGTGCCTTTAAAGTGCAATACATATTTGCAGCCAACTCAGACTATTGTACAGTGCACTTATACACATGATGGAGGTGCAGCTCCTGATTGATAGAAAAAATAGCTTGAAAAAGCTGGAAATATCACATCAATAAACCATGCTCTATTTTCACCCAAATAAACATGTTAAATTCCCTACCATGTCACTGGGTGTTTCTCCACAGTTTTTGCATGTGGTTAGCCAACACCCTGAATTTTTTGTGTGTGATATGGTAACTGTATGCCAGATATCTGATATTTCCCAGATTGCCCAATGCAGAATCTGCTTCTTTTCATGCATTCCATGGGAATGTCTTTTTCCTTGGTTAGTTCCCATGGTTCCTGGTTTCCATCTCCTTCTGCTCCTTAAATGTAAGTTAGGCTCTTACCTAGACTCCCAGAACTCCTGGTGATTGATTTCATGGAGTAGTGCAGACAGCAGTAATGTAATCCAGTGGATAGAGGAACAAGACACAACTTCAGGCTGGTCTCAGCTATGCAAGGAGACAAAGAGAAAAATACGTTGAATTCCTAAGCATTCATATCTATCATTCCTGGGGCCAGGTTTCTAAAGAACAGGGAACTTAATACATTTCAAAGCAATTGCCTGGCAGTGTGGTTGCCCACTGTGCTTTCTACTCCCCCATGCATTTCAATCACAAGCTGGTCTTTAGGGTTTTTTTTGGTATTACACTTCTAGAATAGTTTTATTATGAATTACAGGACTGTGTAGCAGCCCTAAGCAAGATCCTGGATTAGCGCTTTGTAACACAAATTCATTATGAGTAATAATAACAGAAAGGAGATGGGTGAAACCATAATGTGTACCTTAGGGAAAACTGGTGTGACTTCATTTTAACCATGCAGTTGGAATTTATGAAGTGAATGAGTATAATTTTGTGAAGTCAGCTAAAAACCAGTTAATCTTTATTTCACTTTGAAGGTTCATTTAAGAAAAGAAAGGAATATTCTCACTTGAAGGAAACTCCCCTGCACTTGAGATTCAAGGGGACAAAAGAGCTTAATCACCAAGAAAGTATGGCTTCAAAGAATTCAGTTATGTATGCATTATTCACAGAAACATAGTCAGTGATTTCATAAGGAACCAGACAATTAAGGGAATTCAACAAAAACTCAATAGGGGCCCTTAGCAGAGGCAAAGACTGGATTTCTAAAAAGGTTCTGAGTCACAACTTCACCAGCTGATTTCTTCATGGGAAAGAAATAGAGAGGGAAGGGAAGGGAAGGGAAGGGAAGGGAAGGGAAGAAATTAAGAAAGAGAGGGAGGAGAGAGGGAGAAAAAAGGGATTAAGAAAAAAAATCATAGCACAATTTCCTTAAGGGAAGATATATATTATGGAAACAAAAATATTTGTCTTAATATGAGATTGTAATATTCTGCACCTTTAGTTACACGGGATGAAAAACTAGAAAATCTAAATATTTCATAAATATAGATGCTTAGAGACAGTTCAAACATTAAAAAGAAAACCAAAAGAAAAAAAAAAGCACTCGTCTTTTCACATTTGTGTGATATTGTCCTCTTTCAAAATCAATAGACATCAGAAAGAATCTCATTGAAATGCGCATCGTCCTTTCATTTCTTCTTGCTCTGACCATGAAAGCAATAATGGCATATGATTCAAGATTGCTTGAAGATTGCTAAATTATGACTGGGAATGTCGGGGTTGAGTGTTTACCACAGTCTGTTCTGGACTTTTCAGGTTATTAGTGATGTGTGTGCTTTGAACTTTAAGGACTGCAGTGTCATAGTCCTCTCCTCCCTGGAGATAACTCTAAAGTAATTACAACGGCTGCTTGCAACGGCGACTTGATGTTGCTAACACCACCTAGCAGAAATGAAGCCCTTCTGTAGAGATTAGATCACCAGAAGTACCAATGAGATAGAAGAATCAAAATTACTAGTATGGAGAAGGGAGACATGAGCAAAATCTGCCACAAGGAAAAAAAGGTTGGGTTAAAAAAAAAAGGTGGGGGGGGGGGAAGGAGACAAAAGATGCAGATGCCATTTGGCAGGTACTCTGGAATATCCTTCTCTTTTCAGACCTGCAGACATTTTGCAGTGTAGCAGAGTCTATGTAATACCCAAAACATGAGGGGGTTTATCACTTTTAAAAGCCTGATTGCAATGATACCTTCTTATCATGACTGAGGCATCTTATTCTGATGGAACATGGACTCCTAGATAATATTGGGAGGTTTTTTAGAATATTCTGCCTATTGCCTAATTGTGCATGTCTTCATTGCTCTTTTGGCAGAACGGGTACTCTTAACTTCCAGGAAAACTTCACACCAGGAAAACTTCTGACTTTATTATGTTAGTTGTCTCACTTTGAAGGTAGAAACAACTTCAGTTTTCGATATGGGATACAGATCAAGATTAACGGGTCACTATCTGGATAATGTTTCTACTTTTGAGTATTGACTGTCTGTCAGATCTGCTGTTTAAGTGTATTACTATCCTATCAACATTTTGCCTAATGACATTCTTGTAAAGGAAAAATTTGAATCAGCTACCAGGGTAGCTAAAAAGACCACCTCTAAATCCTCAGTTAGTGTAAACCTTGACATGCAGGTCTCTTCAGTGTCACATATTATTAATGAAAAATATTTTAACTCACCATGTAATATTTCCATCTCACAGCTATGGGAGCCCCTTCTTTTACAGAGACACACCCACTGTCAAATTCCAGAGTCTTATAAGACAAGTTTAACCTATGCAAACTGAGGAAGATGTACTCCATGGTGGTGGGGTGTGTGTACAATAAATAGAACAGCATTACCATGCAGCCAAGGGAAATGTGCCCCCACTGGTCCCCAACCCTTCCTTTAACCACAGACTAATCTACCCTTATTGTGGGATCGACTGTATTCTGGGCACGCTGTTGTGACACCTTGCATGCAGGCGGATGTCTGTAAAGAAAAACACCCATGGTACTGTGGCTTGCGAGGAAACATCTCGGCAAATTCAGAACCAGAAGCAAGGACAAGCAGGACTTGGTTTCCTTTTGAAACGCTTACTTACTTACGTCTCATTCCAGACAAGATGGACAGTTCACTTTCCATAATTCCTAAGAACCACAGAGATTAAAAGGAAAAAATAAAACTGAATTAAATAGATATTTGATAATACCATAAGTATCTGGAACAATCACCAAAAAATCACCAAAAACAAAACCAAAAAAGTATGGCAAAAAAAAGTGGGAAATAAATTCCAAGCTAGTTTTAAAAATATTAGTATTTCTGGAGTAGAAATAAGGCTAAATCCAAACTGAATTACACTAGAACGGATATTTAAAGGTCAACATTTTACATAGGTACACACACAGACACATACATCATAAATATCAGAGTAAAGATGTTTTCTGTGTAATAATCAAGAGCAGATAAATGGGCTGACACATTCCTGTCACCATTCTCCTCAATATATAAATGCAGACTATTCCATTTGACATAATTATAGATGATTATGCTTTTAAAAAGTCCCCTAGATTTAATATGCTTTAAATTTAAAATGACTTAAATATTGTAAGTTTTAAAATATGCCTATTGCTTTTGACCAAAAAATATTACTCATCTGTCTCTGGACTTTGCATTTTTAAATGATTTGTATATTTTAAATAGATAATATTTTTTTTTCTAGTTGGAATTATTTTTAGGAGTCATAAAGTCTACTTTTTAAGACTGTGTTTCAGCAAGATATTTCCCCATACTCCTGCTATTAAACTTGTGAGACATCCTGTGATATTAGTTTTTCAGACAAAAACTTAAGATATTTCTCATTTAAAGTAATAGCAAGATATGTGATAACCAAATTATCAGCTTTTAACATACAGATTTTCACTCACATTTTTTTACCACAATTGTGAAAAAGTGAAATTTAATGCATTCTTCAGTTTGTTCAGACTGTTTGTCTGAGTATGGAGAAAACATTTCTATCCCCATTTTTCCAGAAAAACACCACAAAATTAGCAGGAAGTTATTTATTTAAATTATAGAGTTCAGTCACCAAGTTTCTAAAAATTAGTGGAGTACAAAGAAAGTCTAAGTCAAGGAAAATTAAGATGACAAAACAGGTTCAGATCTTGCAGTGATATTGTCTGAAACTGCAATCTTGAGATCAGAATGTATCTTACCAGACACTAAAGAATATGGAGACAAAATAGAAGAGGCTTAGCTAAAAAATAAAATTACTGAATAGAATTTTTACCTCAAACCAGAACAAGTATTTCAGTATCAGGGCTTCCAATTGCAAACCTTTCATCACATCATTCATAAAGCAATGCTTAATACAATAGATTTGAAACTGTTACAAAATAAAATTAATATTTGCAATTAATCATGTAGGAGAAAAAAAAAGCACAGAAAAAAACAAGCACAGAAAAAATCTTATTGTAGAAAATTATTTGATATAAAATTTGTTTAACATCTGTAGTATTACAGGGACTATTGAATCAGGTACAGGTCAAGATGTGAAATTAATACTTGGGGATTATTTTTTGGTTGTGTTTTTTTTTAAGGCGTCTACTTTTTCTACCTCCAGGTTCTTCTCAGAAGTGTCATTCTTTCACACATTATTATTTTTGGATACAAAATATCTGTTTCCTGTCTGTTTTGTACAAGTACACACAAATCATTAGCTTTATGGTCAGTTTCATCTCTTCTTTTCCCTTCTATCACATCTCCTAAATCTCACCTAAAATGCATTATTGTCTTTAATTGAATTTTCTGGCTCTGAATCTTCACATCTACATGATCTAATATATTTTATTTCATGTAAGTAATTTGCCTCAGATCAACCTATTCTATAAGGATATCTATTCTATTTTTACTCTACACTGCCTTCTTCATTCCCTGTATCAAATTTTTTCTCTCTCTTATTTATCCTTAGTAGAAGAGTAAGATTGGTACTGAACCACTTCTGTAATCTGTCATACAAACTGATTGCTAGAGCTTTTAAAACCCAGGAGCTAAAAAATTCTTTCCTTCTAACAGTTTTCAGGTGTAGTCAGAGACTGAAATTAGTCCCACGCCTTTGACTTGAAAGGACTTTCTCATCCTTCACACCACATCTTATTAAAAGACTCCACAAAATAAAAAAAGTAATAATATTATTCATACTTTCCCCTAAGACATTATTTGCCCTTGCTGTACTATTCTTAAAGAGAACTTTAAGCAAAATTGTTTTTCAAGAACAAGAAGCTGCCATTTGCCACGTTTTGAGTCATAAACTGTTAAAATTGAGAAAAAACCAACTCCATCATGCAGCTACTTAAAGAAGATCAAATGGTAAATAGTTTGTTCAGTAGATTATATTTGGATTTAGAAAAAAACAAAGTTCTGTGTTTGTCAGAAACAGTATGCCTCAAATTGCATTAAAAAGTGTCAGGGTCAGCATTCTCTCAATTGCAGTCTTACACGTGGTCCTGAAGGATCGTGTAATCTTCGCTTTTCACAAACTTGTTTCTCTCATATTGTGGTGTATTGAACTTCTGCTTCAGTGCTAACAATTGTTCCATGCCACAAGCATTTGTCGAGGGACTGTTTTCTCAAAGAATTGTTAATGTATGACACATACATAGTCTTTTTCTGATTTACTCATTTCAAACTTGCCTAGAACGTTTGGAAATGAAAACTGTTTCTCTGTAAAAATGCCAGGGAAACAGTGTTTTGAAGAGATTCCAGTAAACTTCCTGGTGAGAAAATGTCTAGCACATCACAACACTCTAAAAGAGCAAGATATTTTTCATAAGAAACAGGGAGAAAAAAAAAGTCACTAATCCTCAAACTAATAGTCAAATAATAGACCATTCAATAAGTCATACAACTCCTAGTATATTTCTAGATTGCCCAGGGGAATTAACAGAAAGTTGTTTTGGTAAAACACTTTGTTCAGAACTATGTTTTACAACTTATTATGGTATTCACTGAGTGAGGGAAAGTAACTCTAATGCACCAGATCACTTGTAGGGATCACTTGTCGAGGGACAGGATAGCCTTCTTGATCTGTGAAGTGTTTATGAATATCAAATGGAACAGCTGAAGGAAGATTGATTGTAAAAGGTACTCTAAACTGGACACTGCACAGTGTCTTCTCTGTGCTTCAGTGAGACTGGAACAAACTGATGCTTGAAGTGCCACTTCAGAGTTGTGCTCTAAATCTGCTGGAGATTTCTTCCACAGTTTCACATATTCTATTGAATATCCTACCTACCATGTCATAGTGCATGCTAGGATAGGTCTTTTTCCCTGAGTGGATGGCAATAAACTCTCCATGAATCGACCTCTAAGGCCATGTTGTTCATTCCAAAAAATAAAAAAACAAATATTTTAAAATTAAAAAAGCCAACAAAATATTTCCACAACATTGTCTTATTCTTCCTTTTTTTTTGAATAATTTTTATATTATCAAAAATGTATTCACTTTGTAAATGTAAGTTGCCTTTTGAGACACACCATAAGGCATCCAAACCATCAGCATGGGGCTTCAAAAAATATCAGTGGTTGAGATCCAGTCCCTCCTGTTTGGGTGGGTGCAGAGAGGAAAGGCAACAAAGCCTAGAGATGCTCAAACAGGTTGTCTGTATGAAAAGAACAGAATCAAGTTTCGGTGCTCTGGACCTTGTTAATTTGTGCTGACTTTTAGCACTATGTGCCATGCATGGGGGGAGAAAAAATAAATTGGATGCAGATCCATTTGAGACATAAACCTGGCATAGTTCTGAGTGACCTTAAAGTGACTGCAAATATTGGATACTTTAGGTAAAGTACGGGTGGCTCATTGCCTAGAGGTTCTGAAAGCCTGTCAAAAGCTGCTGACATTCCATCAGTGACCTTTCTGCCTTCCAGGTACCTTGGAAGACAGATACAGCTTGCTCTGCAAGGAAGAGAAATACAGAGGGGGTACTCTAAAAACTTTAGAGCTTGAGTATCTGTCAGCTTGTTGCTCCACTGAATTGCTGACATGGCACTAATGAGTCAAAAGATGCACATGATTCATTAAAAGAGTGTACATTAAAACATGGCAAGATTTGACATCAGGAAATAAGCTGTTACAGAAAGTGTCAAACTTATCCAGAATGCTTTCCTTTTTTTTTTTTTTTTTTTTTTTTTTTTTCTCTGAAGCTCTCTTTTTTCTTCTCTTAGACAGAGGTTTTTATTGTTTTGATTTTTTCGGTTGTTTTTGTTTTTTTCTTTTCTCCCTAAAAGCAGATCATATTGGACGGTGCAGGGCCTATAAATCACATACATTTGTATCTCCCCTCCCTACCTACTCTTCCTTAGTGCTTTGGAAGATACATATTGAAAAGCTTTCTGTGATAGATGGAGAGATCTATATGGGAGATCTACATGTTTTGCAGAACAAAATGAGAAGCCACCGAGGCACTTGATGGGTTTGTATTAGAGGTGATTGTTCTGGCAATGGCTCTGCTTACAACTCATCCGTTTTGTGACCCTGCAACCCATGCTGCAAGACTGTAAGAAACTTTGTCCTTTCTGGTTCATCTTGGAGACCGATTAATGTAAATTGGTGAACTAGGAGTTTCAGCTCTGTTCCTACATTTAACCTTGCTCCAATGCAGGATGTGCCATTGCAATTTCATCGCTACAAAAACATTAGGCTGGTTTCTCACTTCTCTCTTCACACAGTAATTCTGAGCGAACAAAACCAAACCCAACCTTTTGACAGGAAATACAAGCACACTCCAGAGTATCTGCAGTTGTGAAGATCTTAACTGTCTTTCTTCCTTCTATTTACTGTTTTTGATGAAAAAGCAGGATTCACATAAATGTTGTGCTTCTTTCTGTTCAAGATAACCTACACCATCTTTCCAATATATTCTCCCAAAACTGTTATCAAGGCCCAGATTAGCACATTATTTCTGCACAGCATTATAATGGGAATAACTGTATCTGATGTTATAAAAATCGAAATGACAGAACTCCAAATAACGTTTCACAATAAAAGATAATTGCAGTCCATTGTCAATCCATGTAAAGCTCCAGATATCCTCAAGCTATTACTTATACCAAACTATAGTGAAGGAACTACAAACATGCATTCGTTCTGAGACCATTTTCATTCCTGTTATTTTCCATAAAAGCTAATGTTTTGTCATAATTGATAAATGTGTGTTGCTAACAGCTACTTAAACAATCTATGCTTTTTCTTGAACTAAGGTAAAAAGCTCTTTGCTATTGCTATCATTCAGCTCAAAATAACATATAGCTGGCATGAAATGTATTCAAACACTTTCATTTATCCCATGTCTTCCATAGTTCTACTATTAGAAGGAAAATATTAACACTCATGAAAAAGTTGTTTCCAAAGTGACTTTTTTTAGTACAGAAAGAAAAAAAGGAATGAATTTATTTAAACATGAATCTTTTTATTGAAAGTCTCCCAACTGAATGTCCTCTTTGTTATCTTTTTTTCCTTCTTTCTTTCCATCTAGAAATGCCCACTAGAAAATTATTCTCTTCTGCAACTGCTTCTGAATCAATAACCTCTTACTTAAGTACGATACCGGAGATTGCATGCTACAATGAAGCCTTAGTCACTGTTTATAACCAAATAAAGGAATGCTTGTATATATAAATTAAATATACACACTGTTGGGTTGTTTGGGTTTTTTTGAAGGTAAGATTAGGAGTAGGGGATCAATACTGGAGTTTCAGCTGACCTAGAAATCTGTAAAATTACAGGTGTCATTCTTTTCCTTATGATTTCAAATCTAAAAATTGGACCCTAGAACTAGTTGAATTGTTCACCATTATTTTATATACTGCATACGACCGATTCCATCTATCCTTACAATGTCATTGGATAACATAAAACACCTCTAAAAGTGTCTGTGTTTTTTCCTTGAATATAGAGGGAAGGTCTAAAAATTAACCAGCAAGGTACAAAATTTTGTCAGATTAATCCTCCTTTTTGCTGTTTTCTTTTAAACTCTCCCTGCACTATCAGCTACATGTGCAGTGACAATGTACAAAAAGGAAAATCCCATGATTTCTAATTAAGAATTTCAACACTAGCTCTTCTCTATCTCTGCCATAGAGACAAGGGCACCACGTGCTGATTCTGCTATTGCCTGGCAAATTTTTCCTGTGTCAGTGCTCCAGCTAGTGATTCAATCTGCCTAAGAAAACTGGTGGTTTTATACATACAGAATTTGAGGAGATAGTAGGAAGGCTCATGGGTCCGGTTCAAGTAGTTCTTTGTCAGTAACATACTGAATAAACACAAAGAAATTTTTCACCTCTTTTATGTTATTCCACTGGTGTAAAATTTTGTTGTGCAATGAAGTGTCAAAAGACAATGCAACAGTGCTAATATACACCAACTGGTAATCTGGCCCACTATGTGAATAGCTGTAAAATGGTTTTGGGTGGTTTCAGAGTTGCCACTTTTCACTTCAGATTTTGCTGCATTCCTGTGATAAGAAATCCTTCTATACAGAAAATTTGGTGCCTCCCTTAGATGCAACTTGAAATATATTAACTCAGCACAACCACTAGGATTGACATAGCTTTTCTCCCAGAATACAAATTCCAGCTCTAACAGCATTAGAGCTTTATTAATTTCACAATGTTTCCAGCATGGCTTTTCTAGCATACATTCACAAGCCATTAATTGTGCATTCTGCCACTCTAGCTTTAATGACATTGTAATTTATACCCAGACTGCTAGAGAAATGAACTGTAAAGTACAGTTTTCATTAAACAGACTGAAAAAAGTAATAAACACACAAATAAATACTTACTAATAAATGAATTAATCACAATAATTTCAAAACATTGGAAGTATCTCTTGAGACACACAAAAAAGAAAACGAATACAAATGGAAGTGTGATTCCGAAAATGATATCATGGGCAAAATAAACTGTCATGAATCTTGCCAAGGAGTTCCATCAAATCATTTTTGTCTTACTTTAAAACTACATTTCCATTTATTTTGAGCTATTTTTCCATACTACATCCTGGGATTGTATATACTAAAAGATTCTTGAAAATCTCTCATGGATGCTGCTAGATTTTTTTCCCCTTTCTCACCACCTCTGAAAGATTAAATAAAAATAATAATACTTGCAACCTTTTCTCTGAGTGTGGAAGTTGTAGTTTGATAGCAGCATTCAATGAAAAAAAACTGCAAAAAAAATAAAAGAAATCTTTCTGGCTACAATGAAGGCAAACTGACGAGCTTAATTGGGAGAAATACATTTACGTTTAACTGAATGAATAAATACACCCAGACATCTGTATACTGGCATTTAAAAGAGTGGAGATAGTACAAAACAAATTAAAGAACTTAAAAACTTAAAAGAACTTAAATGCTTAAAGGACTTAAAATGAAAGTTTTACTTCAGAATTTCACATTGAATAGTGTTTTATTAATTTTTTAAATTAATTTATTTATATTCCCTCCTTCTCTTCCTTCCTTCCTTCCTTGCCTCCATCCTTCCTTTAATATTTTCATCTTTCCTTTGATATTTTCATCTTTCCTTTGATATGGCAGCCATCTGGAAATGGCTTCTCTTGGTCCAAGGTGTGTCCTCCCAACATTAGCTTGTGTCAGAATGAAATCAAACTGGGCAACGTTATGGTCATCGAGGTGTTTAAGCAAGTTCAGTGTAACCAAAGTGAGTATGCATGTCACCAAAGGGAATTTCCTGGAGACATTGTAGGAAGGTGATTTTGAGACTATTGCCTTTTCTGCCTTGAGATAAAAAGTGGAAAGGACTCCTTCTAAGTCTGAAATGCCGTGTATCAAATCCATCACCTTATATTACACATTTTTACCCTCACCTTTATTCCCAATTTAATGCCTGAGATTCCTTTTTGCAAATTCCTTCCAAAGCCCTCCTGTCTAAAAATAACAACAAATTATATACTAAATTTTTCTCTTTGTCCAACATATGATATCATATGATTGTTATATATTTATTTCTATTCCTTTTGTTCTTTTTCTGACTATCTCTGAATTGGTTTCAAACACTTAATCTTGCCTTTGAAAAATCTTTATGGTTTCCTTTTAACTATCATTTTCTGATCCTTCACAAAACCTTATTTTTTACTTACATTACAATATCTATTCAGCAATTTAGTTTCTTGAGTCACTTGAGTGACTTCTCCAAACATCTCTACATTCTTCTGTGTTATCTATTCAATAAAAACCCTCCAGGATTTTTTGTTGTTTTTTTTGGTCTTGTTTTGGGATTTGGGGGGTTGTTTAGGTTTTGGGGTTTTTGTTGTGGGTTTTTTGGGGGTGTGTGGGTGTGTTGATCCTTCTCTCTATTGGAATACATCTTTTCACTCAACTTTCTCAACTCTTAAATTGTTTCCTGGATCCATCTCACAATTCCTTTACTATTTTCTTTAGATTTCCATTTGCTTTGCTCTTTTCCCATGCCTTTTCTTTTTCTCATTGTGACGCTGATTCACCTTTCTATTTCCCTATTCATTAATTCTAGTATCACCAACATTATCAACATGTCCTTTTTCCTGTCACTTTTTCATTTTAGCTATTATTCCCTCTTTTTCTACCTCATCTTTTCACAGTCTAGGAATTCCTGCAACTTACTATAAGAGGCACCTAATTCTCACTGGAAAGCAATTTAAAAGAGTTTGCAAAAAGAAAGCATTATAAATAAAATACAATATTATTTATATTCTTTTTTCCTTGTTTTGTGTCAGCACCGGCTGCTGTTCTTGTGAATGGAGCTATTAGGACATTAGAAGTGTCAGAAGACAAAAAAGGAGGAAATTTGAATGGAAAGACATTTTTAAATCATCCTAAAAACAGAAAGCACAAAAAATAGATAAATAACTAAAACTGAAATAGATTCCAAAATAAATATGTTATTAATAACATTGATTATTAAGATATCCAAGCCCTTGGCTAAATTTTTAGATCTTTGAGGAGGAATGAAATACCAAAAGGAATTATGAAATACCAAAAGGAATTCTATATTTTATTAATTGCCTGATAATATGCTAAAGAGTTTTTAAAGGGGATATCTTCTTAACTCTTCTTATTAATTCTGTTGCATCTGTCTACCTCCCTTGTACCATTCAAGATCTAATGTTTTTCCTACAAATACTGTGTTTATATGGGTGACTTTTTTTTTGTTTGTTTTCAGGAACATTTTCCCGTTGGTGAGAAGAAAATGGGAAATGTCTAAAAATTTTCACATTATGCATAACACAACATTCATTCGTTGTTTTATAGTTACTACTTGTGCTTCCAGAAGTAAGCCATTACCAGACATTTCAGAATTAAAAGATCATTTATTTTTGAAGTCATTGCCAAAGCGCCTTTTAATCATCAAGTTTTGTCTTCATAAAAGGCTTTCAGGTTTACCGAAGAATTAAGATTTCACAGTATTCATTGAAGTGCTTTTGAGAAAGACAATATCCTGAAGAAATAAATCCAATTATTTAGTTTCCATTAAATTAGCACAGTTAAAGTTGTTTTGATACCTGAGGGGAGTCTTTTCTGCATTTCTGAAAAAGGAAAGAGAACAGGATGCAGTAAAACTTACAATAAAGGAAGAGGAAGGCAGACGTTGGACACTTGTATTCTGGGATACCTTGTAGCCTTAGCTGAAACCTGCAATAGTCTCAGTTCTTAATAAGGATCGGACTCAAGTTCCGGTCCCTATATTTTGTATACTTTCTTATCCAGACTGAAACATTTGGACTTTTTTTTTTCTTTTCTAGAATTTCTGATTGTTCAAAATTAGAAATTAACTGCATTTTCATAAATCATTTTTAGTTACTTAAAACAAATTTATCAATGCATTGGATAACAAGTAGAGTCGATAATTTCTTATTCCAACGGAAAATTTTTCAGGAATTAGGGAAAACTAAACACCAGGACAGATCAATCATAAGAGATCAAACAAACTGTTCTGATCTAAATAAATCTTAATTAAACTCTCCAAGAGTCAAACATAGATCCAGATTAAGCTAGTTCTCTTTCATATAGAGTTTTCTTTCAGTCATACCTGGAAGGCCAGATATTGGGATCCTATTGAAAGGCATGTGATTGAGAAGGCTTTGAAAGGAAAAATTACCAAAAATCCAATACCAAGCTAAATGGATCTCTGACCCATTTTTAACAAATAACCAAATGCAGCACATCTTGCAAACTGTAGAAAAGAGTACATAATATGAAAACTGAACAACCTTCTGGATTTCAGATATAGGAAGGAGAATATATGAAAGTTTTTTACAGAAATGCAGAACAAAAACCAATGATTCAGTTGGAAGTCAAGCACTTAATATATTTTGAACAAAAATAATTATATGTCAGAGCTGAAAAAAGTAAAATGCTTAATTTATAGATTAGACATAGAGAATGGGATTAACTTAAAATAACTCCATATACCTGCAATGCAAATTTCAACACCTACTCTAGTCTTTCTTGTTTCCTTTTAAATGTAATGAAGTGAACAGGATTCATTTGATAACTCTATCTGAGGTATCAATCTTTTTAAAGTACATTGTGCCTAGAAACAATTATATGGTAGCTGATTATGATTATTGTATGAGATAGTACACCTGACCATTGTCCAAATAGCTGTAGGAATGGATCATTACAGTAGTATTCTGTGTGTGAGAATATCTCCATTCTTCACAATAAATCCAGTAGTGTCTTGTATAGGCACATATGGTAATCAGATCACTTTAAAATTAGGCTACAGTCATTTCTGAAGCTGTGTCAGGAGTGTGGTATCACTCATCAATAAACTTTTGGGCAAAAGCTGTAGACCTTCTGTACGTACAAAACACTGTTATAAGTCTTTAACAAAAAAATCAGATTTAGATCTGAATCCCACAAAAATGCAGGGATATTGCAGGCTCAGCTTTTGGTTTAACTGTATGCTTTTTACAGGCTGCACTGAAAAGGATCATTTTTGGTTATTTTTTTTTCTGGTCTGTAAAGTGGGAAAAAAAAAAAGAAGTGTACTTGTGTGCAATCTCTGAACCATTCAAGAAGAATGGTTTTAGTTTAAAGTCATGTCATGATAATTTTTCAGAAGTTAAACTTGTGGCAGAACAGACAATGGTTTTGTCTTATCCTAAAAACCACTGACAGATTAATTATTAGGAATACATACTGACCATTGTGATTCATTATAAGGTTTTTCTTTGTGTGCTGAAGCTCAGATGTATCTTTCTACCAGTTTATAAAACTGCTAGTCAGTTATTCAGCCAATGCTTTTGACTTTAGTCCATGTTGGAAAATAGCACCATACAATTTAAAAGAGTATGACAGATATAGCATATCCATGTGCACATTACACATTAGGACAGAAATTACTGCCTTCAAGAAGAAACTTTATACAAAAATGTGATCAAATCCATTTATCAGAGGAAAGGAGTAAAACTTTAACTGATCTGAAAGTATTTAAACTCCAGATCTACAGGTAAACCCCTTAAGCAAAGATCAACACAGACCCAAATACATCAGATTACTCTTCTTTTATTCATAAACATATCCATTTCAGCTCTGTTAGGTATAAACTGCATTTTTTACAGGAGTTCCTCACTTTTTAAAGGGGAAATATTCTGTATTACAGTTTGGGCCCCCGCTGAATCGTAGGGATGGATACAACTTGTTGATGCAAATGTTCTCAAACAAATTCACTACTCTACTTAGATTCTGATTTAAACATTGCCACTAAAGTTTATATCTATCTCAAAATGCCTGTAGAAGAATCAGTCTTCTAATTCAGTGTTTTATCACATATAATATTGCAAGATAAAAATGAATAATTTAGGAAGCCAGGAAATAAGTTCCTTTGCAATTTACACACTTTTAACCTACATGTAAAGGAAATAAGCAGGTGCTTTGGTCAGTACATTCTCAGGGGTAATAAAATGCCAGACAACTCTTTCTACATCAAAATGTTAGGAAGTATTTTTGCAGTTGTCTTTTTGCTGCTGAAGGAGACACATATATAACAAATTCTCAAGTTAGTATACATTTCCTGACTCTTCAGCATTTTCATCTCCATCTCATACCCTTTGTATCATTTATAACTGGAAGCTAAGACAGCAAGCTATCCCTGTTTCTGAGAGAATGTTGAGCATAATATTCATGTGTTCATTTTGTAGTAATAGTTGAATTTTGCAGAAAATGCAGCCAGCATAGGAGAGAATGCATTTGAAGAGTGACTATTGAGATTATTATTTACTTTACTATATGATTGCCATATTCAGAAGAAAAAAAAAAGCTAACTTTTATTATATTTCTCTATTTCACTTGTAAGGGTAGTTCACTAATCATGTAACAGAAGTTATTATTGGCTGTGTGATGCCCAATTTTGTGAGGTTAATACAGTATTATATTTGCCTTTGTTGTGCTGTTTTGCTTCTTTCCTTTATCTCAAAGAATGCTCTTTGAAATTGAGGTTTTGCAACTCCAAAGCTCCTTACTCCTCATGAAATCATTTTGCAAATTAATAAATTACTCAATGGTAATTATTCTCTTTATAATGGGTTTTCTTCAAAACAGACAGTTAAAACATTTCAAAATATTGTTTCAAAATGCTGAGTGTGAGTCTCAGAACATATTAACATTGAAATTACTATGAAAGTTCTGCATCTTGAACATAATGAGGATAGAACTGGTTCATTACTAGAGTAACAAATTAATCAACTGTTAACTTGATCAGTTGAAACAATCTTCCTTAAAGGGTGTCTAAAATTTCAATCAATTGAATGTAGGTTTTGTTAGAGTGAAGGTTAGTAATTTGAAGAAAGCGTGATGGGCATTACTACCTGCTATTTGCTTTGGCTTCCTAAATGACCGAGACGTGCAAGCAATAAGAAATATAATTACCCTGTGCTAGATACAGCTTTGTAACACCAGTGTCAGATTAGTGGAGCTCTTTTGAACCATCAGTTCTTACAGTCAGACCTCAGTCAGTATGTAGCAAGTTAGTTAGAAAAGGGAGTGTTTGGAGTGCAAATTCCATGCTGATTTGAAAGTTAGGTTACAGATTATTAAAAGCAGTATGGATAAAAAGCAGCATTTTTTGTTTGGTTGTTGTTTTTGTTGCAACACTGCCTTTCCAGCTGCATGTTGATTTGTCACCTCCAAAGTTTATTTCCCATAGTGTAAGGAAACAAAGTCGAGACCACCTCTGCTACTCCCAAAGTATGAATTCAGGCTTCAAAGAAAAACATATGTTCAAGTGGCCAAGTCAAATCAGACAACCTTCCTCGAGTAAAGGAAAAAGAACAGAAATCAAAGTTAAATATTCCCCTTGAGGCAACAGAATGATGTCCTCTGAGGGCTGGTGAAATAAAAAAGAATAAAAAGGATAAATGCTTAACTCAGAGTGGAGTTTACTTTTAATAGGTTTGACACACTAAAATCTTGTGACACTATAAAAGTGAAATATGACAAAAGTTTTCTCACTGGGCATACAGGCCAATGTTAAAAATGTCGGTTCTCAAAGGTCACCTGAAGGTGAACTGTCAACGGTCTACTGACTGCTTTTTGTCGAGGGGGAAAGAATAAACAAAATCAAAATTTTCAGTGATGCAGAGGGTAAATGATGTAGGAAAAAAAAATGCTCTAAACTGAAATAATTTTCACTAACACAGCACAAACATTGAAAAAAAATAATAATATATGTAAGTGAAATGGTTAATAAGGCACGTGCTTCCACTCTCGAACCTAAAGAAAATATTCTAGAACTATTATCCTTAAAAGGAGAAATAGACAGTGAAAATGAGTTCTGATTCATTGGAATAGCAGAGAGGTCTGTCCATGTCCAGTAGTCAATGTATCATAGTAGACTATCTCCAATATACATTAAGAACATCTGAAGCACATGTAAATTCAGTGTCATAGAAATGATCGTCCCAGACACATAGAAAAGATAGACAAGTCTTTCTTCCGTTAATTCCATAGTGGTTCCACTAGACTACAACTGCTAAACAATAAATGAAATGGGAATGTGGCCCTGGGTTTTTACTGGTGATATCCAGATCAAATATTAAAATAAAATAATATTAAATAAATAAAAAATAGCAGGTTGATGTAGTTTATATATAATTCAGTTGCAAATGAATAATATTTTCATGACGACATGAATATATCACAGGAATCTACCATTATTCTATTATGAAATATTAAACCACTTATAAAATCCAATAGCCTGATAAAAGCAATAGAAGTATAACATGGCATGCAAGTTCCATTAAAACAGGAAAAGGCAAAAACTTGCATTACACAAAAACTTCCAGTGGACCTAGAATTAACTTTTATTACAGTTTCAAAAATTTAAAAAAGCTTATTAAGAATACTTAGAAAGTAATGTAATTCATCCCTGCTAAGGTTATTCAGTTTAAATTTCCAGAAAATCTCTTTTTGGCATATGTTGCATTTTGTAGCATAAGAACCCTTTCCTGGATTAACCCATTTGTTTGCTCTTCATTTCTTTCGGCTAAGGCCAGTTCAGTGCATGTTTCTTCTAAAGCTTCATTACCACTTTCAAGAACAATATCTGAGTTAATAAAACCATCTGCCTTATAAACGGATTGGTTTTTTTGATAACACTTTTAATATCATGTGCACTTTGACAGATACCGACTGGTATCTTATTCCACACTTCAGTCCAGTTTCTGAGAGAGTAGAAGCAATTCAAATGAAACATAACTCTGAGTATTATGATAGATATTTACATTTTAAATGTCTGGGGGTTTGTTTGTTTGTTTAAATATGCTCATTATACCTAACTAATTATATCACTGTGAAAAATTATTCTTTTCCTGTTTGATGTGTTATTGGTCACTAGATTTACTGGTGTGATGTTACTCCTGATCCATAACAGTAAACCTGAGCATGACAGCAATGAATAGCAGTCAGAGGGCAAAACTGCCTCACAATTTTGAGTAAATATAAATGCTACTAACATTTGGAAAACATTGATGTTTAGCTTAGATTTTGGCTTGCAGACATGAACTATAGTTTTCTTATGCTGTTTGCTTATGAACATACCCACCTCAATAGTGTATCATTAGGAATGTAAAAGAAAACATGACATAGAAGAAGGCCTTAAGCTGTCCTAACTTTAATAGCTGTTAAAGAAACAAAGATTTTGTTATTTTTTATTTAAGTGGAACTAACTCAAGTTGAATGAAACTACAGCAAAGCAGAAGAAGCCATATAAAAGGTTCTGGCTCAGAGTGATTCTCTGCAGTGCTACATACTGGAGGTGCCACTACCACAGCTCATAAACTGTGCAGCTGTCATCCCCATTGAAGAAGAATCCAACAGAGAAAGAAAAGAGAATAAAGCTGAATAAAATGGACATAAGTTAAAATTAGAGGTATCTCTAAACAACCAAGTCCTAGACAAAATTCCATTGATATGCAAGGTTTTATTTTAATTGGCACTTGTTAGATATAATAATTCATACAAATACATCGATGTGTAACAGTTGCATGCCCTGACCACATTAAGAGTTGAAAGGGCTTATGGAGTCACTGCGTCTCATTTCCAGGGGGGTCCTTCATTTTGTGCATAACTTCGTGAACTGTTTGGGGATCCCTTTTCTCTAAGATACTAGAAATTAATATGGAGAGGAATATGGATTGTTATTCTTAATTTATGGTCTTTGCAAATTAAATCTGCACCAAAGGCATGTTTCCATATTTCTGCCTGTTTATTTCTGCTGTAAAACCATCTCCTCACCAAGTTTACAAATACATTCATGCCTGATATGTGAGAACTACATTACTAGCTTTCTTCTTTCTTCTTCTTTTTCCATTTTTTTTCCTACTGACACATTTACTTAGCACTCAGTGCATTGGACCCTTATAAAAGCATTTAGAATTCTAATGGAAAATAAATTCATTAAGGTCAACATTCTTACCAGCTATAACAAGCAGCTGATTAATATCTGCAGTTCTTGTGATGTCCCATAGTGTTATCAGTACAAACCCATATGGACCATGATTTAGAACAACTTTTCTCCCATTCTTCATAATCTTGCAGTAAATTATATGAAAGGGAAATAATAAACATGCCAGTATTCAAAAAGTAATACCAGTTTCTTTATTAGTGACCTGGTGGCTTACATGCATAACAGATACTCATGTGAACAAAAATCAACTCAGAAAAAACAGTTTCATACCAAGAATAAGTATGCAAAAGTGTAATCAGAACACTGCTTGTGTGCCTCTGTATATAATAATACTTTACATAGGGGTGGGAAAACAATCTTACAAAATACCCTTGGGATCTGATTTTTTTGCAAATAAAACACAAATGGTCTCAATGGTGCCTCTCAGTATAGTTATCACTGAAAGGCAAATTAGCTAGTATTTTAGAGATGCTTTCAAGATGTTTTGATTTTTGCTAACTTTGTCAAATTCTCTTTCTGCAAAGCAGCCTGATTGCACTTCCAACTAAGGTTGATATAGCAGTTTTCTTCAAAATATTTTTTACAGATATTGTAAAGCAGAAATCTTCATATTCATCCATTTTTCTTGCTGACTTATCACTTTATCTAATCATTGATTAATCTGAAGATTAGCCACATACACGTGACCAAGTAATGTACCTGTGAGGGCTTTCATTCAGAAGCTTGTGTGCAGTAACAAAAAAAACATGTTTCAAAGCTTAAAAACCATAACATGAATAACTGCTCTGCTATTCCTCATGATTTCTGCATGTCAACATACTCCTTACTACCTGCAGCCTCTGGCTCTCTGTGGTTTTGTGCACCTGGTACAGTTCATCCCTTTCTTTCTACCTTCTAGTAGGGGAGTTTCTTCATCAGATTGTTGTGCTTTGAAATACAGGGGTTTACTTTGTACAGTCCTGTCAGAAGACCTAGGGCTGAAGAGACAGAAATCTAGTTGTTCCTGCATTTTACTTAAATTGAAAGGTTGCTTGCTTGTTCATTTCTTTCAAAGATTCATGGATTAATTTAGCTTGGAAGTGACTTTAGAAAGTAACTGATCCTCGTTTAGCCTTCTCAACTTTGGCCTGAAGTCACCCAGGTGTCTCAGTTTCTTCTCCTTGTAGGTCCCTCCAGATCCCTGATCATCCTGGTGACCATCTGCTGGACTCATTCCTGTCTGTTAGCCTCTAACTTGTACTGCAGGATCCAAAAGAGGACACAGTACTCCAGATGTGGTCTCACAAGCGCTGAATAGAGAGGAATAAAAACTTCCCTCACCCTGCTGGCTAAACTCTGCTGCTATGACCCACTATGAAGTTAGCTTTCATCCCTACAGGGGCACATTGCTGACTCATATTCAACTTCTTGTCAACCAGGACACTCAGTTACATTATGCAAAGCTGCTTTCCTGCCAGTCTGTCCCTAGCTTCTACTACTCTGTGGAGTTCTTTGCATTTGTTGAACTTCATAAAGTTTTTTTTCAATCTATTTCTCCAGTCTACCGAGCTCCCTTTGATTGGCAACCCTCCACAGAATATTGACCATTCCTTCCCAATTAGGTGTCACCTGTGAACTTGCTGAAATTGCACTCTGTTTTGACACCCAGTTTAATAATGAAGCATGAAACAGAACTGACCTTTGAGGAATGTCATTCATAACTGACTGCTAGGCACACTTTGAACTTTTGATATCTACTCCTTGACCTTGCATTCATTTCAATATCGAAAAGGGAAACTTTCTGCAATCTCAGAGAATTACTGAATACTTTGACTTTGCTTTTTGACATTCTTTTCTTCCAAAGAAATAAAAGATATGCCAGATTTATTCCATATATGTATAACACAGATACTGGACAGGGCACTTTCACAAAGAGTAGTCAAGACCTACTGACTAATCAGGTAATCCTCCTGGGGTGGATTCTACTTTATATAGTAAAATGAAGCGTTCTAGATACTTCTTAGTTGGTAATAGTAATTCTAAGTTCTGAAAAAGATCAACTTAGCTGCAGCATTCCCTCCTTCCTTGAGAACATTCTATCAGAAATTTTAAAGAAGCTCTGACATTAATTGTGTTTATTGCTCAGCATTTCACTGCTGAGCTATTTCAATTAAGTGTTTATTTTCAGCTGAATCAATTAATCTCATTAAAGAAAGCATATCTACCTAGAAGCCTTGGTTAAAAGTGGTCAAACTGCTTGAAAGGACAGATAGGGCTGAGTAGGAAAAAAAAGAATTCCAAATTGTAAGTAAGTCTCTATCTCAGTGCCCAGACTGTGACAACAGAAGACTTGGGAAGAAAATATAAGAACTCTGCAGTAGGTAGATATGGTATAATCTATTTTATCTACATTTTCTCTTGATATATGATAGTCAGGAATGAATTTACAGTTTGAAGCATGAGGCTCAATATTTCATCTTATTACAGTCTTGAACTCAAAAATTTTGGTGAGAATTCTGCAAAATGCAAAGTGCAAAATGCAGCCACATAGTACATGAAATATAATTGCTTTGTGAATATTTGAACTTTCTCTTTTTAGGTCAATGTTCCTTTATATCTCTGAAGGTATGAAGTACATACTCCTGCAGAACATGTTATCTGGACCACTCACCTATGCATCTTAATCAAAACCTTATTTATTTCTAGAAGAGTATTGTAATTTTTGCAGAAAGTGATTTTTTAAGTCGCTTCCGTTTTCTGGACTGTTCACACAGTATTTTCATGAAATGCAAGAGCAAGACTGTACAAGTAATACAGGTAGGATTTTAGCTGTTAGTTTATTTAAAACTTCTATAAAACTTTTGGGATTATTCTTTATCATATTCCCTATGTAATCTAATATCCTGTTGAAGGAGACTTTTCCTGTTTTCATCATATTTAGCCTAGCTTCTCTGTGGTTTGTAGGAAAAATCTTTTATTTTTATAACTCTGTCACCTAATAATGGAGAAAATGGAAGTTCTTAGTGACTAAAATATGCAGCTGATGACAGATTCCTGAATCCCGATCTGGATAAGAAATCGAGTCACTCAAAACCAGTGCTGCTGCTGACAATGAATCAAAATTGAATAAGAAAAGTCAAGAAAACCTTAAGTGTAAATACAGTGGTAAGTATTCTATATAGATACAACATTTATTATATACTCTACATTAGGAGTGTACTTATTCCCTCACTTAGACCATGTCCATCAGGAGAGGATCATTTTTACTCTAAGCCAGGAAAAATCCCTTAGCTTTCCTCTTTTTTGAGTTCCTTTTCAAGGAAAAGTAAGAAAGATAGATAAATATGCTTGAGATAAATATCACAGGGGCTAGGAAAACACTAGGAGTAATTTAAGAAATTTATTGGAATGTTACTTTTTCAAGTACGTAATCTCTCACATTTCCAGGATAATTTCTGTAGGGAAACTGGGTTTAGCTTTAGAGCAGTTTAACTGTTTTCTTTACTAATTAGAAGAGGACATGCATAACACTTTCTATACTGTCTTTGTTTACAATACTGAGCATAGGTGCTATATTCACTGTGTCACAGTGCCCATGCACTTGGATTATTGAAAAGGTAAAAATTAATCAAATGGTTTTATTCTATCCAGGCAAGAATTAAATGTAAATATAATATTAGGATAACTTATTAGGCATAATTTATCTCTATTTTTCTTCTGCCTTGAATCAGAGAGGTCTAAATTAAATATTTGAATTTAAACTCTTCAACCTGCAAAATGAAATTAATATTTGAAATAGTATCTGAATAGTGCTGCAAAAGTTGTTTTTTGTTACCTTAAGCCTAAGAGTTAACCAAGTACCCAGATGGGAACTTATGGATGAACAAAGAAGACAACAGTTTAAAAAAAGAGCATTTTTTTTATACTTATAAAAGTGGAACATTTACATGCTTCTATATGGGAAGAGAAAAAACAGGAGCAGCACAACTTTAATCAAATTGATTATAATGACAAAACTTCCAACAACTATACAGGATGTGGCCAAAGTCAAATCAGTAGATCTAGTAGAAGAAAGGAAATAGAAAAAAAGCAAACATAGCAACCAAAATCTGAAAGGGACTATTGTGTTTGTGCAATACTGAGTAGGGTTAGAACTGCTTCAGACATGTGAAATGGGCTCAATGGATTAAGATTTTCCTGTAAATTAATAGGTAAATTCAGGATAAGAGAGTAATCCTGCTATCTCATAATGATACACAGTAAAATAAGACTTTACATAATGAAGTATCATAGAATACAAAATAAACAATGGAACAGGGAAAACCAACTATTTATCTCTTCATAACAAGTCAGAACAAACTAACAGAGTTAAGAAAAAATATGATTCATGAAATAACAAGGCCCTGAGGTGGAAAAAAAAGAAAAAAGAAAACCAAACCAAAAAAACCCAAACCCAAACTTTAACAGAAATCATAAAAATGTATTTTCATTATTTAATACATATTCATTATACCATTGATTACCTTGATGATTTTGTAGCTTTATTTGTTTTCATGAAAAAAGAACTAATACAATCTTCTATAGAACACAATATGATCTATAAGTTTCTCAAAGCTATTTTTTTTTAATGAAGCAATCAAAAATTGTGTTTCTTTGCTTCTTATTTGGACAGTTACCAAGCAGTATGAAGAAAACCTTTGTATGTTGATATTGGGCTCAACCACTCTGACAGGTTAGATCTTGAACTGAATAGGTCTTTGGTCTAATATGGTATGGTCTAACATCTTATGGTCTGTGATGAAATACTACAGGCTCCAAAGAGGCTTGGACACAAAAATTTGTACAGCTTCTCAGTAAGTGGTTTTTCAATCTCCAAGTGTAGCAAATTAGGTTCTGTATTCCTTTGTAAGCTTTTCTTCCACTTTAATTATTTAACATTGATCAAGTCACTGAACATCATGACACCTTTGTTATCACAGTTGCATCTGTGTGTTTGCTACTTTCTTTAGAGGGGAAGATGCAATACTGGCTACAAATTAATGACAGTGTCAGAAAACAGAAAATGGTTGAAATCCGGTTAGCTCACTGGGAAACTGATAAACTTGCATAAACTCCAATAAACATAAAACATTTTTTGTTTTGCACATGAAGACACACGAGCCTTCTTGTGCTGATTTGGTCCATGGTAGCTTATTCTGTAATTATAGTAAATGCATGAAAACAGTCAAATATTGATTGGGAACAAGTGCCAAAAGACAAAATAAGTAAACTTTTTAAAAAAATTATAAAAATAACTCCAAGTAAACTCAAATCCAGGAGGAAAAAAACTCCATTACAAAGAATATGTTCTTCCCAGTAGATATTTCAGGATACAGATATCTGGTCACAACTCTTTTTCTATTGTTGAAGTAGGTTGAAACTGTTTACTTCTGGATGCAGAAGAACAGGGGAAAGAGCAGTATAACTCCAGGGGAAAAATATTTTTATTAGACTATTAAAATTTAAATTACACTAGCATGGAATCTTTAATTCCATGTTAAAGATGTGCTCTCTTTGTTCATGACAAGATTCTGAGTGTAAACCTGTTTCAGAGTAAAATGCTTGGAACTGGTAATTAACACAAACCTTTTGGAATGTTTACTATCCTCCCCAAAAAATTGAAAGAAGACATGATGACCTTAAAATACCTCCAGTACTCAATTTTAACTCCCTCCTTGATATTTATGGGAAATGTTGATGTATGATAAAATGCACGTAAATGACTCAAGAATAAAATCAACCTGGAAACTGGAAAAAGATTTCAACTGTAACACTCAAGTTCGTAACAGTTTTCTAAATAGGGTGGTTAGAACAATAAGCTACAACTTTTAGAGATTGTTCCAAATAAATTTATCAAACAGACCATTTGTCAATACGTAAGTGATACTGTAGGTATTTTTTTCAGCCTATAAAGAGTATTTAGATGTTTGATTTTTGTTAACTCTGAGGGCAGAATGAAAGGAGACCTAAATTATCTTTATTTATCCTGTTTTTATACTGCATTTCTATTTCTAATCTTATGCTTCAGGACCTCCAAAACTAACTTCCAGGGAAAATAAATATTTTCCTCCCTGCCCACCTCCCCACCCCCTGTGCACTACTTCAGTGAGGAAAATAAAAAGGGAAAAATTGCCTTTTAAAGCAGTAGAGTTTTCTATAGCTACAGCCAAGAGAAGTCCTGTTAATTATCCCAGTGGTATTACACATCCCCTGTTCTTTATTAGGTGTGCTTTTCTTATTTAGCTTTAAATGAGATTACCAGAAAGGCAATAAGGAACAAATTTCATCCAGTTCAAGTTGTCAAGAAAAATAGCTGTGTTTTCATTTTGTGATTTGCCTTTCTCTATGTCATTTGGAAGCATATGTCTGCTTCCAAACATCTTTCAGGAATTTGTAGGAATGAAGAACAAGAAAGATGTTTTTAATGTCTTCTGTGTTACTGGATTTTTTCTGTAAAGAATGAAGGAAGACATTTTTGGCCTTGGAGAGGAAATTCTCAATGAACCTGTATGGGAACCCCCAGCAGCTCTATACTTCCATGTTTACTAATATAATTACATAAATAACACACTAACCAGAGGAAGTTACTTGTGTATAGTAACAATCAGTGGCACACACATGTTCTGCTCAGACCCAAACACTTTAAAGCCTGTTATGAACATAAACAGCAGCTAAAATTGTCTGGCACTATGCCTCGGGCTTCAGAGTAAGACTTCACCTTTTTCTGGGTCAGGCAGTAGTGAGCATCATCCCACTGTCCAAATACTTTTTAAATGGTTGGATACAATAATGATGGTTTTGTTTCTCCTTCATTCTGTGGCTCTTCCACTAGAACCAACTAGCAGAGGCAGATGAAGTAAGCAGAGAGTAGATAAACCACTCCACTCCCTCTGTGTTCCTAGAAACTGTTTTCAGCAGATTTTTTTTTTTTAAGGATCAGTTACTGTTTAAGTCAAATGTGTGCCAAACAGCACAGATGTATCTTTCCAATGCCTTTTATTTTTCAAAAGATGTACAAAGAAGTTGGGCTCTTTAACCGTTGTGAGGGTCTTAGAAAAAATAGCTCTCTAAAGTGTTGAACTGAAACTCCCAAAATTAATACTGCAGTATTTGAGGGATAATTTGGATGTAGGTATAAATCCAGACCTGCATTTATCAGCAATATGGTAATGATCTTACATACCTATACTTATCTTAGATCACTTTCGTTCTCTCAAAAAGAGCTGCTTAAATAGCTTGTGTCTATTCACACAAAGGGGCAGCCAGTGATCATTACAATTAAGCCTGTTCTATGCAGACATGGCAAAACTCACGTAAAAACACACAGTGAAAACCCAGAGTGAGATCAATACATTTAATACAGGGCTCTAAAGACTTAGTGTGAATCCATCTCTTTCATTCTGTGCTAAACAGCTACTAAAAGTCCTGGATGCTGCTGTTACTTATCTGTGAGCTATTCTGGTAGTTTCCAAATGCTGGTGCTTCCCAGTTATGTTTCTAATGTGCAGAATAATGAATTCCAGTGAAATTACTACCTTTTTAAAACATAAAGTTTGAAATAACCCAGAACCTTTTTGCTCAACGTGTTACACCCCTATTCCCATACCTACAGGCAATGTGTTTCACTACACTTTATTTTTTCATGTAAAGGCTCATTTGTGAGCCTTGAAAAATATTCATGTGCACACCCCTGTCTTCATGTTTTAGCCCCTCAAATTACCATACTTCATAGTATATCTTTCCAGTTCTCAGTTTTGTAGTTATTGTACTCTTCTTTCTACGTAGACTTTTACAAAGCTTCAGTCACAAGCTCAAGTCCACTTTACATGTGTGGCGAATGGTTTTGCATGACAGTCAGAAGAACTGAAGACATTAGAAGTGAGGCAAAACTATTCTCTTTCATGAATTTATATGTATTTTTTTTAATTTGAATTTGATTAGAATGTGCTTATATCCATGTCTACTTCGTTTTTTCAACTCAATTTCAGGATGATTCTGAAATCGGAAAACAAACCTCTTTATAGACTTTTTGCTCTTCTATGTCTGAAAATAAAAAATTCCTGTAAAAAAGTTAAAGGTTTCATGGCCGGCAAACTGAAAGATAAGTGTTCATGAAAAGTTGCTTGTCATCAAAATGGTATTGTTAGTGCATTTTTAAGATTATTCACAAATCTCTGCAAGATACCCAAGTTCTGAATTTGTGAACCATGAAATTAATTACTTTTTTTTATAGTTTTGAGTTGCACTATCACCATTTAATGGTGTTTATTAGGAACAATCACATAAGGGAAATCATGCATAAGGTGATAAATCTAAAGATAATGGTGTTTCCAAAAAATAATTTTGATCTGAAAAAAATTCATTGTTATGTCAATTTAGTTTAGTATTCAGTGTGAATAAAAGTCCTGTTTTCTCAAATTCTTTGTTATACTGGATGATGTTTATGACTTAAATTAACTGTGGTACAGTACACAAAAAAGGAGACTGTTAGATAGTGATTATCAAATAACATGCCTACCGTTAAGTATAACCTGACAGTTATACTTAAAACATTGACATTATAGCCCACAAAACAACTTCAATAACAGCTAGAAATCCAAACAGTATGACCAGGACTCTTAGGTAAAATAAGGTGCTCAAGAAAATAATCTTTAGTCAGAGTTGGCTTTTGTCTTAGGGGTAAAAGACACTTCACTGAGAGTGTTTAATGAATACATTAAACCAATTCACCAATTCACCCCCTCTACTGAAAAATCTTAAAAAACTGGAAGTCACTGAAAATGTCATAGATGATTCAAATCTTCATCTAAAACAGACACGAGCCAATTAGTTCAAACAGTCCATAAGAAACAAAAGTACTTATTTCAATATTTTTAGCCACTGAAATAGCATTTAAAATATTCCAGTTAAATCAAAATGCACTTATCTTTTTCCAGTTTTAAAGACTATATTTTCCTGATTAGCAATAGACAATTTTCATTTAGGTTTAGTGTTCAGGAAAGATGTTCATTCTTTTTTCCCATACCCAGCACAATTTTGGAGTCACTTTCTCTGCTCTGTTCTCTTTATTTTAAACCAACCTATTTTAAGATTTTCCCCAATGGTCACAAACAGTCATCACACATTGAAAGTGCTACATCTGAAAAACAGTTAGCTACCTTTAATCTGAAACATCTAGCTCTGCAATTACCAGCCAGTTATCATTAAAATGTCAGCCAAAGCACTTAACAGCTGGAACACATTACATACAAAGGTTAGCCATCTAAAAGCTGGGCATCTTGCTTAAAGTAGTTTACTAAACTCCCTAATAATAGAAGTATTGGCATATAACAACTCATGTCAGGACTGAGGTGTTTATGTCTCTTCAGTGATTATAAAGGAAAGCAAATAAGCCAAATAACTTAGATGGGATATTTAACTTTTGATAGGTAATGCTAGGTAAGATGAATCCTTTCTCCATTATCTACTATTTCCCCAGAAATTTTCTTTCAAAGAAACTTCTTACATTGGATGTGACATTTTACTTTCTATATACACCAGGAATTTGAACATTGATTTAAAAAGGTAATTAGCCTTTCCATATAGTCTTCTGCCTGCCTACAATAAAATATAAATTATTTCACAAAACAATCTAGAATGAGTAAAAAGATGTAGGAGCAGCTCTTTCCAAAGGAGTTACACCTGCTTTAAATATCAAGCCACAGTTAATTTTTTATTATTTTTTATTTTTACTTATCAGAATAAGCCAAACAGCATGGTGAGAACCTCTCAGAGCCAAACAGGCTATGCCTAAATTAAGAGTTATCTAGTTCTCTCAGTGTGGTACTAATTAGTGCTGCCTAAAGAATCACCCGCATACACTTATTGTAATTTTGCCTGATGCTAGCTGCCTGGCAAGCATTACAGTTCTTTCAGAACTACTTGAATGATGTCTATCCTGCATTTTGCGGTACAGAAATGCCCACAGGCACATGTAGAATTTAAAAAAAAATAAGGAATCCGGATTGAAGGTATGAGAGCAGTGAGTTCAGAAGCCTTCAAAAGAACTGATCATTCTTCAGTTTCTGTTCTGAAAGACTGTGCAGCCTTGCTATGCTGTTCTGTCACTTAGGGATCTTTCTGTATGGAAAGTGCTGTTTACATTTAAGTCATTATTATCCCTTCCAGAGTCTTTCCCAGGCAAAGGTACTTCAGATGCCCTCAGGGATCTTCAATTCTAATTATTTACATGAGAGAGATTTTTAGACACTAAGAAAGATTTTACATGTCCAAAGAAAGTATATTGTGAAGGTTTTAAATGCAATACTGAGAGACTTCAAAAGAATTCCCACCAAGTGAGATTTGGCAATGTTAACTCAGTCAAACAAAACTGGAGAAAGCTGGAATTTTAACTCTGGGTACCCTTGTCTATTTTTCTTGGATCTTTAACTTTATTTGTATCCTGTGATTTAGTATTTTATTTATCTTTTTCTAGACTCCAAGTAATGAAAAGCATTTCGACCTGCAATCTTGTGAACATGTCCAATAACATATTATTAAATTTTGTGTATTTTAAATATCTAAGAGTCAAAGGTGCTTATGTGCTTTCAAATGTTAGAATATGAATAGATAAAAATATACTTTTGAAGCTTAAGGCAAACTCTTAGACAACAGAATTATTTTCCCATATTTAACTACTGGTCCACCTGTTCTTTCTCTAGAAAACATTGCATTTTGACTATTGTTTAGTCATAAAAACATACTTCCAAAACTTCCCTGAGAAACATGTTTATTAAGCTTCTTTGTGGTGGGATAACCATGTGATAAACCATGTGCAATTTGACTAAACAATATTTTTTTTTAGGGGATGAAAACATGAACTCTAAAGGAAATCGAAACATCTAGTTGAATCCATTGTAAAATCATTAAACCACTAAGGTCATTGGAATGATGACCACATGTATGAAATCAACTCAACTGAGTGTGCTTGTTCTAACTCAGAGTTGGTTGCAAAGCAAAATGGAGCTACCCAGTAGGGAAAAAAAAAAAACAAAACAAACAACAAACTCAATAATAGATTTAAATAGGTAGGTAACAATGTATTCATACTAGGTGTATTTGTAAAATATCAAGAAAAAAGCTGACTGAACACTTCTTTAACTAAAAATTTTTCAGGGTCCAAAACCAAAACATTTTTTAAAGTTAGCCATATTCCGACCCCATCTTCCCAGATCTTAACCTTAATTCAGTTTACTCTTCTGGAAGGAAAAAAACAGGAGGGCAGAGGGAAGGGTTCAAAGCCATGTGAATCTGTCTTTGATGTCAACTGCCTTAAACAAATTGCTAATTCTAGCTCACTGCAGACAAAATATGTGCCTCAGAGCCATTGAGATAACTATCTAGAGATATCAAAGTAAAGAATAGATATTTGAGAACGTGAAATCCCCACTTATTTTGAACCAGTACATAAATGTATAAAAATATTGTTAGGTCTCTTTAAAGTCCACGATTACAATGCTTCCTCTGAAATTTTATTCTGGAAATTTCCTAGATAAATGTGGGTGAACAATTTAATGATTAAATCACAGTACTGAGAAATCTAACGTGAATTTCTCTACTATCGTGTGTGAGAAATACATAGGTGCTTCAGTTTACTCATCTTATAGTAATATGCATTATTTATTCTTATTCTCAGGACAACATAATAAAGGTGATTTAATGATCTTGCCATGTTAGACATCATAATTATTATTTTGCCAAATAACTGTATTTAAAAAACAGGGACAAAATTAATTTTTATTTGTGTTCAGAACCTTCTTATTGTCTCTGTCAAATACTATTCCAGAAACTCTCTCTGTACCCAAGCAGACTGAGATTCCCTGAAATGGAATTGACAGTGGATATTGAGCCAAAACTTTACCGTCATCTATTTAGTGACTCCTTATATTCATGAAATTACAGACAAGAGAAAAGAAAGAACAGGTTTTGTGTCCTTTCTCCCCTCCAGTGCCCACTGTGGAAATTACTGTATTATTTTTTTTAATGTAACTTTCCTCTCCTGGTCTGGTAGAGGTGTCACGTTAAATACTTTACATTCTGTTCCATTACACTGGACAGAATTTTTCCGCAATAAACCTAGGATGGGGGAGGGAAACTGACTTCCCCTCATCAAAACATTTAAACCTTTTTCCTGAAGTAACAAGACAAAGAAAAGATGATTCTGTTAATATCACCATATTTAGTGGGGATGTTCCCGGAGACATCAAAGCCAAGGGTTGTGTAACACAGGCTGAAGAGATTTATTACTCTTCCATGACTGAATAACACTAATAAATCATAGTCATTCAGAAATTATTTAGTTCTGAAATCATGATGATGCATATTTTATTTCGCCTGATTTTTCTTAGTACTGTACTTCTTTAGTCACCTTTTCCTTAAAGGACACACTGACAATGCCTCTGAACCTGTGTTTTCAGTAATTTTTATTCACTTTCTGATATCTGACAAAAATATTTACTTTTATTCTGTTTGTCTGTCTCTTTTGTAGAAATTATGCATATTGGATCAGAGGGCAGAGGACAGTAGGCAGCTTTAATAGTGTTTGGAATAATACACACTCTGGACCACATAATGAAATAGCAGCCATGTGGAGCATCTCAATGAACATCATGGCCATATCCACCCTCTACAAGGCTTTCTAATTGTGGTCCTCATCTTCTTGAGTGAACTTTTTAGGTTCTATAATGACAGCAATATAATGATGGTTTCTACTTCTATTCAGTACTGTTTATGAATCAAGCTGGCAAAATTTTAATGTAAGGATGACGTATTTACTTTTCATTGAGGAAAAATCATTCACCACCTTTGAATGTGATGCTAATTCTCCGACTGTGGCACAATGAAATGCCATTCTATAAAGATAAGAATACAGCTTAATCTGATAAAAAGATTTAGATAGCAGGCTTTTCAACTCACACTTCAAGTTCTATAATCTTACTGCTATGCAACCAAAGGTAGCCTTTCAGTCTATAAATTCGTTAGGGTTTTGTAATGCAGATGAAGTTTTACAGACTTTCAGTAGAACCTTTTTAAAGCAAGTGTAAACAGTTTCTCATTCCTTGTTTTCTCTTCCCAGCAAAAGTTGAACTTTGAGCACCAGTGGAGGAAACTCCAAATTTCTTATAGGCTTCTAGGACATGAGATAGGTGAAAGTGGGGTTAACTTTATTTAATTTTTGCTATTGAAAAGTGAGGTTCCTGCTCCATATAATACTAATATAATCTCTCTCCATAATCAATGGAAGGCAATAGATTCTCAGTGGGATTATCTGTGCTGTCTTAATAAAGAAGTCTGTGAAAGCCTTTGAGTCTCCTCTTATAAAGCCAAACTAAAATCCTAACTCAAATCTGCTTGAAGAATAAATTTATATTTTTGTCCCATTTTTATTCACCTTTAATCATGTTTAAGTAACCTCTGGTGCTTATTTTGTTTCTGAATAAGAAATAGTACCTTCTTTAGGTGGTAATATTTTTTTGAAAAAAAAAATATGTGGTGCACACAGATACAGTTTAACCACTGATAATAGTTTCCCGATATGCTGCCCTCTCTTCATGAAGAGTAAAATATGCATTACAATTCATATACATCAATAGAAATGAACAGAGAAATAACTTTATTCCTCTCTTCTGAAAACTGCTTTTAATAAAATGAGAGTTCTTATGACCTGTTTCAGAACAAGCATTTTAGGCCACATTCAAAACAAGTTCTTGCAGAGGGACAGATCTCATACTTGCACTAAACCTCACTTATGACAACAACATTGAATAATAGATACAGGTTTTCATTAGCAGGTCAGACCATATTAATGAGGTCACTGTTTTTTTCTGCATTTAACACAGAAACACAGCACTAAGACAATTAGTTTGACTAAGGCTAGTCTATTCAGTGACAGAACAAGGAAATGCCTTCCCTGAGTCTCATTCTAAATCTCTAAATCAGGCTGTTGCTAATCTAGTGGTTTAGCATTAGAAGGAACATATAGAACATTCACAAATATCATTACATATTATGTCTCACTGGTTAAATATTTCTTTATAAAAGTCTCATTTTTTTTGTTGAAAATTGTCTGGAATACGTAATTAACTGGCCAACATAAAAGAAGTGTGAATAACATTTTACAAATCATATTTATTTCAAAGTACCCTCTATTTTAAAGTATTGCTATTTTTATATGAGTAAATTTTTTCTCATATGACCAATTTGGTGAAAACTTTCAGGAGGACAACAATGCTTATGTTGTGCAATAATATCTGAGAGTTCAAAATGTGTTTTGTTATAGATCAAAATTAACCCTAACCATTTCCCTAAGTGAAATGGACATGCGTAGGTATTCCTGATTGTATAAGAAGTTTATGTTCAAAGACCAAAGAGACTCAAACCATACCACAAAATTTCACTACAGACCTCTCCAAATTACGTAGAGCTCAGATTTGAATTACTACTGTGGGGTCACACCTAGGTATTGAATCTAGTAGTAAAAAAGCCTTTTAAAAAAAAAAAAAAGGTTGTATTTTTTTTAGGCCTGGGAATCTACAGCTGGTAATATACATCCAAGAGTGAGACACTCACCCAGCCTTTCACTCATTCTCCTCACCCATAGGATGGGGAGGAAGCAGAAAGAACAGAAGACTCATGAATTTTGAGATAATGACAGTTTAACAGGGAAAACAAAAGCTCTGTGTACAAGAGAATTCAAAAGAGGAATTCATTCACTACTTCCCATTGGCGGGCAGATGTCCAGCCATTTTCTGGGGAGCAGGTCCTCACCATGTGTAATGGTTGCTGGGGCAGAAAAATGCCATAACAATGAATGTCCCTCCTTCCTTATCCTTTTCCTGAGCTTTTATTGGTGATCAGAGTACGGAAAGTCCCTTTGGCCAGTTTGGGTCAGCTGTTCCTGATATGTCCCCTCATAACTTCTTGCCCACTCCCAGCCTACACTCTGGAGGGGCTGGGGAAGGCATGGTAGAGCTAAACCATTCCATGAGAAGGTTTGACCTCGATTAAGTCATCAGGTGAAGTTACTCATGATCATCAACTGCTTATCAGTCCCTGAAAGAAACTTCTAATAACTGACCCAAGAAACCAAAATAATTATTAGAAAAAATTGAAGAAAGCCTATTAAAACAGTAGTGTTGTAGCACTAACATTAAGAGCAAGGTATTTAAATAAAGTGATAAGTCAAAAAAGTCACTCAATTCCAAAGTACAGGCTAGAGCTGCTTGACATATTAATGTACTAGAAAGAAACAATTAAACATCTATATCTCTAAGCAATAACATTGCATTAAATAGATGTATAAAGTCCAGAGAAAAGAATTTAGGAAGAACAGATGGAGAAATTTAAACTAGTGAAGTTGTTTTCATGAGAAAGTATGCTTATGATTGATAAATTCAATGTTATTAAACTTAATATCTAAGCAATGAATAGGCATGTCATTACAGGATCTAAACTAACTATAGAAGCTCACAAACGGACCTTAGTATCACAGTGCACAAATCAATGAAGATTTCTTCAAATATATTTGAAGGCAATAAATCAAGCAGAATGCATAAAGGACTAAATAAATCAGTGGTAAATCTTCTCTAGATCATATTATTCTATAATGTCATATATACACTGATTGATTTATTATAAAAGTCGCTGTAAGTTCAGAGAAGAAAATGAGACTGAGTAGGATCTTGGGAAAATTCATCAATCTGTGTAGGATGATGATGAATTCTTATCTTAGAATGAGGAGGATAGTATGTGATAAAAGCATGTAACAGAAATGTGGGTTTAGGAAATTAGGTGCTTCTGTTCTCCCTGTTTCATAACACAAGAACAAAGTGTCATTAAGTGAAAATGAAAATTGAAAACTGATGAAAAGCAAGTATTTTTAATGTTCAATATGTAATTAAGCCATAAGTATCATTGCAACCAGAGTTTAAGCTCTTTCAGAATTTGAAGATGGGAGTTAAATAGAAAAGAGGAGGTTTGAAAGTGACCTAGAATGACATGTTTCAGGTCCAGAACCTGTAATTTACTAGTAGCAATCTGTCATGAAAGACTAATCTTGAATCAGTTTGGGACATTTCACAACTGAAATCTACTTCTATAAACCTCCTGCAGCTCCCTGTCAGTAGTAAAGCCAGTTTTGTTAATCACATTACGCCTAACACATTTCTTTCACTGTCCATCATAACCACAGTCTGTCTACTTGCAGTTTGACACTGCAAGTCTTATGTTAACCAAGGAGGTGCCCGACAGGTAGTATGGTAAGAATTCCATCCCCTGCTATGGAAACATAGAAGGGAAACGCTACATAAGGTACATTATGAAGTACTGTCAGCTAGAAAACACTAAAGGGCTCTTGTAATTGTATCCAGGATATTAAGACAGTGATATTTGTCTGTAGGTAACTCATATGCAGTAAAAATGTCAAGGAGATTTTTCTAGTACAACCTCCTCCCCCCCCCCCTCCTTAACAGTGTTCATTTATTTTTAAAAAGGCCACAAAAATTACATTCCAAGTGTTGAATGTGAACTGCAAAAATGACAGCAACAAAACCACTCTTTTTGTTCCCATTCTAAAGGGCAGTTTTAATTATGATACAGAAAGACTAAAAAATAAATATAAAATTTAAACTAAACAGTTCCAAGGCTCAACGTGGGAATTTTCTTAATCACATGAAAACAAAGAGATATAAAGTCACTGAGCTGAGACAAATGTCTACAATGCATGCAAGTACATTTCCTGAAACTGTTCCCTGAAGATCAATGGGGTTTTGTTGAAAGTATTACCACTTGCCTTAATAACTGCTGATATCTCATAGGAAATATTAAGGAAGGGGGGGACAGGAGGTGTAGGGAGAAAGGTAAAATTCTAAAGTAATTCTGCTAATATATCTAGACTTCTTTGGTTTTGGTTTTGGTTTGGTTGGGTTTGTTTTGTTTTGTTTTGTTTTTTTATAAAGAATACTTACTTTCCCAATGTTTGTTTAATAACAAAGAGTCATCTTTAGAGATTTTGGTCTGGCCTTCAGATTTATTTCACACCTAAAGTTTTATAGATTCTTATAATGGTATTAAACTTCAATTTACTGACGTGGTCAGAAGCACAGAATTATCATTTGGATGGTGCTAAGGAGCCTTTCGCAAACCCTTTTCCACGATTTTGTGGTCATCAATATGCCCTATATGTTATCATGAAGAACAGGCTATTTATATGGAAACACCAGACATGAACAAAAAAAATACATGATTATGTGGCCTGCAATTGCAATATGGTGCAAACACTCCAGAAGCAATAGTTATCTAAGATAGATATCAAAGAGGGGATAGATATCAAAGAGGGGATAGTCTGTCACAAACGTAATACATCTGCTGTAAACATTCCGTAAATTTGTCACGTTAAGACAAAAATAAATTCTAAACCTACCACTAAACCCCAGCTTTCAGGGTGGTATTTAACTGCTCTGTAGTAGGTCAGCAAGTAGCAGGTAAGCTGCTCAATGGGATACAAGATGGGAATCACGCACAGAGAACAGAATAAGGGGTATGTGCCACCATCAGCGAGGATTACCATCGGTCGTTTCCTTGTACCCTTTACTGACCAGCACATAACTTTTAGTTGTTGCTCTTGCAGCCATGTTCCTCTCTTATGAGTGAGGAGGAAAGAAAAATAAGTAAAGCCACTATCAAGGGAGAATTTTATTTGTTGCTGTTCTTCATATAATTTTTTTAAAAAATATTTTTTAAAAACTACTGACATGTTTATTATAAATA
>JAOTQQ010000041.1:43284437-43351471 GCA_026546715.1 Gallinago undulata | reverse complement strand
TAAATTTGTCACGTTAAGACAAAAATAAATTCTAAACCTACCACTAAACCCCAGCTTTCAGGGTGGTATTTAACTGCACTGTAGTAGGTCAGCAAGTAGCAGGTAAGCTGCTCAATGGAATAGAAGATGGGAATCATGCACAGAGAACAGAATAAGGGGTATGTGCCACCATCAGCGAGGATTACCATCGGTCATTTCCTTGTACGTTTTACTGACCAGCACATAACTTTTAGTTGTTGCTCTTGCAGCCATGTTCCTCTCTTATGAGTGAGGGGGAAAGAAAAATAAGTAAAGCCACTATCAAGGGAGATTTTTATTTGTTGCTGTTCTTCATATAATTTTTTTAAAAAATATTTTTTAAAAACTACTGACATGTTTATTATAAATAATAGCTCCAAGACTATTGTGAAACTTTTCATGAGCCTGCATTTGGCAGACCCTTGATCATGCCATCTTAGCTACTTGAAATAAACTAAAAGAATAAAGTGAATAGTATGTCATTATACATATATCAGCTCTGAGACCAAAATCACTATTCTCTCCTCCTGATAACTTGTGATTGGTTTAGTGAATCATATAAAAAGAAATTCAGTTTCCTTAAGATCTCTTTCTATTCCTATTCCTCTATTCTTTAAAATGTTCGTGTGTCTTTTAAATGAATTGTTACTCTGAACTAGTTAGGTTTACAATATTTATTAGCTATATCAGTACTGCATAATATTTACTGTAAAGATCGATATAGATTTTCATCCTAATGTTTTGGGTTTTTTTTTTTGTTGCCTCTGATGTATATTAATGCACAAATCTCTCTAGACAAATATCTAATATTATGAATTCTGGAAATTACCTGCTGTGTAAAATTGATTTGGTACTCAAGGTATATCTAAGTGTAGAATTTAGTTCCTGACTAGAAAAGACTGTCTGTGTTTTTTTATGTCAATTCCCCATATTTTGCACTTACAGAAAGTTCTGCTGTCATGTACTTCACCGCAGTTCCCATGGAAACTCTGTTGCATTTCTATGTGTGTTTTGGCTTTTGATTTGATGCAGTAACAGCTGGTGGTCATCCTGCAAGCTAAATTAAATAAAGAGTTCATTGATTTTACTGCCCTCATAGTCTCACATTGACCTCCTCCTCATATATTGGTTAAGAAGCACATCATACTGAAGGACACCTGTATATCCCATATTTATTGACTTATGTCAGACAAACAAGACACACAGCAATATATTAAAGTATTGGTGGCACCGAGTGGATATAAGCTGCGCATTGCAAGTAGCTTTATATGAGGTACCCAAGTAAAAGATGTAGACTTCGCATATGTCCAAGCATAGGTAATTCAGTTTGGGTAAAATATGAACTTCAACCAACCCTGAGATAAAAATTGTTTTGGTTCAAATAATATGTTTCAGTTACCAAGGACAAAACAGTCTTGACTAACAGAATCACAGAATTATAGGGGTTGGATTCCAGGAATATCAATTCATTTCATTTATTGCCAACTAACAAAATTTTTTATTTATGGTGTCAGGTATCAAAAAAAAAAACAAAGAAGAAAAACAATCAGCTGGAAAAAAAAAAAATTCTCCTTGTTCCCCAGGTTTTTCTCCAGCCCAACACCTCTCTTTCCTCCCTTCCTAGTCTTAACTTCCCTTGCTTTCACAGCACAGCACACGCAATATTTCCCACACCCTTTGGAGAGGCGATGGTCAGTGCAAGGGGTCAAGGTCAGTGCACAGCCATTTCTTTCCGCTGCTCTTTTCTTCTTACTCTTTTCCTCCTTTACTCCTCATTTCTTAATTATTTCCTGTGTTCCGTTGTGGATTATTCATTGGCTGCTGTCCCCTTCAGGGTGCCCCTGCCCTAGCATGGTGTCACAAAGGCTCACAAAATCAAATTTAGACAGGTGGTAAACTCAAAATAAACTTTATTTTAACCAAAAATTGGTTAGTAGAGAACAAACTAGAGATGAAGTATATAAAAATCATTTAACACTCCAAAACATTAGTAAACCAGAGCTTCACAATGTATGAGGAATTAATACTGCAAGACTGACTCAGGAATTCTTAAGTTATTGATGATTCAAAAATGTACACAGCCACTCAACTATAAAATGAGGGCTCTCAATCTGTACAGGAGAGGAACCATAGGTGGCATACCAGCTCACAGGGAGAGTCCCTGACTGCAGATCCACTGCTTCTGAGGAGGACAACTCAACCTGTTTGCCCTCTGTTGACCTCCATCTATACCCTAATTGAATGTAACCTGTGGTCATATATGGTCATGCCAGCTCTTATTGGTTGAAAGACATAACTTTCAACCAAAAATGTGTACGTGTTGACCACCAATGTGTGGGCATGACAAGGGCTGTGGTGGGAAGTTTTTGTGCATTTTGTCAGGTCTTTGTTAGGTCTTCATTGGGGTGGCTGCATCTGCCACACATGGGCCCCTTCCTGGGCACCAGTCTCTCTGGTGATGCCCCTGCCCCAGTTCCTCCACAAGCTGCATTCCCTTTATGGCCATCCCTGCCCCACCATGGGGTCCTCCATGGGCCCCAGTCCCTCAAGGGTATCTCTGCTCCAGTGTAGGTCCCCCACAGATCACAGTATCTCCTCTGGCACAGAGCACCTCCTTGCAAGACTGCACTTCCAGCATGTCTCCTGCAATGGCCCTTTCCACATACCTCTTCCAGTTCATTTTCCCAGACAGACCTGTTCACATTACATGTTTCTTTTCCTTTTTCTGTCCTCCCGTGTCTTCCCTCACACATCTCCTTCTGTTTCTCACTGTGTAGTCTCATGCACATCCTGCACCAGTGCCTGCCATCCTTTTTTAAACATGTCTGAGCCACAGCAACATGTGCTTCTCTGATGGGGTCATGTTATGGTGTCTGGTGGGGCAAACTCTGTCACTGGCTTCCCTTGGTTTCTGAATTAATTTCTGGTAACACTGTTGTTCCTGTGCAGACTCTCTTAGAAATAAGAAACTTAGTTGGCAAAGCAGCTGAAGACCTTGGGATCTGCAAACCAAGAAAAGTTTGGGCATCTCTAATTCATAACCGTGCCAGGTTAAATTACACTCGTACAGTGAATCAACCTTCATTTTTTAGATGTATGGTCAATGTTGATTCCAGATACCTTCAATAATTTCCTGTGATGTCTCTAAAACAACATTTTGCAGTACTCTACTCAACCCCTGCCTTCACCTTCTTCCCCTCTCAACTCAGAGGTAAAGCCATGGAGTAGATAGAGCAGGTTGCAAAGATCATAGATCCTTACTTTGAACACTTATGAGTTAATTTATTTATGAGCCAGACATTGTGTCTGTGATTTCTGACACATATCTATGCACATGGATTGGCATGAAGTGTAATGTGATAAGAAATGCCTGCAATAACCTGTTGAAGCTGAAAAACAAATGCTGCGTGTTGCCATTTCAGCAAGTGGGGATTTTGCACATCTCCCACACTACAAGCAATAGAAATTTTTCTTTATGTCAAATTATATCAATTTTCACTTACTAATCTCCCACTGCCTGTCTAGCAATTACCCAAATAATGGTTACAGTAATTTTTTTCCTTTTTTTTTTTTTCTAATTATGCTATATTGAATCTCACTGTTAAATAAGTCATGCATAATTCAGCACACCTCTCTCTCTCTTCCCCCACCCCTTTCTTTCCTCTAGATCAACACCTAAGCAAGAAATCTGTGGGAACCAGGCAAGTTTGTTACATATGTAATAACTGCTTTTCTCTACAGGCATCACGACCCTCAAGAGTAATGAATTTATGACCTTTTTCTCTGCTTGTTAAAGGAGCATCTTTATTACTGACTGTAATATCAGATAGTAACGTGAGGATATAAATTCTTAACACAGATTAATAATATCAGGTCTTATATTCACAGAAAACGAGATAAAGTTGAGGGCGACATTAGTTACACAAACTGGAGTAGGTCTGTAGATCTTTTACAACCAAAAAAGCATGCTTATACACTCTCCCCACTTGCAGGTAGCTGAGCTCTCCATGCATATGTACTATTACAGCTGGAAATTACTGGTGGGTTTTCATTTGCATACCCACACTTTAACAGCTGCTATGTTTATGACTCCTTTGAAAATTCAGGTAAATATATTACTAAAATTATAACTTCTTTGTAATTATTATTTAATGATAGTTGAATAGGTTTTTTAAAATGTATGTTTATGGAGTTAGAGAGACAATCAGAAAAGATGCTTTCCTTCTCTCCAAATTTTACTTGGTTTCTAAAAATCTATTAGGGTTACATGAATTTCAAATATTATGAAAATAAAATTGTAAAAATAGATACCTAATCTGAAATAAATCCTAGACTTCCTTTATTGGGAAGGGTGGTTTAGTCTTTTAAACTAATCTTTCTCTTTGCATGGGTAATTTTCAGAACAATTTGGCCCTATTTGGAATAATAATAGTTTTTATTCTATTTCATTATGACAACTGGACAAGAAAGCCGGCCACACACATGATAATTATATAGAACATTGTTACCCTAAAGTTTATTTTTTTTACAAATGTTACTTACATTTGAAAAGGTGAAGTAATTTTTAAATGAAAGAGTGACACTCCTGTAGACATCTCTGTGATATATTGGACTCCTTGGATTATAAGGCCTTTGAAGTAGAAGTAGTTTTAGAAGCAGAGAGCAATCGCAAAGGTAAGGTTTCTGTTCTGAATTCTCTACTTTGAAGCTTTCACTTATTAAACCAGAGAGTTTATACACCTGTCCCTGTATCAGTGGGGAGATAAGAGACAAAATCCTCAGGTTTTGAAAATCCTGATTGTATAATGCTTAAATGAATGTGTGAAAATGGTAGCACGTGTAGCACGTTGCTTGTGTGAATATGCAGATGACTGCAGGCCTTTGTAAAATCAAGAATCAATTATGTTAGTATAAAAAATACAAAAACCTTAAGCCTACTAATGTCATTGTTTCTTTCATTGGTATCTACAGCCATAGGAACCAAACCTCCTTTCCATCCTGTTACGAATTTTTCAAGAGTATTTTTCTTCTATTTCAATGGTTTATTTTGTTTCAAAAATAATTTAAATGAAATGAAAAGGAAAATTTTCAGCTTATTGTTACATTGGTGAAAAGACTGTGTCACTCACAAAATATTTAGTATCCTGTAATATAATTCTCAGTGAGGAAGCATTGTTGCACTGTAGAAAAGCGGCTTAATTTCAGTTTTTCTACATAATGTTAGATTGCTCCAGAATGCTTAAAAGAAAGCTACTGAAATTACAGATCCAGCAATCTACTCATGCAAATAATAAAAAAAAAAATAGTGCTGGGAGTCCAAATCACTGGATTTCTCAAATACAGAATTGTGGTTTAGACTGTCTGAGTTTCAGAACTAATCTTTTTAGGATAACCTAGATTATGTGGTTAGATCATTCGTGTGTCCTCTTCAACATAGATTCGAAACAAATTTCCATGCTAATTTTCATAGTTAGCAGATACTCTTTTGGGTGCTCAGATGCCCAAGCTGTGAGGTGTCTGGTAAGCAGTTACTAGGCACACTCAGGTAAACTGGAAATGAGCACTTGATTTGTTTGAAGTATTGGATTTTCTGCACCTGTGCAGACAAATTATATATTACAACCACTCTGAGACTGATATTAAAAATTTGACATGTGCAAGGTTTTAAGTAATTTTTAATCTGTTTGATAGTTCTTCATATTTAAAATCTGACAAACTTAATTGAGTGAGAGGACCTGCCAGAAAGAGAGAATCTTCTATGGAGTGTTGTCTTACTCATTTTATTCAAAGCCCACACATAAAGTATTGCATATATAAACACACTCTGTTGTCTTCAGGTGTGATAATTTGAAAATCAGTGTCTGCTTCTGTACATGGTCTTATTCTTACTACACAATTTTTCCTGGCATAATTTCTCTTTAATTTCCTTGTCTCCCAGAAGAGTCCATCTCTGTCAACATCATTTCTTTCTCTGTAAACATTATTGCTCTTCCAGTGCCTCATCCTTAGCTGTTCATGAGCACAGCTCAAAAACATGGCTTGGGTCACCAGTTATTTTATTGCTCTTGTAATGGTGTCACTGTGGGATTCAGCTGTGTCGCTGTGGTCCTGTTCACTGGGAATCTGACTGGGGCTTTCTGTCTTTCTTTAATAGCAGTGTCTTTACATCTTGCTCTCACCTTGGTCTATACAAATATTTCTTCAGATATCTGTAAACTCCACCTGTACAAACTACATGTGGGATGAGCAGCAAGCTTTAGAAACACTATGCCATGTTCTTCCATGAATACTGCCATTATGCTCTGAAAATGTCACAGCCTAAGAGTGATAGATGCTGTATATTTATCTTTCTCATTTGGAAAAAAACCCAAAACAGTCTTATATTGTAATAGCTGGTCTTGCATTTGTTAAAGAGCATGAAGACAGGAAAACAGATTTATCCCTGTACCAAGCAAAGGTTAAGAAACAAGTAAACAAAAGGCAAGAAAGAACTCTTAAATAACAAAGATATTTACTGTAAATGTCTTATGAACAATTTTGGTATTTGTGAATCTCTCTTCAAGCACTAGATAAATGAAATACCTGTTTCTTCTCAGTAGGTATGAGATGATTTGTTCTATCTTTTAATCAAGACCATGATCTATTGATAAGAGACAATGTTTAGCAACTGAAAAACCTGACTGGGATCAACTAGTCGGACTTTATGGTAAATTTTAATGTGCATTATAAATCGCAATGGCAGATCATTGTCTAGGGATACAAAGAGATGTACATAGGATGAGAAGACAGAATGTTCTTTTCTTGTGTTCTGAAAAGGCATTTCACTGTTTTGAAAAAAGGAAAAAAAATACTTCTTTATACCCTACTTAGAATTTAGTATAAGCATTTCATGAATGTTGTAATGTGATCCACAGACATGAGCTTTCAAATTCTTGTGGAATCATTCATGTCAAGTGATCCCATGAAGATTTACAGCTTTCAAACCAGGACTGGAGTTAATACGTCCCTTTGCAAGATCTATTCCTTTCTGGTTATAGGTTTAACTGAAAAAGCCCAGGCTATTGCAGATACACTATGCCCACTCCCTGAATTGGCATAAATCTCTGTATTTCAACTGAAGTCACTACATCCACAATAATACAGTCAGTGTTTTAGAATGCATTAATTAAAATCCCTACTCCAAAATCCAGAGACTAGACAGCAGTGCTAGAGAAAGTAGGTACTTGGAGTTAATGATGTGGCAAAGGAAGTAATAGAGGCAGCCTGAAAATTTAGAACTTCAGACAGGATGTGAAAGAAAAGCACAGGTGATTGTTATATGTAGATCACAGATCTCTTTTATGGTGAAAGAAAAGAGACCAGAACCTCACAGCCCACAATACAAGGGAGTGGGAGTAAACAGAAACACAGGAAGCAGAGGAATGAATGGAGGAGCACTAGGAAATTCGATAAAAAACTGTAAATAATGGTATGTTTTTCATCAGTCATAATTTCAGTGTTATGATGTGTTTGTGATATTTATTTTTTACAGACATGTGGAAATATCCTTAAAGCATCCTAAAAGCATTCAACAGGACAGGTTTTGACTCAGATATTGTCTTTTGGAGTTATATGTAAATGACAGGTTTTTTTGCTTGAATTACTCTTTTATGCTGATATATCACTTTTATTTCCAAGGTTTTCTGTTTATCCAGATGAAATAGTATGCCATATGGAAACCTGACCTAACTCCCTTTTATACATTGGAGCTTTACATTTTGGACAAACTTTCCCTTTAAACTGCCTGATAAGATTTAATTCTAGATCTGCAGCTTTTTGTAGTCCAAAATCTAATTAGGTTCTGTGATTAATTAGATACTCATTTGCACAATTCACCCAATGACCTAATAAAATTCTAATAAGAGATAGTCAAATCTATATCCTTATAGTAGTTTTACTGATGCTAAACTGCACAGTAAATCCAGCTGGAGGAATATTTCTGTGGCCTTTACTGTAAGCATTTGAATCTGTAACATCTGTTACAGATTCCTAGCTTGACAATCAAAACTTCACCCTAGATTTTCAATTTTTATGTAGCCGTTGTCTGTACAGGAGATGCTGGAGTTCATGATTTTGCCCTACTCACTCTTTGTAAATAGTCTGAAGTACTTTACACTCTATTAATCTTTTTAGAAGTCTTTGACATGGCTTCATATCGCTTCAGTACTGCAAAGGTACATCGCAAAAGCAAGAGCATTTGGCTCGTTACTAAATAGTAGTTGTCATTCACCAGAACAGTGTAGCTGAAATACAGAACCAAGTCTCTTGTAAGATCTTAAGGAAATTGCATCAGTTAATAGGAAGGTCACACATCTTACATATTATTTACAAATTTGAGAATGGCACCTTTTTCTTTATTTCTTCAAATGAAGTGCACAAGCTGTTTAGCTACCTCAGATTTTACAGAAACATCCCCCAAAAATGGAAATGTGGGAAGGGAAATGGAAATATAGTGGAAGTGGAAGTGCAAGGAGATCCGGTCATTGCAGTGAAGCGAACCTAGGTGTCTAAAGTTCTTTTAGGCTTAAATATCTCCATAGGATTCATCATACATACGTCTGTTCTACTGTCACTACCCACTCATGTCTTCAAAATGTAGCTTTCTACATTTAGCTAACAATTGCAGAACGTGTGCGGCACACGCACACAATCCTGACAATTCAGGCTGCTAAAATACATCTACGTCTCATCACGAAACAGCTCCCACTCCCCAGATGTCTAACTACCTCTTCTAACTGAATGAACTCTCTGAAATTAACAGCATATTTTTCTGACAGTGTCCACTCCCAGAATGGTAAGACCTGACTGTTTATAATTTATGCCAAGGAATGGTATGCAGAGAGGCTCTTGCTGATACCTATTGCTGTACCAACCAAGGTCAGCTCACTGCTGTGTGCCCCACTGGAGAGTCAGAAGCTGAAAAGCATAGAGGGGTCCCACCCGCACAGAGGAGCAGACAGGACAGGTGATCCAAAACTGACCAGTGGGGTATTCCATCCCATCTGCATCATGCTCAGCATAAAAGTTGAGGGATCAAAGAGGTCACTCTCTTACTTCAATGGCCATTGTCTGAGGAGGACTCCGTCTGTTCATCTGATTTTGATCCCAATCTGTGCATTCTTGACTCCAGATCCAGAATCCAGTTGCTGTCCACCACTGAGCCCAGTCTGGGACTTCCCAAGTGCCTGCCAGTGATGTGATCATCATCCTGGGAGCTCAATACAGTTTCGTATATATTATATATATACACAATACTTCCTAATTTTCTTTTTATTATTTTATTAATATTTTCATTAAAGTAGTTTATTTTTTTTCTCTCTCATACTTCTCTCCCTGAAAGGAGATGCTCTGGTCTGAAAGGAAGAGAAGTAAAAGAGCATCTGTTGGTCATTTCAGCGGCCAGTCAGGCCCAAATCACGACAGCCTAGATGGAACTTTGAGCAACAGGATCTGGTGAGAGATACCCCTGCCCACGGCATAGGGGTTGGCCTTCAAAGGTCACTTACAATGCAGTCTTATGATTCAATAATAAAACGTTTTCTCTATCACCTTGTAAAGGAGCTGCAAAACCAGAATATCCCAGTGGCAACTCTGTAGTTCCGTTGTGTCCTGAACTGAAAGAGAAGACTTTTCCCCTTGCCTCCTACCCCCTGCTCAGATGCCCCTACATACTGGGCTGCAGTGCTGTCATGAGATTTTGTCTTTAAGTACTTTTATCTCTTCCAGAAAGAAGTAATAACAGACTCTTATTAATGAGTAGCGGCAATGTCTAGCCTGGCACTTGAAAAAATAGGCATATTAAAGTCCTCTGTTCTTTTCACCCTGGTTACCAGTCTGTGTGTACTAATTCATTGAAGAATTTTAATTCCGATAAGGTCATTTATGTTTGAAGATATTTTCTTCCTGTCTTTCTTGATCCATGAAGTTTTCTCTGGATTAATTTCACCATTCATCATCTCTTGCACAATTTCAGCAAGTTAATTGCAAAAGAAAGCAAAAATAGCAGCAGGAAGGAGTTCCAGTCAGGAAATACACCCCGCAAAGCCCTGTTATCCCTTCAAATTATCTTTGTACTTCTGTAATGTGTCATTCTTATGATTTTTCTCATTGCAGGCACTGTGTCTTGCAGGTCATTCAGCTGTCCTGTAGCTGATTTCTCAATTTGGTAATGAAAATAACTACAGGATACTAATTTTTGCTGCAGAAAGGTTGCACTGTGTATGCATCCCACATGATTGCCTTGATCAGGTGCACAGCTGTGTAGATGGCTTGTCACCATTTGGAGTCCAGCTAAGCTACAGTTGGTAACTGCAGGTATGAAGCCAGATTTATAGATTTTATTTTCGTTACTGGGGAGATTGTACTTATTATTTTCATACTTGACAGTACTGTCTAATTTCCATCAATAAAACTGGTTGTATTACCCCTTTAAAAAATAATTTAATTGCAAATGGAAGTGCAATATCAATGAAACAGACAGATATATCATAAATTCCATTTTAAAAATGAATACCGTAAAGAAGGCAGGGACAAAAGGTGGGTTAAGAACAAAACTCCAAATTCATATGCTGCTTAGCTTTTGAGAGATGGGGCCAAGATTTACTGAAAGGTAACCCCAGTCTCTAGAAGTTCTATCTGAGTATACGGCTGCTGGTATCATTTATATCTAAATCCTAAATAGTAATACTTAATTAGGAAAATAATCAGGACAATAGGGAATTCCCCAATGTCTCTGCAATGTATGCTGAAATTTTATTAGTTGCTGTGACTTAATGTGCTCTAAGTGTTAAATACATAAGATTAATGCTAGACAATTGTTATCAGTGAGATAGGGTTTATAATTTCTTTGGGCAAATTATAAAAGACATACTTGGAGCTTGTTGTATCCTCTAAGGAATGTTTTGGAGATAGAAAGCAAGTAATTAAACCTCATTATTTCTTGTTTAACATAGCCTCTTAAACAGCAAAACATTTCCTTCCATTCTTGTTCAACAGGTTTCATGCCAAAGTCAGTTGCTTGTCCAAAACATTACCACAACATCTTTGGTCATCAAAACATTCTAGATGACAAATTAGGCTGGGAGGTCTTTATGGCTTCATGGCTGCAATAAAAATGTTGCAGAAAATGACAAATATATGTGGGATACAGGTTGTAAAAGAGTAGTGGATATTTCTTTAAAAATCAGTCCCTCCAGTGAAAAGGATTCCTTGGGTGAAAAACTGTTTGCATATTTCTAACAGGATTTTTCTCACACTTAAGCTCTGTTTCAGCAGTTTACTTATGTAGTTTTTAGAGAGAGGAAGCCATAAAGGCTTTGAAAGGTATTTACTAAACAATCCTCTGCAACAAGAATAATTTATGGCTTGTTCACACATAATTTTTTCAGAGGCAGCTGTGTCAGCTGAAGACGTTACCATCTCATCCACTGCCAGCTGCTGGTTACTGCCTCCTGCCAGAGGTTACCGTGCCCTCAGATCTGCCTGGGCTCTGCTGTTGCTGCTCTTCCGTACCCCATCGCAGCCAGAATAAGACAACAGCAGTTCCCTATTTAAGCTGCCTATTGTAGCCCATATGGCAGGCTTTTGGTTTTGAAAATACTGTGCAATGTGACTTGAAGGAAATCACTGGCCTTAGACCATGAGGAGGTGCTTCGCGATACTAATCAGTCGTGATGGGCAAATGAAACTGGTTCACGTAAGACCTTAGGGGTCCGTTCAAGCCTGGTTTGCTACCATCGTGCTATTCTGAGATGATGCAATGAAACAGAAAAGGCTTTGATAATCATGTTGACAAATACAGTTTATGAAGAAATATTGCTGGTGACTTTAAGAGAAAAAATATTAGCCTAAGTACTAAATGAATCGTGTCTATTTTTCTGTCTGAGAGTAACCTGAAAATAAAGCAGGATTTTCTACAGTGCTTGAAAATGTCTGTAAATAATCATGTAAAATTTTCAAACTTTACTGTTGCAGGTAATATGCAAGTGCAGTGTGTGCATGTGCATGAATATGCACTGTTTGCGTGTCAGTTGCCATAATTCTGTGAAATAATGTTTATCTGCTGTTGGAACAAATGGAAAAGTGCAGTGACAACAAAGGCAAAAATGTGATCAAGTAATATATAGCTGAAAATTATGAAACACCTTCCTACTAGAAAAGTAAACAATTTTTTTTGTAGGTAAAGGGCATTTTTTCTCCTTTTCACTTATATGTAACATTTTGAACTATCCATGTTGTTTAGTTAGAAATTAAAATGCTGTCTTTTTTTTAAGAGTTAAAAATGTACAAACTAAACTAGGAAGCATTAAGGCTTGATTAATGAGAATTACTTAATTAATATTAATTGAGACATTCCATTAATTTGGAGTGTGAAACAGAAAATTAATCTACATAATTTTTAGATGACAGCACAAACCTTTGAAAGCGCTCTGAGTAATGGGATTAGAATTCAAACTGATTCTGGTAAACGGAGAAATGATCCCAAATTAATGCAAAGAACTTCAATAAAGAGAAGTACAGAGACCTACACCCATGAAAATCAGATGCATAAATACAAAACAGAGAATAACTAGAGAGTCAGGGCATTCAAGACAAAGATGTGGATATTAGAGTGAAGAAAGGCCAAGCCTGGAACATCAGTGTAGATGGGGACAAGCACCTTTCTGGAATGTATTAGGAGGACAGAGGACAGGAAAAAAAAATCATTCTTCTCCTCTCAGTGTGGAGATCCCATCAGGGCATTGCAGCCTTCTGTGGCACAAGTTATTCTGAAATATTCCATCATGAACACACAGAAATTCGTGCAGAGTTTATAAAATAAGCTCTTTCAATAGGAGAAATTACCTCGTTTGGTTTTCACTGTACAGGAAGGATAAGCAAATTAACACCCTTGTTTATTTATCTTAAGTTTTGCCATCAAGAAGACTTGGAAAACAATAATGAAAAGATATAATAATTGCCTAATCTCCAGAAGAGAAGACTGAAGAAAACCATGAAAACATTATTTAAATATTTAAGAGGCTATTATAAAAAAGAATAATTTACTATACTCCCTGCCTAAAAAGGTAAGAAAATTAATATGGGATTTTTTTTTTCTTTCAAAAATGAAATTTAGGATACAAAAACTTTACTTAAAAGGTCAAAGAAGTATGGAAATGGACTAACTGGAGACGTTTTCCTTAATGGTTTTGATTGCATATTGGAAAGTGTCTACCTGAGACAATCCTAAACCACCTTTGAACAGGAGCTTTTGAGTTTCTTCATAGTCTTCTATGTCTTTTTTAATTTTTATTTTCTTTTTTTCCTTTTTTAAAAAAAATCATGAATCTTATAATGATACAAAAGATTAGGAGATTTAAATATTTTAAAGATTCCTGTAGGGTCACAAAGATTACCAAAATTTTGCATGTTTACACGAGTGACTACAACTTCAGAATTGCCCAGGTTTTATTTTGGATCATTACAGACAGAACTACTCTTTAGCCTCAGAAACAAAAACTATAAGTGAGCCTCTCAAGTGGAACTTTTAGTGATTTTTGCCTCATGTGGTGCCTAGAAGAGCAAAGAAAATGAAACAAAAAGAAAGGGTAGGCAAACTCTTTATGAATTCAAACAGAATAGTAACAGACAGAATTCTAATACAGTTAAGGTCTGTGTGTTATACAAGCCTTTATAAAATGGATGTAATAGTTAGAATGTAAGCATCTGTTAAATAAATCCAGTATTAGGTCCCAAGGAATGCCAAAATAATGTATATATTTTATGAAAGGCATAATATATGTATTATGTATTGTAATGCTTTGGAATTATAACACAAACCATACAGTGTCAGGGCCAAATAAAAAAAAAAAGGAACGACCTTCCATGCTTGCTGTAAACAAGCCTTTGACCCAAACATAATGGTAATCCAGATGCTGCTGCAAGATGCATACTGTTAAACTAATTTCTTGCAGAGTTTATGCCTTGCTCAGACAAAGTGCGGGGGTCTCTAGCTGTTTGTCAGCAATAAGGTGCAAGTAGTAAAGGAAGTATTTTTTTATCCAATATGTTTAAAAAAACTGAATTCAAGTCTTATGGGAAAAGAGTTAATAGACTGCGTTTACCAGGAAGTAAAATAACAAAATTATGGAGAAACTTTTCTGTGCATGTTTTCCCCCATTCCTTTCCTCCCTTTCTTACCCCACAATATGTAATCAACACAGAATTTCTAGAGGATATATTAATTCTTGAAGTTATTAGGCACCAATTATTGTTTGCATGGTTGTATCTATGGCTTCATGCAACTGCCTCAGAAAGTGCTGATTTTTCTTTTTTCTCGCAGAATATTTTTTTATTTTTCTTGCTTTGCAGCAAAAGCTAATATAGGCATATCTAAATGAAGTGTAAGATTTTCTGAATCAAAAGGCATATAAAGACATAGGTGGACAGAACACAAAGCTTCTAGAAAGAGGGCCGGAGGAGAAAATTCTGTGCAAGGCTCCAAAACAGGATTTTTCTTTCAATCCCATTCTGCTATTCAGCTTTATTCAGAGATTTTTGTGGAATGAGGTTCCACCAATATCTATCTAGTCACTCAGAATCACAAGTCTGAAATCTGTATAGAAGTATAAAAAAATCAAGACCAAATTATAGTCACAATTATAGTCATAGCAAAAAAAGACTACAGATGTCATTGACTAAGCCACTGAATCCAGCTGTACTTAATAGTTCCAGAGCCCATCCTTCTCAGCTGAAGCTTGCTAACCCCAGGTAGAAAAGCTGCACTCCTACTGACAACACCATGAGTGTCTTATGGTTAAAACACTTGAGTTTGCTAGTTAAATATCAATCAAAAAGATAAATCCATGCTGAAAACAACTAAAACAAACTAATTTATCCAAATATTGAATTTCAGAATGAACAATGAAGGGATTATAAACTTTAGGAGAAAACAAAGTCAGCATAAACAATCTTCATAGCTAATAAAATACCACAGGGCATAAAACTTAGTTTCTAACCAATATTTATATCATTAAAGACAGTGGAGAGGATTTTTGCTATGTTATTCTTTGACAAAATGTCATGTACCGTGCTTTTCATGGCGCACCATGCTACCAACGATGCTCTTGAATGCTTTTGTAACGAGAACAAATAAAATTTTGCCCCTCTATTTGTTATAGTAGTTATCTTACCAAAGGGAATAAAATGACCCTAAAGGGAAGTCAATACAGAAAGAGCGTGAAGCATCTGTGTACAGTATGTTTGTGTTATTCTTCATCTTAGAGTCTCATTAGATATATAGACAGCATCTTGAAAACATCCGTTTCAGTTCCTTAAAGGAAAAGTGTAAGCGATGAATCAAGAATATTCCAAACCAGAGAAAGACTGTATTTTATAGTGCCTTAGAGCATTTTACAGCGTGGAAGATGATTAACAGCATGTTAGGTAATAATGTAAGTGCCATAAATTAGTTTACATTCTGCAATGTAAATACTCAGCAGAACTGATGTCTGAACAAAGAAAGCAAGATTGCAAATGAGTATTTGGACCAAGTCCACTGTGATTTCCAATCATTTGTTTTTGTTTTCTTTTAATGAGTAAGACCAGAATTAATTTTTGTGTATATATATAATATAAAATATATAAATATATTAAATATATTTACATAGAGGTTTTTTACTTACCCAGATCTCTCTTTCGCTTAATATTTTTTTTTTCTGCAGTTGAATAAGATTTATAAGTAATTTTACCAGCTTTTAAGTAAAACCCTTGAAAACTAATTTTGATTAAGTTCTACCAGGTTTGTCTTTATAATTTGAATAATTAGAAAAGAAAAATCTAGAACACACAAGTATTTTTTGTTAACGTACGTTCACAAGAAACACTGAATGAATTCAAAAGGTCAGGAAAAAAATTATTTAAATACTGCATAATTAATCTTTTGAACTGAGATTAAGCTACTGACCATACAGAATCCAAGGATTGCAATAAGGATTAGATAATACAAGGGATAATGAGAACATTCCCAGAAAAATACTGTAGAAAGCATATAGTAAAAGCCTGAAAATATACGTATTCTCACAGTTCTATTCATAATCCAAATCCTATTTAATAGGTGTTAGGAAGAAATTTCCTCCATACAGAGCTAGATGTGTTTCCGGTGTAAAATGCTGGTATTATATTCCTCTTCAGATTTAATCTTTTAAATCTACATGTTAAAGGGTGAGAGGGTTTTATCCAATGACAGTATACATAAAGAAGAGTCTGGCAAACTTATAAATATGATACCAATGCGCAATCGGGGAAAAATTCTAGTTATGACACTCTGGCTCATTAATTAATTCTTTGGTGTGTGTATTGAATTTCCCAGCTTGTTAGCCTATGGATTCTTGTGGCTGGGACATGTTTGCAGGAGTATAAATGAGGGTAACAAACCTTTTTCAGTCTTGTTCACAAGAACTATTAGAAAGGAATTAGCCTTGTTGTCTGAGCAATTCTCAGACACATATGCATGAAAAGTCTCCAATTAATATGTGTTTTCATGTCCCAGAATTCAAAATAAAACAATAAATTCTAGATTTGAGAAAGGTAACAGAAAGCAGGGTTATTCTGCTGTGACAGATTTCATATAAACCTTCTATTTGGTCCACTCTAGTGATCCAATGTTCTAATCTCTTGAAATGGTCTGCATTCAGAAATATGTAAACTAATTACAATTCTTTCAAACACTGATCCTAACACTGGAACTGTGAATTCTCTTACAGCAAGACCATAAATACTGATTAAAAGTGACACAAATCATTTCAGTGACTTAAATGGATATAAAAAATAAAGGTTATAACTACCTGCAAAAAATACGAGAGGGCTTCAGGTATAGGCATTTCGTCACTTTCCTATTGATACTGACATTTTTTCTCAACTTTCTGGAATATTCTTTTAAATATGCATCTCTTCATTGAAATATATTGTTTTAGGAAAAGTGATGGTGCTACTTCATATATTTTACTCTGTCCTCTACATAGAGAACAGTTTATTTGTAAAGTTGTTTAAGAAAAAAATATAAAAAATTGAGGACATTCTACTCTCCTTAGCACACATTTCCAATCTATCTTTCAAACACAAAAAAATATTCACAGATCGTGTTAAATTTCACCAGACATGTAGGAATAGATTAAGCAAAGGTCATTCAATAAAAATATGACATTTATACTAATAGAATAAGAGAACTGCGACAGCAGGAGACAACCAGTATTACAATGAGAACAACCCAAATGCACAGGAAAACACATATATGCATGTGATGGAAGCCCAACTGGTACACGAGTACAGGATTTGAACAGATCAGCAGTAACAAAAATTACTTAGAATCCTGCTCACATATACAAAGCTGAAAACTGTCAACATAACTATAGTACTTCTACCAAAGCTGAACTATCCACCAGGAATAGAACCCATTCGCAAACCAGTTAAAAAAACAGTTATCCTTGCTTTCAACTCTAGTCATTTTGACCCTGGAAGTGGTTCAGAACCACAATCAGGAACCTTTGCTGAGAACCATGATCAGGCCCCTTTGCTGAGCATCACTCACCAAATCAATTCAGAGATCTGATTTTATCAGCTACTGTGCAGTTCCACATAGAAAGAGGAGATTTTTCAAGGAAAAAAGAAAAAAAAAGTCCCAAGAATGGTTATGTAAACAGATTAAAATAATCTTAACATTCATTTGGATGCAAATAAAACACTAATTATTCAGAGTAACTGGAGAAATCCAGTACTATGTTGTTAACAAAATCGGTAGGTGACTACACTTATTCTACACTTCTTGGTGTTTTCAATTGCTTTTTTCAATTATTTTTCATGTGTTTTATTCAAGAAATAAATTTATCTTTCTTACTCTCTTCCATTTCTGTTACACCATGCTCTTTTTTATTTTCCAGTTTATACATTAGGAAATTAGGACTTTTTTTCTTGGCTTGTTTTTTTTTTTTTCCTTTTATACAGCTTTTACTTTCTTTTTATTTTGATATCGTAAATGCACAATAAAATAGTATTACGAAGATAACAAATTTTAATGCCATCACATCTGGGAGATAATTCACCTTTGAACCACTGGCTGCCATGGAAACTCTGTTCTTTTGCTGACTTTAGAAGACTTTTTTTATGAGTGTTTTATGATGTTTCTGTTTATACAGTATTTTTACAACTGTTGCAAATAGACACAAATGCCATAAATTACAGGAAAAATCATCCCCAGCTCCCTCCAGGCTTAATATGAAACAGTAACAAAGAGGGGAAACGTGTAAGTGCCACTAAAGCCTGTTTGATGAATTCCACATGTAGATTCAAGTTCAGATCCCAATTCATTAGAAAAATATGAAACTCCATGCCCCTCCTTCATATCTTGTTTTAAAAAAGCAAAAAAACCACAACCATACTTATGAACACATCGTTATTAATTATTTTTAATCAGAATTTTCTTTGATACTACCAAAATTCCATGATAAGCGGGGACTTTAAAAATTCTAATTTCTTTGGTTCACAATGCCTGAAACTTCTTACTTTGGAGTAAGATCAATGAGCATTACTCTTGAGGAACAGAGAGGCTTAGACCTCAAGCAGGTAGAAACACATATTTCGTATTCACTAACTGTACTTAATGCATTTAAACCCAGGTGTTTACATGATTCATAATTGAAAAGGTAAATAGACAATAATCAATGAATGCTGCTGAATTAGATAATACTGAGGGAAACAAAGGATAATGAATCCAAGGATGTTGAAATGCTGATCTCAGATGAGCACTGCCCAGAAACTGCTCATAAAACAAGAAGAGATGCCTTCACAGGAGAAGACATTTCAATTAATTCAATTCCAGTTTCCTTAAAACTAATAATCACTCACTCTTCATACAAATGGCCTAACAAAGCACATATTTACAATATGTTCATAGCATTAATTTTTCTTTCTTCAAAGCCCCTATATTACCACAATTTTCCTCCTTATTTTCTTCAACTACTTTTACTGTGTGCTTGACAAAATTGTGCTCTGGAAATGCAAGTTTTTATTTCCAAGACGCAAACCCTTGTTACTATCAAGCTGAGCGGAACAGCCTTGCTGTGATCCATAGGGTAATTCTGAAGAAAGTGCTTCCTATTTCAGTTACCCCCACTGATGAACATATAATTTTTTAAAATATATTTTTCTGTGACATGTATTCTGTCCCAAAAATTCATTATATACTAGCGCCAAGGTAGCAATGTCTTCTGCCAAGTATATATTTTCCCCAAATTATCCAGTCTCAAATCCTATTTCCAGAAATATTTTTTACCACTAAAATTTGAAGCATGTCATGCACATCCATCCTGTATCTTTACTGGGCATTAGAAGTAGATCACTGCAGCTGTGGACAGGGAATTAGACATGAAATTATATTCATCTTGTCTCCTTCATAATCTTATAAATTATCATATAGTGAGCTCTACTAATGTCCCCAGAGAAGCATGTGTTCAAACAGATGAGATTGTCCAAACTAGAAATCTGAGTTTAAGGAATGTTACAGAACAGGATACAAGTTTAAAAGTCATTGACTCGTGTAGCCATAACTATATCAAAGAGCGTTCACCATGCATTCTCATTCCTCTCAGAGTAGTCGGCCTTAATGCATTTTTCAGTGCATTTCCTCCTGCTGGCTGCAACCTTCTTTTGATCTCTAACCATGGAAGATCTAATTTTGCAAAATAGATGCCCAGGTTCTATTCATCAGTTTGCTAGAAAATTCAGCCATAAACCTGCAGATAATTAATAGAAGGTCGACTAACACCAAGTCTACCAATAAATCACATGTATGTGAACTTGCTAATCAATACAAGACTTCTGTAAGTGAAGCCAGTTGGAAAATGTCATTCTCTGCTTGTTGAGGATATACTTTATTAATTTTGGACCATTCATGGGCTTTTACTCCTTTTTCTTATTAGTCTTTTATAGGCATTGATAAATCCTGTTTCATTTTGATAACATAAGGCATCTAGAAGATGGCCTATTGCAAATTATCCATTGCTGTTTTATGGCCAAAGAATCTGACTTAGGTGTTTGTATAGTCTGTGCATAGAGGACACCTTCAGAAAAAACATGCTCAGCCCTTGCAAAGAAGGCATATCCCATTACTCAAAACTTTAAAATTCTGACCAAGAGAATATACTAATAATTCAAGAGAGTCACAATGCACTGTTCATTCAAAAGTCTGGCAGATAGTGGGTCCTGAATGCAAAGAATGAAAAATTTTCAAGATTTAGTAACAGGGAGCAATATTTATTTTTTTTAAAAAACAGTTATATATTGGACCAGGTGCATTTCTAGAGTAAAAGCAATTAAATTTCACAATGCATTAAATATGAGTAAGAAGATGGATAGATTAACTATGAACATAGAAATTTTCATGCAGGTTCTTAAGGCTTTAAAACCTCATGCTTTCTGAGTAACTTGAAAGGATATTGAATTATTGAAGCTTTCACATCATGATTGTCAAGCTCAAGCTTCCACAACTGGGTAGCTGTTCTAATGTAACTACTTGGAGGTTCACTGGCTTAGGATTGCTTGATTCAAGCAAGTTTAGTTTACTTTTGCCTCACAATGACATGACAGTTTGCAATTTCAGTGAATGGGTCTGAAATTTGTCAGCAGACTGAACCATCTTCTCTTTTGAACTGTTGATTCCTGAGGGTCATTTACAAGGCACTGTATGACAGCCTTGTGTTTTTAAAGCCTATGATAAAAGTTGGCATTACAGAAGCTGGAGTGGGAAACCCAGGATAAGAATTGGATGCCTTTATCTACAAATGAACAAATAACTACTCTAGGAGTCATTCTAAGGACAACTGAAATCTCCAAACACTTCTCACTAGTCTGGCCAGAAATAGAAGAAAAAAACAAAACAAAACAAAACCACCAACAACAAAACAAACAAAACCACCACCACAACAACAACAAAAGCCCAACCAAACAAAAACAACCCAAAACTCACTCCAAGAAGAACAAAAAAAATCTAAGTAAAAGCATCCATTTAACTAGCTTCCTTAAGTTTTTTAAATGTTACATAGCTTACATAGGCTATTCTATTAGTAGAATTCTTGCATCTATAACTACTGTAAAAAAAATACCAAATTTACCTTCCCCCATTATATTTAGTATATTCATATCAGTTTGCTTGCCTTCTGAAACATTTCTTGCACTGCAAATGTCATTGATACTTCAGTATACACTAAGCTCCATTACTCAAACACCAGATAAACCAGTATTTAATTCTAAATCATACAGAAAAGGTAAGGAAAGAAGAAAAGAAATACATAAGTAAATTCTCCATACATCAATGAAGTAAAGTCTACATGTTAATTTGTTTATAGAAACTAAGGCTTAGCCTAGAGGCAAATTTCAGTTTGTGTCCTTTTTCATTGCATAGCTATGCTTTTGCTTTATAAATGAATGAATTACCATTATAAATTACTGTATATTTGGTGTTTGGCTATGGCTATCCAGAGGTCTTTGCTAATAGAAGGCTGGACAACGTTAGGACCATGTTAGAAATGGCATGTTTCATTTAAGGATTCCATTGGTAACTTATAACCGTATTTCCCTTTGCAATTTGTTTACCCTAATTGTCAAAAATATTTCCTTCTCTTTCAAAAGTGCAGCTGTTACAAAGACCTACAGATGAGGCAGAGTGGGCCCTACTAGTAATACGGTGCCACTTTTATTGCAAACTCATTGATAGCTTTTGCAACTTTTTGTTAAATGGTCAAATTTATTTCCTTGGTCTCAAAAGTTTCATAATGTCAACTGTATGAATATATGAGTGATTAGTAGGCAAAGTATTGTGAAACAAACAGAATTCCTTAGATCTCTTCATTTCAACAACTGGTGACTTGGATTTTCATTCATAACAACAAATAACATACTAGAACATAGGTGATTTTTTTTTATCAGTCCTCTGACTTAAAGAAATAGGCATTGAGTGGCTGAAAAGAAGGCAAAATTTGAGACTGTACGGAAACTTCTAGAAAGACTTTCAAAAGAGGAACAAACTAGTACAAAATTATTCCTACATTCTATAAAGTGAACCTTGTGTATATTAATAGCAGCGCATGTAGTAGTTGTGCCTCCTGACTTATAATGTTAAAATATCAGATTGTCTTTACATTCCAGAAGCTGACTATATGGTCCATGAATGGCTACAACTTAATTGATATACACTTTGAAAAAATCTCTGTGAAAAAAGAGAAACTATTGCTTGGAGGAAAAAAAAAAATCAGACTCAAGCTTTAGCACTTCATGGAAGTGAGATGTTTCGAAGGAGTGTAATTGTATGAATGCCACAGTATTAACCACACACAATTCTGAGATGGACACTAAAGCATATACACTTTAGAAGCACCTGTCAGATACGTGTAAGAGTCAGGGCTGGAGCTGAGTTGGCAAATTACAACAAAATCATAGTTTGAAATTGAGAATATGAATTTAAAATATTTCTATGCTGTATAAATGAAAAACTCCTAGACAGGTGAATAACAGCATGCAATGAAGTCAGGTGATCTTTATTTGAGATTTAAGTGAATCCTTGCTTCTTTTTCAACACTGTTTTGCTAGGAAAGAATGCACAGATTTCAATTATACATTCAAAGAACCCTAATTTTTGCTTTTAGGACAACATAAAGATAAATAAGAGAAACATAAATGACAGAAACTGTGATTCTTTTTTGTTAAAACATCTGACCTTCGTTTTTTGACTCAACTTTCCAATTATCACCAATGTGAAACTTTTGTATGCAGTGGAAGTCCAGCACTCTCAGATTATTATCAGCCTGAAATGATCTTCTGCTGGACTATGCTCTGATAGTACGCCTTTAAAATCAATAGCTGCCAGCAAGAATTTGCTGCACATTAAGTTAATGATCTACTGGTTTAAGCCACACAGTATATACCAGGGTGTTCCATCTAAGACAAAATTGAACTCTTGCTACAAATATAAAGACAGGAGTCACTCACCTCCATAAAGCAAGGACACTTACTCAATTGACAGAGGGTATAGATTTCTTTCCTCATCCCAAACTATGTAATAATAATAATATATTGTCTTTACAACGGTGTCATTTTTAATCCACCACAAATATGATAATATACCATCAGAATGAAGAAATTAGTGTACAACCCGAGGCCACAAAGAAAAAGGAGTATTTCAACCAGTTATCTGCTTTGTATTCAACTGCTGCCACATAAATCAGAGAAATAATAAGCTAGGTGATGTGGGCACTGAGGTTTTACAGTAAAGAATATTATAGCTGAAAGTAAGGATGGCTTTTTTCCAGTTTATGAGGCAAGAAGAAAGCCAACGTGGAATCTCACCATGGTAAAGGTATGTATTTATATACCTTTCTAAATGCATAAAATATATGCACTTACAATACTGTCATATGGATGTGAGAGTTGAATGATATGCAGCACAGATACCCTTCAACTTGACGATTTTGACCAGAATTCCCTTAGTGTAAATGATATGGTAGTCAGCTTTGCTGACTGAACTTCTGAGGAGCTGATGGGCTAGATGAATATGTCCTGGGCCTATGTACAAGTACCTACACAGCTCCTATGCAGGGAGCTTGAGACTTAAAAAGAGGAAATACTGTTGTCAGAAAAAAAAACCCTCAAGGAACACATCACCAAGTTGCCTGTATGCCTAGGCTTCCTCAAAGACAAACTGCATGGCCTCAGACAGGTGAACACATGAGACATGTCAAGCAAGTATAAGCATCAGCAAACCAGGAGTAGGTCACCTGCTGAGTGACACTAATTTTGCAAGGGTGTAAACACTGGTTCTGTCTCACCTGAAGGGTAGAGATCTCAATTTACATATTCTTGCCTTTGCACTGTCATCTTTGACTACAGTGGACTCAGTAAAAGGAGCTGATCACCTCAAAAGTTATGAAATTTTAGAACACCTCAGGAATGGGCAAAAGTTAAAAGAAGTGGAAATAAAACATGCAAAGGATAGTATTTAAATAATAAATATTGTAAAACTAGAGAAGTCTGAAACAGTAGAGTGACAATCCCTTTTTCTGAGTTGTTTTCAGTTAGACTTATCTGAAAATTCAGTAAAGTAATCAGAAATATTCTAATTTTCTTTCTTGTTAGAAAATACAGATTTATCAAACTTTTTTTTAAGGAATATCATATTCAGCTACTGTTTGTCAGCTAGAAATCAAAATTAAATATTTACTTCAGGCTGAAAAATTCAGTGATGATTTCCTTCTGTTCTTTTGCTTCACTGTTTCATGATTGTACAAGAGTTTTAGATTTTTAGATTTATTATTTTTTACTATATGGGAGAAAGCTAAATCATTTCTAAAATGAAGAATAAAAAAGATTTTATATAGTGCTATTATCTAACTTTTATTCTGTGAAAGATGTACAGAATAATTTCTACTGACAATTTCAGTTTTAAAGATTTTTCTCAAGCATCTCATGAGTATTTAAAATTGAAGTTTTCCTACTCAGAATGATACAGTACACTCTTTTTTCCTAATAGAATGCAAGGAGTTTAGATTTAAGTTTTTGTTTAAGATACTTCACATTTCTTCACATATTGCTTCCAGCAGTTTTTCACCAATTTTCACAAATATTTCACCAGCTACTATTTTTTGGTGTGTAACTTAATTAAAAAAATATTGACACTTATGAAAACAGGAAGGAATATGGACAATTATAAAAACAGGATGGATGTATACACTAAAAGGACTAAGAAATTGAGTCAATAAGCTTGGTGAGTAATGGGTAGGATTATTTTCCTTATTTGGATATCTCTTTCTTCTCTTGGGTTGTGCTTTAAGGAATCAGTAGAAAGCACCTTTGCAGGTTTACTTAAAGAAGAACAGTTTATTGAAAAATAGGCCTGCATAGATATACATGTGTATAAGAATAAAGGCAATGCAGTGTAAGTTTCATGAACATGTTTGCTTTGAAACTGCAAGTCAAATCATAAATGCACAGATGTTTCAAAGTTTACATCTGAAAATCTTGAAAGATAAATGATTTATATATTTTCATTTTATAACTCTCTTTATGATGGGAACAGTGTGGTGAATTGTTCTGTAAGTAATAAGTTATGAGATGTTGAAACATATGTTGAAAAGCTCAGTGTCTTGAATTCCAAGCTCAGTTGTTCTGGCTTATTCTTTACAGCTGGACACACATAACTTCTGTTTAATATATTTTTCATTATCAAATATTATTATTAATCCCTTAAGAAGATGTTCAGAGACAAAGTCTTAGACAACCTCTCTATAAAGACAGAAACAAAATTGCATGATCTTTCTTAGCTGTATTTCAAGGAAAAACTAAGTGTTAGTGGCAAGTAAGAACTGGTTCAGAAGTTATTTCACAAAAGCATGTAAAAGCCTGGACACATCCAAAATCTTCAGAACTTTAAAATCTTTGAATTAATAGACTTTATATTACATGGTGCCAATCCAGGTCGTTACAGTGACAACAGTTTCCAGTAGCATTAAACGTTTTTATTTACTGGGAGGCCAATAATTTGGCATAAGATAACAAAATTAAAAGCTCTGCCATTAGTTTGGTGAAAAAACAAGAATAAATTATATAACCTGTTTCATTAGAAAGACCAGATGTTTCCGTCTTCTATTTCTGAATATGAACTTTTTATTTCTGTGTACTTTTTATTTCTTTAATAATTTCTCTCTTTTTCTTTTCTTGACTCTGCCTAACATCAAACTCCCACACTGCTCAGGTAATGAATGTTTTTCCCTTGAAACCAAGAATAAGTCTTTGCAAATTTTTGTTTTATAATTTTAACATTCTGTGTTAAGCTCACAAATATCTTTTTCATAAATTCATGAAAACAACAGTTATTTCTTTTCTCCATTAGATTAACACATGTATAATTTTCCCAGTTATAATAGGACAATATGATAATAGAACAATAGGATAACCACTTTGTTAAAAATATGGCAGGGTAGCCAGCAGGAATATCCCAAGACTAGTCATGTCTGGTTAAGACTGGAAAATCTGTATTGATCAAACTCTGCCAGCTAACTGCAGTAAGGAACGTTCCTAGAGATGGATGTGGTACCCACCAAAACACAGGTAAGAACCATAAAACCATAAAACCACAGTCTTAGAGGCATTTTGCAATATCTTTTGTCTTCTCTCCGGAAACAATACTGTATTTTGTAAAGTATGTCAGCAAACAACACAGTGCTTCCCCATCTGAAACCAACCATGTTAGCTCTTTACAAGTATAGGTCCTCATTCTCCAAATACACACAGTAAGTTGTTGCATTTGCTTCCCATAGAGGCAATGATACAAAGGCAAAGTTTCAGGAATAGGACAAACAAAGTGTGACTGTGCTGTTTTCTGTTTTGATATAGTGCAATCTATAGGTTTCACTCCACTGTGGAAATGTGGTCCTTTATAAGGATTTCATCCTTTTAAAGAAAAAAGAAACTAATGAAAGGTCTCAGGAACATAAAATCCAGATGATTCACAGCAATCTTTCCATAAGTGGATGATTAACCAAGCATTGCATATTAATTGTATAGGGAAGGTACAAAAATGGGGCAAAGGCAGGAACAAAAGTAGTGAGTAATGCTGGCAGCATAGAGAGTGCTTTGGAGCTTGGACTTGTCATAGTGGGGATAGGGCTTCAGTGAAAAACCATAAAAGTGAGAGTGATCAGAGCAATAAACGAGGAATAAAAGCCGACAGCAGCTTCCTTTTAACTTCTTGAAGAAAAGTGAATGTAAAAAAGTAGCTCTGGGAGAAGAAAATGAATATTCTGGAGATTCTGAGGGAGAATGAACAACAGATATCAATACGGTTTTGACAAACTGGTCCAAAAAGTATGAAAGGTGGGCAGAAAAAACCCTATGCTGTAGACAGAAACAATGATAAGAAAATTGCTATTAACTGTTTCTCACATGTAAAAGTGTTTTGGGAATTAGATTCTATGTGACAGTTATAAATATGCTAAGCTAAAAATAAATAAAAAGCTCTACAAAAGAAAAAAGAATTAAGTGATACATTTGAACAGAAAGTCTCAAGATTATGGGTTATTATATTCCTCTTAGTGATGAAATAGCATAGTTGATTCACGGCAATTTCTACTGCTAATTCCTGAGCTAGTCATAACATTTACGCAAAAAGGGGGAAAAGGAGCATTAGTGGACTCAATGTCATAAAATGTAAAAGAAAATGGATTTTTTTTCCTTGAGCAAAATTCCTGCAACAATTTATCAGTGGCTAAATTTAGATTGCATACCCTTTGTGAGACTTTTTTTTAATATTTTGTACACTTTCTATCAAGTGCTGAAGCACTGTATATATTGGCAGTGCTTTATAACTAAAATAATGTTCATAAAGCCATCATTTAGAGTTCAAAATGCATTTTCAATTTGTTACAGATACAATGACTTGGTAGCTTTCCTCATTGTCAATCTAGATCAATTATTCTTTTTGGTTAGTGAAAGGCTAAGTCAGTCATGTGGTGGATGGTGTCTTTACATAAGAATTGGGAAACCAAACCAAAGACAGTGAAGGAAAGATCCATATGAGGAATAAAGAATATTCTGTGCTATCCGAGCTGGGACAGTAGGTCATGCTGTTGATCTGTGTGTTTATGTTAGTGGGAAACATACACTGCAGCTGGTTGTCCTAAGATTATCTTTAATAACAGGCATTATTTCCTCACCTTTATAATTGTTATATTCACCTGAGTGCACTTAGCTCTGACAGCATTCATCTTCCTTTCAAGAAACTTGCATTCAGAAAGGTGTTTGTAATACATGCAAAGTATAAGATGATAAAATAATCTCTGCAGTTCATGGTTCTTGAGTCACTTAGAGACTTAATCAGTCCTGAATACTGAGTTTAATGCAGGACAACGAACAACAAACCATCACCATTATTTAATACACTTCATTATTTAAATACTTCATCTCTTCACTTAATTATTGTACTGTGCACAGTCAGGGCCATTATATGAACGCTGAATACCACGGGCTCCTCCAAAACCACCAGGCAGTCATTTGAAATTTTGACTGCTCTAAGATCTCCTAGAAATTAAGACTTTTGAGTCAAGCATAGGCAGTGTGCTTGTTCTATAATGTCTGTACATTTAATTCAAAACAGAAAGAAAATAGAACTGTAGATCCACATAAGTAATTAATCTTGTACAACTTCTGAACATTTTTTAGGCTTTTCCCTAAAATGATGCCTATTTCAGCAAGGTTGCAGTTTGATGCTATGAAATAATAATCCTTTTTATCTGTTTTAAGCTTTTAACTTCTTAATTTCATCAGATGCCTCCCTGAGAAAAAGTGAATAGGATTGTTGAAATTATTTAATCTTGATGTTTCAGTTCTTCCCTCTTAAAGTAATGAGAAAAGTTTTGAATTGTTATTTTTTTTTTACAGAGATGCAGGAGATTACCTTAATTCTCTGATGATAATGATGGAACAGGTCTATTTTAAGTGGAACACATCTCAAAAGAAATCATCACTTCAAAATAAAATGCAGATAAATGCCTCTTGTTAAGTTTTATAATTATCATCTCAATTAATTCTTTGCTCATTTTCTTTCTTATTTCTCATGAGTTAAAGGAGAGGTCCATACTGGACTTAAGGAGAGTTTTAGAAGCATTCATCCTTTATATATCTCTAAGCCAGAACATCATACTAAAGAAACAATTTCCTTTTAGAATGAGTGTTTGTTTATTTTCAGATAGCACATCACCTTTGATCAGCAAGGCACTAATGGACCTCAGAGCATTCTCTGTTCACTGACACTGTTATTTTTGCATTAAGACTCGTCTTATGATTGATGAGTTTGACATAAGCAGAACAGCCTTTGGCCCAGAGAGAATGTCATTACTAAGACAGAGTCAGTGGTGGGCATGGCTGATCAAACACTCCCCTGCTGAAACAGAAATGTTGGAAGGGATTGCAGCGTCTTGTTTGTTCAGGAGTGTGGATGACATGTGCTAGAGGATTGGGGATTAGAGGAACTGGAGAAACACAGCAGCTCCTGTGAAGGTTATCGGCAGGGTTTCTTATTCCATCCTTTGCCTTTCCTCACCTTCCAGCAGCATAGTTGCAGGGCAAAACAGCATCAACAGAATACTCTCTGCTGTTTTTTATGTGACTGACTGACCAAGTGCACTTAAAAAATATTTGTTTGAAGTACATACGGCTTATTTTTTCTTATCCAGAGGGCCTATCTTTGTCACATTGTCATGGAAACCCATTTTTAACCCATTCACTAATATTTCAGTAGTTCTGCCGAATTTTAACCTATATCTTAGTTTGCTGCTGCTTTCCCACCCCTCTCTCCAACCCCTAGATAGTGATCGTGTTGATTGGCTCAGGGGAAGAACTGTGCCTTGAGGAGGCTGTGCTGGGTACGATCTAAGGGGACGGATCTAAGCATCCCTCATAAAGGGAGATTTGGTAAGCAGACTACATTTGTAACCAAGATACAGAACAGTACGGGTGTTGAGAGACAAGTAACCCCCATACTGTACTCCCACAGCAGATGAGGTGCTTAGGTTGAGAACATATATTGAGATCCAAAGAGAATCAAGATTAGCAGCCATAAATGGATCTTAATACAATAATGTGTGCTATAGTAAAAAAAAAAAAAAGCTAACTGAAGAATGACTGTAGCATCCATAACAAGATATTATGTTGGCTATGTTTCACAGTCACTGTTTATGGTCTGTAAGTGCCTTGGCTGGAGACAAACCTGTTGAGAACCATCCAGCGGTCAGACTAAAGGCTCTAGGCTATAGCTATTGGCTATAAACTCAATGTCTAGGATTGGTCTATATCGGTACCAGAGAGCTTATTCTTGGATGAGATTTAAGCTCTCCAGAAGTTTAGATTTGAGGAAACTAGTGATAGACTCTTTTTCCATATGAGAATCAGCTGCAAAATTCAGACTCAGACATATGCAGACTTCATTCTAGTCATCCCACAGAATGCAGCTGTGCGAATACAGAAATTTGTGTACAGACATTTTTCAGGCTCATCTCAGAGCAAAATGATGTTTCAAACTTTGCTTTTATCTGCAGGAGACTTTGGGATCTTCTTTTACATAGTTAACTTGCCCTGTCTATAATCTTCTTGTCTGATAAGGAACATTACTGAAAATCTAGTATTTTCCTCCATATGTTATAGCCTGGAGGGAAAGCTATTTTCCTTCTGGGAATAACTTTTATTCATTAGACATTTATTTCCTTAATACTAAGACTGGATTTAGTCCATAGCCCTTTGGCTGTGGAAATTCATCTTCAGTCATATGCAAAAATAATTTTGGCCAGTGTTTTATTCTCATTGATATTTACTTGTATGGCAGTAAAGTCAAAGGCTGAAACTGTGCTTTTTTCTATCTGGAATGAAGTTTAAGATATAAACACACATTTAATCATAATTCCACCAACAGTCTACAAACTTCTTCCATGTCAACAAGTGTCTTTCATAAAACATTTATCTCTACATTGTTTAGGCAAGTAATGATGTCCTCACTGTCTTTAATTGATAGCGCAAAATTTTTATTCAGGTAAATGCATTAATTTTTAGTGCTTACCAAGAAAATGTTGAGTAAATTTCATTCCTAAAAGTACTGTTCTATACATTAGCAATTAGAATAGAAGATTCTGATCAGTAACACATATTTAAAAGTTAAACATTGTACATATTATTAAATAAGACATAAGTATAACATATAAATAACACATCTCCTATCTCTTATATCTCCTCCTCTCTCAAAATACAGGCATATTATCCATAGCATTTTTTTTTCCTTATTTGTAGGAGAAGGACAAGAGACTCTGGAAAAGAAAGAAACTAGTACCAATATTTTGTTGCTTAAGAAAAAAGAGAACAAGGTACCCATTACTAAATCTTCTGTTGTTTCAAAATACAAGGGAAGTGCTTGCTAACCTTGCTACAAACAACTGAGATTTCATGTTCTTATTCCTCTAAAAAAAAAAAATTGAAACAGTTTTCAAACAGAAAAATAAAATAAAATAGGAAATGTTCCTTCAGTCTCATTTTTTTTTTCATTTTGAAAATGGTGAATATGGATGAGTGCTTTTATTAGTAGTTGATTTCTCAGGGGTGGTGAAAGTCTTGCATAAACCAAAAAGCAATCCCAGCAATCAATGGAGACAGGTGTGTACTGTTGAACAGTTATTCGTCCCAACCACATGAGGGTAAGTCAGTCAAACTCCTGGGTGGTTGTGCCTCTCTCCTCTTGATTATAAAACAGATTCTACATGAAATATGCATCTGCTTTTTAGTCAGAAAAATAAGGTAAATCAATACACCTTTACTATTTCACTTATCTTAACAAATTGTCTCATTAAAATAAACAAATTTATCACATCTAATATATTTGAATTTTGGGTAAAAAGGATTCCTGTATGACTAGGTAATAAAAAGGGAAGAGGAATGGGAAGAGATAAAAGTTCAGAAGCCTTCATTTGGAAAAGATGCATTTTGTAGCAAAATGTGACACACCTAAACACTGGAAGTAAAAACGAGTCCTTCACTTATAAAAATGATCACATTTGGATCTGATAGAAATGTCATCCATGTTGATAAAACCAACTAGAAAAAGGCACCTGACATAACGTGTTGTTCCATAACAACTACTTTAGATCATTTATTCTAACTTATTTTTTTTTTATTTTGACTTCCTAATGAAATTTATTAACTCAAAATATGAAAGTGACAAAAGTGTAAAATACTTGCACATAAGCTCATTTATCATATTTTTATTTTAAAAAGAGTACAGAATTTCCTCAGCTTTATTTGAAAGGGTTTTTCCTCAGCAACCACAAAAATATGACTACTCTAATTGATACCTTTCAGTTTGAGTTGAAACACAAAATATGAATTTAACTGTCTCAGTATAGGGAAAGTTTTAGCCAAATATGGACTTGAACATAAAGAGCTAAAGTAGATCATTTGCCTCAAAGAACATCTTGAACATAGGGTGGCACGAGGGATGAAGAAATGCTTTAATATGGACTGCTGCTGAGAGGAGCACAAAAAGGTCAACATTTGAAGAGAGAAGAGAGCACATGGGATGAAACAGGTGACTAGAAGCTAATTTTACTAATCCATATAAGCAGAGCAAGACCCAGGGTGAAGTCAGTCATCTCCAGATCTCATGAGACTTTCCTAGAACTTCTGTACTTTTCAAAATTTCTCCAAAAGCTGAGGAATAAAAAGCTCAAAGGGGACTATTCTTCTTTGCCTAAGAATAAAGCCATTTGACTTTAAAAAGACAATCAGATTAAATCAGATATGAACTTTATTACAAAAGTCAACGTAAATAGTAGTGAAATTTTATTCTTATAGAAGACTGAGAACAATCACTGGTTGCCCATAAAACCACTAATTTATATTCTGAAATTCCCTAACGATAAATGAAAAGAATTCCATCTATACTTCTCTTGGCAGCCACTTAATTTCCGATACAAGGCATTCTGTCATCTCCCTGAAATTTCTCTATTATTGTCAGGAGTCATCAATCCCAGGTGACTAAGTGCTTCTCCTTGTAATGGATTAATCTATTCACTAGGATTGAAGAGATATGATTATGATTCACCAAATAAAACTCTCAATTGCACCCAGGCAATCATCAAATTTTGGTCCTATATCTATACATATTCTTAAGTCACAATTCTAAATGAGTGTAGCTTTTTATATTTTTTATATTTTTCCAGGAAAAGGATTAAAAGAAGGAGAGATGAACATTATCATCAGCTTTACCTGTTACTTTTTTTTATACAATCAGATTTGATGAGAAAAATCTTCCTGAACGAGATAAGCTTAAAGTGAAAGTTTAGACACATGGGAAACATTCACAGAGCTGGAGAAATGGCAGAGCAAAATCAAAATGCGCCAGCTGCAAATTTATACAATTGACTGGATGGAGAAAGAAAATTAACAAGCTGCCCCAATACAGAGTGGAAACTGTTGAAGCTTCTTGCTGAGTCTTATGTAAATCCTTCCAGTCTGACTACTTTAAGAAAGTAATTTCCTTCTGCCACATGAACTTGATTAAAGAGACCAAAACATAAACAAGTAGTGATGCCTTTTGGCCCTCCCCAGGAGAAGAGAGCTGGGGAAGGGTGGAGCAGATTGGTGCTACACTGTGTGACTTCTGCCAATTGTGTTGACCACTCTACTGCACTGTTTCATAACCACAGCATCGCTCTTTAATCTAGATGATTTAATTTCATGTCAAGTTTTACTTTCCTACAAAACTAAAAAGAAAGGCTATATTTTAATTTAGGAGCTACAAATGTATGCCGAATAAGAACATTCTTATCATGCATTACAGAACATCTTGAAAAGTAAATGCAGAATATAAAATTCAAATTCTGATTCCATCTGTTGCCTGGAATGGCTCTATTATCTTCTGAAGCTCTACATGAGCTGGAAAAGGAATATGATTTTTTAAACAGAAGAATTATTGAGTCATTCACCAATATGGCTCCTTTTTGATTGGAATCAAAATGAAAAAAAAAATAAATATTCACTTCTCTTTGAGGGAGTGTCTCCCCCTACATAACAACTTGAATGTTAAAATTTACAATGGCAACTTCCCTTTTCAAGCTACTAACTCTAATTACCTCATTTTTCAGATGATAAATCTAGAAACTAGACAGTTTCCAAACCACAAGAATATCAACTGGCGTGTTGGAATTTAAGACAGGTAGCACCAGGGTAAATTTAAGAGACGAGAGAGTAAGATTTATTTTAGAAAAAGTCAGGCAGAACAGCTTTCTGCTGAGAAGCTTATTCCTCTAGGTCAATCCTATCTCCCAAGGCTCATATAGAACTGGCCTGGTTAGGTTTGCATCCAAACTACATGATATATGTATTAGCTAGGAGTATTTATGTAAGAACACAGATATTTACAATGTAAACACAATCTAAATTTATCAAGCTTATAGCTCAACAGATATGCGTAGACTATAAAATATGCTACTATACAATACCATGATCTTACATAGCCTTACAACAACTTTGCAATTAAGGTTGGTAAAGCAACCTTCAATAGTAAAAAGAAAATAAAACAAAATCAAAAATTTATAAAGGTTATGGTAACCTTTATTTTTATGCTTTAATACAAGAGCAGGCTGAACTGCTTTGGTTAAATATTGTCTTGTTTGATTGTTTAATCAAAAAATGCAGAATCATGAGCCCTACAGGATCTAGCACATTCTCTTGGCTTTTCTGAATTTTATCTGGAGTGCCCATAAAAAAGAAGACAACATGGACTTAGACTTAATTTTGAGAACAGCTGATTCTGAAGCATTCAGGGGTAATTTTTCTCCAAGATTTACCACTTATTTCCCTGCTGAAAGGCACTATGCACATTCATGCACACAAAATAATAGCAGTGAAAAGACTTGCAGTCAGATTCAGAGGAAACCTTTCTGGCTACAAATTAAGGGAAAACGAAATACCATATAGCAGCTGTTCTACAGGAAACCAAAGGATCGATGCAAAGCTTACTGTAGCTTTGACAAGAATAAGATTTCTGGGTACACCTACAACCTCGAGGATTGGAATCAGGCATGATCTTACTGCGTAATTGGCAGTCAGCTAAATTGCATGAGTCTGCTAGCCAGTTTACTATTGATTAAATGCTCTGAAAGAGTAATTCAGTGGTGGTTGTTTGCCACCCACCCACCCACCTCCGCAAACTCTAGGGATTCAAGAATGGAGAAAGATCATCTCCAGATGCTCATGTAACTCTTACATACAATAACATGATCTTTAAGGTCCCTTCCATCCCAAACCATTCTATGATTCTATGTAAAGCATAGCTTTCAATCAAATGTACAATGTGAAATCTAATGTAAAGAAATATTGGAGTTAAACCTTTATGCTTAACGATTTTTAGATGTAAAATTGATCAAGTACTTTAATATTTATAGAAAAAGAATAAAACAAAATAATATTTACTTCTGCATGTAAATAAATATATTTTTAAATTTTTTTGATGATTCACAATTCTGTTCTAATTTTACAGACTGGATTTGTATCAATTTACAGACTATATGTTAAACTCTTAGTAGGGTTGTATAAAAATTACTGGAAAATAAATATTTGGAGAAATAAAATGTCAACACACATGGTTTAGTTGTAAAAGGATTACAAACCCTTTGAATACACAAGTCTTGGGGGAGCTAATTTTTAAGCTCTCCCATTCTGTAGTGGAAACTGATCTATACTTAAAAATATCACAATATTTTTTATAGAATCAAAGGACTTATTTGTCATTTCAACATATTCAGTTTAAAATTATTTGCTCTCCTCTCCTGTCCTGTGTTCCAACTTGAATGCTCATTGTACCAAAGCTTACAGAAATCAATAAGGTTTTTTTTCAATATATATAAAAAAACATTTTTTCCTCTAGGTTTTGCCCTAAGGGCTTCAACCTGGAAATAATGAAATAGCTGGTGTTCTGAGTCAAGGACCCAGTTTCTTCTAAGTGGGTACAATCAAGTCTTTGCCATGATTGCCTTAAATGATTGTTGCAAGAGATGGGGATCACAGACGTAAAAGACTTTACACGCTCACAGTCTGTACTGAAGAACAGGTCATATAGAAACCTTTAGATCTGTTCTGTGTTATCCACGGAGCTTCCTAAACCATTAATAAGGGAGTCACTCAAGATGAATTTGGTGAGATCAAAACTGCCTTAGCAGCTATTCCAATGAAGTGTAGCTGACTAAAACCAGGAAACTGAAGTCAGGAATTGATGAGGTAATTACATAGAGCAATTGTTCCAAAAAATGGTAGGATCAGATGCAAAGTTGGAGAAGTTATCCAATGCAGCTTCTCCATCTTTCAATACCAGTTCATGAATACAGTTTTCTCTTTCAGGCTGAGAAACTTAATCAAGATAGGTCAAAACTCAATATCTGAATTTGGATTTCAGTTTGGATTTAACAGCAGAATTTGTACAAAGGTTTCTCACAGTAGTGAGAGGAGTTAAATGATCATCTGAGCTGATCTTTCTCCATCCACGAATTCCAGAAGTTAGTGGAGTTGAAAACAGTAGTAAGTAGCAACTTAGGTATTTAATTAAGAAAGATCAACTCAGTAAACTTGCATTCAGGAGAGGCATGGCACCCAATCCTGAAGTTTTACAGTTTGAGGGGTTTGTATTAGAAATGCCATGCTGGGTTGAACATATTGTACCACACTACTGAGCCTGACTAAAGACTTAAAAATTGTAGTAAATCTAAAAGGACTAAAGCAGGCCTAGAATAAAGGAGCTGCAAATTTCCATTTTCATTGATGGAATTGTATTTCAGGGCAAGGAAAGTGTAAGCAGAGGACTGAGTGTGTTCGTGAGTGGAGTGTATTTGACATAAAACAGGAATCACGTCTGGCTAGTGGAAAGTTTGTTTGCTAAAGTCATTATCACCTCTTTCTCTTATTCTTATATCTAAGCTTTCTGCCATTCTTCCTCTTAAACCTGGAACACATGCCTTAACCAAATATGTTCTTTTCTCTTTCAAATCCCTCCCATCAGATTCAATTAAATATATTGCACATATTTTAGGGATAGAAAAAAAATGGAGAATTAAAGTCCCAGACATGTGAAAATCATGTATTAACTTTCTGCACTGATCCCTCAAATAACTGTTTTTAATACTATGAAGTGATACCCCCAGTACAAACAGTACAGCTTCCACTGCAGATTTTAAGAATGAAAGCCACAAGTTGAAAATAAAATTAAAAATGCAAACTCACATTTTCTTTACGTGTCACAGTACTTCAGGTTAAATGCATCTCATATGGACAAAAGTGATTTTTTTATCTCCTAACAGATAATTTTTAGATTTTGTGGCCATTTACTGTTTTTCAATTAAAAGCTCAATTTTGCTACAAAAGCTTTAATAAAAAAAAAAAAAAAGAAAGAAAAAATAGATGCTGCAGAAAATATTGCTTAACAAATGACTGGCTTTCAGGCAGCATGTTGAAAAGGAACTTCCTTTTGCAGGCGGGCAATTTCAGTGTTTGTTCTCACACTAGCAGATACCTGTTAATTGCTCTTGTAGCTCTGTGTCTTGGTACAGGTGAGAATCAGTCAGGGCACTATATACTTAGTTTCTTCCATCATGTAGTGTGACATTTTGAAAATCAGGTGAAATCTCCTAGTAGGAGAAAGCTTTTCAGAAAAATTCCACTGAAGTGCCACCTACTAGATTGTTCAATGGCAACTGCCTGATTCGGAGCAATAATGCTTTGCTTCATAACAGGCCATTTGTTCCTGTGAGCCGTTTCTGTTGTAGATCTAAGATAACAGGAAATTCATTTTCTTGAAAAAAGGTCTAGTCAGCTTTCATATTGAAGGATATGCAAATAGACTTCTCCATAAACCTTGGTTGCAAATGGTTTCTGCCTTATTAGTTACAATAATGTAATTAAATCTTTCATTTGGAATCACCGCAATATCTGAAGCACTGTGTTTTCAGAAGATTGATATTCTCTATGTTAGAAGAATAAAAAAGCTCCAAGTTCCCCATTAATTATGGTGTTTGTATAAAAAGAAGGGGGAAATCCACAACCAAAACTTCAACAAGTAATAACATGACTTACATGTTCAAGAGATTTTAGAAATGTTGCATATTCAATGATGCAGTGTAAGATGTTACTCAGCATTTAAAATATTTATATATGCAGTACAAATGTTGAATTTCACTGAATTTTTCACTGAATTTTTAGAGTTGGAAGGGGAGAATGACTTCCCTCAACCTACTAGCCACACTCTTCCCTATGCAGCCCAGGATTCCACTGGCTTTCCTGGCCACAAGCGAACACTGCTTGCTCATTGTCATTTTTCTGTCTACCAGGACTCCTAGATCTTTCTCTTCAGAACTTGTCTCCAGCAGGTCCATGCCTAACCTATATTGGGGCCTGACATTGAGCCAGGACTCAATCCACCTCACTGTCCCCTCATCCAGCCAACACTTCCTTAGTTTCCTAAATGAGGATGTTATGGGTCACAGCGTCAAAAGCCTTGCTGAAGTCAAGGTACATGACATCTGCTGCTCTTCCCTCGTCCAACCAACCAGTTATAGCATCATAGAAAGCTATCAGATTAGTCAAACATGATTTACCCTTGGCAAACCCATGTTGCCCAATTCCAATAACCCCCTGCTTTTCAACTTGTTTGGAGATGACATCTAAGATGAGTCTCTCCATTACCTTCCCAGGGATGGAGGTGAGACTAACTGGTCTGTAGTTCCCAGAGTCCTCGTTCTTGCCCTTTTTGAAGACTGGAGTGACGTTGGCCTTCCTTCAGTTTTCAGGCACCTCTCCTGTTCTCCGTGACCTTTCAAAGATGATAGAGAGTGGCCCAGCGATAACATCTGCCAGCTCTCTCAGCACTCGTGGGTGCATCCCATCAGGGCCCATCGACTTATGAATGTCCAGTTTGGCCCAGTGGTCACAAACCTGGTCCTCCTCTACTGGAGGAAAAACTGTCCTTACCCTCCCCCTTGCCTCCAAGGCCAGAGACTCATGAAAGGCAACCTTAGCAGTGAAGACTGAAGAAAAGAAGGCATTCAGCAACTCTGCTTTCTCCGTGTCTTCCACCCTAGGGTGCCCATCTCATTCATCAGTGGGACCACATTATACTAAGTTTTCCTTTAGCTGTTTACATACCGGAAAAAAACCCTTTTTTGTTATTCTTAACTGTAGTAGCCAAGATGAGCTCAGCTTGAGCCTTGGCCCTTCTAATTTTCCCCCTGCATGTCCTCACCACTTCCTGGTATTTCTCCTTGCCTGCCAGGCCCCTTTTCCAAAGATCATAAACCTTCTTTTTGTTCCTGAGCTCCAGCCAAAGCTCTGTATTTAGCCAGGCTGGTCTTCTTCTGTTGCAGATGGACTGATTGACTTCACTAGTTAGAGTGAAGTAGTGAAATATTTATTCAGGTGAAACAGTGACTTAACAAAATCAGCAGTAAGTGTAATAAAACCAGTAGTAAATGCAATAGTGATTTACAAGATTCGATGTCAGGGTACACTCTATTATTTACTGCATAGAGGACAGGGTCAGACACACTGTCAGGGAGACCCTCCCATTGAGTCACGAGGTTCAGAAAGGACCCCCTTGCTTTCTAAACTCCTTCTCAAAGAGGAGTCTAGGTGTGGCTGGATCCAATCCTAGTCCCAGACTTGGTCAACAGTTCATATTTAAAGGATTATATATATGTGCAATCAATCCTTTACATTACTTAGCTATGATTTCAAAGCTTACCGTGCTGTTAGTCACTTACCGAGAATCTGTTGCAGCAAGGAATCTCTCAACCTCGAGGAGTAGAAACTTAAGCGAGCATCCTCACAAAAGAAGATCCTGTCATGCAGCCCACATGCTCTTGGGCTGTCCACTATTTATATGGTAAGATAATTGACCTATAATGATATTCTCCTGAGAGTAAAGTTTCTAGGTCCTCACTCCAGACAGTATTTTGACTATGCTGCCAGCCACCCCCCAAAGTCCAGATACAAGTTGGAACTTGGGTATGGCTCTTTCCTGTGCTTTTAAGAGTGCCTCCTTGAAGTACAACCAGCCTTCCTGGGCACCTTTGCCCTTCAGGACAGTCTCCCAAGGGACACTTTCAACTATGCTCCTGGAGAGGCCAGAGACAGCCCTTCAGAAGTCCAAGGTGGCAGTTTTGCTGCCCCCCTGCCTTGCTTCAGCGAGAATTGAAAATTATATGATTTTGTGATCACTCTGTCCAAGACAACCTTCAACATTTACATCCTCCACAGGACCTTCTGAGTTAACAGGTCCAGTAGGGCACTTTCCCTAGTTGATTCCCTCACCAGCTGCGTTAGGAAGTTGTCTTCCATGCACTCCAAGAATCTCCAGGACCGTTGCCTCTCTGCTGTGTTATATTTCCAGCAGATATCTGGGAAGTTGAAGTCCCCCATGAGCATAAGGGAGAGTGAGGCCTCTGCCAGCTGCTTATAGAATATTTCATCAGCCTCATTTCATTTCACTTCAGCTGGGCTAATCATCCCACTATTTTTCTGGGAGGGCAGGCACTAATTCCCACCTGTCCATGTGCAGACATTTCTGCAATTACCATCTTATCACTGCTCCTCGTGTCTTCACTGCTACATGTGTCTTTCTCTCCCACATCAGCTGCTGCAACAGGCTGCAAGGCTTTGCTGGCACCTTTACCTACTAGCACTGGCACGCTGCTCCCAGGCACCACGTTAGTAACCGTGGTTCTAACCCCATCCCCCTTCAAATCTAGTTTAAAGCTCTCTCAATGAGCCTTGCTAATTCTTTACCCAATATCCTTGTTCCCCTTTGGGTTAGGCTTCCCCCACCTGCTGCTAGGTCTTTTGTTTTCTATGTCATTTATTTATTTTATTTTTTTAAAGGTTCCTTGCCAGTGAGTAAAATATATGTGATATCTCTGTTTTCAGTCTGTTGTGATTTCAGGAACATTACAGGATGCAGTCAAATGCACTTTAAAAATAAAAAATCTGATAATGTTGACAACTGATTATCTAGAGCTTTAGTTGTGTAAGCCAGAGAACTCTACCTTATAAATGAGCAAATACATTGTTAGCAGTTGTGAATTATGAAATACTTTGGCCTTAAATGACCTAATGACTAGAAATGAAATACATTTTACATGACAGCAAATTGGATAAGGAAAAAAAAAATAATAATTTGCAATCACCACAGCATCATTTTAGGTATATTTGTTGAGATCAACAATTAAATATTTGTGAATGAATATTCTACAAGGTTATTTTCTTCTTGGTTCAAAATTCTTTACATTTTCTATGTTGCCTATCTATTTTTTTTTCAGAATCAGTCTGCTTCTTAGGAAGATGTTAACACAGACACTTTTCTGAGAGTTAGAGTATATTACCAATAAAGTCAATAGAACTTAACACGCATGAAGATACTGTGTCTTTCCAATAATTTAAATCAACATTTATATTTAACTTAAACAAACAAGCTAGCCCACCCTAACCAAGAGACAGGCAATTACATTTTAAAATACAGCAAACATAAAAAATTAAAATTTTTTGAGCATGGTTATTGTCCCCACAAGAGAAACACACAAACCCAAGAATAAACCATAACACCTAAACCATAACAAGCTGTCTACGCATATTTCTTACTCTATATTTATTATCTAGCTTCCAAGGATAAACAGCCCAAAGTTCCTGAGTTTAGTTTGTGACAGTGGATGTGTATTGACCTTTTATATATGTAAATAATCCACATAAGTCAATAGCCACAATATGTGTAATTATCCTTGATTTGTTCTAAATGAGGCTTATGGCCAAAGATGCCAAAGGAAGGCTAATCTCTTGCCCTCTGCCTTCCCTCACAGCTACCTGGCCGCAAGGTTAGTCATCTCAACTTCCTGATCTAATAGAAAATATAATTCCCAACAACCAAGAAGATTATCTTGCCATTAGACTGGAAAGATCGATCGATTCATCGAGCCTGAACAACACAACTAGATCCAACACAGGAGAGGTACCAGCAACGAAAAGGCAGAATAGTAGGATGTATAAGAACACAGATGTAGCTTTTGACAGTAGCTGGGTAGCTTTTGACAATAGATTCTGACTTCTGGCTAGAAAGGAAGGAGGAATCCGGTCAAAATAAGGAAAAAAGATGGGGGAAAAAATGCAACTTGAAAGGCTAATCAGCACACACTGAAGATAAATCATTCATCTATTGTTGATCCTAAAGAATTAAATGTTCTTCTAAAGTTTTCAATGCATATTTCTGCATAGCAAAGACATTGATAATACCAGCAATGGCCAGCAAACATTTTGACTGAAAATAGTCCCATTTCTGCCACCACCATATCAAGTTGTCAGAACCCCTCTTCTGATAACACATTAGGGGCAAGGCTCAAAACAGACTGTAATCCTAGTAACTTTTCTTTGTGTAATCAGGTGATATTTAATTAGGAATTCTATTTAATCTGTGTCTTTGCCATTATATTTAAATCACTGACTATAAAATATATGATAATTCTCCTTTATATGGATTTGAAGCATTTCAAAGAAACATTTAATTGTAGCTGAAAGTGTGGAAAGAAAACTACACATCAACTCTAAAGCACCAAAATGTTTACAGTGGCTTTTCAGCTGCAAAAGCGATATAATTTTTTTTCCACTTTAGAAAGGCTACACTTAGCAGCAGAAGCACTTAAGCCTTAGTGGATCTATTGAGTGCCACAGAATATACTTTCTATGCCTGATTATGGCATGTTTTAGAAGCTACTCTAATGGGTAGTGAGGTTACTTTGGATGTTGCTGTCAACTTGTATCACAGAGCGCATCTACCACAGGCATAGCAAAAACTGGGTAAAGGAAAATAGGGCAGGTGCTCTGTCAGTAATACATTGCCATGCTCACTTCTGGGGCCAGGGATGACGGAGGAATATTTAAGAGGGTATTTAGTCTTTCTGAGCAATAGGAGGAAGATAGGAAATTTATAATGTAGCAAATTCTGCTTGACTTGAAATATGAACTGTGCCATGATGCATATACTTATGTGTTCTGTTTTGCTGATGTGACATTAGAAAAAAAATAAACCCATTAAACCCCAATCTTTAACAGTTTTCTGATATTGCAGAAAGACTGAATCATAGCAAAAATATTCTTATACTTCTTGTTGAAATTTTATTGGAGGTACATTGTATAGGGGGTCTGGATCCACCTCTTTGTCTAGAGAAAGATAACACTGATTATTATCATATTTACATTGGGTCGTAAACATGATTGTGTATTGGGGAAGACATAAAAGCAGAGATAGGGTTAGGGTTAGGGTTTAAGTTGGGCCATTGGACATTTCTAGAGCTATAATTTTGATATTTCAACATAAAACAATTTAGGAGCACATCATCTTCCCTCAGTCTTGGACATTCTATTCCTTTTTAAGGTCAAAATATAAAAGAGCTTTCACACAGCTTCTGCATTTCTGAGCATCCCCAGTTCCCAGGCTGTTCCTCAGGAAATCAAACCGAGATGAGGCTGATGACAACCAAAACCAGAAAGAGCAATAGAACTGCAAGAACTCATTCATGTAACTCTTTTTAGGCCAACTGCTCTTGAATTAAGTTTTCAATGTTGTACAGAGAAGATTTTCCATTGATACAAAGGAAAAACTATGACTTGGAGTTATTATGAAAGTATTTTCATACACAGAACAAGTTACGCTACCCTTATCCAGCGTTTGATAATCCAGAGACATGCAAAATAAGAACTGAAGGAACAGTCAGTATTAATAGCTTTTGACTTTATTTTCTACCGCATTTAATTATTTTTTTAAAATTTATTGTTTACATTGTTTTATTTTAAGAAGAGGAAAAAAGCAAGTTCATGGACTGCAAGGGGAGAGGTAGCTTCATCTAAATAGAAACACTGCCAGTACTGCCTTATGTATGCCATACTAGAAGCTAAATTACAACTGTTGCTGGCTGGGTGAAGAATTTATATTCTTCTGTTCTTATTCATTACATATTTAGAATCACAAAATCACATGAGTTTTCCAAATTACTCTGAAAGTCCTCATGTAAAAACACGTTATATGTATAATAAATTCGTATTGATTAACTGCATTTGAATTTTAAATAACAATGAAGAAAGAATATAATGATTTTGTAATACAGACAGAGATTTTCTGTCCGTGAAAAGTTACCAATTCATTCATATTCAGCTTGTCCATTCATCTAATTTTGACAGTGAGATCTCTCAGTGGCATTGAGCACAGCACCCCTGACTTTGCAGTGAAATTAAGTATCCACCCAACATTAAATTGCTTGGCTGTTATTCGACCGTGTTCACTCTTAATGCTTTTAAAATCCATTAGCTTTCATGCATCCTATCTCAGATTGACAATGTTGTTGTACAGAATGAACAGTTACCATTAAGTCAACTGGAAAACAAAACAAGACAAAACAAGTTAGCTGTGAAAACCTGAGAGTTTATATGCATGGATCAGGAAATGTCTGCTACAAATGCTAAGTGTAAAACCACATAAAAATGTAGGAACATAAATACATTTCCTGGGCTCAAATAATGAACATCAGGGTGCTCTGAGTTCCTCAGAATTACTTTTTTCTGTTTTCACAGAGAATTGAAGGAAGACACTGATGTCTGGTATAATTGATTAGGTATTAACTTTAGCTGAAGATGACATGTGGGGATAATGATAATGTGTATGATTTATTATAGCTATATACACTGCATAATGCTACACCAACTAAACAATTATTATTGGCTGTATTAGCTCTCTGCATTGAAGCTGATCTCATGCTTGATATACGGGAATTTATTCATCTTGCAAAATCTCAATCAAACAGACTAATCTATTCCATACAATTCAAACACGATATGCGTATTTTATTAGAAATTACATCATAGCAGAGAAGAAGCTTGTGAATCACCCCTACAATATTAGTCTCTTTGCTTTGGGAGATGAGCAGAGAATTTTCTCAAATCTTCTAGTAAAGTAAGTACGAATGTGTTGTGACTTCAAAAAAATAAGCAACTACTCCTTCTCAGAAGCCTTCTATATTCTACAGAATTCTAAAGATACTACAACCACAACAACAAAAACCCCACCCAAATTTTTATGTATAGATTAAAAGTATGCTTTTCAGTTATTCAGATTTGGAATAAAAAATAAAAACCCCAGAGCTGTACAGACTGATCTCATGGACACTCAAAACCAGACCAGGCTCCTTGGCTTACAGAAATTCCGTAATAAGTTCAACCAAGGGCACTGTCTGAACTCTTTCAAATTTTGAAACCTTTGGGAAAGTTTATATTTGAATCATAGCTCCATTATCTTGGAGTGATCTTTAATTTTAAGGGCTATCCCAAGAAAAATTATCAGAACTATATATTCTAAGAAAAAACTTCATTTGAGATATTATCTCCATGAGATTACATAACAAAAGCTATTACATCTTCTGTGTCAAAAGACCTTAGCTCATGGTCTACTGTTTCTGTGACACACCTAACGGATGTGATATTGTAGCCTTTTTTCTTGACAAAAAATTGTTAAGAATTCAGAATCTCTATCAGTATAAATTGGCTGAAATTAATTTAAAGCCCTGGATCCAAAATTCCATTTCTTTCAGCAATGTTAAGTGTAGACTTTTTTATACCATCCTCTGTGAAAGAATGGGACGTGTCTGGAAAAAGGTGTATGGAGCAAGAAAGTGATAGACTTCAGTAACAGGATTAAAGTCCTGCTTGTGGGATGATCTTGTTGATTGAAAAGATGCTGGAGGAATGGCTTGGTGCCCTGGTTTAAGTTTACATCATAGAAGTGTAATACAGGAGAGAACTTGTGTATAACATTGTGGAAATAGGAAAGCAATGCAGATCATCAGCATAAAGTCTGGGTCCTAGACTGGATAGGGACAATGTGCATACATAAAACCCAGACATTGTCACTGCTCTTGCTGCTAGTGGGAGAACGCTCTGTCCCTACTGCTCCTGACAGTGCCTTGCCGTTGCCACTGCTGAGTAGCAAACCTCTAGAAAGTGTGCAGTCATAGAACTAACTTTGTACTCATCAGTTAAATTCAGAAGAGTTCACATATCTCTGTTCTCTCTAGGATAGGAAAAAGGAATTTTCCCTAGTGAGCATGGTGAATGCTACACATGCTAATGCTACACATTGGAGTACCAAGATGTCAATACCTAATGTGTGAAAAATGAAATTGGACCAAAAACATTATGGAAGAACGAGAAATAAATGAGAGAAAAAGGTGACGATGTTTTGTTTTGTTTTCTTTCCTTTCTTCTCCTTTGTTTACCTTATTAAAATAAGGAAAAAAACCACCCAAACCCCCTGTGTGTATAACAGACCTAGTCTTTTAAATGGGTGGCATTACTTTTATTTTAGGACCTGGTCTTAAAAGCACATTCCAACAAATGCAGAGCTTACTGTCAAGAGAAATCAACAGCTTTCACAAGAATGTTATATTCTATACAGTTTATCAACAATACCCTTGCTAAACAAATTCCATGTATTTGGTAGGTTTTAAGGTTTTTTTGCTTTCTTTACACACACACAGTTTATTAAATAGGACCCACAGAGAAAAAAATATACAAGTAAAAGCTCACACACTGCATGCAAAAATACCATAAATTCAGAGAAATTCTAACTGAAATTATGTCAATCTTTCTATTGATGAAATAATACTAATGTTTGTGGCAACAAAATAATCAAATTAATAATATTTTTATACACGACAGCCATAAAATCAATCAATTTTTTCCCTCTCATTCATCACCTCTGCTCCATTTTGGAGTTCTCCATGTAGAAGTGAGGAATTACTGATTGATTAGGCAGTTTATTTGTAAAAAAAAAATAAAAAATGACTGAGCTGTAGTCAGACAACGGGTTGGTAAAATTTAACAGGAAAAGAAATCAAGTTCAAATTGAGCCAAGGTATCGTTAACAGAAATTGGCACTTTGAAAATTTGTTTTCTAGTGTAGACAGTAGTTATTTATTTTAAAAATATCAAGGTTTAACATATTTTTCTAAATAATAAGTTCCTTCTTCAACTCTGAATCTGTTGAATATCAAGATAAGGTAGGGATCTCACATACCAATGGTCACAGTAAGTAATGTGAGTTTGTGTAGCAAAGTTATAGAGTATTTCCTTTCAGGAGAAAGCAGGTAACTCATCTGTGCCTCTGGACCATTTAAAAGACTTTGTTTATAGATTAAGACAAAGACAGACATAACTTTAGTTAGCATAGGCTACACTTGCCTAACTCTACTTTTAATAAAATTAATTGAGATGATCCTTAGTATGCAGATATCAACTAAGAGAATATTAAATTGAAGTCCAATCTCCCCCTACTTGAACTGCTGAACTGCAACATAAGTGAATGCTCACTTCACTCTTAACTGAACATGCGCTTCTTGAGGAAAATTTAGCATTATGTGCTAAATTCATGATTTGTGAAAATAGCTTCCTAAATAGCTAAGCACAAGCAGAGTTTTCTGTGAATCTGCACACTGAGGGAGAGTTTTGGAAAATTCCAGAAAAAAGCCTGACTCTAAGTATAGAGAGTCGAAGTCATATCATCCCAAATTTCAGCTTTCTCTCTCCACCCCAAGACATTTGCATTGATGTAAGCATACTACTAACTGGCTCTTTCTTGCAATAACTGGAACAAATCTCCCGCAGATAAGATCCTTGTATATATGAAGCTGCTTTCTTCGCATTTTTTGTGATTGATAAGTTTTCCCAAGTCATCTTTTTTACCATAACTTTCAGCCTTTTCACTGAGCATCTGTTAGCTAAAATGAAGCCCATAATAAACATTTATGTCCCTCTTTATGCTGATTGTTGTTTACACCTATGTGGCAAGTCTGTAGGAATATATTGAATATTTATGTAGCAAGAAATTGCACCTCCAGCCTATTAAACACTGAGTAGAGCAGCTGGGATTCTCTAAATGCATTCAGGCCACTAGCTGCATCCATTATTTATCTACATTACTAGCTGTGTTTGCAAAGATTGTTCTCTCTTTCTCCTCTAACACCCGATGACAGCTGAATGGGAGCACATACTTTTTAACCCCTTCAACATCCCCATCCATTTTGAATTATATTCTGGTTTGCATTCTCATTATGATGAAGTAGCAATTTGACAAAGTCAAAAGCCACTACATGCTTTTTAAGAGATAGATGTTATTATGGAGCCTACTGGCTACTCTTAAAAATCATCTGCGTTACAAAAGCACCAGTTAGAGACACTTTTTGTTAAGTAATGTGTTGTGTACTTCAGTAATTCTAACCATTGTATGAGGTAGACCTTGTCCCAAGAAAATCACAATCTAATTTGACAGAAGTTAGAAGCATGGTATCAGAAAAGAGGAGGAAAAGGGAAAAAAATGCAAGAACTATAGGTTACACGGATTTGTTTCAGAAACAGTTTATGAATTCATTTCCTGTGTTTTTATTGAAATGAAATTAAGAATGTTACTTTTATTCCCTTTAAAATTTTCTATCTATGCAAAAGCATTTAAACAAGTAATTATTCTTTTTTTTTCCTGCATGTAAGTTTGATTCTATCAGGGCTATTCCCAATACTGGGTGAAAGTACTCAGCATTGAGAAGGTAAGAAGAGGGAAAAGAGTAGATATTGTTTCAAGTCCGTAAGGCTAGGTGTGAGATGAAAAGCAGGTTTAGAAGTCAACTACAGCTCCTTGATTCTGGCATTTTGCAGCTACATTGTCGGTAATGGAAAATCTGAAATATAGCTCATGCTTCCTAGGGACAAACAAGATCAGAAGACCTGATTACAGACTCATATTGTTGCAGCCCAAGTTATTGTATTAGGAGATGAAGATGACTGTGGAGATTAAAGTCAAGAACATTAGAAACCTCTGCTAGTAAACCTATGTTCTATACATGTATAGTAAAAGAAAATAATCAATAACTTATATGACATCAGTGATCAATATACCCATTTGCTGTTTTATCCAATTTAACAAACCAGTGCTGTCTTATTCAGTGAAAGTTAAAAGATTTTGTCAGATGCTTCCTCTCTCTTTAAATGATACATACGGTGTTTTGTATCACAAGTGCTAGGCTAGCAACATGTTATCTCCCACATAGCTTCTATATGTATTTCTGTAATGCAAGGTAGACCTTATTAGAATATGTATATTTGACAATACTTTCAATACAGTGAAAATGTCACTTTCTCCTAGTTTTGTATCAAAAGTTTCGTAACTAGAGCAGTTCCCTCTTAAGAAGCTAATATTAACCCCGACAAATCTTATATATAAGCAAAAGAGTTTCTAAAAATGAAATCTAGAGGTTTAAATGTTTATGAAAATCAAAGGTGAGCAATGAGAAAGCATATGCATTGGTTTGTGCTAAGGCTTAATCTGTGTTAGCACAAAGCCCATTGTAAGGCTTTGGCATCCTTATACTATTTCATAGTATAAGTAAGCCACTTATGGTGGGTAGGTTGGGTTATCAGTATGGCATTCTACACCCATGCATGTTCACTGTAGAAAAAGGCGAGCTGCTAGCAGAAAATAGGGCCATTGGTCTTTCTTCCAGAGATCCAAAAATCCTTTACAGACATCAATAAGTGTCATCAATAAATATTTCAAATCCCTGCCATATACTTCACTATGCTAAACTAAACTAAACTGCTATAGACCTTAACTGTGACCCTGATGAAGACACATCCAATTCTCTGGGTCAAGGAAGATAAAAACAAAAGAAAGTACACTCCAGTCTTAAACATATCTAGAAATTGCTTCTCACTGTCTCAGGCAAGGAGATACAACAGCACCCACTTCACAAAATAAACAAACAAATGAATAAACAAACAAACAAACAAATAAAAGCTAAGGCACAAAGGTTGAGCAGTTTGGCCAGTGACAGAAACAGGAGGAGATGATAGGCTCAGGAGCATATCCCATCGTTCTGCTTCACCTATCAGTTCATTCTTCAAAAAAGGGACTTCACACTGTCTCACACGTACTGGGCAAGAATCATATCATCATTGCTGTTACTCACTATTGCCTAAACCAGAAGTTTTTTCTACTAGAAGAAGCAGAACTTCTTGGTTTTTCCTTCTTCATGGAAAAACAGGTGTTTCCATGTTTTGTTAATGAATGGCACTGGTTAAAATTTTAAACAGCGTTTTCGTCATTATGAAAAACCTATCTTCTAGAAGAAACAGTTCGAAAGCATGTGCTCGTACTTAAGAACGAAAAAATTATCCATAATGTGTTTAGATACTGTAAGTATTTAGTAAAATTTTATGATTGGCTGCAGTAGGATAGTGACAGATCTTTCTCTTGAGCATAGTCAAAAGAACATAATGAATCAAGGATAAAAGCAGAATCTACCCTGCAAATATCTCTGGGATGTTAAATTTACTTTAATTTTTTACCAAATTAGGTCCTTCATAATGAGTGTGATCTCATTAAAATACCAAATACTTTACCTTAGATTTTTCTTTTTGATAGGTTCCTTGCATCAGAGAATAGTTCATAGTTTCTCACTGATTAATTCACAGAATTAATAGGCTCAACATATAAGGTGCAAGGTATTGTATTTTTGGCTTACAAAAATATTCTGTGTTTAACATTGAATGCATATACTGAGACTTGCAAACTTAAAATCATTATTTACATGCAGTTGACTATGTGTGCACCAATACAGCCCCGCAGTACATGGTAGTCTCCTGAGAAATAGTGTGCCCTAAGCAGTATGCAAACTGAAAAGTTCTAGTAAGGAATTTTTCAACACAGTAATGTTCTTCATTAGAAGTCTGCAATTCCTCTAAATCAAATGAATGGAGGTCAATTTCAGAATGTTTTTATTAGTACAAAACAGAGAGAGGTCACAATTGTTTGTAGAGCTGATTAAAGTCTTTTCAGCATCTTCTTTACCACATCAAGATCTAATTTGTTGCATTATAAAGTATACTAACTTCTTCCCAGCAAGCTGCTTGCCTTAGATTTCAGAGCATCTAGCTTCAGAATTTTAGCATGATTACAGCACGTTTCCATAAAATCTGAACTGCTGGAATTACTTTTCTGGAGAACTGTAGCATTACTATTTTAACTTTCTTTTCTACATACATGGGATTTTAAAAGTGCTTAGAGAAGAAACTAAGAATATGTTCTGCACAGACTTGTGCACAGACATCTGCAAGCATATGAGTTTGTGCCAAGCAGAGCCCAGCTCAACATTTGCTGAAGCCTCTAAATCTGGTCTTGACAGCAACCTCAGTCAGAGCTGTTCTGATATGACATAGACCTAGATTGTCCATGTATCTTACGAATGCCTATCAATTTATTCATAATGTCACGAGGAAGTACAAGAAATGCTCTCTCCCAGATTTTAAACGTAAGAAAGTGAACATCAGAAATAAATGCTTTGACCACAATAATACAGTGCCTGTTGCAGAGATCTGACCTAAGAGGTCAGAGAGGTATGAGCCTTTCTTTCTGTGAGTATTCAGAAAGAAAATTAACGTAGAGGTCATATTATTATTTTCTTTCTTTATTCATATTTTGATATTGCCCAGAACACAATTAAAATCAGGCCACATTATACTGAGAACAATCAAAACCATATATCAGAGGAAATTTTATGCCATATGAGTGAAAAAGTCTTTAATTGTCCTTTTCAGTTCTGCATATACCGTCTTGCAATAATTTCTACTGAGATTATTTTTATTCATAAGTGGTCAGGCCAGTGACATTTTTTAAATGGAAGGTTTTATTATGGAAGAATAAGTACCATTCTCCTGCTTACAAAAAGCAGCACAGAAAACCAGGTCAGGCAACTCCAGTTCTGAGAATTGTCATTCTAACACGATTACTTTGATTATCTGTAATCAAAAAACCAGCCTTAATTATCTGTAATCAGAGCTGTTTCAAAATGTTTGTAATAAAGTCTTAAGCTCCACTGGACCTGGGAACATTTTAGTTCTTTAGAAAAATGGGGCATGCCCTCTGTGTTGGTGATATTGGGGACATGATGATGCAAATGGTGCAGTATCCTAACAGGCATTAGGTAGATTATGCATTACCTCTGATAAAATTACAATATTTTTTTTTTTCATTTTTAACTCACTTTCTGACATGTGTTCCTCCTTCTTGATAAACCTGCTCAGTCTCCCTGCTCGATCTCTTCCTTTTCTACCGTTACAGACACTCCTGGTTTTCCTACAAACCGCCCATTTATGCCATTCTCTCTCAGGCTTCTTCCATCTTCTACATTCCGTCTCTGCCCCTCACAATCAGAGGAATAAGTTCAAATGAACCTTCTACTTCACCTGATTCAATTTCCCTTTTTTTCTTGCTTTGGCTCTCCCCATATTTGTGGCTACTGAAGATGTGGTAAAATCCAGACTGAAGATCTTATTTGATAAAGGTTTTCAATGAAGGGTCACTGGACTCTGGATTTTTTTGCAAGAGATCAGAACAAATTTTTTAAATGCTAAAATATACAAAGAAGGAACTGCTATAACTAGACACGTCTTTCACATGCTGCCCATATGTTTGTATGTGTGTGGAGACCATATATCACTTGGGATGGTTTTATGAAGAAGGAAGGAGGATTACAAAGGCTCAAAATGAAACATGATGGAGTACACTGTTTGTGTCGTGTGACCAAGGAAACACTGAACACCTCGTACCTCTTCTGTTGCTAGCATACCTGCACCCAGTTCCACCTTGCATAATATTCTAGTTGGATATTATGAAGATATCAGCCCAAAGAAAAGCAAGAAATAGGAATACCTTAGAACATCTTTCTTAATGTTTATGGTTGCAGGGCATCCTAGGGAAAACTTTCTTCAAAAAGGAAAGAGAAAAGGAGGAAGAAGAACATTAAATAAAAAGATCTTTCTTAAGGAACAAAATTGTATTCATCAAAGGATAGATCCACTGTAGATTCCTGAAGTAGTTACTTTTTTTTTCAGCATAGACTCATATGGCACAGGAACAAATGCATTAAAAACACATTGATCAGGGAGCTCTTCGTGTAGTTATCCTAAAAATCATCAGACAGCAATCTATATCCTTTTTTTCACAGGGAGGGATCAAACATTCCTCTTATGCTCTCAGAAACTCAAATATTTCCAATGTAGTTCATTCTTATTTTCATTCTTCTGATCCCCAGTTTGAGCTATCTAAAATTAGTTATGTGCAGCATGATTTCTACATCAGCCATTAACAATGCTCATTATTTAATCCATCTCTCAAATTGTATTTAATGGAGACTTAAAGCAATAGCTATGACTGTCACCAGGGTGCCCATTCTTTATATATTTCACACACACAGAGAATTTTGTTTAATCACCACAATTTTTCTCTATCAATTCAATTTGCATAAAGGCTGGACAAGTGAGTAGGATGAAAAATTGAATCCACCTAATATTATTGATTTGGAAGATCTGACCCCCAAACTCAGCTTCATTAATTATCCTGGCTTCCAATTTAGAAAGCAGAAATTTGAAAGTTTTCATTACATTACTTCATTGCATGAAGCATGAATATCATTTATGATGTCTTTATCATTATATCATTATATCATTATAGACTCGTTAACTGCATGCAGTCTTTAATGTGACAGGTACTGTGTCATCAGCTTATACATGATGATGCAAATTGGGGGTAAATAGAATCCTGGAAGTGTCTAAGATTTAGAAATGCTAAAACTGTACATCACTAGATGTTCATTCTTTTCAGAAAATTGTGCTATTGTCCATGTAAGCCATAGTTATGTGGAATTTTTTATTTTGAATAAGAAAAAACAAAGAGAGATGCATGGCACATCAAATAGGGGCCTTTAACTCTCAGAAAAAAATTTTTTAAAATTTATAGCCTTTAAGGGAAATGCATATGATTTTACCAACTGAGACAGAAAATGGCACTTAGGCACAGGTTATGCTCCAAAAATCCATGGACATGTAAAAGAAGCCTAAAATCAGTTGTTCTCCTCCTACCCCATATAATTTTTTTCCCAGGTGCATTATCCCAGTAGATATTACTGTTTACTGTCTATCACTCAAAAGAGCAGCATGGTTACATAAAAAGCTCAGGAGGTATCTACCTTTACAACCTAAAGCTTCAAATACAGTAGCAGGTAACTGTGTTTAAATACTACTGAGCCACTCTCCAGATTATTCAGCTCTAACAACTAATATTTCAGAATACCTAAAAATATATCAATGTCTCTGCTATTGAAGTAAGCTGAGCAGTCCTTTGAGCTACCATTTCATTGGCCATCCTAATTGCAGCATCCACCGAACTGAGATTAAAATCATCAAGAGTTTTAAGGCAAGAAAACTCAAGGACATATAGAATAGCAATAGTTCTTTTGAGATCTTTCAAATACTTTCCAGCCCAGACTAATTATGTACTCACTCACCCAACAGGGCAAATTATTCATTCATTGTTAAACCTTATTTCTTGTAATGCATTTAAAGTAACTAATGTTTGGTTAATAGATTTTTTGAACTCAAATACTGTGTTTGCAAAAGGAATTTCTAGTGCTGACATCATGTGAAGATGTCAAGAAAAAACCAAGCCATTTATTTCCCTCCTAGTTTTTGTGCAATGACTACTGCTTTCACTATAATGCAGAAATTAAAAAAAAAAAGTGCTTGCTTAATTTACTGAATTTCCTGAGACATCTTGATTCAAATCTATACTTTTTTCTTAAATCTTGGGCTAAACAGTAGAATTTTAAGAATTCTTGTAAAATTTCATTTTTCCTTGAATGAATTCCTATGAATCCTCAAATGGCCCTAGAAAAGGACCTTGATATTCCAATGGCAGTTCTCCCAGTAAGAAGCATACTTCAACAGGAATTAGTAATAAAAAATTTAACTGCACCTGTGAATGCCCTACTGGTTAGAAGGCTTAAAGATAATGAATTTCTCCTCTATCTTAATGGGAGAGAGGCCAAGTCTACCTGTTCTTGTTTGTGTGACTTACCACAGCTGTAATTCCACACCCTGCAATCCTCTTCAGTAGGAAGAGGTATCCTGGTGGTGGCCAAACTGATGTCTCTCTCAGCTGTAGAAAAGACAGCTTCAGTTGAAACAGTGTCTGGTGTTTTAAATTTATCCAGACTGGAGCAGATATGGTACAATTTGCCTGACTATTGGCACATAATTTTTTGTGACTAACAACACCTCAGCAAGCCAGATACTTTATGATTAGTCTTCAAAGATAACCAACACCCTCAAGCTCTGATTCCATTTTGCTTTATTTATGTTACGCAAATATACACAGTTATCTGACTTTTTTTGATTGTATCCCCCTCTTGACCCATTTCTTTATCTTGTTCTCCTGAATAACAGGGATTTATATGTATCTTAATGGCTATGTGGGATGGAGAAACCTACAGAAGTAACTGAAGAGGTCGTATTTTAAACACCAAAGTGAGAAGCAGGAGTACAGCCCAAGGTGAGGTCTTAAACTACAGATTTTCTTTAGTTTTTTGAAAAACAGGTCTTAAGAGAGTTTCACAGTGGTCCTATTGGCACCTGGCAGGAAAGTTGTGTGTTTTATCAAGTCCTGTGTGGAAACCCAATGAAATAACACTTAATATTTACATTACAGAACTTTTGCCTCTCCTTCCAGGAGAGAATTTAGTAATCTGATATTACTTTATTTTTTTTTCTCTTGGAATACTTTAATTTTAGGAAAACAGAATTATAGAACAAGGAACAAAATTTCTAGGAAAATGGGATGATGTATGCATGAGCGTGGATGCATGTTTCTAACTTCAAGTCCATAAATTACATCAGTTTTAAAAATAAACAGTTACTGATGGATTGTACAAAACACAGGACAATTAAGGATTGTAGCATACAGAAGTTAAACTTCAATTTAACTGTAGCATATAGGAAGTCCTAATTCTCTTTATGGAGCTTCAATATTTAATGGTTATGGACCCACTGTACTGGGTTTCTCTCTCCTTACCTGATAGGTAAATATGACTTCTCATTCTCCCTTCCAACAGCTACCTACATCTCACCAGCTACAGACAGGACAGAAGATAACCAGTTCTTTGCAGGAATCATGGCTGGTAATTCAGATGGAGGATCTGGAGGGAGAAGGATTTGCTGGAGCTGTTGCTGCAGGCTCGCTGTGCTGGCAGAGCTCTGGAGGGATAAGGGGAACAGCCAGAGGTATTATATCCAGCGCTGCCAGATACGTGTGGGGTCTCAAACACAGGAAAAGCAGACTGTACTGTAACTGGAAAGTGAGGTGAATTTGAGCAGAGCCAGTTGCTTGCTAATGTCCTCAATTACTTACTTCAGAAGCATCAGATTAACACATTTTATAAAATAGAGGGGGAAGCACTTTAAACACATCCATTGAACTCAGTGCATGGTAAGGTTTGCTCACAGGCTTGAGCCTCAGGAGAAGTCAGAGTTTTTTGAAAGCTGAGAGAACATCTTTGTTTTCTTTCTGTATCCTCTGCCAAGAGTCAACAAAAGCTCAGCTAAAAAGAACCAGCCAAAATGTCATTCTCTGTGTGACTAAGAGAGGTGAGGAGTTTTGCACTTTGAATAGTAAAAGGCTACATGCTCCATTCCTAATTGAGGGCTTCATTCCCTACCAAGATGGATTTTTTTGCTCATTAGATGCGAAAGGATTCTACACCTTTATGTTAGAATGTTTCAGAAGATAGAGATCAGTCAAGACAAAGGGTATATAAGATTTATATATATTTTCTCCCAAAGAGCTTTTAAAGTCATCCACATATTTCCTGTTTAGTCTGTCTCCTGATGAATCTGAGACTGCGTTATTCTCTATGTTAGCAGTGTTGTTGATTAAAGCAACAGTATTATTGATAATAACATTTAACATCACCGTGATTTGCAAATTCCAAAATTCCAGTTAGACCAGCTTCCTAACCAAGTCAATTAGATCCGCAGGGCCAAATTTATATCGGAAATCTTCAATACGGTTTCTTTCAGGTGTCATTTGCTCATATCTTAGATAACAGTGTCAAATTCTGATTTGGCCTGCAATTTATTAGTTACAGGTTCATTCCACTCCTGAAATCCATCCCAGACTTTCCCCTGCTAAACAACAATGGAAAAGGTCATGCCAGGTATAACTGTATTTTCTTTGATGGATGAATATCTGGGATGTGCGTTGGCTCGAATTTTAACCAAGACCGACATTCTGCTTTTGCACAGCAGTAGCTGTAATAAATTAAATTCATGCTATATGCAGTCCTGTTCTAAAGTTAACAGAAGGGATATTACTTCTCTTATAAAATCCAACAATGATTAAAATCAGTGATTAAAAAGAATGGCGTTACACTTAAAGAGGTAGTCAAGAGAAATGATAGGTCAGATCCCTTAGGTATATCTTTAATTCATAAACTCTATATTAGGCTTCTCTGTGCAAAATATCTACTCAAGGTACATTTTTTTCCTGGTCTTGGAATCTATCTGAAAAATCAATTAACCCATCACCCCATGGGAGCTGGCTGAAGGCCTCTCATTCATTGACCTTAATATACTGTAGGGATCTAATAAAACAACTGAGGATTGACCTGTTAAGAGAGGTTTGTCAGATAAAGTCATCTTCCTCCTGCCATGTAAATAGAAAGGTTAGTCTGCTTCAATACTGAATAGTCTCAGTTTGCAACTGCTGTGCTTTAGTCTTCTGTGGTAGTATATAGTTTGAGACTAAACCACATAAATTTACATGTCTGGATGCAAGCTTTTCCACATGCTGTAGGTATCTTGGGTCACATTATTGTCAATGGATACCTACTCAGTATAGTCAACGAAGCCTAAACAGTGATGAGATTGCCCTGAAGATAGTTACTGAATTACTAATCAAATTATCCTTACAGATGCACTTTTTCTTTTAATTTGTTGGTTGGTTCAATACAAACAAGCAAACACACTAAAGGTCTGATCCTCTGTAAGAGCATACAGTAACCACCATTGGGTCTCCACAAGGACATGGAGAAGGAAATCATAGGCAAACTTAAGAATTATTAAAAGGGATGAAATATCAGCCTTGTACAGGTAGTACTACCACCTGATTTAATGCCTGAGCATAGCCAAAATATTGCCCACACTGCGTGTAGGATTGTATATTCTAGTGTAACCATTGCCTTCATAAAGCAAAGTTGCCACGGTTCCTTCCATACATTTATTTAAAGAGTGGGCTCATGTAGACTTTAGCTCCAGTTATTTTACAACCTTTTCCATTCACATAATACAGTTACTTATAGCTGCTCTGACTGCATGTTTTATCATTTAAATGCTTAAATTAGAGTTCTATACTATTTTTAGCACATTCATCCAAAGGTTAGATACAGCCACAAAGTTGGGTTTCTCCAGGCCAATTTAAAACTGTATTTCCACAGATTCTTCCTTCTGTCTTTTGTAGCTTTTACTGCTTATGTTACAGGGCTGGGTGTACTGGGATTTTTATGACAAAGTTCAAATGGGTAGAAACCAGAGCCGAACTCCAGTTGCTGCAATTGATGTAATTTCTTTTCCAATCCACTTCAGAGGGAGAAGAGCACATCAGAATACAGTCCCTGCTGCATTCCAGCTGCATTGAATACAGCAGAAAATTGAACTGGAGAAGTTCTCTGATAGTTTGTAATTTTCAGGCACATAGTTTCAGCATTTCAATCCCTCTTAGACACCTTAATGAAAGCCCAAAGGGATACAATGTTGAGAGCTGAAAATAAAAGAAAGCGTTTGCAAAGTAACAAGCAAGCTTTTCTTACAGTTGGGTGCAGTGAAATGCCACTGGAATTACTTCATCCATTAATGGGTAGGTTTTGTTTCCTTCCTAAAGGGAGATTGATCCATGTAAAAATTTTGAAAAGGGCTTCAGACTAGCCTCTAAATTTTGGGCTCACATTAATTGTCTTCGTATTTCACCATTCAGTTTGTGATTGTGACTGAGCATGGTCACACAATGGTGAGAGTGCATTTATATTAGTACAGAATAAGGATCAGAAAAGGCAAAACTAAAGTTGTCTCAAAAATCATTATATTTAAATATGTTTTCATGTAGAAATATAATTGTAAAAACAACAAGAAAATTAAGACCATTTATAGATCAGTTTGCATGTAGTTTTTTTGCCCTAGGAGAGATTTTCTTGGAGAATCAACTCAATCATTGCACCTGCAAATATATAAATTTGGTAAATTTGAGACTGCAAACAGCTGAGGTGGAAGCCCCTGTACAAGACTTCTGTTTATGAAGTCCTCTTGCGAAGCTTCCAGTAGCCTCTTTGGTTTTTGCCATACACGACCATCAGCACAAAGCCAAGAGCCCACACATTCCTAACAAAACTCCTTCAGGGCTGTATGAGAGACTGTGCACAAGAATTTCTCTCTAACTGAGAGCACTAGTGGCCTTGTGGTCAAATTTAACTTTAGCTTTCCTAAAACAGGGCAAAATAAAGTCATTATTTCCCATGCTTGGGTATAAAACATTCCCAAGTTAACCAAATTCCAATAAACTAAATCAATAGAGACTAATTTTTCATGTGTATACTGCAAAATATACCTTAGATCAGAAATATATCTATACCTTAGATGAGAAACAATGACTCCCATCGCTGGTACCAAGTAAGCCCAGTCAGGACTGGACACAGAACTATGAAGCACATATTCTTACTTACAGATCTCTTCCCATTTTAATCTGTTACCTGGGACTGCTAGATCCTACATTGTGGATAACTGTACTGCTAACATTTAAGCTTCTAAGCGCAATCACAGACTGCCTTTCAGGTGACGTCAGGCTAGGATGAGACAGAAGCATCAAACCATACCACCAGCAATTTAACAAATGTCTGGGGAACCTCTGGCTCCTTTAAGTCCTCATTTAAGCACCTGCTTACAGTTACAAAAAAAGATGCAAACATGCTGTTCTCATTTCTGCCCTTTCCATATACTTTTTAACATAGTGTTGTTACTGTGAAAGCACCAGACACTTTCACATCTGCTGGATTTCCTTCCCAACCCCAGAGTGGGAAAGAGAGATTTAAACACTGGAGTTATTTAAAACTTAAAGCTGAAGAAAGTTCTCTGGAGACACAGGTTTCAATCAGAAACAAAATTAATGTTGCAGTGAAAAAAATCTAGCCGCTGATGTGGAGACTGCAGACCCAGTGAGGAGTTTAACGCACGATTAACGTGCTGGTACTATGTGCTTTTACACTGTCCAGGCTCCTTGTCCATCAAAACTAAAGGAATATCTACTTAAGGCCGCTAGAAACATTTAAACATTCCTGGACAAAATCAGTAAGATGTTAGTGCCATATAAGATATTAAACCAGATCACATCTCCTGTTCTTCAGAATAAAACATTGTCAGATATATTTTTGATTGAAAATTTTGGTCTTATTTACTTCATGCAAGGGAAATGCCACTTTCCATGGTACAGAGAGGCTACTTTGGGCTTCTGGTAGTACTTGCTATGCCTCGATAAGAATGTCATTCTGGACTGTCCACAATTGACTTCAGAGCCTGGCAGCAACTCATGGTTTCTCTGCGGTGTTAGGATGGTCCCTGGAAGTACACCCATACCTGAAAAAAAAATAATCATTTATCCTCTCCTATGCAAAAATCATTTATCCTATCCAGAAAGGCTGGTTATTAGTATTATCAAAACTTCACCTGTCATGTTGGGATTCGTGTCACCTGTCAAATGCTACTGAGTGACTGAGTTGCTATTTTCTTTTTGCCCATGAAGACTTATTGTTTGCTACTTTTATTAAGTATTTATTATTTTCTTTAATCTGAAATAAAAGTCATGCAGTTGTACAAATCCACGTTTGATATTTTGGGGTAGAGTAAGTGATAACTAAGAAAAATCAACAGTCAGTAGAGAAGGAACAAGACGAGTCTAATATTGTACTGTCAAAAGGAAGTGATGTTTGGTAGTTCTATGTATGTAAAGCATACATAAAAACTCTAGAAGAAACTGGGCAAACAAGTTCTGTTATATTATGTTTTCACCTCTGTGTCATTATTTTTTTCCTGAAATAAATACAGATTATTATTTGCCTAAATTTATTTATTTGAAAGAACCTCGCCTATAATTTTTGTAGTTTGTTGTCATACAGATTTAATTTATGACTACCTTGCACACATTCAAAAATTAAAAAAACAAGCACATTTACATTTTGTATTTGGTCAACTGTGCACATCTGTTTCTGTACAGTGGGGAAGCAAAATCATTGGTATAGCAATTCTGTTCTAATGTATGCAATATGTATTATTTAAATGAATTTGAATACAAGTGACTTTTCAGAAGGTACAAACACACCAAGATGTGTATCGGTTTCAAAGGAAAATTGCTTTCAGATTTGAAAAACATTTGGTCTATTTTTCAGAGCATCAACATATTTCAACAGCTTTTTCCAGTGATGCTGAAGGTTTATATCATGAATTGCCATTGAAATTAAAGATACTCCTTTTTTCTATCTGCCTGTGTGAGGGTCTGTGAGTTGTCTTTATGTTCTCATCAAGTTGCATCTTGAGAAATTATACATCTCTTAATTTTCCATTGTTGTTACAAGGTACTTTTTCTGCCACTCCAGTTCTTACTTGCTAAAGACCTCAGCTGTTGAGAAAAAATATTTCTGAACTGCTTTGAAATGTTTCACAAGCAAATAGATATAAACACGTGTTATTATTAAACCTGAGAGAATGTCTTCCTCTCCAGATGATGTCTAAAAATACTCAGTCAAAAAAAATACAATAAGCAGTTAATTTTAGAATCAGTTATTTCTAAATCAGCTTTTAAGGTAAAATACAATAAAATAACCCCCAATTTTACATGCCAGTTAGTGTTTTGCTGTGAGTTTTTTCACACTGACAAAATTCACTGCAGACAGATCAAGGACTGTTGGGTAGTAACTGAAGCAAAACAAGTGTATCAGTGAATGAAATGGCAAAACAGCAGCTAACATTTACTGAATTCAAACTCAATTCTGCCACCATCTGTATCTCATTTAAAGCAGATCAAACTGTTGTCTAGGATTTTGACAACAGTAAATTAGAACAGGTTCCCAGCTAATAGGATGCCTATTTTGTAAACTAGACATCAAAGACTTCTCCGCTTGCAAAATAAATAAATCCCACTCTTCAAATCACTTTGCAGTATCTCTGGATTTACAAGGATCATTTCTTAGACTGTGGCTCAGTGTTCCTCCAGTTGTATATCCTAATCAGCTTTGCATTATTTAATGAGTTAATATTTACTCTCTTTTCTTTCCAAGTACAGAAGAAGTGCTGGTGGGATGATTCACAGGCAGGTAGACATAAAACATACACATCATTTTGAAAATAGAAATATAGAAATAAAATATGTATTTTACATACATTTGGACACTACTGGGTTACATCTTCTTTGTCTTTTAAATACAATTCTTGAGAATGACCCTGCATTGTTACTCCTTAGGAGTGCAGCTGGGATTAGGATAATACGATTCACAAAGGATGCCCAGGGGAAAAACATTTGCTCTGAAATTCTGCTTTCTGCGGCATTGTTGCAGGAAGTCTGCTGTGCTGGACTCATCCTCTTCCAGGCAACTTATCTTCTGGTAATATCTCAAAAGAGCTGTTACATTACATGCCAATTGTACACTTAAGTTGTACAGGCAACTTGTTTGCAGACTCCTGATCTGCCCATCAGGGCTACGAGGCACAAGACCCAGGGCCCAGGTTCAGGGCTGCTCACTGGAACAGTTTGCTTAAGAACAGACATAGGGTCTGTTCTGGTTCTGCTTTTGGCAGTTAGAAACACATCTCCCATCTGAAAGCGGAAAACAAAAAAGGATGCTCGGAATGAGCAGAGCCAAATTAACGTCTCATAATGAACAAACATAATTTCAATTGGTTTTGTTAGGATATGGATCTGCTCACATAAGACCTTATTATTCTATATGTCTTTTAAAAATAAAAGAACAAACATTCCCCATTAAGAATGGTGTGTGAAAAGTGCTTGAAGACTGTGATAGAACGTTACAGAATGAGTCTGAAGACCTTTTAAACCATCCCATGGAATAATTTAATTTCTTATCTATATGTTGATTTAAACCTTCTCTCATAGGTTTTAAAGGTAAGATATTCTCTGGAGAGCTCTACCATTGTCCAAAAATCATCCTATAGGTTTGGCAAACTATAGTCAAGTCACACATTGCATCTGCCCACTGTAATTACAGTGTGCTACTTCCATACTGTGCAGATCAATATTATTCCCTGTCTTAAGGATGCGTCACTGACTGTGTCCTGGACTGATCTTACGTTGCAAGGAGTCTGGAGTAGGGTCTGCATAGCACAATGGTTCTTTTTTTTTTTCAACAAGCCTTAAATCAGTCTAGGATATGATAAAGTGTACCTTTTCTTTGGGGAATGAAGAAGAAAATAAAACAAAATTGTAGAAGAAGAACAAGAAAACTCTTTCTTAACCTGACTATTCTGTGACTGAACACTCATCCTGGTTTAGATATTCAGCACAAAGGACTGTGCTGCTGGCTATCTGTCTCTTTGCAAAAACATGTGTATGAAGCAAGCTGTCCTGCTTTGCTGGGTTCCTTCAGCTTCTTCATACAGATGGGTATGTTTTGCTGTGATCATTTCTGTGTTTAGTGGCATCCCAACCTGGTACTCATATTCTGGCCAGCTGCAGGGTTCACCAGCGTCATTGATTTACAGGCTGTTGAAACCTATAGGAATGACTAAAGGTGAAGTACCAAGGCAACAGCTCTAATCACAGCTGGACTGAGTAACTTCAGCTGCCACCTTCTCAAGTGCTGAGGGACTGTCAAGAAGTCAATGATGATTTAGCAAGACAGAAGGGAGCCATGTAAAGAAAGAGAAACATTGCAGGAACTGACTGCATACAGCTCAAGCTTGGAGGCACCTGGGCTTACTGCAAATGATTACAAATTGCAAATGATAAATGCATATTTTCCACTGATGATGGACTGATGTAAGACCATATGGCAGTTATTTTACTTTCTGCATGTCCCTTCTGAGGGATGGTGTTTCAATGCCCTGGTATACATGTGTTACAGGCCCCTTACTCTGGGCCACGGGATGGGAGGACAGAACAGTTTTCTTTCAGCTGGGAAGGCTCATGTATTTTTCTGTAACTATCCTTGGTAACTGTTGTCCAACATGGACAATGTCACCCTCCTATGAAGGCAACCTTATCACAAGACCTCTGCGTCTCTTGTGTCCTGACTAGTTAGTGAAACATCCTTTATTTTGAAGCGGAAAGGAAGGACTCTTTTATAAACATTCAAAGGGCTATATATGTATATGATTTGGGGATGTTCAGATACACAGATGTCATGTATTTTAGAAAAATGACCTATCCAGTTTTGCAGAAGGCAGAAATAACAGTATAAGCTTGGGGTTCAATTACACCTCTTCTAAGTGAAAAAATAATTTGGTAATTCAGTAATTTTCTATCTGAGCTCTTAACCATCAGCTTTGTCAACAGCAAAAAATTCTTTTAAAAGCCAATAGAGCAATAAAATATTTGTGGGTTTGTGAAAAGAAACTAAAGTTTCTGCTTAGTGGATGACACTGGCCTCCCTTGCTCTTGTTCACATCCAATTTCTTGAATATTCCATTCAGAATTGAAGGATCATGTTCAGATCCAAAGACTCGGTTTTATCTCTCATAGTTTTCCAGTTTAGACCTAATGTTAGAGGCTATCAGCTCCAATCACATAGAGCTTTTGTGATTGATCACATAGTTTTGACCAGAGTCAATATCTCACATCTGTGAGAAACTGCAGCAGCTTACCCCAAAAGTTTCAGATTATTTGGGTTCCAGAAGCTCCAGAAGTTCATACTTAGAAGCTTACATACAGTGTGTGAAATTAGTCAAGATCAAAAAACAGAGCCCTTATTCTGGCTATATGTCACAAAGCTATCTCTAGTGCTGATCTTTTGCAGCAGATTATATTCTACTTTATAGGCTAGGAAGGCTTATCTTTAATGATAGGAAGCCCATCCCCCTTTCAGGCAGGTGGTGAAATGAAGTCACGAATACAAAAGAAACTTTGTAAAGCGGTGAGCATAAGAGGGGGGGAAAAAAGAAATCTCATATTTTTTGCCATGGTACAATAACATCTTTCACTTCAGGATCTCAAAGTGCTTTAGAAGCACTGTAATTAAGCTTCCCATCTCTCCATGTAGCATAAAAGATTTTTAATGCCTTTTCACAAGAGAAGAGAGGGGGGAAAAGTGAGCAGGAGATAAACTGGTGTTTGCTCATATAATGCATAATGAGAAGAAAAATATGCAGAGTTTAATATTTGTTTTTATTTTAATTGTTCATAAAGAGCAATCTTTCTCCTTCCCATCCTAATTATGGGGTAGACACACACTAAAATATGAAAAGCTGTAGCGCTCAAGATCACCTATAACATGGCAGGTTAATTCCATAAATGTTTCTTTCCTTGCATCTTCCAGAATTTAATAGAAGGTCTTAAGTTTCCTTTTCTTTTCATCTACTGTTGTCTCCTGATTTAGTGCTTCAATTTACCTTCCTTGACATACTTTCACTCTCTCAAGTGTGTGTTGATTACTTTTTTGTTATGATTGTGTGAACCAATCTCAGCAGAGAGAGGAGAAAAAAAAAAAAGAGGGAGAGAGAGACAAGTTGTGTTTTATCAATTGAAGAGTAAAGAATTTAATGTGAGATACTCTTCATACAAGACAAAATGTAATCAGTGAACCAGATGAAAAGAATTTGAGAAATAGCAACACTTTGTATGGTTATGAAATTACTTGAAATTAAAGCATGAACTGAAATGATTTTGTTGTCTTAAAGAACAGTTTGTCCTTTCCTTTCCTCTATTATCTCGATGATCTACTATGAAATCTGCTCAACAGGGAACATTCTCACGTCAGAATGCTGTATTTTTAGTCAATCGATTAGTTCTTTACCAGGGCAGAGGGCTAGCTGCATTTCAAACTGGAAAAGACATCTGCAGCAAAAAGGAGAATCTCTCCATTTATACTAGGGAAGACAGAAATGACAATGTCTATCTTTGTGCTCCACGAGTTCAATGCCGATCAGCAGGGGTCAGGAAGTACTATCTCCCACCAAGCAGCACACACAGAAGTTCAGCTGGAAATTATCCTACAGTCTTTCAAGAAGAGTTTGTGAAAGATAGTCTCTTTCTCTGTTCCTAAAACATCCCAAGTCCTATTTGTCTGGTTCTGCAATTTTGTATTCTTTTGTGTGTGTGTGTGTGTGTGAGCGCATGTGTGTGTTAACCATTTAAGCTGCAAAACCCACAGAGAGGAACTGCTCTGAATTTGTACAACTGCTATGAATTTGTACAACACCAGGCACACTGGGAACTCAGTAGACTTCTCTTGCTCCTCTAGTGCAAACAAACATTTGAATTGAATTGAAATAATAAGAACTGCAACAGTATAAAATTATCTAAATTCACTTCAACACCTTAAAACTTCCTTAGAAACATGATTTCCCCATAGCTGTTGTATGCTGGCCTTTATCTTTGGTGTAATACCGGTCTTATTCCTCATCAATAACAGAGGGTTCTCAGCACCGTAAAAAGAAACACCTCTCCTGGGCACATCATTCTCCTTGGGCAATATACTGCAACTTTCTGTTCTGTAAAATGGCCCAGAAAATCTAAGAGCTGTCAGTATGTTGTATGTTCTATAGCTACCTCATCATATTTTCAGAAAAAAACATTATTTTGAGACAGCAGGTGTATTAAATGTTTGGGGGTTGTTTTTTTTTTTTCCCTTTCTCACTGATATCAATACATTTTGCAGTTGGTAACTACACAAATTGAGTTAATTCAGATACCACTAGCAGCAATGGGTCAGCAACAGCTATAGCTTTGACTCAGTAGAGATGAAGAGTGGCCTGGAACAGCCTCTCAACTCTGTTGCAATGAAGGGAGCTAGGAGCTGGTCCAACTTCTATTTCAGACCACTTCCATGGGGTTCACACAACACTGCTGATACATGCCAACAGTTTCTGATTTTTTTTTCACTTGTTTCCTTTTATAGCTTTGTTAACGAATGCTCAATCTGAAACTTGATCCCTTGAGAATCTATCAATGAGAACTGCTACATGAAGGAACATTCAGATGACAACAGGGCCCAAGTTTGTTTAGAATAGCACCACATTGCATAGATTAGAATAGTATAGAATAGTTTTGGGTTCAAAGGGACCTTTAAAGGTCTTCTACTCCAGCCCTGCTGCAATCAGCAGGGACATCTTCAACTAGATCAGGTTGCTCAGAGCCCTGTCCAATCTGACCATGAATGTTTCCGGGAGGGGGGGGGGGGCGGGGGGAACATACCACC
>JAOTQQ010000041.1:43269664-43284427 GCA_026546715.1 Gallinago undulata | reverse complement strand
CCCCCCCCCCCCCCCCCCCCCCCCCCCCCCCCCCAACATACCACCTCTCTGGGTAACCTGCTCCACAGTTTCACCACCCACGCTGTAAAAATTTCTCCCTTACATCTAGTCTAAACCTACCTTCTTTTAGTTTAAAACCATTACTCCTTGTCCTGTCACAACAGATCCTGCTTAAACAGCTGTCCTCATCTTTCTTATAAGTCCCTTTTAAATCCTGAAAGGCTGCAATAAGGTCAGTCCAGAGCATTGTGAATGCCCATTGCTCTTCAGAAAATGTGTCCCTCCAAACCTGTTGAATAAATCCAGAGCCTGCTCCTCCTCTCGCTTATGTCATGGTAAGCCAGGAGTCACCAGTGAAGTCTGCAGGGCTATAGCAGAATCAGAACAGTTCCCTAGTCCCTCTTTCTGTTCTCATTTTGACAAGTTTTACGCCGGTGTGTGCCACTATCGATTTCAATGATTTTTCTGCCCATTTCCATTCATGTAACTGAGATCCCTATCTTGTCTTTGGGGTGATGTGTCAAAAGATAACTAAAATAATATATCACCTCTAGCTAGCAGAGATATCCTTGTAGGTAGAAAAGACCAAGTTACTATACTGCCAAGGTATTTTGTCTCTTTTTTTGTGTCTTCTATTTTTATCTTTTTTTTTTTTTTTTTGGCATGGGGGAGGATTGACTCCTCATTTGTAACCTAGTCATGTCCTCAACATCCTAGCATTTTCTCTGTAAACATAGGTGAAAACTAGCATGTCAGTAATAGAGAAATACTCATTTGCATGAAGAATGACAACCTTATCAAGTTCTTAAAAGCCCTATCTGATCCACTCAAGTATAGACTCTGCATTTGAAGTAGCATCCAGGTGCCTGGAGAAAGGAAAGCCTGAAACTGCCAAATCACTTACTGCAGTAAAAATAGGTGAAGAAGAAAAACAAATACAGTTGCTTACTAAATTTAGCTTAGTCTAAATGAAGCTGGGATGCGGATGAAGGACAGAAGTGTGTAAGGGAATGGAGGCAACGCTATCACCTCCCATTGGGTATGCAATTAACAGAGGGCTACAGCACAAAACCTAAAACAACACAGATGGATTTATCTTGCTATCAGTGTGACACAACCTGAAAAAATCCCTTCTCTCTGGATTCTACACTACCTTTATTTTTTCTTCAATCAGATTGATTTCTGTGCTGCACATAAATGCATATGGAAACAGTTACTAAGATGATGCTGAAAGCTAAAGGTTATTTTATTTTGTGGTGGAGTTTCACTTTAAGTTGGACAACAGCAGACAGCTTAACACTTTTCTGTCCCTCACCTTCCTTCAAGATGCAAATGCTGAGACATATGTACACATGTTCTGTCTCTGCTATACTCACAAATAAGCTGAATCCTTCATCTGACAGAGGTCAATACACAGTCTCACTTTTGTTAATGTTGAATTTGCAAGATTATATACAGGGTGCTGTAAAAAGTAAATGCATGTTTTGTAACATAAAAAACGTACAGGCAGGTTGTTTGCAAATGAGTTGTCATCTCCCCCAAGTTGCTGTTAGCAGCAGCAAATAAAGGACTGCTCGAGTTCTAGGTCAGACTCTGCAGATGGATTCATTTCACAAAAAATTATCAAAGCTGTGTTATTTTGTACTCACTAAAAATGTAAACAAAGCAAAATCATAGGACATAGAAATCTCACCTACATTTTTCAAAAGATTTAATTTATTTACCTGAATGATTTTTTCTTTAAAAAAGGTTACCCTGTTTCATACATAAAAAGGTTATTAGTTTAGGAAGTGATAGCTTCCATAGGTCTATATTCTGCTGCATTCCTTTTGTCTCCTCAGAAAGAAGAACAAGTATTTTCTCAAAATGAAGTGAAACCAGCAGGAGTAAGTTTTCCTCTCTGGTAGACTACAAGGCAAAATGTAGAATTCTTATGTCACTGAATCACTATTAGCAGAAATGCAGGTGACTAATTTAATTGTGCAAACTCAGTGAAATAGATAATAGAGAACCAAAAGCATAAAAGCACAGAGATAAAGAATCTCTACACTCTGTCTCAATTGCTTTAAAAATAGTCACATAGAAGAGTTAGTTTCAATTGTTCAATTAAATAAATACACACATGGCTCATATGTATAGATCTCTGTGTATGGAAACAAACACTTCAACATGCACAAGTATATATGTACATCTGTGTATTCATAACTCAAAGACCAAGAGAAAGGGTAGGAGGCTTGCAATTCTGTGTTATTATCCCTTGATATATGAAACCTTAACTGTTTGGCTGTGAGTCATAAACCCAGTACTGACAGCAGAGATGCTCCCACTGGCCAGGCAGGCTCCTGTAGCAGAAAGATGTTGGTCTTATATTCTTTGCTGGATATTGTTCTGAAGAGCTGTGGCATGCCGGGCAGCAGCAAGCAGAGACTGTGAACCACCCACTGGAGTTTCACTCTTGCCCTTATTTCTTGTTGAGCGTTGCAGATCGTACAAAACAGAAAAGGGGGGGAAAGATGAGACTGGAAAAGAGAAAAATCTAGTGATTTTCCATGTTTTGGGGTTTTTTTCCATATAGGTAGGAATATTTTAAATGAGTGAGAAGTCAACCTTTGCGGTCTACCAAAAGAAATAAAGTATGTGTTGTTATTGACGCAGAAGACTTGTAATCTCTTGGGGGAAGCTATCCATAATATTATTTGTGGATATAATTCAATATAATTCAATCAAGAAATACATGAATGGTTACGGTCTTGTTAGTCATGTTATACTTCTTCATAGTCTTCTCCAGAAAGGAGGCTGTGACAGATTGATCTGTCACCTTTTCTAATCCGCATTGCAGTTATCTTGCCTCCTACCTTCAGCTTTCCTCTTCCACCCCGCCCCCCTCCCCAAGCCATTTCCATTTGGCTTTCATGGAAGTCATTCATTGTATCAGCAGCTTCCCTTTAATCAGAGCGCTGCTTCCATCTGAACTAACTGGTTAAATGACTGAGGGTCCATTAAGTGAATTATTTCAAGCTCTTACCCCTTTCACAAATCTGCCCCTAAAGCAACACAGCAAGTAATAAATTTGAAGCACCTCTCAGTATGGTGAGGGAAGCAGACTGCACTTTACAACAAGCAATTAGCCTTAGGGCTGCAGGTATTTTTCTTTTCTCACCACAAATGAACATGTCTTTTTGTTTTTTAAAGGAAAATACAGGCCTTGTCCAGAGTGCCTGCCAATTCTAGCTTGTCTTCACGTTCTATCCCCTGGTTTATAGCATCTTAATATATGAAACATTTTTTGTTGACTCAGTGATGGGGCTTTCTAGGAAATTATGATCCAGCATGATCAAACATCAGATTCAGTGCCATCTCCACAACCTCCCCATTATCTCCTTCTATTCACTGAGGTTCACATAGGTTTGGGAAATGCGGGGGAGCCTAGGACAAGGATGTACAAGGTGAATTTTGAGAGATAAATTATCCTGTAATCTTAATAAATAACAGGATTCCTGTGTTGTGGCTATACAGCATAGTGATGGCCATCATAACAACACCTAGGAGTATGTGAAAGAAAATCCTTTTTAGCTGTATCATGTCACACAGTTAAGCAGTTTTTTCTCAAACAGTAGGATGCAGAAAGAATCACAGACCAGTTTCTTGTTTATTCAGTATAGCGTGCTGTGTGTAAAATTTGGATTACTTCACTGGATTCTTTCTCAGCATCCTAATTTGTTACTGGTTTGCTGTTTTGGTTTTTTTTTTTCCATTCTCTTCCTTTTTACCAGAATTTATATTGTAATTTTTGTTATCCAGCTCACCAAACTTCTCTCAGATTTCTCCCCTTCCCTTGCTCAACTTTTTTCTTTCTTTTTTTCTCCCCTAGGACTATGCAGGTGGGAAGAATTCTTTTATCTCTCTTTTGGCTGCATCTTGTAGTACTTTGTTCTCTGTTTCTTTTTCCATCTCAATTCATATGCTTTGTGATACAGCTTTTATCAACCTCACACGTACTGTTGCTATTGCTTGTTCCTGATCATCTGTTTATATGTCATCAAGTACAGCATGTGCTCTTGGCAGAACATCTGCAATTACTAGATAGTTTCTCATCTAAAAATGCAGGGTGTTACCAACAGTGATATAATTGAACTGAGATGTGGCTGTGGACTGTGAATGGGTATTTTTCCATGTGACAGAGACTATAATGAAAATAGGAAACATGGCCTTGTACAGTTTTCTGAAAGGACAGGTGAGGATTTCTTAGCAAGGCTCAGCCAAGTGTAGACCAGGCATAGAGTCCTTTAATTTTTTTGTCACAAGAGGTGAAAAAGAAATAAAATTAATTATATTTATTCTATATATATATTTATATACAAACATATCTAATCTATATAAGTATAATATATAATTATATAAAAATATTTATATATTTATTCTATATATTATATTCTAACTCTCCATATAAATGAGACAATGAGGAGTTTGATTTGGTATCATGGTTAGTATTTTGTTATGCAAAAAAGGTGAATAAAAAAAGTGACTTAATGTAGGGGGTATTCTTCTCAGTTGCCAGTGGTTTACTTCAAGTAATAGTGCTCAATCTCAAACAAAACTGTTGTTAAGGCAATATAAAAATGCTTCTTTCTACTCACACTGGAGGTCGGTAGCGGCCGCTTATATTTATAAATCAGACTACCATTTATTGGAAAAATATGATCTTACTGTTTTCCTTTACCACGGAGCGGGAAGTGCGATGCAGTAATTGGCAAATGCCTCTTAGCTAGGAGCTCTAGATACCATATTGTTTTATACATTATAAAGACAGAAATACACAGCAGCTATACAAAAACCAATCCAAAATTGCTCAGCACCGAAGCAGTTTCAGAGACAGTGTTGTCCGATTAAAAGGATTTTAGCAAGTCAACCTTGGTACAAGTGAAAGAAAGAAAGAGAACAAAATGTATCAAAAAATGTTAGGAGATTTGAGTTGCTGTTGATCAGCAATGCAGGTGAATTCAAGGAGATCAGTGCTGCCATTACGAGTTCAAGTGCATGCAAGAATAGTTCCTACTTAATTGTATATATTATATATCATATACCTTAAATACAGGTCATGTGTATGAATCACTGCTTTGACTAACTTAACTAATTATGCATAATGTGAAGGTTTTGCAGTTGTTTGACAATGTTTGACAATGAAGCCCAACTACATTATGTATTTTTATCTCTCTGAAAATCTGTTTTAAGAACCAAAAAAAATCATAAGACAGTGGTAACTCTGGGGCAACTTTTTAGAAAAAGTGTTGTATTTCTTTTCATTAGCTACCATTTAAAATATTGCTGAGCCACCTTCCCCATCCTCTGCTATACCAGGTTCCATTTAAATTGGGGAAATTCATAATGAATACCTGCTGCATCTGTCACAACAACCATCGGTTTCATCCTGGATTACATGCTCCAAAATACCAGACTAGGCTGAGCTATTAGAGAAGCTTCTCTGTGTGAAGGAGGAATTGGGCCAGAAGGAAAAGGGCAATGGAGAGCTCACAGAATTGCATGGAAGGTGCAATTCACTTTGCTTTTGAATTATGTTTTCCATCCCACCTTGAGTCTAGCAGTGGCAGCAGGAACACAGGTGGTTGATTGGCAATTTTATGTTTTTAAGGTATGTTGATCCAAAGGACAGCTGATCTACAGCAGACTTTTCTACATTCTTCCCAGTTGTCAGTACTTATCATTTAGCTTGATCCAGCCCACAGGTCTGCGGCAAGCTTTCTTTCATTGCTATCTGGATGGAAGTTCTTCTTTCTGATGCTTTCAGCCCCTAGAGAGCTCCCAGGTGGCTTTAAAGCTTTTACATCTCCCTGCCATTAATTGTAATTGATTAGCTTTCTTCTTCTGACACATTCCTGATCAGCTCCAGCACATCTTTCTTTATCTCATGCAAAGACTTTTTTTCTCTTATCTCTGTTAGAAATCACAAGTGGCAGGTGTGGGAGTAAAAAGTTTCCTCGATGAACTCTCAAGTTTTTCTATTACTACCTAAAGCTCCTGGGCTTTTAGAATCTTGCTTTCCATCTCCTTTTTTTCACCAATCTACTCGTTAGGACCCCAATGGAGTTCTATTATGTATACTAGAATTAATAAACACGCTTCTAGGACTTATCATCATCATCTCCTCACAGTCCTCTTTTCACTGGATCCCTTTGATTTCTTCAAAGACTGTTTGTGAGTCTGCCCTGTTTCAAAGCAATGATTTGGCCATATTCTAGTCACCCAAAGTATCACCAATATGTTAGCCCTGTAGTATTCACTTCATTCTTAGGAGGACATTTCTGTGTTCTACCACTTAGAATTCCAATTTCTAAATATCATAATGATAGAGGACCTGGCTTCTACTCAAATTAGAGTCATTATATTTTGTCTACTTAAAATTAATCATTTGAATATCCCAGAGGATAAGGTGAATCCCCATCCCTTGTTCTGAACAGTGGGCTTAACAATCAACAATCAAATAGCCACTCACTTAGAAAAGTACTGAAAATCTGGAACATTTTATTACAGCTGTATATGCCTCAGTAATGGCTAATTTCAGACCCAGCAGAGACTATAATTCATAGGGAAATGAACTGTTGCTCATAGTACACACACTATAAACCAGTTACATTCTAATGGTCTCCCCTCTGCTGCTTTTATTCAGGAAAGAATCCCAGTGAGACTGCTCACAAAAGAAGTGCTCCTCAGATGCAGAAGGGAGAGCGGAGTCAGACCTTTTGTTGGGTAATAGAGTAGATGTTCCTAGTGTAATTTCTTAACATGAAAAGTTCTAGATGGATGTCAATAGTAAAAATAATAACACTCTTGATAATTTTGACGCTCATGCTAGTGATATGCTCGAGTAGTGAGCGTCAGTTATTATCAGCATTTGAGTTAACAATGACAAAATTACAAAGGAGATTTCAGTATTCACTGCTTTAATTTTTAATGTCATTCAAGATATGCAGAAAGGGCTTTGTTAGAGGAGAAAATGTTGAAACAGTACATAGCAGGTATGAGGAGCTGTGGTCCTCCTAGGATTTTTGTTTGTTGGTGCTAAACCCACTCAAGCAAAATACTGCAAAGAGAGTTTTGCCTTATGACTGCAGTTTGACACTTCAGGGTCCCAAGCCTCCTTAGATCCTCAGCACACTGCATAAATAGGACATTCACTCTCTGAGAGCCCTCACTGAGTGTACCTTGCTCTACAGCAAGCCTTTTATCATTCAAAGAGACTTCCTGATTAAGCATCTTGTCTAAGTTAGAATAGCAGATCCTAGATTTTTAACCCATGTGAGCAGGGAATCTAAGGAAGCCAGGTACCAGACAGCACAAAAGCTCAGTACTTCCCCCTTTTGCTGTTACCACAAGAGGCTGCCAGACCAATTATATTCAGGAAACACTAATATACACACAATGAATCATATTTATGGGCAATTTTGCTCAATATTAATAGAAACAGCTAAGTCTAGCTACAAGAAAATTATTGCTTTGTTTAGAGTTAAAGGACAGCAAAGGTAGATGCTATCCACAAACAAGACTGTCACATTGGGAAAAGACCCTCACCACTAGTCCTTCACTTGAGAGCATTTCTGATTCATGCCAGATCCTTGCTCTCTAAACTGTGATGGAAATTAAGATCTTAATTTCTACTGCCAGTCTGCATATGCTTTCTCTCATCTGGTGTACTTTTTAATAAACGGATTTCCTCAGTCTTGTCCCTTTTGAAAGAAAGAAGGAAAGAAGAAAGAAATATCCTTTGTCCCTCCCCCAAGGATCTTTATCTTTGTTAACACGACCTTACATTGTCCCCCTGAATAATGTAACATTTGTTTTGTTGTGCCCTGCAGGGCTTATGTGTCCCCAGAATCCTAGGGCAATGGCAGTGCCGAGCTGGCACACTGTAGCAGAAATGTCATTTTTTAATTATGTGGTTCTGAGGAGAATCTATTATCTACTGCTGAGATGCTGAAATCGGACGATTTATCTCCAAGGCAGCTCTGTCTACAATCTAGAATATATATCTCTTGTCACTGCAGGAAACAGAACGAAAGGATGTTTTTATTTCTGGTGCCTTATGTTTATAAATTTATTCTTTTAAGCTTTACAAGCAGATTTCTGGGAGTAGGGTGCTGAGGGGCAGGGTAGAGAAAAGTCAAGTTCTGATGCTTCCCCATGTCTCTTGATCTCCCTAGTAGGTTGCCCAAGGTCAGAAGGAATCTAGCTGCCCTTCAGTCATTTACATCCTCAAGAGCTCATGTGCCAACAACAACTAGCTTAGGTATTAGTTATTGCTCTGAGGACTGCAGGCATCTAAGTGCTGAGAGCACTGTACAAGTGAACAGCATCAACAAATTGGCCAGGCAACCCGTTTACCTTAATTAACATAAATACTAACCCCTGCTTGACATTTCAGGCAAGATGCCTACAAGAGCTTGAAAGCATCTTTATTTTTCACACACTAGGCATTTTCACTTAAATGTAAACTAATATACCTACCAGCTTATTCGCAATGATTCTGAATTATTTCTGTTTCCCCTTAAGGTATCGAAGCAAATGAAAGAATTTAGTACATGTTCTTTTTTATCTGCAAAATTAATTACACAAGCCATTCAGTGAAGCAGAATCAGAGCTGCCAGCAATTCATGTCTATTAACAAACAGGTACATTTCAAGTGCTTTTAAAAAAATCCTGATCAGGTATATTTTAAATTAATATGTGTTTCCTGTATCTTATAAAAGTTTACAAAAATGTTGCAGAGGAGGGCAGAGAAATATTGGAATATCCTGTCAAAACCGTAATTCCTGCATTGCCCTCTAGTGCATGCATCACAACATGACACTTTTTTTTAAAAAAAACCTCTTCACTCTATAAATTACTAAAATGAAACCTTTATGTCATTTGATGGTTTGCTGCATTTAATTTTGACAGAAACATTATAGACAGTTTGTTTGAAATACATGACTGTATTCTTGCCTTCCCGCTTCCCTTCTGGCAAATCCAAAACACCAGTTTGCTTTGTGCTGCTGGCAGAAATGTAGGCCACGTCTTTTCAAAAAAAAATAAATATAATTCAGAACAATCCAGATCCGGAAACACCAGTCCTTCAAAACCACCTGCAGTACATCATGTATAAATTAGAGGGTGCCTAAATTCTTTATGAAGGCAAAGTAAAGTCTTCAGGTGTATGTCATTAATCTGCATACACTTAAGTCAGCTGCCTCCCCCACATACAGAAGAACACAGGGAGATGCAGAATAGTTAGAGTGGGCATAAAATATAACATATTGTTATAAAATAACAAAATGAAAGCTATTGTAAAACATAGTAGAGACAAACATTTGAGAGGCTACGGACTCAAACAAAGCCCTGGTTACTTAAATGCTTAGTTGTCAGAATCCTTAAGTTTCTGGTGAACCATTTGTGACTTTAGAAATAAAAATAACCACATACTCGCTACATTTAGTAGAACTAAATTAAGTACCAATTTCCTCTAGTATCAAATTAACACAGAAAAACACTTCTATTTGTAAAAAGGGCTCTTGAAAAATAAAAAAAAAATTACAAAATATTTAAGGACAAACAAACAAACAAACCACTAGGTTACAATGAGGAATACTTCAGAAATGCACGTGTGCCTCTGTACCTGCAAAATATGCTATTGTTACTTTTTGTGTACTACAGTACAGACAATGTTTTTGCATTTGAGAGGCTTGATAATCTTATAATGTCACCTGTTCTCCATATAGTCCTTAAAAACATAATGTTGATAGAAGTTTTTACGCTCTGGTCCACAAGATAATGTGCAATATGTCATTAGTTAACATGCTATTAGGGTGATGCTGCTGGGGAACTTTGCTAGTCCCAGTAAATCCAGAGCTGTGCCAATCATCTGCATTTGATAAAATATGCCTAATTGGCTCTACTCAGAAATTATTTAGATGGTAGGTGTCCCTAGGTGTTAATATATACGTAAGAGAGAATGACAAGGTTTACATCGCTAATACAATATGAGTAACTAAAAGAAAAGAAAAAAAAAAAAAGAACAAGTATGATATACTTTATCTGTGACTCAGTGCTATTCCTCTTTTTCACTAATGCTGTTCTCTACCAAATGTGCAGTCAAGTCTGTAGTAAATGGAACAGCAGAGAGAAGGAAAATGTAAACTGAAAGTTTTACTGCAGTGATTGATTCTAGCTTTGCTAACTAAAATCAAAAGGGCTTGTTATGAGATTGACCTTCGGCTAGGATTTCATTTTTATGCTGTTGAATAAATACCCCCACTTGGAACGCATCAAAGATTCCTGAACTGCTTGGTTGAACTTATGTTGCAAAATAAGTTCCTGGTGAGATCATGCTTGACAAAAAACAATGAAAAGATAAAAAAGGTGAGAAATGTAGATACAGCGCACAGCAGGTAATACAATAAAAAAATTATATGCGGTGCAGACATTAGATTTTACTTATATCTAAGTACTGGTATCAGATTCTAAGTAAGGAGGAAGCCTAGTCATTAATTAATAGTTGCAAACAGGGATAAACATCAGGATGAGCCATGTGGCATTGTACTAGCTGAAAATCTGATCCTAATCTAATCCTAGGTGGTTACACATCAGATTCTGTGGATATAAGGAAGACATTAAAAAAAGATCCAGAACAAAACAAACAAATATCAGTCAGTCCATGTTTGTGAAGTTGCTCGTGATTTGCAGTGCAGCAAGGAAGACAGGAAATTGCCACACAGCCTTTGGTTACTATGTTCTCTTTTTCTTCTGTATAAGGAGAAACTGTGTCCCAGTTTTTCTCTTAGTCTTGGACAAACTCACCTTCTCAGGTAGGCTATTTCATCTGTCAAACTCCTACACACTGTCAGTGACATCTAATTATTCCAACCTTGCAAGGATGATGGCAAAACAAAAGTGAGCATGGGTCATACAGAAAAGGATTTAATTGAGTTTGAGCTCTTCTTTCATTCTATTTCTGTCATTCTAAGAATCTGACAATTACAGACCTATTAGTATACAGAGGTATCATACAGTCCTGACAGCATGCCCCTGCCAGGTCAAAATTTTAGAGTGAAATATTGTACTATTTCCTTGACCCTAAAAGAGATTAGCAGTTTCTTTTTCTTTTATTTTATTTTTTCCCCCTTTTTTCCTTTTTTCTCCCTGGGCTTTTTTCATACATAAGCAAAGTAGAGAATATTTCAAAGTTTATATCATAGGGATAAAACTCTGGTCCAGTGGCCTTAAAAAGCCAAGTTCCTTGGGTTGCCCAGAAGGTTAAAAAATACCAAGGGGTTGGTCTCCACCTCTACAGGGGCACAGATGAAGCTGGCAGACTAAAAGGTTGATGAGAATCATGAAGACTTCCTACCTGAGACAGCACAAGGAATAAACAGATCCTGACAAAATAATAAACACGTATAGGCATTTCTTCACCTTAGCTTTTCCTCTAGATAATTTCTAAAACAACTTCCAAGTGATGTAAAAATAAACATGAATGCATTTTACAAGCACATTAGTACTAAAATTAAGCTTAAATGTTTCTGCCACTCACCCAAGAGGAAAGGGCTTTTCTCCACCGGGAAGAAATCTCTGCAGAAGGTTGTTTTGTAAATGACAATAAAAGCCTCAAGTATCTAATGCATTTTCAGCTTCAGCCTTCACTTAGAGTATCAACAGCAATGAAATTGTTAACAGAACTCAAGGTAGTGACAAATAGTTAGAAATTTAGGTTAAAATAGAGGCAGCATTATTCTAACTTATGGCACCTACACTGCCATATGAGATTAGTTGCTTAAAGCTATTTAATATGATTTCTAACCATAAAAGCTACATTTTTTAAAAAATAATTAGGATCTTTAGTATTATAGATCAATTGGATTCTCAAAATACTGGAACAAATTATTGAGGTTATTTCTAGTAAACTAAAAAAAGATAGGAGATTAATAATGGTGTGGATTTGCCAGGAATACATCGTGGCAAACCAATCAAAATTCCTTACACATCCTACCATAAATACGGAGGAAACAATAGTTGATATACACTTAGGTTTCAATAACTCCCTGTCATTGCTTCATATAGCATTTCCAAAAGTAAGCTGAGAAAACTGTCTAAATGACGGTATTGTGTAGATTCCACATTTGCTGGAAAAGCACTTGCTTGGTAGGTGGTGGTGTTAAGCAACATCAGACTAGAACAGGTATCAAATAGAGACCTGGACACGTCTGTTCTGAGCTTTGTGCAACTTAATTTTGTCTTAATGACTTCAGCGATTGAATAGAATAGTCCTCTGATTGCATTTACAAGCAGTGCGCAAGTCAAGTGGAAGGTAAGGAATCTGAGAAACAGGCTTTTCCTTTCAAATAATCTTGACAAACTGCAGAAGAAAAAAGATTGTTTACACTACTAGGAACAAACAACAAGATTTTTTTTTTAAAAGGATCACTGGTAAAGAATGTGACTGCTTTTTTCTTCTTACCATTTTTTTTCTTGAATTAATCATTTTTTCTCATCCAGAGAAATTTCTATTGTTCAAAATCCCATCCTCAGAAATAAATCTAGTCAAACTGGCTTTTTATTATGTTGAAATGTACTTATCTGAGTCATTAACGTTAATTAATTCCTACTTGCCTGTAAGGGGCAGAGAAACTCATCTTTAAATACAAAAAGACTGAATAGGTTATAGTAGGACACAGTTAGAAGGTGTAGTTTCCTTCTTTCTTGTCAGTGGAAAAGGTGTTTAAAACATACTTCTCTGTCTGGGGTTTGACTGGGTGAGATTTTTGAGCTCTTTTTTTTTTTAATTTATTTTTTTTTATTGGTTGGACTAGATGATCTTAAAAGGTCCCTTCCAACCTAGGTGATTCTGTGATTCTGTGATACTGTGATTATTATTATATTTTTGAACAGTCATTCAATAGACTTCAAAATGAAAGATGAAATAAGGATGATACTAAGATACTAGTATTTCTTTAGATTACTGTAATCTAAAGAAAAAGTTCTCAATAAAAGCAAACGTAGAAACTAATTGCCATGAATGGGAGTAAATAGGCTTGACACTGGATAAAAGGGTAGAATCACCTTGCTGTACTGTCATACAATACACTGTCAATTCTAAAACAGCAGTACATTTGAAACCCAGGTTAAGTGATCATGAAGTTATTGGTGTCCATTTGAATACAACAAACTGTAAATATCCCCCAAATCTGAAGAAAAACCTTGCAAGTTTGTCTCTTCATTCATCAGAGATATCCACTGATCTCCATGACTTCTCAAATATTATAGAAATAGAGTTAGGGACTTCAAAAAGAAATATTGACATTAAAAGATATAAAGCCTAGAAAGAAAGAGAAGAATGAGAAGACAAGAAGTGAGAAAGGTCAAGGACCAGCCCAATCCAGGAGCAGTGGAGACCAGTATTCCCTTGCCTGAAGGACGGCTGCCTGTGTGGCAAGAACTGAGCAGGTGTTTACATTGGGGGTTGATGAGAAGAATAATGTTCTGCTTAATACAGTGTTAGTTCTAACAATCCACTATGTATTTTAATGCATAAATGGTTGCTCTCTCAGCTTACACAGTGTATACTTTGCCCACAGAGGAAAATTCACAATTCCAGCTCCACACATGTGCCCTCCGCATGTCACAAGCCAGGATGCTCCTTTAGTGCCATGTTATATAAACAAGATTTGTAGGTTTCCAATTATTCTGAGCCAATTAGAATATGAATCCACAGGAAAAACTACAAAATAATGGCTGAGACACATCAGGGACTTACCTGGTCCTAAGGAGGTTTGACTATAGAACCATTGCAGGGATATGGCATCAAGGACAGGGACTAAGTGTTGAGAGTGACTGTTTATCCTCAAGAAGTGGCCCAGTAATTTGTCCCTGCAAGGGACACCCACTGTATCAAAAGGAAATGAGGAAATTTGAGACTGATTACACCAGCCTTAGGAAATGGGACTCTCCTCTACTGTAGCTTCCCAGACATGGCACCATTTTGAAAAATGTCACTGCTCTTCTTCGCAGTTTAAAAATATCCCAACCCAGCCATCCTCTCCTGGTAGAGCATAGCTCACAGATTCAGACTCCATTCATAGTAGACAATGTTCCCTTGGCAAATTTCCAGCTCCAGTACTTCCCCAGCCTTGTCAACAAGTCATTTGTATGCTTTTTCTAACCCCACAGCCTCAGGCCCAACAACTGGAGCCTAACCTTGAACCCAGTGATAGGTTTCTCTTTTCCTTCCTCCCATTCCAGCCTGATGTCTCCCTCAGTTTGTCCACAATGTGCACCCCTCTTCATGGTCAGCCCACTCAGACTTTAGAAGAATCTGTGAGAAACAAGCCATCTTATCTTTGTAGCTAAACTAGATGCAGATTAACCTCCATAGCATGCTGTACTGTTGCCTCTAGGTGATGTTCAGAGGACTTTTCAGAATCATATTTCTAAGTCTTTTTCTTCAATGTTTTCTAAGAGTCTATCTGAAATACCATTTTCTTTTCTTTCTTTTCTTTTCCCTTGCCTTGCCTTGCCTTTGCCTGCCCTTGCCTTTGCCTTGCCTTGCCTTGCCTTTCCTTTCCCTTTCCCTTTCCCTTTCCCTTTCCCTTTCCCTTTCCCCTTCCCTTCCCTTCCCTTCCCTTCCCTTCCCTTCTCTTCCTTTTTTCCTTTCCTTTCCTTTCCTTTCCTTTCCTTTCCTTTCCTTTCCTTTCCTTTCCTTTCCTTTCCTTTCCTTTC
>JAOTQQ010000041.1:43232468-43265220 GCA_026546715.1 Gallinago undulata | reverse complement strand
TGCTATGTCGATTAAAGATACACTTTGCACATGGAGCTAATCTGAACTAAAAGGCAAACTCATGATATGTGAGGTGAATCCTATCAGTGTCCATGTGAGCCACTGCACTTTTATTGCTTAGGAATGCATTATTAGCTAACAATATATTTTAATTCATAAAGGGATTTAACAAAGGAACCTAAAAAGCAAGGAAGTCTGTTCTATAATCATTAGTCTTCAAATATTTCTCTTTGGGAATTCCTTTATATCCCTGGAAGATTCCAACTGTATTATGTGTTTGCACATAATTGTCCTTGTGAATAATTACTTAATATTCATTACTGTTTCTCCCACATAAAAAAAAAATCTCTGCCAAGTTTCACAGCACCAAGAAACGGCCTTTGAGTTGTAAACCGGGTTTCTCCACTCAAAATTTCTGAGCAAATTTAAAAACAACTATCTACATATATTCCTTCTATTTAGGAATATGCAGTTGCGCCGAGTTAAGCGTTTCTCTGACTCAAGTTCTTTCCTTAGTGAACTCCTGAAGTAAAACACTACTTCACTCTTTGCAGCTTCTAAGAAATAAAAAATGCTAAAGATAAGAAATTAGATTGTCAGATGGTTAGGTGGTGACACAATTCCAGAAAGTATTAAAGCGTCTGTCTAGAAGAGAGAGGCTGAAAGAAGAGAAAGATTTTGAAAAGCTAAAAATGAAATGGTGGGAAAAGAGAAAGCAGAAAAGATTATGACAGCAGGTTATGGGAATATATAAATGATTGGAATTTAGAGTAAGACATATGTAAGTAAACTGCAGTTATGAAAACCAAAATCTGATCAATAAGGAGGGACTAGTTTTCTGCACTCGTGCAAAGGAGGATGTAACGAGTTCCCCAGGAGGAGACTTTCCCTGTGCTGTCCAAGAGTATGCTACTCTTTTGTGTAATAAAAGTTACAGACTCGAGGTCCAATAACTAAAAGAGAACTCCTATTTGCCCTGGAATAGAAATAAATAAAATACCAACTCAGTTTGCCACATGAAATCCCTTTCTGCTACAGTTTTTGGAAGGTGCATTGCAAGGTCAGTGCAATCAGTATTCTCTCAAATGTACCATCAATGTTTATTTTTAATTTGGGACTGGTGAATAAAGCTTTAATGGGATTTTAATGGCATGTTGGACACACTTCAGTGTCCTGAGATGTGGCATCATATCCAGGAGTGTCATTATCTGGATTAATTATCAATAGCAGGCAGATATCATTAGGGAGATGTGAAAATGAGAGAGGTAGTAAATGAAATTTATGGGGCAGAGATGCTGAGAAATAAATAAATAAATAACAACATCTGAGAAGTCACCAACGTGTACTTCAAAGCCATTTTCAGTTTGATATTTTGCATTACATCTGTCACTTCTGCAGGTCCAGAGTCTGTCGTGACTAAAGTTTCCCTTGCCAGCTTGTATAAGTTAAACTTCTTCATAGTTCTAGCAGTACAACCATACATTATATGCAAAATTCATGACCAAATTTGCTTTCTAATGAGTTAATTTGAAACCTTATGAAGACTCCGCATTAGCCTAACTCACAAACATTTCATAATGTAATAAATGCTCCTTGCTGTTAAGTTTTTAACAAGTGCTTTAGTATCTTATGTTGACATGACTAATAATACATTCTGTAAATATGATCTATCTTGAATGATATGATGTATCATAAATGTGATGTAAAAAAGTCTAATAGGTAGTTGCATTGAGGTAAATTATACGCACTTCAATGCTATGTCTGCACTTGAAAAAACATGCTTTAAGATAGTTTTTCCTAATCAACATAGTAAATGGCTTGAAAGTGAAAAACGAAATTGTGTTCCAGACTTTTAGATATCCTTGAGTTTATGAAAACATTGTTTAAACAGTCAAAATTTAACAAGAATTAATATAGTCAAAGACAATTTTAGGAGGCAAAAGAAGGTAGGTTATCATTCCCTGTAAAAGGGGGACACCTATCTTGGGAAACAAAGACAGATCAGAAGGGACTGAGGGTTCATCCAGCTACTTGACACTGTGGGAGCTTTTGTGACAGGGCTGTGATAAAAAGATAAATCAAACACTCCCCCTGCCTACCCGCACATGGACACACATGCGAAGCTAATAGCAAAATATTAAGTGGAAATAAAAAAGTGATAGTTGTTTTACCCTCTTTAATATACAGTCTCTGCGCTCAAGGTCTGGTTTTTGTGTTCAGAATGTAAGAAACATAATATTTAACTGTATGCTTTGTCCCTGCTTATTCTGCTCAGTATCTGGAAAAGTATTGAAAAACTACCTGTAACACAAACTGATACAAGTTTCACTGGTGGATCTCTGTACAGTGAAATAACAATAATTTTATGGCTGAAAAATATCTTCTCTTTCTGTAATGTGTATCCTACTTTGGAAGGAACAAGATAAATTGTTCCCTAAATACACAGGAGGTATGTCAAGAAAATTAAATGTCTGCCCAACTAGTGATTTGCTTGGAGTATGAGGAACCTTCCCAAAAACACTTTGCTGCCATCTTTCCACAACTTTTCAATTTTAGTTTTGTCTCTGTTAATATAAGGCTATTGAAGATACTTAAGGCTAAGATTAGATACTCATACAGCTAGAATGGTGCAGAGTTAATTAAATTATTCTTGCCTCCATGTAGTGAAGGTGAATAGAAGTGCTATGTAAGCCAGAAGTGCTTCTGAGTTAAAATGAAACAAGTTTATACCGCACTTTTCACTGAAGAATCTTAAAATTACTATATTAATACTAGACTAAATCCAAACCAAGAATTTATTTCCAGGTCCAGATTAGCTAATCATATCTTATATAGCAATAGAGGATTTCGGATACTAAAAACTATCAAAACCACCAAAAGGTCAGAACTGAACACAAGTGTCTGGTCTAATCTTTTTCTGTGAGTGGTTCATACCTGTAAAATAATCTGAAACAGCACTGCAGATCTGCAAAATCTTACAGTGCTATGTGTTTGACATCTGTTCTACTTTTTTGTTACCAAGTCCTTTTAAGAATCTTGCCCATTTAGTGTGTAACCAGAAAAGAAAAAAGGACTATAAATAAACTCCACAACTTATTTCCCCTTTGCTGAGAGATGAAGATGGTTGACCTCTCAAGGATTCTATATAAATGCTGATTTTATCTAGCAGCAGGCCCTTGACCTTGGTGTGGCTGAAAATTACTCTGATCAAATGGGTGAAAAAGGGCCACAGACGACAAGGGATTTCGTCTAGCAGAGATCAATAGGTCATCAAAAATGAGACATGAAAATTAACTACACTAAGGAAGTTTTTAATTTAAATTACAAGGAAATACAGAGCCAAGAATGAACAACTCAGATCAGTAAAGTGAGGAACTTCCCATTCTGTTTGTCCGCTTGTGTCTGAGAGTCTGGCATCCTGCCTCTCCAGCTTACCTCCATTTTAGTTATAAAGTTATTATATCAAGTAAAGACAAAGTTAACAGTAATACTATACATCCATGAATGTTCTTTTTTAGAAACATAATCCAATTCTTTTTGTTTATACTGCTTGTTTTATTTATTTTTGGGGAAATAAATGATAATTTATATTTACATTTATATATGTATTTATGGCCTTCTTCAGCATCTGGTTTTCATTTTAGTAAAATTACGTACTATTTGTGGTGTGGATACCTAAGGGACATTTGTGAACTGAAATCACCTTGAAAACTTAGAAAAACAATTTCAGAAATACTGTAATGAAGTCTAGCTTTCACTGAATCTTATTTTTATGCAGTTTATACGTTGAAGTTATATTAGTGACTGTCCCCTTAAATTATAACATTTTCCTGCCACTTGCACCAGACAATATGAAAATTTTTTCACTTAAAATCATTGATGGATGATTATTAGCAGAAGCAAAATCAAGCTGCATTTTAGCTCATCAAGATCATCAAGTCTACAAAAACCCTGAGTCTGCCAGAGTGTGGACTGTGGAGAATAGTCCAGGAGGACAAGCAGGATTATTTCATCCCTTCTAATCTGACTCCTTACTGCCTATTGTGTTTATCAAACCAAATCTACACTGAGAGTCCAAAGAAGGAGCCATTATACAATTTCACAAAAAGGATCAGTGACTGTGAGAGCATATATAGCCGGGAAGCAGTTGGGTTGGTGAGTACAATGAGCTTTTTGCTCCTCCTGCAGCCTCCCATCAAATGCAATTAGAGATTTAGTCATAGCATGCTCTTTACTGACCAGATCTTCCAGCTTCTGCAAATCCGTTTAACAGTACAGAAAGCATTTTCATAGGCTGCACACTGCAAATAGGAGATACGGCAACCTGCCCACACCTGTACTTGGCTGTGGTGTCACAATTAGAGAGAATATATTCTAGACAGACTACAAAATATCAATCCCCTCATTCTTATTGATATTTCAATGGCCTTAAAAATGTCTGCTCTATTTTGCTAAATATCTGTGTGCTTTTGATGAGTGGGAGAGGAAAAAAAAATCAATGTTGAAAGATATTTTGAAACAGCAGAGCATGGGTAAGAATACAACTTTGTCTCAAGCAGCTTAGTGGTTTGCAGCTAATTAGCAAGGGGTAAGGAATCACAATGGAGTAAACATACTCAAGCACCCACTGAACAGAGTTTCACTTGTGAACTCCTTGCTTTATCCAGATGCTTGTGGAGACACACTGACTGTCCTCTACTGCTGCTACCCACGCATAAGGATTATGGAGCTGAAGCGTGAGTCACTGATAGCAATTACAGCTTTTCTGACTTCGTCGAATTTCTACCTCTATGTGTCTTTTATGTCATAAAGTCCATTGTGTCTATGATTTGCAAGCTTCAGCCTTTGTGTAACTTTGGACTGGATAAGTGAGTTTTTATGAATTAAATAAAGCCACGCTCCAACTGCATAAAGTCACACTCCACCTAACAGGTTGCGTTCAAATCACAGGCTTTGAATTCGCAGTCTGGATTTCTTCCACTCCTCTTCTTTCCCAAAAGTCTGTGAAATAGATGACAGAGGTATTCAGCCCTGAGAAACATCCCGTTAACAAGGATTCACTGAAAGTGGTGTGAAATACACACAACCAACTAAAAAATCATGGCCCATGCTTGCACCAGACACGTCTCAAATGTTTTATGCATGCTATCCTTTACAAAGTCAGTTTCGAAGCACAATTTACATCAAAACCTGATATATTTAAATCATATCTTCTTTGATCCAGCAGCAGCACATTAAGCAGAGTTTCAAAAATACCAGGTAAATTTCGTTATCCGTGGACAGTCTGAATCTATGGCTAATTCATTTCTAGCTCTCCTGCTCATTGCTGATCCAGAAGACTACCTGATGTAGCTTCATCCAGCATCATGATATGCTCTGAGAAGAGAACTGTATGGAAGTGTCCCCAGCTTTTTCTTTATGTGGGATTTTGCCTTGTTGATTTATAGTGGTCTTGTCCGACATGTAATGGGACAGCTGCTCATCTGCCTTAGTAAAAGGCTATTTGAAAGACTATAAAGTTAATTTATTGAAATGTAATTAGCACCACTATTAATTTTTGCTATGCTTAGTGTCACCAGTTTTAATACCACAAATTCCATTTACAAGGAACAGAACGACATTGTCAGACACGAGTATTCATTCATCCAGCCCTCTCTCCCACAATAAATCATACTGTAGGGCCCCGAACACTGAAAGAGAGAGAGCAAAGATTATTTAAAATATATATCTATGTGTCCTTGATCTTATTCAGCTAATTTACTTCAGCAAAGCCTGCCAATTTCAAGGCCTGGAATTTGAAGTCTGCTTAAACAGAGAATGAACACAGTGGGTAACGCAGCGATGCAGGCATGCCTCTCCAATTAGTGCCTCAGAGCCTAACTGGAAGGATTGCTCTGTTAATGTAGGTATTCCCTACGGACCTTCCAGAGCATCTGTAGCCATTCCGATTAGTCTGTGGAAGTTTATCCCAGTGGAAATGGTGAAAATACCCTTACCAGCTGAAACTTTTAGACTAGCAGTTATGTACTGTGTTGGTGACAATTTAACAATAAGTCATCCTGTAACACTCCATAGATTATTTGTCTGCAAAGTCTGACTTACTTGCTTTTTTATTCTTTCATAGTATCAAAAAAAAACAATAGAAAAGCCTGTCATAAATCACAGGAAGAACTGGCGTGCATATTCTTTACCTGAGGAACAGCCGAAGAGTCTGCAAATGCTGGATGACTATGCAGTTAGATGATCTCTGAGCAGGTGTTTTAAAGCTTCTAGTTCTGTAATTAGGCTGCAAAGCTTATGAAAGGTTTTCCCTAGACCTAGGCTGAAGGAATGTCTCAAGATCACATAGGAAGGCTACATCACAGGCTTGTACCTTTTAAGGTGTGAAACATCCCACCACTAATTTAATAGGGAAAACAGACACCCATAGGAGACGACTGTTCTGCAAACTGGATGTCTCAAATACTGCACCTGGGGGGAAGTTCTCTCCTCAGCAATACAGATACTGCATAGAAAGAAGGGAAAAAGTGAGAGATGGTGACTGCAAAAAACTTCAGTAACGATCTGTAGTGTGCTCTTTCCCCTGTGCATTTCTGACATCCGTCATTTTCTCTCACCTGATCTGGTTGCCATCATTTGAAAGAACTGTCTCCATTCCTGTTTCTGACATCTGGAATTATGTTTCTCTATTTCCCTGCCTCACTAACACTTCATCCATTTTCTGAATTTCTGTTATGAAATCTTTTCTCCATTGCATTTTTTCCCCCCTCTGCTTCTCTTTTTTTTTTTTCTGTCTTGTTGTACTTATTTTATTTCACTCAGTACCTGCACAGCAACCACTAGCTTCAAAACTATTATTACAGAGCATAAAGAAGGCAAGTGTTTTTTCAGGTTTCTCACTGGCTTACACAAGAACGTGTACAAAGCTGCATTTATTCATTTACCTCTACTTGAAAACACATGCTAACAAATCAACATCTGGGAAAAAAAAAAACAACAAAACCCAAGTCTTGGGATATTTCTATACTCAGATCACAACTCTAACACTTGTAAGTATCTACATGTTCATGCAGACATTGAAAAATCAAAGCTGTCACTATTAACTTGCTGTGTACTTTAACTTGCCTCATATATGTACCATTAAAGTATAAGTTGAACACAGATGTCAGAGCTTCTTCTTCAAAAAAAGGAAATTCTGGGAACTTATACGAAAAAAATAATGTTACAACTAAAATAATAAAAGAATACTCTTCCAGTTGACTAACATTCATTAAAAAAGTAGAAATTGAACTAACTACATGTATGTAGAATTTTTCATTCAGGTATAATTTCAGTGTTACCTAGGTCCAAGCATATTTGATTGAACCTGGAAAACATTGCCTGAAAATTGTTCTTTCTTTCTGCAGCTAATGTGATATACAGCTGAAATGAAACACGAATGTTGTTTTTTGGGATATACACATTTTAAAACCTCTTCTATTAACATATCTCAATATGTGCTTAAACCTAAGTTTGAGCTGCTTTGTTTATTTCAGAATATTATTCTTAGTGCTGGGTTGCACTGAGATTTGCATAGCTATGCAAACCCTCATCAGATTCATTTTTTGAAGAAAATTTAAACAATGCTAATATGACTCATACTTTGAATCATCTTCCCTCAAAATGCTTGAAAATGTAACCCAGACATTAAATATCACTGATTCATTGCCTTTTAAGACAAGATCTGATCCTATGAGATTCCTTGGTTTGATAAATGGAGAGCATTTAGCTTTGCACAGACTGCACTACCTCATACCAGTCTTGCTTATACTTTGAATCTTAAATTTTATTTTTGCAACACAGTACGTAAGTCATTATGGTCCCTTTATAAATGAGATTTTTATGTTTTAGAAAGGTAATTTCATCCAGACAAATGCAACTAAAAGAAGAGCATCAACATGTACTGACCTATAGGGAAACACAATAATTTAGATGTGGATATTCAGAAAAAATTCAATAGTCAACAGCAAGAATATTTTAAAGATAAAAGGATCCATTTCAGGGTACATAAGAATACAACCGAAAATTTGGGTGACCAGAATAGCTCACTTGCCTAATTACTGAATGTCCCCAGCCAGCCTTATTTTCCATCAATATAACAAGACTTGTTACTAGATGCAGTATAAAAGCCTGCTCCTTCCTGGTTGGAAGGCTTGACAACTGAGACCTAGTAATAGACCAGCTGAATTGCTGACATGCAATAAATTCCTTCTCTCTTAGCAAGGAAAGTCATTTTAGTCCACAAAATTACCAGCCTAAAGAACTCTCATCTGACACAAGACTATATCCTGACAATTTACAAGTAAGCTTCAAGTCATTAGACCTTCTCTGTGCATCTTATGACCCAACATGAGAGTCTCAGAAGCAAAGGAGATTAACAGTAGTTATACAATAATTATTAGCATTGGCTTGGCTATGCAAATATATTTAAGGTTCTAATTTTAACAGAAGACTTCATTCCAAGGAATTCTGTGAGGCATCTCTCTTCTCTGTGCACACAAGGAAGTTGCAGCCTTAATTTTACTTAACATTTCTATCATGGGCATATCCCACACAGCAGAATGTATGCAGGGGATTCACTCTTCTCCAAACACTGAATATAGACAAAGCAAAGCAGTCAAGTTTTTATCAAGTTTATTTTCAGATCTTCAGATCATATTCAATCACTTACAGTTATCATTGTTATTTTGTAACTGGCAGGGTACATTTGATGTAAGTATATTTCAAAGAGATGAATTAGCCAACACAGAAAAATACAAGACTTTGCTGTCTTTTTGGTTTTAATGACTCAAGCTCCAGTCACCTCCTTCAGTGGGTGGCAGCCGTGAAAATAGGGCACTAAAACTCTTATCACAAAAGTTCTGATTCATATAGTATTGAATTGGGGTATGAATATAGATAGTTAGATCATATTTAGATCATATTTAAATGGTAAATGTCAATATATGCCAGCCATCAACACAGAACTACCACAAATTAGGAATAATTTGGACAAGGCATATGAAGTATGCTCAGGAGATACAATTTGGAATTTGGAAACGACACAATAGAAACTGTTTGCAAAATGCTAAAACTTTAGTATCGAAAAATACAATTAAAAAGTATTATTATAAATGAACAGTCAGGAAGTTTCCCTCATATAGCTTTACCTAATGCTTTCAGTTATCCTATGTACATGAAATTGTTCTAACGTTGAAGAGAAGTTCAGCACAGGCAAAGGCAACTGCTGGGGATAAAATTCAGTTTGTTGTTGTGTTCAGTTTGTCTGAATTTAGGTCTCTGGATGTTTTGAATGGAGGTGTTCTACAATCATTAGACCCAAGCCCCAGAATTTGGGGAAAATTTCACTTAATCCAGCACCCTTCAGGTTCGGTTGGTTGGTTGCTATATTTAGGGATTGGGTTTTTTTTTTTTTTTTCATTTAAAAAAAACCCAAACACAAACCCCCACAACAGTGTAATTAAATTATATATTCCAGTTGTTACAGATCCAGGGAATATGCCTCATTAGCTAATGATCCAACATGCTAGGTATCACACCTAGACAGTCCCTGCTCCCAAATCTTTACCATTAATGTAAACGAGCAACGACAGATGCAGAGTTCAAAGATGAGTCAAGACTGACTGCCTCATCAGCAGATGGTTTAGTTTACCTATACCTTAACAACTATTAGATTTTTGGACACGACAGCGAGGAGACTTACAGTGTTATCATACTGAGACACAGCTTTGGGACCATTATTTTGTGTCCACCAGCCCAACGCCAAGTGAGTCACAGTGAGGAAGTCCAAGGCTGTCAGAAAGTGACAAAATACCAGCTTCTCTCAGACAATTTATACAGGCAGTGTTTACCTGTGAAGCTGAGAGAGAGCAGATCATCTGTAATGGCTTTTCAAACTGAAAAGGCCAACAGAAAGTTGTAAATGGAAAGGTCATTCCTGGTGGGACACAAACATTGAGAGGAGGTCAGCCACTGCTAATTAAAATATCTTGTAGCCTCCAAATTATTTGGGATTTATGTGATTTAATCAAATACTCAGAGCTTGTTTCATCTTTGTGCAAATGAAAAAAGACATGGAATATTTATATGAGGAAAGGTATGAATGTTACGTTAGTATAAAGAAAAATATATGAGACAAGAACCTAGACATAGATTCAGGTATAAAAACTGAGACTGAAGGAAAATGCTATTCTAACCTGTAATAACATTTTGGAAAACTTAACTAGTTTTTCTGAGATTTGCTTCTTTCTATGAATAGCTGCTACTAGCTACTGTTGGAGGTAAGACATTGGTTAATATAGCCTTTTGTTTTGACACGGCTTATACTGAAATATAACAAATCAACAGAAAGTCTTGAAAATCTTGGTCAGCTTGCACAAGATAAAGCCCTAGATTTACACTAATATATGGTCAGTGTCACTCCATGAAAGTCAATGGACCATATTTTTCCCTTTGTTATGGTAGTACAGCTCCATTAACTATAGAAATAATTAATCAAACAGCAACACCGAACTCTGTGATGTTGGGCAGGATATAAATTAGACAAGAATTTGGCCTCCTGGCCATTTTCTCCCCTGATTTGCTGCTGGCAGGAAATCCCTTGTTTTATTTTGCCTCAAAGTTTTAGTCAAGTATGTTGACATTAATAGAACTGCACAACAAAGCTATTCTGATGTACAACCATGAGCATGAAGACAAATTAACATCTAAATAATTATTTAGAAGCTTGATCATAACTGACTGATTGATCTCTTGAAACACTTTGAACCTCCTCAACCCTTTTTCTCTCCCCTCTTCCAGTTTCTCATCTATAAAATGGAAGAAATAAGGGATCCTTCTCTACTAAGAGGAATTAAACGTAAATATTAATAATGTTAAAGAACTTCAAAGATTCTGATTCAGGTGCAAGTTATATCTTCATTCCAACTAAATTGGATTTTTTTTTTTTAATTTGGGATCTCTCACAAAGTGAGGACAGAGGTAAAAAATTAATTCCTCCTTTTCATTGTTAATAAATGATCTGGAAAAATTAAGGCCACAGGTTTTAGAAACACTGAATAATTAAAAAAATTACAAGCTGGAGCGTGTCTAACTCTGTAAGGCAGCCAAAGATGTCCATTCACTAGAAGTATACAAGTTTAATTTGAAAAGAGCAGGAAAAAAAAAACAGTAGTTAAACTCATGAAAGAAAGCTTGATTTATTTTCAGCAATTGAAATGAGAACATTTCCAAGATCCTTGATTAAGTCATAGAGTAAACTATTTGAAATACACAAATATTTATAAAACTTTGAGGGTGCTGGATTGTCTAACCATTAAATTATACCAAAAAGTCTGTAACAGCTGCATAATACCTTAAATCTATTCCATCATTCTTTTCTCTGCAGAGCTTCAGCCTATATATGAAGAAAAGTCTTTCCTTCTGTTTATACTTCTTTTAAAGTTTTGAGAGTAAATAGGTCAGTTTCTCTTAATTAGATCATGCCCGATTTCCCTGTTTCTGAGACTTGTTTGAGAATTAATTCTTAAGACACCAGATTGTTTCTTGGCTGAGAGCGACTCAGCTAAGCTGGCACGGCTAAAGTGCTCCTGTGTCACTAGAAAACTTATGGTACTGTCAGACTGAGGCTTACATAAATTGATCTGTTAACCACAACAATAGTTATTGTTCAATGGTGTGTAGGTGAGAGCCCCCAAATTCAAGCCATGAATACCTGGTAAAACACTTTTTAAATCCAGTTTTCACTTGGTGAAAGAGGTATTTACAGTATGGCCATGAGATAGCCACTTGTCCTTACAAGGTGAGAATTAGTTACTAATCAAGAAGTCCCTTTCTCTGTGTCAGATCAGTCCAGATCTCAGTCAGTGAAAAACAGAGAAGTCATTTTACTTGTATGATGGTTTGGGCTGAACTGGCCTAACTCTAGTCAAGAAATAATACACGTCTGTTTCATACAATGTTTGTAGTCTTATTCTGAATCTGTGACATCTCCAGACTGACATCATTTATAATGTTGACAGTACACCACTTACTATTGCTAATAATTTGCCCATAATCATTAGTAGAGAGGCAATCAATACACATTAAAATTACAGCAGTTATTCAGTCTTGTGAGGTGAACTCCAAATAAGTTATATATAGCTCCCTTTAGATTTTTCTTCATGCAGTTTTTATTCCTTGTTTGGTGTTAACGCAATTTAAAGAGATTTAAAAATAATAATAAGGAGCGCCCATATGATGCTCTCAGTGATTATGTAGAAGGACAGAAACACAGGATCTTGGAAGTTACTTGGTACTTGTTTGTATCAATTACACCAATGAATTGATGTAGAGGTGCATTAGCTACTGTGTGTTGCTGAAGGACTAGTAATCATTCAAGCAGATTTACTGAGGTTTAAGGACAGTGTAATAATAGCATCTGTATATTTTATATGCAGCCATTGTTACAGCTCATTAAATGGGCTGGTAAATGATCCATTGCTATTTAATTAATACGCAATGAGTGTGCTATTAAATCTAACATGTAAATTAAAACTCAATTTGAGTCACTTAATTTTAAAGTGTGATGGAAAACTTCTTTGGACCTGGATGGCTTGTATCTGTCTCTTTTGCTTGGCGTCCTTCTGCTGTTCAAATGATGTTGGGCAGATTCTAGAAAGACAAAAGGGAAAAGTTTTATGAGAACAAATTTCAGCACAGCAAATTAGAAATAGCCTCACTCTTGGCATTAAGTGATGGGCAGAAATTTGGCCAAATCCCAAACACCCTAATATTTCAGAGTGTTCACAATCATAATTCAAGCTCATGTCTAATTCAGAAAACACTAACAAGAGAAATATGTTATCGAATGTGACAGAGCATTGGAAATAAAATATTCAAATTTATGTGTCATGGTCATTACCTTTTGTTTTCCCAGGTGACTCAAAAATTGAGCCAAAACTATTTAACTTAGACCTTAGATAAAATGGAAATGGAAAAGACTTAATGATGACTTAAAAAGCCAAAAGGTCTTACAACAAGAGTCTTCAGTACTAAATATTGAATCTATCTTTTTTAAAAAATAACAAAAGCAGAAGTGGTAATATTAGTGGATGCTATCACAAGCACATCATTGTAATCAACGTAGGCAAAGAAAAGTGACACAAATCATAAGGTCCACTCAGATTAAATATACTCAAAATTTGGGAATTAAACAAGAGAATGCAATGGCTCATTTCAGGTGGGGTCAAATTAAACCAAGATCATTTTTGTTAAATATAACACTCACCTTGCCCAGAATACATGATATTCAGTGCAGGACAGTGGAAATTCAAATCTATACAATGCTTCAAAGTAAACCACGTAAGTACATCCCAGGAACCACAGTTTTGTTTGCCTTTCTGTCTTTCATCACATTCACTTTACTATTTATGTTCTTTTCTGTTACAAAAAATCTCCCAATGTTTGAACTATATTACTTGTAGATATTTTTTTTCTCTTAATCTCTGGAACTTTCAACTCAAAGCTTCAAATCTTTGGCTCTGTATAGTGTGTAAACTATCAGCAAAAACGTGGGCATTTTCCTATGTTTGAATGCCCCTGTGTTATCCCTAAACTAGAGTTACTGTAGCATTCCAAAAAGATAAGGGAGCTTAAGGGCTTGAAATATCTGAAATTAAGAAAAGCCTTGCAGAAGACTATCCTAACAAATTCAATTTTTGGCTATTTTTTATATGGACTAAATGGAATTTTGAGAGCAGTCAGCAGGCATAATAATATTTTACATTATTTTTTTTAGTGTATTAGTTATTACCAAGACTTTGGGCCATAGATGTAACTCACATGTTTATGTAATCGGGAAAAAATAATAAAAGGTGAGCCACCTACTCTTTACAGAGCAAAGACAAGCTCTCATTTCAGGAATTACATTTTCCATTAAACAGGCAATTTCAAGGCACTTATGAAAGTACAATTCTATAAATTAATGGAAACATACTAACAAAGAACTGTATAAATTAATACAGTGTCCTGAGCTGTACAGGGAAATTAAAGGTTATAAATCTAGACCAAGTCTGAAACATAACAGCGATTTACAAAGGTAGTTATATATGGAATGGGACGTGTTTTGACTGATGACATAAAGTGAATGTTGCAAATGTCTGTTACTGCTACAGAAAGTAATGTGTATCAGCAATAGACTGGAAGAATATCATGTACAAGAAATAGATGTCTGAGCAGTATTTATTTTGCTACTTGAAATACATATACACATAACTAATCTTTGTCCTGCCTCTCAGAGGGGCTTGAAAGAAGAGTTAATATTTTTTTCACGTTAACACATTAAATGAAACATTTTGTTGTTAAGTGCTACATTCCAAATTATTTGTTCATATCGCATATGGAATTGTATATCTTAACTGATGTTTGCAAATACTGATGACCATTTTGGACATGCAAATCTGTTTATTCAGCTGAGCTTCCATAGTTTGTGTGTGCAGTTCAAGTATCAATGAAAAATAAATTAACTTTAATGTTGAGTTGTTCTACCTTTACCAAACAGCAATATGGCTAGCATCTAGCAGTTCTGCCATGCTGATGCTTTGTGAGAGTATGGGATTAATTGTTCCTCTCTCTGCACTATTATCTCTGTCTGCAAAAGGGAGGGATGACTTTCATGTTTGGAAGGTAATTTGAAAGCTACGGCTGAGGAACCATGCAGACATTCAATAAGAATAAAATACAACCTTCAGAATTTCTACTGACTCAGCGTTTTACTTAAGCCACAGAATGACAATATATCCCTATGAGGTACCTGAGGATAGTATATTTACATTCTGCTTTTGCTGAGTCAATATCAAAATCCTCAACACAGTATCGAAGCTGTGTTACCTACAGGACTCCCACATTAGATGCTCTGGTAAAAGAGCAGTCATTTCTGATGATAAGTGGGGGAATTCTTTACGGAAATATTTACCTCTTCCTGGTTTTATCCAGTTCAACTTGAGCGGTTCAGTACAAGTGAAAATTATTGCTACTACTGCAGAAAAATGGTCCATAGAAATGCTTCAAAATCATCATACCATCAGTTTCATAAGACTAACTGTATGATGGAACATGACTTGTCCTCTCAGTCATATTAGATGATTGCTTCTGCTCACACTGTACTTGCTTACTAGGAAACAGGATCCTTTTTCTGAGTCATGGTGCAACAGAGAGGAATTTCATTGGTACTGGCTTAAATTTGCCCTGATTTAGGAAGAGATGTGTTTGATTTTCATTTTTCCAAACATAACTTTTTCAGACAACTGTGTAAACAGATTTTTTTTTTTTTGCTAGTATTTTTGTTAATTTAGACATTTCAGCTAGCTGGCTAAAGCCTGGTGAGATGTGTAGTCGTACCTACAGGGATGTGTTTAGAAATGCCCGAATGTTTAAGGCCAGGAATACAGTGACACCAATAATTAAAAAACAACAAGAGTTAAAATTAGCATCATTAATTTTGTTCTAAAGTTTAACCTTATCTCTGTGATTTCATTTTGTTTAGCCAAAGGTAAATGACTGTTGTTTAAGACGGGGCTTTTCAATCAGTGTTCATTACTTAATGAACAGGAGTGTCTGAGTTCACAACTTTCACATTATTTCAGCCAGTTTCTCATGGACATTGTAGCTTTAATTATAAACCTGTAGTGGTTCTGGTCTGTGGTTTTTGTTGTGTGTAGATGCTGGCCATCTGCATGAAATAAAAGAAAGAAAAATTAAGACCTTTGTGTAGTAGAGAGGAGCAAGATAAACAACTTCCATGTGAAAGCAGAAAGAAGCAAATTACCCAGATAAAAAAGTGACTACCACAAATGGTTATTTCCAAAAAGATGCAATTTTGGCTCTTCTCACAAAATACTGTTAATAATAATACAATAAAAAACATTAAAAATGTGTTGGCACCAAAGTCTCCATTTTGGTCTCACTGTAAGACTTGAATTCAGAGATCAACCCCATGGCAGCATCTTGTGACATCTTTCCTATCACTACAAGAAAAACATGAATTTACTTGTAGCATGAGTATTTGTGGCATCATGAACTGCTACAATAGAAATACAGTATCTGAATCCTGGCAAGAAAATAAAAGAAGAAATAAAACCTCTTACTGGAATGTTGAGAGCTATAGAAAGGACTGCAAGGAAGAGTTTCTTTACTACTGTAGCATTTATGGGCCCCTACTGAGCTAAGCTCTACAGCATTGCACAGATAAGGCCACACATCATCCCCAACTAGACTTTGTAATTAAGACAGACAAAAACTGAAGGAATGAGTGTTATTATGATCCTTATTTCACATCTGGAAGCTGAAACATAGAGGCAGCGTGACCTGCCCAGTAAAATCAGGGACTCAAGCAAGAGTTGAACTGGCATGTGCAGAGGCTTGAGCAAGTGCCTCAATGCCAACTTTATTTGAGCCCTCTTAAAGTAGGACACATTTATCAGTATATGCCGTACTCCCACATAGAGAGAAAGAATTTTGCTAGTATGGAGGAGAAAACAATTCTGCAATCAATCAGTACCTTTCATGTGAGTTAGCACAGTGAGTAGATTATCTCAGTGATAAACCAGCACTGGCTAGACTTTCTGGATTCCCAAATGATTTGGAGTGTTTAGCTTCTTTCTTATCAGTGCTGTGATGTCATCAGGAAGTTACCTTGAAAGCTGTCTCAAAACAGCCATGAGATTTACAACTAAGGGTCAGTGAATACTTTTCAGCCTCAGTGACTCAAAACACAAAAAAGGGAAGTTCAGTGAGTTAGTTCTCCTTGACTCCCTTCTTCTGTGCCTCTTCTTGTTATAGCCTGGCTTATTTGAGGGTGAGCTGCTACTCTAAATTTTTGAGATGAAAATGTGAACCTCAACAATGCTGCCTCCACTCCACCTGAGAGCACCCCAGTGCTTCTGTCTGCTGTTGCTGATACACAAACAATGGCCAGGGCAGAGAGTGGAAATTCCCAAACTGTGATTAAATGCCTCTAGTTTCTTAAGACTACTGGTAGACAAATTCCTTTCCCTTTTCTTTCTTTTTTTTTTTTTTTGTATTTTCTTACCTTTTAGCCTATAGAAAACAGTGCTTTACAAAGAGTTACAAGTTAATCATTTTTTCAAAGGAGATAACACTGTATAAACATGTACTGATTATTCAGTACTAAGGATGAGGAAGCTGAATAAATCCCTTAAAAATAAAAAATATTTCCAATAAATGTAAAAAATAAAACCTGGAGAGCTGAAGGAGAAGGGAGGTCACTTTAGAGCTCCCTACTTTTTAATTAGATGAGTAACCTAATTTCCTGAGAGAGCGTCCCTGTTGGAGATGAGGTATCTCAAGCATCTGTGAGTTAATGAAGATAATTGCTATGTGGGCCAGGTCTCATATGCTTTACCAAAGCATTCCAGTTCTGCTAAAATACTTTTAGGTTTTAATGTTGGAGCAGGTGTTTGACGATGTGGACAGTGCATGCCCTCTGAAAACACAGTCCCAAATTACTGTGTCATACCCATAGCCAGATTCTCTACAGACAACTCACACTCTTAGGCAGTCAGCTTAAGTGCATTGAGACAAGTCATCAGGAGTCAAGAAAAATGTCTCTTCACACAGTGAAGAAGCTGTCAAATCTGGGATTTCTCAGATCACAGGAGTTCAGTGATCTGGGGACCACTGTTTTTCATGCCTGGGGTAGTTATGGTGAGAGACCAATGTCTAGCGTGCCTTGCGTTAACCTCTAGCTGATGTATACTGGAGTTAAGAAGCTCTGTGGAGTTAAGCACTGATTAAGACAATGTAGAAAGGGACCATGGCCAAATTCAACAGCTCTGTAGTGGGGAATACTTTGAATTTGTGAATGGTGTTGATTTTTCTCTGTGGAAATGTTATGTGGAAAGGCCTCCCGCAAGACAATCGGCAGATCTTGGTGGGAATTGTAAAGTGAGGTATGTGTGTGACTGAGTCTGGAGACTGATAAAGACACCAAAAACTGAAGCCTATGTGCCAGGTTATTGTATGGCCTTCCCTCTGGCAAGAGATGGAACTTCAACTTGTTAACACAGTAGAATAGTTCCTCCCAATCACACCTGTAAATTATTGATAAATTTGACTGCACAATGAATAGGGAGTTAAAATGAGGAGAAAAGCAGGAGCTAGCGCCCCATCAGCCCCACAGGTAGATCAGCAAAATGACTGTATTTGGGATGGTTGGCAAACTATGCTGGCTGTGGTAATCACACCTCCTGTTGATATTTTATTCAGTTTTCCCAAGTTGATGTTTTATTGTAGTTCCTCAATAACGTTATGTTTATTTTTAAACCTTTTAACTCATAGCTTATGAGTGGAGAAAAATTGCTCACCAAGAACACCTGCAATAAATAACCTGATTGCTATGGGTTCTGCAAAGTCTTGAGCCAACATAAATTTTCCATTATATACTCTTAGAAATTAAAACCTGTTTCTTTTTATGGTTTTACAGCGCCTGGAAGAAATTTTACATATGTAAAATAGCATCAAAAGAGTGCAGAAAACTGCATGCTTGAATGCATAAAAGTAAGAGTTGATGGTTAGGAGCATTTAGTTAGGAGTAAATTTTCCTTCATAACGATATTTCAGAATTGTCTTTCATCACTGACCTTTCTTCAAGCTTCCCAGTCCTTTTCGAGGTGTCATTAATACAAGCGGAAGTCATCCAAGTTAGGTCTTTTTGATGCCGTTTCTGGAAAGTAGCCTAAGGAGCAGGTTAACATTTTCCCACAGAGGGGACTTCACAACAGAGGTCCCATTTCAGGAGAGCGAAGTGGCCCAGCCTTAACAAACAAGTGGCTCCTTTCAGCAGCAAAATTGTACTGTCAAACTCTACCTTTGCAAAGCAAAAGAGGAGATCTTTTGATTCTGTGCACAACTCAACCACGTGGGCTCAACTTCTTTGTGCCTGTATGAGTTGCTAAGGGCTGTGCAGAGTTCTCCTCACCTGAAGCAGGATAGTTGTGTCACTCTAACTTGAAAAAGACTAACTGGGGAGACAAGTGTGAATAGTGGGATTCGTTTGGGAAAGGGATGCAGAGAAACATATCTTGCGAAATATTGAGGGACATTTGAGTAACTACAGACTGTGTTAGGTTCTGCTATTGAATGCATTCAGTTTCCCAGCTGATTAGGCCTCCTTTAATTACATTCTGTATTTTCTTGTTCATTGCCACCTTACAGGACTCATTTCCAGTGTAGCAAATGTGGCCATTTTCCACAGGCTTTCCATCTAAGTCATTGTTTGTGATAGAGTCCCTGCTAAATTAGATCCAACATGTCTAAACACTACGAAACAGGGACTTGGATATTATCTGCTCAGTAACAAATAGAAATGTGCTGAGCAATACCTTCACCACTGTTGATAATAGAAATTATTTCCCTGGGAAGGGCATACTGGTCTGTAAGCAGGAATTAATATATATTCTTTACAACAAGTTTCACTAGATGATTTTCTTCCATTTAAGGAATTCCCCAGAGATATACTTTATTTTGCTTAGCTTTCCAACAACTTGAAATAAATCAAAATAGAGATTATTGGAAACTGTTTGATAGGATATTTTTTTTCTCCATATGAAAATGCTGTTTCATTGAGACGAAAACATTTTTCAAGCAGAATACTGGCTTAAAAATAATCAGAAAGGGACTTCAGACATGACATGGAACGGTTCTCCAAGTAGATGACTGTGAGAACAGTTTACCTCGGGGTCAACTCTCTCACATGACCACAAGTGTCTCTATAACCTGATTTGCAGTATAGACTAATAATTAGTTACCTAACATCTGAGGCAACAGTCCTAAGCAGTGAAAGTGAAAAGTAATGGCCTAATGGCCTGGTAAATGCCTAATTTCTTTATGAAGTAAAACTTTTTCCACAGCATACCTCCTTCAATCTAGTTTAAGGATACTGCTTAATATCCCTTCAATCGAGTTTAAGTAGAAAATCCAGACTATATCCCTTTTTTGGACATTAAATAATAGGAATTTGAATTTTGATCTTTTTCTGGTAATGTTGGTAATGTTCCATTCATTAATCTTAGTTCTATGCTATTCTGAACTCCCCATTTTATTTTGTTTTGAGCAGGCTGGGTTTTCAGAAGATACTGTTTTGATTTAAGCTTTAACTAGAAGAAATTAAAGAATCTATCACTTTTCTGAGTAGAATTAAAAAAAACCCCAACTTCCTTTGTTTTAAAAGAAGCTTTTTCAATTGATTGTTCTTGATTTTGCATCCAAAATGTTTCTACCTGTTTTGCCCTTTTGATACCTTTAATATCTTTTTTAGTTCTCTTGCTTTTTTTTAGCAGGAAGCGTGAGCAACAATAACACCCTTTATCAGCATTAGTGATAGCCACCAGGTTGAAACTCTTGTGTTGGTACTAAACTTACCGTGACTGACTCTGACATTTTTGAGCCTCCTAAAAATTAGTAGAATTTGAGAAATGTATGTAGCATGATCAGCATCAACCCAATCATTTTCAGGTCAAAAAGTAGTTTCGTTCCCTAAATTAATTTTCATTGCAGAATCACTAAAACATGTATTCCATACCCAAAAATTCAGATTAATCCCCAGTTTTAAAAAGCTCTTCATGACCAAAAATATTTGTTTTGTTAGGGTTTAAGGTGGGTCATTGGACACTCTGTATAAAACAATAGACTACCTGACATATTAATGTGCTTGTTCCATGACTTGCAGATGCATGAGAATACTGCATTGAGTCCCTAATTTGGTACATCCAAGAGCCAAAATTTAAAGAAAAACTCCTAATCCATTAGGATTGGGTTTTTTGGTTTGGTTTTGGGTTTTTTTTCAGAAATGCAAGGTCAAATCTTACTGCATTTTTTCTTTTTTCTCACTGTATTCCTTATAAAGCTTAGGACAGACTAGTAATTCTGGTTCTGTATTGTTGAGCTCATGTATAAAAGGAGAGGATCTTGAATTTAGCATAGTAGTTGTCAGGGTCACAGCCACCTCTGAAGATTATGTAACGGAAGTAACACTATATTAGTTTGGGTCTTTTGTTTGAAAATCTCTTAATTCCCTGGTTTTACTCAGTTTTGAATTCCCATTAACGTGGAAGGTATCTCAAGCTCTCTAATAATGAATCCAGGGAAAGGGAGAAAGTATAAATGTGGCACATTTTGTAAGAGATGGGCAAAACAAATGGACTTCTTTTTTTCCTTCAGCTACTATCCCACACTATAAGTTCAGCTAAATTTAATTAGAATTACTGACATGGTAATTTGCATTGTTACCCATGATGCTTTTCTGCTCTTTATAAAGCATTTTCTTTAGAAATCGCCATGACCTATATAAGCATATCATTTTGTCCCTGTGGCTAGCACTTGGTTGAAGTAATAGATTCACTGTGAAATTCCTGCAATTACTATTTCACTCTTATCTAGCTGACTATAGAAGCACTTCCAGGGCCCTTTTTTAAGTATGTCGTTGACTGTATTAGTTTTGATGATATCTCAAGGCTGCTTATCTATAATGACTTATAAATTGGCAACTTAAACTAACCGTCCTTTATTCTGTGTCATGTATCTTCGAGGTCCAGCTAACTCTCATGGGTGAAAGCAGAGCACTTAAAGCAGAGGCACTTGCAGAAGACAAAAATGCTGGGACAATACTAATTGTTCTGGATGCTTGACCTACAGGAGAAACTCTGATCCTCCACATAAATTGGCAAAAGAAAGTGATTTAGAAGGGGATCAACTAGGAAAGGGGGTCAAAAAGTCACAGCAAAAAGCTCTCAGGTTTTCCTCCAGCTAGATGGAGTGACAGCATCCTCAGCTCAGATGTTTTGTCTCCAGAATATCAAAGAAAATGTTGCAAATAGAGATGAGCGCTGGGGAAATTACCTACTGCCTGGATTTCAAAAGCTTCATTATCTGTGGTATGAACATTTGGCAAGGCTAGGCTACTTGCAATTTACCAGAGTGCCCTTCAGACAATGTGCTTATTGGTGGTATTCCATGCTGCAGATCCTAACCCAGAATATTGGAACCTATGCTGAATTGTTTTCTGTGGTTGGATTTTTAATTGTTTTTTTTTTCAGTTTAAATGATTCCACACAGTTCTACATTGGTCTAACATAGTAAAAAGTAAACAAATCAAAATACACCTTGAACAGTAGCGTAGATGAAGACATCTTTCACCTTTGAAAAAGACTTCCCAGAGAAAACTCAATTCAATAGTTATGTGTGAATGATGGGGAATATTTGAGACTTTCACCTTCATACTGTCAGTGGAAATGTGATTTAAATTGTATCTGAATGGACAGGTTCCCTACAGTTTCATGTCACAGAATCACAGAATGGTTGAGATTAGAACTGTATTTTGAATTGCACCTGGCCAAACAGTCCCTGCTCAAGCAGTGTCATCTAAACCAGGTTGTCCAGGACCATGTCCAGACAGCTTTTGAATGTTTCCAAAGATGGAGACCCCACTGGGGCACTGGGCAACCTCTCTAGGCAACAAGTGTCAACACTCAGTCACTCTTACAGTAAAAAAATTTTTTCCTGATGTTCAGAGGGAACCTTCAGTGTTTCAGTTTATGACCATTGCTTCTTCTCTGTCACTGGGAAACACTGAAAAGAGACAGGCTCCCTCTTCATTACACCATCTCTTCAGGTATTTGTACACATTCATAAGATCTCCACCCTGAGCCTTTTCTTCTCCAGGCTCAATAGTCCCAGCAGTTTCAGCCATTCGTCTCATGAGAGATGCTCCAGTCCCTTCATCATCTTTGTGGCCCTTTTGCTGGACTCTCTCCAGAAGCTCCATGTCTTCCTTGTACTGTACGAGCGCAGAGATAGACACAGTACTCCAGGTGTGGACTCACCAGTGCTGAGCAGAGGGGAAGGATCACCTCCCTCACCCTGCTGGCGATGCCTTCTGAAGCTCCGGTTACCATTAGCCTTCTTTGCCACACTTTGTCCCGCTTGTAGCAATTCAAAAGAAGACCCATTTCTGTCCACAGTTCCAACAGTCTGTATGGATTGGCAGTCTTTGGGCAGTTTCTGTGGGACAATAGGGACTGAATGGGAATCTCTCTTAATCCCGTTTTGATAAAAGATCATAATTTTGTTTTCTGCATAAATACAGTATTTGAGTTTTCTTGTCTATAGATTCAGGTTCAGGTATTACAGTGATACCAAGGAGCTGGATGGATAGACAGATAGATTACGCTACTTCTTTTGGAACATAACTTTTAAGTGAATTTGAGAAAAACATTGGTTGTCAGGGAGGCAAAACTGAAATTGCTTAATTTGAACATAGATTCTCTCAAAACATGTCTGTATCTTTAACAGAAACAGGCTTTTTGTAAACACTGAATTTGGTAATAAAACTGGAATAAGGAAGACCAGAAAGTTCTTTGGTTTGGCTACTAGAGCTGCTTATTCTTTTTAGTGAATTGATTTTTGTTGTGTGGAATGAGCAGTTCTGGTCTTCTGTTCTTAGACTGTCACCCTGCCATTTCCATACAGAGAGGCTGATTCTGACTCACATCACCTCTTGAGAACAACTGAGCTCAGCAGGAAAACCACTTTGTGCAAATGGGGAAAGTGGACAGGCAGAATCGATTTGTGCAACCCTTCCCTCTTGCTGTACCTGACTGGTCAGCTACATAAACTTGCAAAATGAAAGTTGGACTGCATCTGCCTAGTGTATCTCAGGGTGGGGGCAGATCCAACATGATCCATCTGTCAGATAAGCTGAAATACATCTCTGTTGCATCTGCAGGAGTTTAATGTGTCCTAGACTTATGCGTCACTGTGTATGAATAGTAGCATTGGACTTTCTGGACATCTGGAAGTCTAAACTGCTGTGCACAGATGTCTGACACTGGGTCATTGCCCAAAGCCATGGGACTAAAAATGGTAGTATTGGAAAGTATGCAATAAAACTGAAGTATATAGGTTTTATTAGTGATGTCTCCAGAAGTAGTTTCCACTAGTAGTTTTGCTCTAATTTTTCCAGAGCTTTTCACTGAGACTGAACTGATATACACTGAGTATGCAACTATGATATTTTCTATCCGGCATTGGAAGTTCACAAATTTGTTTTCTAATTTTTAGGATATGACCACTGACCATTGTGCCACTGGCTAAAGCCAGAACATTTGTATTCAGGTCAGTGTTTTCCTCATTTCAAAGGACCTAAATTGTAGATGGTCTACAATCATGTAGATGTTAATTTTTTACTCTCAGAGTCCTTTGGAGATTTGTTCATCACTAGATTTAACAAACAACACTGGGGTTAATTAACATCTATGGAATTACTCCAGGACTAAAATAAATGGTTGCGCCATGTCTATGACTTAAAATTGTCTCAGGAGGTGATAACTGCAAAGTGTTTATAAGAAGACAGGAATATATAATAATAACTTTGCTTCCTGCAAAAGAAACACAAAGGGAAGGAAGGGGTCAATTCTGTTAGTACCCTCATCAGTTACTAAAAAACCAAGCCTTTCCTTCTAATTGTTTTAGCTTTCACAAAACTCTGTGCACAAAGGGATAGATTTGGAGCTTAAATGTTGCTGCTTCAATCCAACGTAAACCCTTTCTCACAGGAACAGTGTAGATTTTCATCAGGAGATTCTGAACAAAACAACAGAGATGAAGACTTATTGCAGAGTGATTAACAAAGTCTGTCATTCTGAAAGTAACAACAAAAAGTGGCAGACAGAAGAAGGCGGTGACAAAGATGAAGATAAAGAAGAAGACAGAAGTCTGCAACCTGAGCAGAAACTAATTATCAAGAACATGAAAGGATGTTAAATTTAGCTGAATAACAACAATGAATCACAAAACATCTAAAAATAAGTTTTAGCATTTTATCACAACAATCTCTAGACTCATAATCATGCTTGGAAACAGAATAATATAAAGGCATTCATAAACATTTGGCACTATATCAACCTCAGGATAATTTGAATCTTAACATTGGTTTTCCAAAGCTATGCTTGTTGGCATGAAAGGAAAGCTTCTTTTATTTTATTTTTTTTTAAACTTTTCCTAGATAACAAATGTTTTGGATATTTTTTAATTCATCAGTGATGTTGCTGTTCCAGATTTTTGTTTTGTTTTGCTTTGGGGATTTTTTGCTTAATAAATGGATTTGTTCAGTTACCAAGTAGAAATAATATACAAGATTTCTCAGATACATCTTCAGATAATCCATGTGGCAGCAAAAGAACAAGATGTGTCTGTGATGCAAAGTATCTTAGAATATTAGAGTGAACTTCACCCTTACCAGTTCAAGGTAAATGTGCAGTTCCAATTAGAAACGAACAGTTAATTTGTTTGTTTCCTTGGTTTGTTTACATAGGAAAGCATAGAGGTACAGATTTGTGGAATGTTACATCTCCATGTAAGCTAGCTGCTTGAATCCTCTGTACAGGCTGTATAGAAAAACTCACACAGATAGATATTCTACATTTTACCTATCTACTTTAGTACGGAATGATTCCTGTTCTGAAACTGCCCTTTCTTCTTCATTGTGTAAAAAGTGAGTCTAGACAGCTAACTCAAACGTGGACATCAACATTCTGTCAGATAAACTACACATTTTCATTTAAACTTGAAATGTCTAAAAGCAATTGGACGAGGAAGCCTTGACAAGGGCAATATACTATAGAAGAAAGGATAACTGCCATGTGAATAAAGAAGGTTGTATTAAGATTAACTCAGCAGTAATGTATGTAACAGTGATAGACATATAAAGGTTCTACATATCTACATTTAGTCAGAGGAATGCTACTGAGTTATCATATTGGGCCCAGTTTGATCTTCCAGTCCAATTCTTCTATAAAAATATTTCTGCAATTATGTAATATTAAGGCATAACATAATATTAATGGAAAAACATGTTCTTCTCATTTTTTTCTATAGATAATGAAAAAAAAATGCACATTTTGTACTGTTTGACTGATTTGCAATGAGAACCCATGACTCAGTGTCACCATGTTTTGAAGAATTGAAAGACACATTTAGTTGGTGTTTTCCATTCTATTTCATGACACTATAATATTAGTCTAGAATAGAAAATAAAGTTAAAATAATGGGGGCATCATATGGAACAGCCTCATGAAGTAACACAGTCTGAGACATGACTGGCTAAGCAAACCTCTACAGAAAAGGGCACAGAGTCCTAGTTGACAAGTTGAACATGAGTCAATGACGGACATTGGAGTAACTAAGGCTAAAGCACAAAGGCCTGTTTCAGTGGCACACAGAGAAAGGACAGGTGGAAACTGTTGCGTGTTGTAACGTGGAAAATTCCAGCTGGACAACAGGAAAAGTAATTTTCACCATGAGGTTGGTCAAGCACATTCCAATCTCCCAAGGAGGTCATGAAATCTCACTCTTTGGAGCAGACTTGACTGGACAAGACCCCGAGGAACACAATACAACTTTAAACATAGCCTTGCTTTGAGCAGGAGGTTGAACTAGATGACCTCTTGAGTTTTCTTCCCACACAATATTTTTCATAATTCTGTAACGTCAAGTTTGAACTTTGATCTCTATAAATGTGCAGATAAAATAACTGCATAAGTAAAACCAATGTGATGATGGCAGCAAAGATAATTAAAATAATTACTATATTCACAGTCCTACTCAGCAAAACACAAAACTGCCTGCTGCAAATTGTCAAACCCAATGTACCTAAGAATAAGAAAAATCACATTGAAAGTCTGTCACATATTTCTCTCACACACATCTTCTCTCCTTCTCCCTCAGTATGTAACATAATTCAATCCAGTTGCTTTTGACAGCAACCTTTAAGGTAGTGATTCTTTGGAGGAATTAACTTTGAAAAATAATTTCATTCTCCACATACCTTGGCTTCAAGCATTTGTCATCATTTAGTAAAGTAGTTGAAATGTTACCAGTGGATGGGGACCATAAGAGGCTGAATGAATGCTAAATTTGCTCTGAGCCTGTGCTTATCCCATCATATACAGAACTGTAGATCTTTTTTTAGTCTCCATAGCTATATTCAACATTTATCCATTAATATAGGAACAACTCAATTAGTGGCTCTGTAGGGATCAGACCATAACCCTACTATCCACAATTTAATAGCTACCATACATCATCAAGATCTAATTCCCAGGCTGAGTAGGATGTAAATAGCAGTAGCCCACAGATGCATTTTTAAAAAACTTGAAATCTTTGTGGTTTAATATTCCTCCCCAAGCCCACTTGTATTGTGCATCCTGCAATTTTTCCTGTAATTCACACCTGGAATCCTGCAGATTAATGTTGCTGACTGTTTTGCAGTTACATTATTTGATTTCTGGATACATCATTAACATGAAAGGGAATTATTTGCCAAGTAGAATTTTTGCATTATCAGAGGTTCATTATCCCAGAAAAGTAATGGTCTGAGACTTAGAATTCTCTTTGCTTTCTGCTCTTAGTGGTCTTCAACAGCACTGCTTGCTCTGTTGTCATGCTTATTTCAGAGAAAGTAGCTGGCAACACACTGAAGTTCTAGATGAAATAATGTTCTCATTTAATCCCTTCAATCTGGAATCCAGATTCACTCTTTCTTTTTATTTCTTTTCTTTTTATTTTTTTTCCTTTAGTTCAGGAGAAAAATTATAATATACTCCATTATGTGCTGGAAATGCAGGAATTTCTATATTCATTCAGAAGACTACACCAGCAACTGCAATCCTGATTATCCCAATTTAGGCTTGATGTCAAATATAGCGATCAGCTCACTGAAATGAAAGCAACTGAATGATTTGGGAAGGAAAGATTTACTCCATACATCCTTACTGAGAGGTATTCGATGTATTGTGTACAGGTTTGGGTTGAGCAGAAAGCAGAAAAAACAGTTAAAGTCTGAACTTTTGTTTGAGCTTTTTGTTCACCTTGCAAATGATGATTTAAACACCAGTGCTGTAGGCAGATAAAATTAATTGGAGGAGATGTCGAAACATTAACAGGCAAGTGCAGATGTATTGCATACATCTCTATCAGACTCTAAAACCTCATTTTGACAAAAGACTTTTAAAATGGGAGGGGAAGCATGCTGAGGAAACAGGAGAGATACCAACAGACTTTAAATCTTGATTTCTAATGTCACAGTCTTCAGTATATCCTGGGTCCACAACTCTTCAGTGTTTCCATTAATGACAGGAATGGCAGAATCAAGAGTACACTTATTAAATTTGCAAATGCTATGAAGCAGTGAAGGATTGAAAGTACATTGGAACATGATTTGGAATTCAAAACAACCTTGCAGAATTATCTGAAATAGCAAGGATTAGTTTAAGAAGAATTGCAGCGTTCAATATTTACTAGGCACAGTTAACTACACAATATAAAACAGGAACAAATGGCAAGGACACAATTATATAGAAAAGTGTTTTGGAGATTATACTTATTATGCACTAAACATGAGTCAATGAGGTCGCACTCAGGCAACCAAAAAAAAAAAAAAAAAAGAGAAAACTAATCCCCTCAGACTATGTACACATCAATATAGCATGTGGGACTAATGAAATACTTCTGCCAATCTATTGCTGTTCCCATTCAATGCTACTAAAGAGCTTAGCTCAAATGCTCTAGTAGGTATGGGTGGCTGAATTAAAAAAAAAAAAAAAAAAAAAAGATTGAAGTAAGGTATCACAGAAGTGTTAAAAAGTTATAAGGTTTCTCTAAAAGTACTAAAAGTAAAGACATAATTAAAAATAAATAATAACATAAGACATAATAAAAATAAAAATAAAATAAAAAGATATAAACAAGAAGTATAAGTGGCAAATTACTTTTATTCTCTGGTATCACCAAGATATTTGTGGGGAGAAATACCTCTCTGCATTCACAGCTTTATCCACTGTTTTCATTCTTAGCATCCTTTAATTATGTCTAAGGCTTCTTTCTGCAGGAAAGGTCTGTGACTTCATATGTTGCTGTTCAATGTGCAATGAATATCCAATGTTTGAAAACTTTGTTTTGTAAATATAATAATTATATATGACCAACACTGCTAGCAAATCAGTTCCAAAATGTACCCTAAAGGTGTTGCTATGAATTATGTGAGTTATCACAGTACACCTACAGCATGGTATGCAAATTGAGGATTGAAAAATCATGGAATAAGTGCATATATACCTGCAAGGCAACAGAAAACACTGGAAATGCAAAGCATAGGAAGTCAAGCATGAAACTACAATTAATTTCAGGGGGGTACCAAGCTTGTACTCCAAGCACAGATGGAAAAAAGAATGCTTTCCAGCTCCCCATGCCATTTGTGTAGGTGATGCCATTTGTGCACAGTGCCAACTAATTTTTCCTTATTAAAGCTAATGATCCACAATTGCTTCTGGAGTGGCAGACCATAATATGGATTGTAGTAAGCAAATCTGAAAATGTCTGGTTCAGATTTGTGTCCAAATTTCTCATAAAATGACTCTGTAAGGCTAGAAATAACTTAAGATGTGATTTTTTAAATTTTTTTTTTTTGCTCGTTATGTATGTTTGAGTAGTTTACTTAACGTTTTAAGGAGTTACTTCTGACATCATCTATGCAGCAGGATTTGAGAGCTCTTCCAATCTCCAGGAGCCCCATATGTTCCTTTGAAGTGCCCTAATTCCCTGTCAAAGTGACACACCAATGTGTACGATGAGTTGCCTGTTACCTGATGGAGACCAGATATATGGGTCGTGAAAGAGTTGTTGCACCTTCTGGCCAAGTTCCAGTCTGGAATAAGACACATTTTAAAGCTGAAATATGACCACTTGGCCTAAAATTATACAGAATAGAATATGAGATTTCCTGGGATTCATTTGTGATTTTCCTTTTCTTTAAAATTGTTTTCCAAGCCAGGTATCCTGGAATTTTTGTAGTATGTCTCAGAGATACATAAAAAGGTGTTGAAGAATATAAAGCAAATTTTTTCAGAAATATTATTTTCCTTTTCCCAAAAGCCTTTATGTATTTTGATGCTAGTGGTCCTATTTCCAATGGAGAAGTTATTGCAGGGTTCAGTTTTCACCATTACTATCTTATTTGGCATATCCACTGGAAAATCATCCTTCAAGTCTACACATAAAAAAAAATAACACTAGTAAGAATTATAATAATAACAAGAATTATAATAAGAATAATATAATAATAGCAATCTTAATTTATTTAAATGAGCTTGACTAGGGCCTATGGAGAGCTTAGGAAAGATATATACACATCTTCTATTTCCTTTAATTATACTACTTTCAGACATGAAATATATATTTATTGTTGTGATTATTTAATCAAAATACACAAATGTAATTTTCCCAGGAGAAAAGCATATCATCCCACAAAACACTAAACTGTTCAAGTACCTTTGTTCTCAGTTTCATTGTTCTAATTCAGGACACAGAAAACAATCACTCGTTACATTTTAAGGGATAATTGCTACCAAATAATTTATGGCTGCAAAATGCTACACGTAGCAGAGAGACTACAGATACTTATAGCCTAGTAAATTAAAACTAAACCTTCTGTGTGCTGAGTATCTTGCATAAGATTAATTGGATAATATCAGGCTGCTCACATTATAAAGATCAAATGCAAGGAGAAAAGACATAAACTTTGCTTATACATGTAACCTCAATTCAGCAGTTGCTGATTATTTATTGGGCATATAAACAGATGCACCTGATCCTGTTGTGAGAGTATTCAGGAAGACAGAGAGAAAAAAGAAAATTCCCAGTATATGTAGCTGAGAAGAAGATAAAAGGTATCTCTTATAAAATGCTGATTAGCCTTGGCTAATCCTTTTTACTTCAGTGACTACTCAGCACCAGGTAGGCAAGAACATGGGCACAAAAAATTAGTCTGCCAATTTCCCCAACCTTTTTTCTATAAAATATGTTGCACTGTAACACCTCAGAACATGAACTGGCATCAATTTCTTTAATTAAAATGTAAAAAAAGAGAAGTGTTCCTGTTATCTCAGGGCCACATTCTCATTGCAGATTTGCTTGCAAATTCTGCTTTCTACCACAGAGTGAAAAAGGCTGATAGTAAGCAATTTGGCAAAATGTATAGTATTGAGAAGAATATTTGTAGATGGTCAATGTGAATTGTTTCTTGTTATCAAGCCATTTATAATTTTATGTCACCATAAACTTGAACACACTTGGGTGCTCCAGTGGTCTCTTTTCAAAGGGAACAAAGGCAGTCCTGAAATTAAAAAAAGACTGACAGGAACTACCAAATTCAACAGCTAAGTTCTGCTGTCAAGTATACTCTTGCATAGGATTGTCCTGAACGGTATTATTACCATAATTGTACCTGAAGGTAATCTACATAAGATTTAACCCAAACTCTTAAAATGCAATTCAAGCCACTCAAAAATTTTCCATTCCCTTTAGTAGTGACTGGTTTACTCTTGCATAAGCAGCTACAACATCAGACCTTGCTGTAAGTCTGCCACTGTGCCTGGTTGTGGCACATTCCCTGTCTCCCACCTTTGTGCATTGGCTTTGGGGAAATTAAACCTTATGGATGTCTTAATGGGTCTCATTAAGGCAAAGGACTATTCCTATTGGCAAGATTCTTCCTATTACTACACATGGAGGTTAACTTGGAGTAAATTATTCTAATCACTATGTAGTGGATATATCCCAGTTTATCTTAAGTTGAAAAGTGCCACTTGATTTATTTTGGTTTATTTTAATTAACATATTAACAATTCAGTACATGCTCTGTAAAATTCTATAATTACTTGACATAACTTCCTACCTTTTTGCACAAGATTTACAAGACATTTTCCATCTTCTTCAGAAGTCCTGTGTTGGCTCACTGGAAATGGTCTTTAAAGACCCTGTCTTAGAATAAGTAAGAGGAACAGACTAAACACGGGTATCATTGAAATATTGTTCATTAATCCTTCCTGATTGACTCCAGTACATGGAAGTTTTGCTCTATATATGGCATTAGCTATTATTTATTTGCATTATATGCAATTAAGCATTTTAAATACTTAATTGTTCAGAAAAATGGTTGAATTATGCATTAGGCAGAGTGTTCTTTTTAAGGAATTAGTCCCAGCAATGTACAAATGGTACTTCTGGAGACATTTACAGGAGAAAGCATATTGCTTTCTGCTACCTGATAATGCAAGGTTTCACTGGACTTGTCAAAGTGTTGTTTGAATGAAGTAAATATTAATTTGAGGTAATTTTATTCTGCTTGCATTGTTGGTTTCCTTTTTTAGCACTGTATAGTTGTAAACTGTGTGAAAGAGTTCCATGCTAATGACTAAGTATGCCAAATTTAATGCTAAATGTAGATATTGGATCCTAATGTCTCTATTTAAACAACAGGGGAAAACAATCTTAAAAGCTCTCTTTTGGTTATATGTCATATTTAACATGCTGAAAAGAACAGGAGCTCAGAGAAAGACTCCAATGAACTCTTTATTCAACAGACTTCTGAACAGCAGATGATCTACCAGAAAAATGGGGAAAAATGGGGCCCGTTGCAATAGGACAAGGGGTAGTAGCTTTAAACTAAAAGAGGGGAGATTTAGACTAGATATAAGGGAGAAATTTTTTACAATACAATTTTTTACAATAAGGATGGTGAATGCCTTGAACAGGTTGCCCAGAGAGGTGGTAGATGCCCCATCCCTGGAAACATTCAAGGTCAGGTTGGATGGGGCTCTGAGCA
>JAOTQQ010000041.1:43102245-43224579 GCA_026546715.1 Gallinago undulata | reverse complement strand
CCCCATCCCTGGAAACATTCAAGGTCAGGTTGGATGGGGCTCTGAGCAACCTGATCTAGTTGAAGATGTCCCTGCTCACTGCAGTGGGGTTGGAGCAGATGACCTTTAAAGGTCCCTTCCGACTCAAACTATTCTTTAATTCTACGATCTGAATGTAACTGCAGCAACAGACTGATCGAAGACTTCATCACAGTTTTAACCAAACACTAATTAAGTTACTACCACAGCCCCTTTTCCTTCTCCCTGAGTATGTATTCTTGAATCATCTTACTGAGAGCAAGATGTGTTCAAGCTTTTGGTGAAGGAAATGTCAAGAGAGTGTGCCCAGAGCTTGAGGAGAGAATCAGGCTGACCTGAGTTTAGATTACTATGAATTGAATCCTAAAGTATTTTAGAAGACAGAGGATACCTGTTAACAAAGACAGCCGCCTCTGGAAAAGACACAAATTCTCCTAACACACAGTAATTATGAGAATAGTAATAATGGTCAAGAAGAAGCTATTTGGTTAACCTATCAATTCCATTTCAGCAGTAATACTTTTGCGACTGGAATTTAGAATCTATTCCGAGCCTTTCATTTCTATTTTTTCTCTAGCTTGTTTAACGAACACAACAATATTTCAGCCCATTTTCAGGAGTAGAATATATGAGTGTATGGGAAGCTTGGGGCAACATTAAGTCTCAGTGTTCAATGTGATCAGGCTGTTGCTGCACATATAGATAAATATAAATGTTTCATATCACCAAGAAATTTCTTATAGGAAGCAGCACAACTATCAACTGAACCATAAGCCTTTAACAAAGTTACTAGGCAGTTTCTAACATTTATTTTGCTAAAGTATCTAATGTAGCTCCATGCCTACGGCAACAGCTGCCCCAAAATTCAGATTCATAACTGTAAGATAAATGAGTTAATTGTAGTGGGTGGGAATTTCTGTCTTCATATTGTTGTTTCATAGAACCTTTAGGAAGCTACTTTCGACTAATCCTGATTAGCTGTAAGTCTTGCTTTTATATTTCTGGTTCTCCCTGGGGTATGATCTGTAAACAAATATGAAGTCAAGGAAAGCGTGAAAAGAGTGACATTAACTTCACCCATTGGATTTATATCAGAGCAAATAGTATCAATCATAACCCACTACATTTGGATGACAAGATGTAGATTAAGTTACAGAAAGTGAACAAGATAAGTGGTAAGTACACAATTAGAGAAGCTTTGTACAAAATGTCAAATAATATATTATCATTTTTTTTGTAGTGAAAAATGAAAACAGATATTGCCCTTTCATATGGAAAACTGAACTTTTACATAAAGAACCATATGGCATTATCTTAATGTACGCATTCACACAAAGATAGTGTGTATATATGCATATCTATATACAGCAATATGTTCATGTCCATAGGTAGTTTAAATTGTTTTAATAGTGGCAGTAATTTGTAGCTGAATGCTCTACATTTACTAGTTGGCTTTTCAAAATCTCCTGTCTTGACATAGTTATATTCTAGTACAAGTTTTGTTGCTGCCTTCAGAAGGATGAATTGCCTTCAAAGTCCCCAGAAAACTTACTACCTCAATACTTAAAAATATCAGTTAGGGCTGCTGTATTTCTGACTGTATTTCAGTATTTTCATCTCAATTATTTCTGTCCCATAAGAAACAAACTGGCCTTGTGGCTGTGGCAGAGAACCAGACCTGTAGAAGACAAGAGAGGCCTGGATAGATCCAAAGAATATGATCTTGGGAGAAAGCACTACGCAGGAAAAATGCCAAGTTTATTCCCTGTCAGTCAAAAAAAAATTATTCGACGTGAGTCATTTCAATTTGTCACAACAGCTCTCAAACTCTGCTTTCCTTCCGCTCATGAATTCATGTCGACTCCATAGCAATGATGTCAAGTCAGCTCTTCACTGCTGCTGGACCAGTAGTACATGACAGGGACGTCAGTTGTACACCTTCACCGCTACGAGGGCAGCTTAATCCTGTTCTGCATATTCACTCACAAAAATTGCAGAATATGAAGACAGGCAGCCAAAACTAAAGGTTTCTACCTACCTCTGTGTTTAACCCTTGAGTTATTATGTTTTTCACAGTTCATATAATTTATCTCCAGAAATCCCTCCTCACTCTTGAAGAGATTTTGCAGGGTTCACATGCCTTGTTATTATTACTAGTTAACCAATCAATAGTCATGAATCATAGTTCAGAAAGTGGCAGAAATACAAAAGTAAACTTTTCCTGCACAGCTGTTAGAGGACCACTTATTCATTCAGGGGCGTATAGATGGGGAGAATACTGAGCAGGTGATCACAATCAGACAAATAGCTCTTACAGCTGCATCTCACAGCTCTCTTCATTGTAATCAACTCAAAAGTGCTAAGAGGTAGTGAAGATTAGCAGTTAACAGAAAGGGGTCTGTTGTAGGCTAAATGTATCAAAGAACCCTAACAAGACACATAATAGAAAACTGGAAATCCTCAATGGCAACACTGCAAATGTAAGTACATATCAACATTTCAAAACTTGTGTTGGTTATTTTGATCAGTTAGCCTATATATTCTGTAGATTCAGAGGAGGAATTGTTCACATGCAATTCACTGAAAACTTCTGATAGTCAAATTTTGACCTGTAAACAGCTGTGTTTTAAACCCCAGTTTTCAATCATATTTGTTCCTGGAATTTAAAGCCGAAATTATTTGAGTGTAACTTTCAGGTTTCAGGTTCAGAAAATTCCAATTTCAAATACAATGTCACTTTTTCTTTAAAATTTTCTAGAAACAATAGAAACAATATTTTTGAATCTGTAGAAATTTCTGCTGAAAGGGTTGTTAGTATATCAAAAATCAAATATAATAATACAAATCATTAATAATCTCATACTAAAGTTGTGGGAATGCATCTAAAAGAAAATTTATTTAACAATAGAAACAAACTCAAAAGAGCTGTTGCATTAGTACTCAGCTATAGCTGAGATTTACCCAGGACATTTGGCTTTTGAAAAGCGAGATGCATCAAGCCATGCTTTGCTGGTAATAGTAATAATTACATCATCCATCTCCTTTCAAGCATCAGGCTTCTTTAATATAGTAACCAACAGTCTTTATTCTAGGGTGAAATAGTCAACCTATTAGTTTTACTTTAGATATACAGCTGCAACAGCAACTCGGGCATGAATTTTATTAAGTCTGATATATTTTCTGTCACTTTCTAGAGCTGTAGATTTACACCCATCTTTGTATCCAGGCCCATTTAAAAGTGAAATGCCATTTAAAAACAAATACCAGAAAAAAACAGTTTATTCCTGAAATATACAATTAGTATATTAACCAATATATTTCGATCTGGCAAGGACAGAAAAATTTCAAGACTCATTCAACAACTAAAAGTTAAATAAATGTTAAATAGTCTCTCCTTACTGCTTATGTCCCTGAGTGGGCTTGCTTTCAGAAAATAAATGTTTAGTACTTAGCATGCTATGAAAGCAAAGAGAAATGTTTTCCTGATTTATATCCTTTGATATCAGTTTAATTAAAATGGTGCTTTCTTTTCATATCCTTATTCCATCATAAAGTGGGATTATGTGATGCTTGAGGTTGCTTGTGGGAAGTGAGGCGTTGGTCTAAAATGTATTTCTGTACTTCATTGGGAACTAACTGATTTGCTAATAAAACCTGAAAACAAAAACTAAAGGCAGGTTATAGGGGAACTGTAAAAAGATGTGATCTAACCGCTGAATAAGGTATATGTTTTCAGATAAAATAGAATAACTCATGATGTATTCTGTATCGTAACTTTTTAAGGTAGGACAATATCTTTTGACATCTGAGATACATTTTTTTTTTTTTTTTTTTTAAGATTAAAACTTTATTCAACAAATAATAATAACCAAAACCTAGTTCAATCACAACCTAAAGAATGCCTGCTGAATCTGGGTTAGTTTGTTAAAAATTTGCAGCCATTACTCAAAGAATTATAAAACCCAATGTTTACTTTCAAAATGTTCATAACATAATGGCTCAATTATTAATTATGAAATTGCATTTGACACTTAGTTTAATTTAAAAAAGGGAGAATAAATAAATAAAATATGTAGGTTTTGAACAAATGTTTGAGAGATTTTTTGAACATTGACCTCATTCCATTAAGTTAAAAAAAGAAACTTTTCATTTCCTATTATTCCATTCCCGCCATTTTTGATTAAGCCATTGTATTACCACTATCTAAACTATTTGGTCAGCTACCACTGAAACTGTAAAACCAAATTCTGATTCTGCTGCTACAGTTTCACTGCAGTCACAGCAGACACATTATGGTGATCTTCTCTGCATTAAATTATAAAAAGAAAAGGAAAAAAAAGGGTAAAGAAATGCTAATTGGTTTATTGCACTGTTTTGGTGAAAGGAATTGCCCTCTTTGATCTGCAGCATAATAAGATTTATTTTAAACATCAAAGTAATCTATAAAAACTGAACAAGGAGATGAGCAGCTACATGTTTTCATGTCCTCTGAGGAGCAGAGTAGGAATCAGCAATGCAAATGCCATAGGATGAAGGGACAGTCTGAAAGAAAATGAATTCTCATAGAAGGTAGCTGAACTTTGCATTCTGTCACAGTGCACTGAAAGACCTGAAACCACATTTTTTTTCTTAAGCTGCCATAAATCTGATGGAAATCCACTGACTGCCTTGGACTTGGTCTGAATTCGTGTTGATGAGCATTGGGGCAGAATCTAGTCCCTGATTTTAGTTTTTTTTTCTGGCTATATGATAGACAATTTCAACAGCCTCAACCAGGATCCATGTAACAGGCTCCTAATACCCTTCCCATACCCATACTAAAAAAACTCATTCTTGGGAAATAAACCTTTGAGTCTCTCACTGTCCTTGGTTATCTCGTGCAGTTTTCACAAAGCATTTTCATTGGCTCTTTACGTAGACTTTCTACCCAGCCATCTTTAAGTGTGAACCGCTTCAATTCAAGCATGGAAAGAGGCTTACAGGTAAAATGGTGAACTGAACAGTATTTCAGCAGCATTGTCATTTGACTTTAAGGATAAACAGGGCAAATGAGTGGCATTTATTTCATATGCCTGTAAAATACACCCCAGGAAAGGAAAAAAAAAGATACAGCAATCCTGTCTGCAACACTGGAAAAAAATTTTCTTAGAACAAGTTTGATTGTTCTAAATATCAAAATTTGGAGATTTTAGAATATATTTCAAATTTATACAGTTATGACATAGTCTTCAGTTTCAAACAGAATAGCACAATACAGCACTACTTCAGCTAACAATTTCTAAAGGAAAGAATGCTCCTTCTTTTCGATTCAGATGTTCAAATTGACACTATTTAAACTAATTCATGTGCCCTTAATTGAATCTATTTAGCATGGCAAATGGAGAAAAGTGTTATGCAGCACAGCAGAGCTGACAAATTTGCAGATAAGCTTATCACAAGGGCATGATGTTCGCATAGAAATATCCTGTGTTTTCTTCCTCTTAAGTATTACTTTTCAATGGAACCTCTTGTGATTTCTAAAAAGCATCAAGTACCCTGTTCCCACAGATAGATAATGCTGAGTGTGCAGCACTTGTGCAAATCAGGCTATTCATATGGATCCCTAAAAATAAAATGCTGCATGGTAGAAATGCTTTGGCTTGATTTTTTGGGAGGGAAAGTAATTTGATATTTTAATCTTTCTAAAATACCATAGCAAAATGTTTTTGAGTGGAAACAGATCAAAAGCTTATGACAAAGGTCACTCACAAGAGAAAGTTAATAAAAACATGTCAATTTTCAGTAATTTCCAGGGGAAGAGAAGATACATGGCATGTTGTAAATATATTAAATATTTTTTGAAAAATCCATGTTGATCTTTTTAGGAAAGTAATTTTCTGACATCCATACTGATATGACTCTTTTCCAATTTATATTGTAAATTTTTTAACATCAATGTCAAAATTCATTACTGTCATTCATTGCTCTACTGAAAGAAAACATTTGAATTAACTAATTTTTAAAGCACTTCTGTTTCAAAGGAAATTTCAGTATCCTTTCCCTTCACTTCTTGGAAGGAAAGCAAAAATAAGTTCAGTAAGTTTTCACAAAAAGAGGAAATCTGGTTCCACTGCCAGCTGAGTTATAAACCATATAAATTTTAAAATCAAAATGAAATAATATATATGCAAACACAGTGCAGAAGGACTACAAAACTTGTTTTGACAGCATTTGGTAAAAATATATAAGGCTTTTTTGCTAACAGGGCACAGTCTGAGTGTGCTTGTTTATCTTCTATTTGATTTGTCATTAACTCTCATTAACATAGACACCTAGTCAAAATTTATTTACTAAGTTGGAAACGTCTTGTATAATTAAACATGTTAAATCATTTAAATAGTAAAAGTGACATTCAGAACTGAGAAAAATGGAGTGGAGGCAGCTCGCAGGGTTAGTTTATCTTGAACATATATATATATATATCATTGATTTCAGTCTGGGACACTTTTTTGAATGCAATACTAGTGTAGCCCTATTTTTTTCAAAGGCATGGGTTAAGAACAGCAATTTGTTGTGCTTATCCTGGTGGAGCTACTCATAAAGATCCATCTAAATATCTTACTTAGTCAAGAACTTAACACCAGCTCCAAAACATAGTGCAAGTTTCAATTGGAATTATAGAGGCATATGTCAAAATTCATACATGGAATTCATTCTGATTTTAAAGATCATTTTAGTTAATGTATACATTCATTAATTTAAGGATGATTAGAGTTTACTCTAAAAATTGTCACTGTAGGTCAGCCACTAGATCTTATACCTAGAATTAGTTACTAGAACGACTGTTTTCAGATGCCATGTTTTAACGTTTGGTTCTGACACTCAATCACCCACTTCACCCCCTTCATGACCCAGAGGGATGATGCTTAATGTTATGAGAGTAAGAGGAGCCACAAGAAGAGTCGGGCATGTCCTGTGTCAATGGTGTATTTTGCATTTGTCCCAGCTCAGATACTTCTGCTCACCTCATGCATGTCAGGACCCTTAGGCTATGATGTCCCAGACACTCCATCCTGTTCCCACCCACCACACATCCTCCCTCTCCACCCCAAGGCTCCATTTCAGGCCAATTTTGCCATTTCTGCCCTGACGTGATAACGGCCAATATGGGGTCACAATTAGTGCCAAATTAAAACCTGAGGTAAGTAGGTGCAAATCTGTGAGTGGATTTGGTCTGTTTCACCTCCAGTTTAAAAGTGAGCCTGGGCAAGCAAAAAGAAAAGGAGACTCAGGGAGGAGTACAAGTTAGAAGATGTTTTGACATATCTGAACAGTTAAGAAAAGGAAAAGCAATTGAGAATTAAATGCATGTTGAAAGGAACTGAAGAAAAGCACATTATTTACTTATGTGATTAACTGTGCCCTCACTATTCATTGCGAGTTTTGTGAAACATTCCAAAAAATGTTCCCAAATCAAGTAAAGTGCTTGCAAAGGATTTAGAATCATGTAAAATAAGAAGTTCTTTGTATTTCTCTTTCTCTCATTATTAATACTAATTACAGAAAGTCACATCAAACCTCTCGAGATATTTTTCTTTTCCTCAAGTGGAATGAGTACTGCATCCCATTAGAAATGCATTTCTACTCAATATGTCAAAATGGACATTTCAGACGTATTCTAGCTGCCAAGATAAAGATGTCCTCATAAGTGTGGGCAAATGTCTGGGAATTACATTTGGCAGAGAGTCGCTCTAATAGAAACACAAGCATAATTGAGACATTTAAGCTGCCCCAGTGCAAGAAATCCTCTCTGTACATCTGTGCTTCCTGGAACCTTAAACACCAGGGGCTTCACTTTAATTTGCCTAATACCATGTTCCTGTCAGTAATGATGTCTAAGAATTATCCCATTAATCTTTCCAATGTCAATTTCACAGAGAGTGGTCATCACAACTCTATTAAATTTCTTCAGGTAAATTCACTTTGCAGGAAGATCCAACATCAAATAGACATTACTGTGAGCAGACACTGCACACACTTAAGAACCTATTTTGGGGCAAGTGCCACAGCATCTCCCTTACAGCCATGTTCCTCTGTCACACAGGGACGTGTAGGTGAACCGAAGGGCCCGTGTGATGGCCCTGTGCTGTTTCTTAGACAAAGTCACACTGAAGCAAGTCGTGTTGTAGGACTGAAATTTGTCAGACCTGGTTGGGTTCAGTGGCTGACAGAATCAGATGTGCTTCTGAAAACTAGACCTGGAGGACCCAAAGAGCCTATATAAGGGCTATACTATACTAAGGAGGTAGGGTTACCCTTCTAGAGCCCCAGAGGCTGCACTTGTTTTTCACAATGATCATGCAATCCTAAGAAGAACAAATAATTTCCCTGTTGCCAGTAGCTAACTTGCTTGTTAGTGTTATGAAACACAAGCTACAGGTAACAAAACTATGCCAAAATTTTCTGGCTTCATAGAAATAAAAATGTCAAACTCCTTGCTTTCTTATAGGCATGATACAGAGAGTACAAACCTTTCTAGCTATGACAGTGGGAGCAGGGATCAGAAAAGTGCAAAAATTTTGATAAAAGAATATTTTCCATCTGTCCTTTTTCAGTCTTCAAAGTTGTGGATTCCTTACACAATTTTTCTCTTTCAAGAGAAATAAAAATTATTCTATTACTAATAAACATTCTGGATAATTGAAATTTTGACTTCCCTTCAAACTTCAATGCAAGAACCAGGACTTCACTGGATGTTGTAGAACTGCCCTTTTCATTACACTACATTCATTACATTTCTTTATACATGCATTGGGGCTCCAAGTGTGCAGCAGGGGGACAGGAGCAGTTTTTAACTGTGACACTTAAAAATATGTAATTTAATAACATATGTAATTTAATAACAGCCTAGTGCTCTTAAAAAAATGTGTTAGCCTCTAATACAGTTTAGAAGGTCCTCTGTTATTTAAACTATGTAATTTCATGCAATTTCTCACTTCCTCATAGCAAAATTAACACAGTTAATTTTGATTCACCATGCATAGAGCTTATAGGAGGGAAAGGAATTGTTTTTACTTTGTTAAGAATTTTAAAATGTCATTAATTGTCACAATGTTATTTTCACAATGTTTTATTGTGAGGGAATGGAAAACAAAATGAATCTTTATTAAAAAAACAAAAAAGATTTTAGCTGAGTTAAAAAATAAGGTAGACAAAACTATAGGCAAGCTCAAGGCAGTAGTAATTAGACGACAATCTTTGACAGTGTGTATATCCTGTAATTAAAAAGTTCCAGAAAGGAACAAATGTTGAAGAAGAGACAATTAAATCATTGAAGAAAGTTTGAATTTCTGTCTGTTGCTGTAGCTGCTTGAAGTGACTAAACTTTTGTGTTTGGGATCTAAGTCCTGTCAAGCAATGAAAGATTGGAGAAGCACATATTTAGTATTGATTATAATTTTTTTCTGCACAAAGTGTCATGTTTGTGCACTTGCAGTCTTCAGTCTTAAAAAAAAGAAGCACAGTATTAAAGAAGAATCTCCAGGAAGTATTACGTCAACAATTTTCAGAGGTCAGAAATTGGCCTGCAGAGTTCGTGAGAAAGGATGATGGATGTAGCTAACACAGAGTTGCTCAAAGTGTTGGGAGGAGCTACAGATGACTCCACCATTTGAACCGAGCCAATGTTTTGCTAACAGCCATGGTTATCAGAAAAAAAAAACATAGACGCAAAATCTACAAATCCTGCAGCCTCTAACCATGAAAGAAAAGTCTAAATTTTTTGCAGCAGAGAAACACGCACTCTACGTTCTGCCTAAGTATTGGAGTCAAATGAGGTTCCTGTAGGACACATGCTGCCATCAGCAGTGGAAGTGCTGTCCTGCCTCAGTCTGGAGTCAGTGATCTGGGTCTGTAGGCCTAATGATGCAAATCATTTAGGAACATGCCTGATTTCAAATGCATTGAACTTAACAGAACCACTCATTCATATCCTTTGGGACCAGCTTAGAATAAATTGACATTATTATTATTTTCTCCTTAGATATTAAAATGACTGAGAACATCTTTTTTTGATGGTTTGAGCTATTTTTTAGAGGGGAAAAAAAAGTGTTGTTTTCCATTTTTATGGTCAAATTCCAATTAGTTTCATTAATTCCACACAAAATATCATTGTATACAATACTCCACTTTTGCGCTGAATTGTGTAATATTGCCGTGTCCCACTAAACCACTGTTACTTTCTACCCACAGGGGATGTATTTCTGGTGGAGGGATGAGATCACAGTCACCACAACGGGTTTGCTTTATCACATGAGGTTCTTTGGCTACAAAGTTTCTATATATGTGCACCATCACTTGTCATTACAGCCCATTTGAAAGCAGTCAAGATTTTTTAAAATTAGTCTGCCCTTTAAAAGATATTGTGATTAGTTGTGTGTGTGTATATATATATAACTTACACATAAATGTGACTGAGAACACCACTCAACACAAGCATGCCCGTTTATTTTCTGTCTTTTATTCCAGTGACATCTCATAACAAAGCTCCCTTTGTTATACAGGAAAGCTTTTGAGAAGTAGAAAATGGAAATGTGTGGAAGAAATTAACTGGCTGACATGAACCTGGCAATGAACAAGCATCAACTACCTAGTACCAGCATGAGCACTCAACCTGACAGTATCTGTTTGCTGTCAGTCTCATAAACCTACTGAAATGTTATTGCACTTTCATTTGTACAGAGATGTTTTTATTAATGCTACCAGCCAGTCCTCTGCTTTGGGTCTCTGAAAAAGGGAGCGATGCAGGGAGACCTGATAACTCCATCTCACGTGAGCCAGTTGGCAGCAGCCTTAGCCCCAGGTGCTGGGGGAAAGTGGATGGATGAGGTCATATATTGCATTTTTTCCATTAAACTGATAAATGAATACCTGGCTACAGGCCATTCCACAGGTATTACTTAGCTTTGCCTGCCCAAAATTATACTGGGTTTTGTAACATTTGGTTTCTCCTAGCGTTGTTTGTTAAGAATACCTTCCAATTTCCCTAATGGAGGACGTGAAACCTGTCAATAGTTCAGCTTTGCCCCCATTTAAGTTGTAATGCTGGAGAACAGACAGTAGTTATGGGGATCTTAAGAAAGGTGCTCTGATATACTTTTTTAAAACAAATTCTGTATTCCTGCGCTGCTGTATGTGTGGCCGTCCAAAGTAAGTGCAAAACTTCATCAGAAATTATTTAGCAATTTCACATAAAGTGAAAGTATGCAAACACTGAATTGATTTTGTTATGGACACACTTATTTTCAAAGTCTTTTCTGTAAAGTTCTTTCAAAAACAAACAATTAACCCCACTCAATATCAAAACAAACTCCTAATTCCTGCATTGGATTCCATGAAAACATGGCTATCTTCACAGCTTCTTCACATCTTTTCCTGCTGTGAATTAGGTTTGTCATAACGGGTTTGCTTTGGATGGAAACACCCAGCTCTAGAATACAAAATATTTAAGTTTTTTCCACTGAGAAGTGCTGTATTTGTAGCTCACCGCTTGTCACGAGGGAGGAAACAGCTGAAGTGATTCATTGCTCTGAAGATTTACAACCAGGTCTATCTACTAGAAACTTCTGTATTTTGAGAACATGCAACTTAAACATACTTCAGCCCACTAGTTACAAGACTTGCATGAAATGACGAGCTGCAATTCTCTATCAAAACACAGCTTAATTTTCATGCAGTCTCAGTCTTCACAATCCTAGCCTGGGATGGTATCAGCCCAGAAATGGCCTCTTGATGACTCTAAAGTCATACAATTTGTGTTGTATAATATTTTCCTTTAGGACCTAGGATAGTACACTTTTTGCAGAAGAGAAATGCAAATTATTAGCAAATGCCAATCTAATTTGTTATTACTATTCAAAACTTACTCTTGACTAATTTCCTCATATTTTTATCAGTAATTTGTGACAAAATAGACAATTTTATTTTTTTCTTTTTAGAAAGAAGTTTACTCAATAAAAATGAGAAGTGATTGATAAAGAAAGACAATATAGGGATTAATTTTGATTCCATGGAAAACTGTACAGACAATATCTGTTTTGATGCAATACATATAAGGTCCGAATGTAGGAATGAACAGCATGACTTAAGTATACAGGACAGAAAGCTTCACCCCTGGAAGAAATAAGTCTGAAAAAAGGATGAAAAGTGACAAAGATTCTTTTATATGAAAACCAGGCAAGGCCAAAAAGTAATTAGAACATGACAGATTATATAACAGACATGCAAAATTTCCTCCTTTTCTTCAACCCTCCACCACAACTAACCGTGGTAGCATCCCTTCCAGAACGAGAGAATTTTCACAGAAGAGAGCCAGGAGGAAAAAAACCCCCAAAAAAACCCAAACAAAAACGCCACACTTACATTAGCATGAAAGGCAATGCTAGAGATTTTCATTTCTGAAAAGAAAGGTTTAAATTTTAGTTAATAAGTAGGAAATGACTGTTGGAAAGAGCAGGTTTTTTTCAATCTAATATACAAATATAAAAAGTTCCAAAAAGTGGGAATTATAACCAGACAAATGCAGATAAGACATTAGATTCTCATGTGGGAAGAAGAAAAGTGAGTCACCAATACAATTTGAAAGGATTATAGTGAACTTTATTGTACTGAATACATTTTATAACAAATGCTGGATATTTCTTCTAAAATAAGATAGCTGTAACTCAACTTCAGCTATTAGACTTGCAATAAGTATCAATCTGCTCGTTAGTTCTCCAGCTTAAATTTCAGGCAAACCAAACTATAATGAGTCTAGTCATCTCCTTTAATGCTTTAATTCCCTCCTTGGCTTTGCAATGTCTCCAATATTCAAGTTTTTTATTAAAATTAATATCAATGATATGGATGTGTTCTTAGGATTTTGTTGGGTTTTTTTTTAAATGAGGTGAGATTATTTTAAAATATTTAATCTCATATAGTTATCAATTTTATGACTCTGCTTTTGTACTACTTTCAGCAAAAAAGTCATAATCCTATCCACAGATAGGAGGAGACTGCATCTTAGTTCTCTTTGCATTCAAGATGGACAGATGCCATAAATTTTCGCAATATTTTGAACAATCTTTGTGTTTCTGATACATTAAAAATAAAATTTAATCATATTTGATATTTATTACATTGTCTTATCAATTGTGTTCTTTTCTCAGATTCCAGTTATACACCTTCATTCCCACAACAACTTCTCTGTATCAATGAATAATGTTAATTATTATTTGTGCTACTTCTACACTGCTGAAGCTCAGGAAAAAATATTGACCATACTTTTTTTTTTTTCTTTTTGTTGTGACAAGCTGAAAGACACTTGAAATATATCTCATGAAAAAGATGTGGACCTTTTATTGTTAGTTCTCATTTTTCAAATGCATCAGTTGAGTGGATAGGTACTGACAGACAAGATCAAACAAAAATAGTTAGGTGCTAATTATGTTTACTTTCATGGCAAGACCCCTTTTATAAGATTTAGGGAGTAAGCATGAAGTCATCTGAGCAGAAACCAAGGACTTGCCATTTGATTCTCACTGAGAACAGATCAACAATTTAAGTCAAATGCCATCAATCCAGCTATAGCAACAGAAAAAGCAGTTCACTATTTATGCAATAATAAAAGAACACTGAGGTGTTCTCTGACAGCATAATTAACGTCAAGAGATGAGGTTTGGGACAGAAGAAAATACACGAATTTATCAGTGTAAGTGAAATCTCCCACTCAATTAAAAGGGAGTGACTCTGGTTCTAATTACACAATAAAATGCAGTGCTTTTTAGATTACTGAAAAAATTCATAGCATAGAACTTTAATGTAAGTAAACCTAAAATTGTCCAGAATGCGCAACAAAACAAAAATGTATTGTCCATTATTATGTTACTGACATAAGCTACAATAAGATTCAGTCTAGAAGCATTTGTTATTACTACTTGGTAATACATTTTAGATATCTGGAAAAGGAATAATATCTAGAACATGTACCTAAGCAACAGTGATTGTTACCTTTAACAATAAATTTCAAGAAAAGTATTTTTTTTTCTGCATGAATACATATGATTGAAAAAAAGTATTAGCAGTTAGGCATTATTGTGAGCAATCATACACACTGCATTGACCTGAAGGTGTACGTGCTTAGATGGTGAAAATTACTTTTTTTTGTTTGGTTTTGTGGTTGTCTGTTTCTCTTATGAGAATATATATAAGGAAAGTATCTGATTCTAGCTTTCATCTGACCTGATGTGACTTCCTTGAAAGTAGCTGGTACCTATCATATCTGCTTTCAATGACAGGAACAAAATAGATACTCACACAGCGTCAAAACCTTTTCCAATCACTTTGTTCCCTCTGCTGGCCTTTGTGAAGGCTACTCCAGTTTCTGGTGTTCACCGATAGAAGTAAGGCGAGATGTGGTTTTGTTTTTTTTTCCTGTAAATTATCAGCTCACTGACCCAGATTCACACATCTAGAGAAGGTTCTGTTACTCTTCAAATTGGGGTTGCTGTGCTACATGTAAACTAATCACCCCCCCTGTCCTGATTGCCTCTTTATATTCTCATATCTTTGTAGCTGCAGGACCTATTTATTTTACTGTATTAAAAAGTATCCTGGTTTTGGGTTTTTTTGTTGTTTTTTTTTTTTTTAAGTAATCTTTGTGTCAGAGTACAAAATCATTGTATGAAATTATTTTTTAAATTGCTAGAAACGGGATTTTTTTCTTAGATTTACAAGAAATTTAAATTTTATCCAATGCAATTTTAAAATTATTCAAATGTGTTTCTCGACTGAAATCATGTGTTGGAATAAAAGCAAATAGCTTGTATAGATAACTTTATAATGAAAGTAAGAATCTAATGAAGCAGTTAATGTACTGAAAGTGTCCTATGATATGGACTGTGAAAGATCAATATTGTCTTAAAGTCCAGTCTAAAATTATTCAGCCTTTGACTCTTGTGCATTTGTGTTTCTTAGCTATGAGTTATTATTTTAGATAGCAATGACCCAATGTAAGATCTTTATTTTAGGCAAAGTCAGATCAGCAGTCATCCACCCAACCCTCTTCTGCTGGGGGCCAGTACTGGGAAAATAAGCAAGAGAAACCAGTTTTCTCAAAAACACCTTAGATATGTGTCTCCATCAGATTGATATGACTTACCAGAAAAGCAGCATTTGTTATCATAAAACCTGTATTTTCAGAAACATATGTCTCCAAATATTAGACATTTTCAAGTTAGACAAGCAAAGGTTTGAAGGATCTAAAGTTTGGATTTCGACAGCCAGGTAAGTTAACCCTTCTTACTTTCAGTGGTGTCTCTCTGCACCTCTTTGAAACACTTATAATTTTAATTCCAAGGGATGATGCAATGGCAACTGTCTGGATGACTGAAAGTACAAGTTAGATAAATAATTAAATTATAAGTAGCTTTTGCCATTTTTATCTCCATGGGTTCCCTAGTTCCCTAAAACTGCTAATACTTTGTTTTTAGTGTGCTGGAAACAGTCTTCCAGAAATCAAGCTGAAGCCATCATACACACACATACACTCATGCCTGCCCTATTCTGGAAATCTTGAATTGATGTGGTTTCTAAAAGATTGTTATTGCAGTTAAAAGGATTATAAATTTCATAAATTCTGATTATGGACTTGTATTTCTTTTTATTGATCCTTTTGGGGAGACTAATTCAATAATCTAGATGAGGATGTATCCTCATTTGTTGGGAAAATTTGTTCAGAGCTATGAAAATGACATTGTGAAATGGCTTGACTGGTCTTTTGCCAACATGCTTCCCATCAGGATAGAAGAAGGAGCATAACAAAGACCTTAGAATTGTTCCACAATGACAAAATAGCAGGTAATCATGCTGCATAGCTTTGCCCTTTAAAAGACTGACAATATACAGTAATATTTTTTTTTTCCTAATACTATCATAATTATGTATTATAGAGCTAATGTTTTAGGATTTTGGTTTCAGGAAGTTCTCGACATCCAAGGACATTGATTCTGTAGCTTGTTTCCTTGCAGGTTATGTTGAGTTTTATGCAATATAGCATGAGAGGACATATTGCCAGAATATGAAAAAGTTCTGGAACCAAGTATCTCTAGGAGAAACCCTGTTCTGCTGAAATCCATGTTTTGATCCCTGTTTTGCCATTTGACCTACATCTGACATTTGGCAAGTCACTTAATACAGAGCCACAAATTACATAGTTGTTTAAATACAAAACAAATATTCTCAAGGCCCTGAGCCCTAACTGTGATGTCAAAATTTCCAAAGATACTTCAATCCCTCCCTCTGAACAAACACATCAGTTTAGGCAGAGTTGAGCAGCTACAGCCTGTTTTCCCCTTCTTCAAAGGTGATGCCACAAGTTCTCTTGAAAAACAGTCTGAAGCGACAGCAGGAAAGATTGAGAGATTGCTGTTTCTACCTGGCATAAGTCTGGATGATATGAGTTTGGAATCAGGCAAAGAGGGAACTGAATCCAAGTACTGATCCAACAGTAAGGCTACTGTGGAAGAAGAAACAAAGCTGCTGCCTCTGCTGTCAATGCCTTCCCACTGTTCCAGACTGGAAAGGCTTAGGAACCTGCTACAGAGAAAAGACCATGAGTCTGACTCACAGAGCACCAGACTGTGAGTTCCTCTATTAACTACAAAGGCTGCAGGCCAGGTTCATTCTTTCCTCCTTGATTATCTGGATTATTAAAACGAAGTCTCTGCAGTTATGAATTCCTTTAGATCACAAATAAAGTAATTTAAAGCATTCATCTTTCTCCAGCATACCTTTTTTTTTATTATTATTTTATCTCCTAATAGAGGTAATTTAAAACTATTACCAAACCTGGAAGCTTTGGTTCAATGAAACGAACTGCTACTAATCTTTGAATGCCCACCACTCACACTCGTATGAGATAATGCATTTCAGCAGTTCTCGAGGGTGAAAGGCACAAGTGTCTCCTGACGAGTCCTGCAGTGTCTTTATTACTCTATGTGAATCTTCTGCCTTTCCCAGTTGGCTGCTGGTTAGAGACACATCTAGAATTTAAATGTCCAAGTCAACACTCTGCATCCTTATATTCCTTGAAACAAGCTCATTGTGGACCAGTTTTGAAGGCAAATGAATGGAAGCTTTCGCAAAGCTATTCAAAACCACTTCCTCTCCTCCAACCTTTCTCCCAGAGTATTTCTTTCTAACTACTTTTGAATGCTTTCCTGTTTGATTAAATGTTTCATAGATAAAGGTGAGTCAGTATCTGAAAAAAAAAAAAATTAAAAAAAAATTAAGGGGTCTAAGGAAGCCCGAAGAAGTAAACAAGTAAAAGTTTACTTTTGTAAAAAGTATAAAGTAGTTGTAAAAATCCTCGCTGCATCTTGTTACTATTCTTGCTTCTGGCTTTAACATACCAGAAGTGCTTAGAGTTATGAATTTTTACAGATGCCCTCATTTCCCAATCTAAGGAGCTAATAAGGTCCTTGCTAATTCTACACTTCAACCATTTTTGGGCTTGGAAGTCAAGTATTCTTATATGTAGATTTCATAGCAGCCTAGAACTGATACCACTATTTAAAAAAAAAAAAAAAAAAAAGTTTGGCATTTGTCAAAGGCAGCTTAGCTCTCACAGCAGGCTGAACTTCCTTCAAAATAGTTGTCATGAATGAAGGAGGTTTTTTGGAATAATTCTGTTTTAAACCAATAGCAGTGATACCTCTTTTTATATAAACTTGAGTAGAATTAGTGTTTTCACCTGAGAAGGAGATTTAATCCCATTTCTCCAAATTTGAGCTGGGTGTTTCTATGTTTCTTACTTAGTATATATTCACAGATTTTTTCTATAGTGTTTCTAAAATTAACCAATGGTTTGAATGGTTGTTTTAAGAGTTACTAAATTCTAAGGTATACTAAATTCTGCTTATTATTACAAATTCCTTTATATCCCTTAGCTTCTTCCTACAGTAGCAAGCTCAAATGTGAAGCCATTCTTTTCCTTGAACTTCTAATTTACCAACTCTCTCCCCTCCTTTAAATATATTGCATTCCCATTCCATTATAGATATTTTTTTTTGTAAGAATACAAGCAATTTTGCCCTTTATCCTTACATTCTTCTTTTAATATCCTCTGCCAGAATTTTCTAAGCACAGCCCTTTTTGATACAAAAAATATTGTGGGCATACATAGGTAAAAAGTCAGATTATGAAGAACTATGCAGCAGAATTTCCTAGATTTTTCCCTGATAAATATTAGTTGTCTCCCTAGCTCAGGCAATATTTATTTTCAAGGGCAGAGCAGCTCAATGATTTCATTTTAGAAGAAATATGCACTAGGTCTGCTGCAGGAAGGCTTTACTTTGATTCTAGCTGCTTTTCCTAGCTGTCAGCCAGCTGCTTTGCTTTTGCCTTGCAGAGGTGCAGAAAATCCTTACAAATCTGATTAAAAAATAGTTTTGTCACAGCTGTCAGACCTGTAAAAAGGGATGTGTATTAAAAATCCAGTGGTTTAAATGTAAGTGCACTTAGTCCTTAGAATGAATGAGATAACACGGGTAATATTACATATCGCGTTGCATTTGCATTCCAGACTTAAATGAGATCTGTCCATTTCACACAGATGTGAAATTCTGTATGTTAGTGTTTCTAATGATGTTTGCAGTCATTCCATTCCTCAAAACCTTCTTTGGAACAAGGAAATCTGCATTGCATTCCAAGTTTTGGTGGTGAATACTTAGAAACTCTATCATTTGCAGCATATTTTCTTATTTCTCTTTACTGGCATCATTATATCAGGCTGATCCATGGGACAGACTATATCATCAATGGCTCAATATTGTATTTACAGAGTTAATGGGGTGGAAATGACCAAAATTCTGGGGTCATAAACTTAAAAACAATTGATCTGCCGACTCTCAATGATAAAACTATGGCCCCACTCAAAGCCAATGAAAATCCTAAACATTTGTATCCTTTCTAACACATGGCTTAATGTTCCACAAGTCCCTTATAGATTTCAAAAAGCTTTACCTAAATAAATGCCGTATATTTTAGAGGGCATTCCACAACAGCCAGAAAGAAATTAAAATAACAAAACTACTTCTTCATCTATAATTTCTATGATAGTTATAGATATGTATTACAGTCAATTAATAACCGAAGAGATACCAGTATGCAAATCCCTCGATGCACACACATCACTCCAATAACTGCTAATGAAAGTTGCTTCCTCTGCTGAGAGATAAAAGAGAAAAAAAAAAAAAGAAACCCGCTCTTGTTATTCTGAAAGATTTTAGTGCACAGTAAACCTTGAGATATTTACATGCAAAACCAGGTTCAGGCTTCGCTGGATAGCTGACCATAGCAGTTCTTAAACACAGCAGGCAAACCGTTTGTTGATAGCACTTGTTAGTTCTGAGACACCGTGCAATTTCAAAACAAGAGTGTGATTACTCAGTGCTTTATAAAATTTGCAATAAACAATTATGGAGTGATTCAGCTACATTTTTAATACCTCTCTACTAAGCGTATTATAAGGTTCTATATAATTTAATTTTTCTGAATGGATCGTTTATATTTTGAATACAGCACATAGTCTTTTTGTTCCTTATAAAAGTGATGCAATCAAACCTAATCACCATCTACAAGAGATGGTATTGATAATATTAGGTCTGGGTTTTTTATTACAATTATTGCATTCAAGCTGAGATCAAAAGGTTAATTCTCAATGCGTTTCCCAGTTATTCACAATTTCAGCCTATTGACTGAGCTATAGATCAAAGTAGCAGCTTCTCTCTGGCTAAAAAGAAGAGAACTGTACTTATTTCCTCATCATTGATTAATCCCGAGTGAAATTAATGTTTAATAGCTGCATCATTCCAGTACATATACATTTTGACCTTCTTGCTAAAATAAACATGTACTTCAATGGCATTATCAATATCATTTACTTGAAGAATCTTTTGTATTTGGGCAGGAGTGTGCCCTTATTTGCTAACAAACAATTGGGTTTTGACCTTTACAAAAGCAGCCTTTGTGCCTATGTAAGTACAGACTTATTCATAAAGCATTTAGAAACTTCCATTGGTACACAGAGAGAAAAAAGCACCACCTCTAAATATGGATAAATAAGAAAAATAATAATAAAAGTGTTTGTATAGTAGCACAAATTTAATTAGTAATGCATTCCCAAACCATAAGCATGTACAAACTTCTTTGGCTTCTCCAACTTTAAAACCAAATTAAATAGATGGTCATCATCTGTCCTCATTTTTCTGCATGGCACCAATATCAGGAACTAGCATTGCTCTTCAGCAGCTGGATCCATCACTTTCTCAGAGGTTTGATGAAAATAGGTGAAATCTCTCACAGGCAGAAGGACTGTGACACTAATCTGTCACACACTGCCAACGACAGGCTGCCCTTGGCCAGGAGTGAACAAAATATGTGCAATGAGTTTGGAAGTTATCTAAAGACATATGAAACACCATGATTTTCGGAAGTGACTTCAGACACAGAACTCAGAACTTTTGAGAAGACAACAGTGAGGCAGGCAGTATTGCCCCATTTAAATAAGAATTAAGTTGTTCTTAATCACAGATTAGATCAGTGTTCCGGAAAGTGTAGCATATGGAGCAGAATGCACCAAAACCTAGTGATCTAAACCAGGCTCCATCCATTTCTCTAATTATTATTCCAGCTAAGAAGAAACCTGTCTCCCTGTCTGTTCTGTTATACTGCAAGCACAGGTGGCAGCTGGAACCATAGTTGGGTAAAATGCAGTGATGAATCTGTTTCCTCATGAAGTACTGGACTAAGCTTATCAGCACTGCTTCCCATCTCTCCCTAATTGCCATTTCTTCCTCTGTGAGCTCACGAGCAGCCACTTTGGGTTGGAATGGGAACGGTGGGCACGGCAGGGCTCCCAGCCCTCCAGTCAGAGCAGGATGATGGAACACATTTCCAAGCCAACAGAAACAGAGGTTAATTTTTTGGGGTGCAAGCTCTGCAGTTCTCTGACTCATAGGAATTGGGCAGTGAGAAACACAAATACTTTCAGAAAACACTTAGGACAAGTGCTACCTCAGAATTCCCACCCAGACTTGTTTGCAGGGGTTCAGTCATAAAAATACATCATCAGCAAGATGTTTTCCTTTTGTGAATAATACATGCTTTATAAACCTTTACTCTTGAAGCATCGCCATGCTTTTAGGAGGTAATTGTGATTGTTCCCATATTACAGATGGAAAATGATGCATAGCTACTGTGATTGACTTTGCCAAGGTCAGGAAACAATTTAGTGGTGCAGCTCAAAGTAGCAGATTCCAAGCCCTCTATAGTAACCACTAGTCTCCATTTCCCCCATCAAGCAACTGCCTCTAGGAAAAAAGAAGATTTGAGGATATGGAGAGAGGACATGTACATATTTTGCAGCCAACACGGATGAAATCAGGTAAAATCCTTTACTCACACTGCTCTACACTGGTTAGAAAACCTGCCGTGCTTATCTACATGTAATCACCATCTAACAGTTATTTCTGGCAGTATCTTACAGTATCTTCTGTCACCTTTCCACTGACAAAGCCTTTATTTCTTATTATTACGTTACTTATAATGTGTGTTGCCAGCCCACTCAGCATGCTTCTTAATTAATTATAAGTTGTAATATGTTTCTGGCAGCAGAGACAAAGAGCTCTCCTCTACCAGTGGGAGATTAGCAATCTCCTTCATTAGCAATTGTAAAGAATATTCTATTATTATTAATTACATTTTTTATTACTGTTGTTATTTAACAGCAAGCTACACGCTTCAGCACATTTGAGATGGCAAAACTCCCATTTTCGTAGCAAGTTCTGTGATAAGAGCATTTCAATAATGGGTGAACATCCCTGTACCTGATTTTATCTGTTGGGATATTTAGAGGTACTCTTTACAGTGCTCTCTGAGCACATAACCACCACATACTTTGTGAAGAGTACTCTATCACAGCCAGAAAGATTTTGTTTCCCAACCCTCTTTCGTTTGTATGTTTGTTTTGCTTTTGTTGTCCTTTGTTTGCTATATTTGCAAACTACTTGTTCTTTGCCAAATTCTAACAAAGACGTGAGTTTTCCTCAAAGTCGTTTTGTCTCCCTCGGCACCCATAAAAGAGGAGGTGTGACTTTAGAAGAATTTGTGGAGGAAAGATTGAGTTGTCTTCTACTGTTATTATACACTATTGTCACTGGGGATGTTTCTTTTAATGACAGGAGGTTTTTTAGACCCCAATCAGTTCTGTGGTCCAATTATCCATGCAGATTCCAGGCATAATGAAAGAAATGACATGGATATAGGAAAAGGTGGCTGGGGTGGGATTATAGTGGTATAAACTGGTGTTAGTGGTAAAACAAACGGTGTGAGAGTGCTCTTTCCTTTGAGAATGGTAGCTTGTCTATGGAAAACTGGCTTTCAGAAGGCTGAGATGTTTCTAAATGTCTATCCTTTTGGCTTCAGTATGTTCTTATGTGTTTTTACGTGTAATGAAACAAGGAACTAATTCTAAAATATCTAATTTCTGTGCCCCAAACAAGCTTTAAACTATTACCTGCTGCTTCCCCCCTTATTCTGCCACAGGAAGGGACTCATACCTGCAGGCAGATCATACTGGAGTGGCTGAGATGGTCACTGTCCTCTGTTCTCCGGCCCAGCCTTTTTGCTAACACCTATTAGCCCTGCAGGAGGGTCCACTGAGCAGTTCAGTTAACATTTTAGGATGCCAGATATTGTCATTATCAGAAGTCATCCAGACCTGTGTCACTTAGAAGTATCTATAAATCAAATGGATTTGTCTCTTCAAAGGGGTTGGTAAGCTCTGGTTGAGGTGTGAGGCAGACAGCAAAGATGGTGACCATTTCATTCAGCCTAGGTAAGTCTGCTGGCCTGAGCTAGAAGTCCATGATGCCAATACCGAATCCCTTAAAGTACAAAAACGTGCTGCTGATGTAGCTTACAGAAGAAAAATAGCCTTCTTTCTTAGTCAGGATAACAACTGGTAGTAGTCACCCACAGAGTCTATACAGGATTGTAATTCACTCTCAGGGCTGATCACAGCCATTTCTGAACTGAGGACTGTCATCAAACAAGTCCTGGGGAGAGAATTGCAACCTTGTGTGTGCACTAAGTGGCCATCTGTTATTTCAGTGTCATGGGTTTCCCAGAGCTCTGCTTCAGCTGCCAAATTCCTTTCCACTCCTCAACAAAGACAGAACAAGGCCAAATTTTTTATATTATATGGCACTGGATCCTGTAAATTGTCATCACAATTAAGCCCCATTTTCACAAATTCCCCTCTAAAGCTACAAGGTCTATTAGAAGCAAGAGGCATGTTTACAGAGCTGGATACGGATGTTAACTGGGATCCTCTGCCTGCATAGGGAGCTGCCTGGTCACATTTCTGATCTGTACACCCATACCCATAGAAATAGCAGTACAGGCTATACCTACACCTGGAAACATGGAGTATAGAACAGTTGTTAATATTGGCTATTTTCATCCATTCTGGGGTAGACGATAATAGAAATTTCAAACTGAATTTCCAGGAAACATAAGAAAGTACAGATGTAATTATACAGAACAAAACCTCTAATATACTGTATCAATTTGCCACGTTTGAGAAAAGTGAATTCAAACTGATGTAGACTGTGCAATCAGGCTTCCTACCTTCGTATAACAGCCTAGGCGTTTGAAGGAGGAAACATTTCTGGTGGTAGATCTGCTGTTGCTCTCATACATATTTGAATTGCCATGGCATCCAGCAAATTGGCTACTGCAAGGTTTCTAGGTAGTATTATGTGTGGTATAGTACTGGCTTAATAATGTGTAGATTCTTGTCCTCTACACAGAGATGTATTTTATTTGGGATTTTGCTTCTAGGAGGAAGAAGAATCCTGCCTAAATCCATTTCAAAATACTTTTGATTTTGAGCTTGGGCGACTGGACCATCCCTCAGCTGAGAGACATCACTCTTATTCAAGACAGAAATTCTCCCTCTTTACACACCTGACACCTGTACTTGAAAGTATGACATGTTCTTCACCCGACAGAAATACATAAAGCAGTTACACTTTCAATAGCATTGTCCTTAAAGCTTTTCAAAATTATTGGATACCAAGATGGTAACTCCAACACTGCCTAGAAAGATATGATTGATAGGTTATCAACAAATAACCTCACAAGCCACTTCCAACTTCTGAGATATATATGTATACATATTTTTTATCATTATTCAGTTGGACAAACTGAAGCACAAAGTACTACGTCTCATCCAACAATAGAAAGCACATCTAAGAAATCAAAAGAACCTGTAATCCAGATTCTAAGTTTTGACCTTCAGTATCAGGGACTTCCTTCACTGTTCACGATTTCACCAATACACTATGGAATTTTACAACTTAATAAAATAGGTTTGAGAATATAGAACTGCTTTAATTGATGAAGCAATCAAATATAATAATTAAATTGATTATTTAGTTGATGAAATCACAATCTTTAACAGACCTTCATGATCTTTCTATGGCTATTAATGAAAACTCATATATGATAGTGGTCATTACGGCTCCTGGAGCTAGGGTCAGAGTGATTAGAATGTTTGTTCAAAGTAGGATGGGCTCTGAGATAAAGAACCCAAACAGACACTCAGCGAGGAGAGTGCGAACGATGGGATAAAACCAACTGTAAGTAAGAGAAATAAACCATGCTGCATACATGAGCTATGTTGGTTCCCAGGGCAGCTGTCTTTGGAAAGTATTGTTCATTTACTTATTTACAACATTTTGATTTGATCATCTATCTTGATTGATTTTATGGCTGGAAGCACATAAGAGCAAACCCTGTAATACTGCACAGAGCTGTTTTCTATGCAAAAATCTGCATTAGTGCCACTGATTAATTTTTACTATATACAAACCACTTTGGAAAGTACAGCTTGTAATGTCTGCAATAACAGTGAAGGCACGTCCAATTCAACTCATTACTCCTCTTTGTTAAGGGTAACTTATGCAAAGTAATGGGTCAGTCTAGTGCCCATGAGCCTCTTAGTGAGGATATAGGCATAAGAGGTTGGAAGAGAATCAAGGAAATTTCTGCAAGAGAGACTGTCAGACTTGATAGACTGCTCCACAGAAATAACATTTTGCAATGCTTCAAAGGAGGAAAGGAGGAAGAAAAGAGCAATTGGAAAGCCTCAGCTATATCGTGATGCACATGGAAAACTGTAGAGATTTTTCAGTTTCATAGTGTATATTAAAATGTACTATTTCTCTGGTATTTTAAGTAGATTCTCAAATGCAGTGTCTCCCTTTGTACTTTCTTCTTCATCTCAGCAAAATCATATTAACTTGCATGTAGTAACGACTCTCTGGACATACTCTGCTACTTAAAGAAACTATCTTTGGAGAGAAGCGAGACACTAATAGGGAAAGGGAATGCAGGAGAGTTTATTTTGGTAGCACAGGCCCAAGGCAACTCCAACAACTGTTTGTGGACAGCTGCTACCAAACTGAATTACAATTGGAAAGGTTTTAGAGTTAGAAAACACACTTCTTCCTAAAATGTTCAATATAGCCAAGATCTTTTTGACCACCTTAAAGAGGCTTCGTACATGCATGAATTATGCAAGCAGAGCTAAGGGACAATGAACAGCATCATGGGATAAGACAAGCACCTCACCAGCTATTGCAGGAGTTCCAGATGTCCACTGTCACAGCATGCAGTCTCCTGTAAGAACATTGCCCTCTGCTGAGCAGCCTGGTCTCAGGTGAGCCATCAGTAAGCCTTTTCTCCGTTTCCCCATCACCTGCAAAAAGGGAGTGGTAACACCTGCTCACCACATACTGTGTATTTTCTTCTCTTTAGGATTTCATTAATCAGTTAATGGCTACAAAGCATACAGGAGATGTTAACGAATATTCACAGCAATTCAGAGGTGTAAATTGGTGTTTGCTAATAGAATTTTCTCACGGTGCAGCACTTTGCTTACAAAAGTCTGTCACCTGATGCTATTATAGCTGATAATTGAGTCAGTCTCACCAGGAGTGTTTGAGTATTTTGGACAGGCTTCTCTTGGGAGTCTTTTCATGCTCAAATACGTTATTTTGAATGCTGCAGGCAAGGTATTTTTTACTCTTTTATATGTCCTAGGTAGTCCTCAAATCATTCTGCTTTGAGGTTAAATGAAATGCCAGCCTGGGCTTTAGGTTTTCTGCTGTTAAGTTTTCCTGGCATTAGGAATTTAAATGAAGATGACAATACTTTGTCACATACAGATTTTCTTCTCCTCCCACCGTAGGAGCAGCAAATTAAAAAAAAAAAAAAGTGACTGATGTTATTCCTTTTTATAAAATCCTTCTGCATTCTGTGATGTACACATTAGACCACAACTATTACCTCTTCTGTTACAAGGCCAACCCGTTTCTCTGTTATCCAGGAAAAGAGACATGTAATTAATCCTTGCAAGTAGTGGCAGCTTCGTCAGAGGAGACTGATTAAGCCCATTTTAGTGTTACCCTGCACTTTTGTGGAACAATAGGATTGAGTATCCAGAAATCTTTTACAAAGGAAAGTAGTTGAACTTTAGTGTAAATGCGGGACTGGAGGTGTTTTTTTTATTATTTTGGGTTTGCCCTGCATATGTTTACAAAAGATCTCCTAGATTAGGAATGCACTATTCATGATTATTTTGAGTGTTTATATGGAAAACTGTCCAGTTCTTGGTAAGACTTTATAATTCATTAATGAAGTGAAATAAAGAACAACTTGAAAAGGGTTCTAAAATCTTAAATTGGTTAAAGTCATGTTCTCATAATGCAAGGTGTTTTGTGACTATACAAGCTTAAGATGCTGCTGGTCTCAGGTTTAAGCTCACTTTCTTGTCAGCTGAGGTGACAGTTTAAGAGCACTCACTGTGAATCAGAGAGAGAAGCTTATCTGGCTCCCTCCTGCAAAGGAAAATAAAACAAGTTATATTGCTATATTTTTGTAAGTCAGATGAATTCTCCATGTATTTTCAGTATGGTGTGGTTCAGACAGTTGTTTTGGTACAAATATGAAGCAAAAAACAGACAGCATTATTGGTAAATACTTTGTCATACAGAACCATGGCCTAAATCATTTTGTGAATCCAGTTTTATAAAACCTGCCTAAGATGACTCAGATCCTTTTTATAGACGCCAAGAGTGGGAATGAAGTCCTACTGATTCAAATGTCAAACAGTATTCTAATAATTGATCTAGTTTTCCCCCACATAAAACCATTTAAAATACCACCTATTATCATGACTTGATTGTAAATCTCATGCTAGTCAGTGTTCTGAAAGTTGTCACTACTTGCATTTTAGTGAAATAAATTTCTATCTTCTTTCCCCTAACTTCTGCAAAAATATATATCCAGTCCTCACATCTGCAGACAAAAAAAAAAAACAACCAAAAAACAAAAACTTGAAAATAAAAAAGTAAAATGCACTTAAAAAGAACACAAATATATATGTAACCAGTATGGTGTGGAGGAATAGGTTGTGTCTTTGGTTTGTAAGGGATAGATTCAAAAACTTGGAACATTTCAAGGTTGGCTGTATTATGCTTAGTGCCATCAAAGTTTGTATTGATTGACAGCAGCTCAGAACTTCACATAAAGGCAAAATATTGTTTTTCAGACCTCTCCAATTATGCCTTCTACAGCTCAGCAGTGCTCAGGGTCTATTCTATCCCTGACTCCACCCTCATCTTCTCTACCCATTCTACCGTTAAATATTTCATCCTTGTATTCACAGAATTAGTTTTCTGTTCTTTTTTTAAAAAAAAGAAAATAAAATTTTCTTTCTCTTTATTATGAATTATATGTGTCCTTCTGCCAGTAAAAATCCCTTTCCTCCAGTCACATGACTATGGTCATTAAAAATCATATGTTTCTGAGGAGATAATGTACTTACATTGTTTTAGCATAAAAATACCAATGGTACCTCAGGTACACAATGCAATCTGCTCAATGGTTTGAAGCCAAAAGATCTTGTTTTCAGATATTCAGTGCTATCACAGTGATTACCTTCTGCTTCTGTTGTTGTTTATGTTGATTGTCCTCATCTGTCTAAACTGCAGGTTTAGCTATAAAGTTACTAGGAAACACTGTCCAGATCCCAGCACAGAATTTATTAACAGCTATGAAAAAGACTCTTTCTAGAAAATTTGAGGATATAGGTATAGGTTGAATTAGTATTGTATGCACGCCCTTCAATGCATTCGGTGTTCAGGACCCCACTAAGGAGTCTCAATGATTTAGAGAGTTGTCTGTAACTGGGGATAAAACAGTAATCAGAAGAGCTTGGTTGATATCGCTGGATCTGTCTGGGATGGAGTTAATTTTATTCATAGCAGCCTGTATGGTACTGTAGTTTTGATTTGTGGACTGAAACAGTGTTGATAACACACTCTGATGTTTTGACTATTGAGGAGCAGTGCTTGTGCTCAGGATTTCTTTTTCCCACTCTGTTACTAGTGCTACTAGTCTTATTTTTGGAACTTATGTCAAAAATCCCTTTTGTTAAAAAAAACCCAACAAAACAAAAAAAAAAAAAACCAAACAAACAGAAAAACCACCACCAAACCCACAAACAGGCCCAAAAATGAAAACAGAACACTGAACTCAGTTTGTGCCAAAAAAAAAATTTACCAGAGTGTAACTGCATTGGACTGAGTGGAGGCAGATAACAAACCCAGTCAGTCATGTTCTGATATCTAAATCACCTTGCCTGTTTTGTTACTGTCAGTTTTCTTTCACTTATTTATGTGACATTCTTTATCCTTCCAGAATATTGAGAAATTTCTTGTTTGTGTGCAACTCACTATTGTATTAAAATATCGTTCCCTAAAAAGTAAGTGTGTGACTAATCCATTGAGGATGCTGCAATGTTGTGGAATTAGATTGGATATTAGTACAAGGATATAGCAAGGACAGTTTAATGCATGTGTCACAGACACAAAATGTCATCTGCCTGTGGTTATGGTCAAAGCAAAAAAAAATGAAACAAGAAAAATACAGCTCCATAATGAAACACTGAGATCACACTGGGGACCAGACACTCCCTCCTAGGGAAAGAGTTGCCTACTAGAGATCTGAGGTTTTGTGGTATGCATGTGACACTCCTCAAGGTATTTTCCACTCTGTTTCTCAGAAGAGCTCTACTGGATTTTCTGATATACAATGCAGTATATTCATTCAGTCTGAGGTTCTCACTCAGTACTCATTACCTCTTTGTAAACAATCTATGCTCTTTGCTAGGACAAGTTTATTCAGAATTTACTCTTCACTCATGATAACATATGATTATATATTTAATATACAGGCAAGAAATATGCCCTTGATAATTCTAAAGTGTCACATTAAATTATATAAATAAAATTCATCACTTAAGAATTCACATACCACTTGATCCCTCCGGAAAAATCTGTTGACTTTTCCATCATGCTTTCCCATTAATTTTTATTTCCTTAATTTACATACATACTTTTATTTCTATGAATGTTTGTGTTATCATACTTTGGAAATAATCTATGAAATTTAGCTTTTCATCCTGTTCAATTCTTTTTTTAGTCTCTTGGAAAACTCTCTCCTATGAGACAATCAAATTCATCATCTTCTTCAAGGACTGTGCCTTGTGGTGTTTCACACTGTAATTCACCTCAGTCAGCCTCCAAAAGTAACAGTAAATAGACTGTATTTTACAACGCTACACATCTGCCAAGTATCTATTAGAGTCCTGTCTCTGTTGCTCCAAGTAATGGAACCACTCTACATTTCCATGGCCCCTGTGGCTTCATTATTAACATGACTTCAGAAGCTCTTTGAAAGACTGATACACAGGTATGCGTGTCAATAACAAGTACCAACAAACATAAATGGACAGCCAGCTATCTCCATTCCTAAACATATGTCTCAGGCACTTGTACCATACAGGTTCTGCAGCTATACCTTAAAATCTATTCATTATCTTATGCACACAAGTTTTCTTTTAAAAGTTGATGTGCAGATGAAGGGGGTATTCATGTTGTCTTTTTCAGTTAATTTTGATGGTTTTTTTTTCAATTTTTCCCAGTGATTTTTTGATTATTTGCTATTCCTCAAAGGGCAAAATTCAATAGGTAAAAGTGCTTTTAAAAAGATGAATCAACTTCTAATGTCAAATTCAATAAGAGTAGCTATCACGGTCACATCCCATTATTATATGAAAAGAGAATGATGCACCAAATTTCTACTGTTTTCAGAGACACTCTGAGTCAAAAATTAGGGGTAAGTTATTGAAGTACTTAGAAACTGAATTGATATTCAGAAAATGGACCTCACATAATGATTTTTCTACCAAGTTTATTTATTCTGAGTCCAATAGCCATTAATACACTCTGAACTCCAGGGAAATGAAGGCACAAATGTAGAGTTATTTTCCTTATCTTATTTGCAGGGAAGAGCTGAATTTCAGGTCCTCAGAAAGCAACATAATTAGTTATTGTAGAACTAATAGCCTTGGTGCATTGTATGCCTGCAGGTTTGGTACAGAGTGAGGTCCTGCTTGCAGTTGGCACTGCTGGGAAGCATCATCTCCAGTAGGCAAAGCTCCTCCTCAGGTTCTTCACGGCTCAGAAGATGGCTCCAACAGTCCCAACACCATGAGGACTGCAGCCCTGTTCTGTGGTTGGCAATGTCCTGCCCCAGAGATGGCTGGCTGTAATTCTTTTGGGTGAAATGTTCCATGCAGTCTCAATGCTACTACCCAATCCCTGCCAGTAAGCCTGGGCAAGCAACGGAAAAAAAACCTCAGAGTGAACTGAAAAGGATTGTGGGTGGAGAGACTGAGGGAAGGGGTTTTGATAAAATGGAGAAAGATTAATTTGAGATTATTACAAATAATTCTGTTGCATTTTCAGAGTTAATTAATTTCTTTAATTTAATAAAATTATTGTTTTTCAAATGAAAAGAAAAATTATAATCTTGAAAAGGCAACACTTCTTTTTTATTTTACCCTGTATTTCCAAAATGAAATTATCCAGGAAGGATTAAATTCCCTCCCCTTTAGACATTACAAGATAGGTGTTGAATCCTAAGCTTATCAACACACTTATCCTGGGACCAGGAGGATTTGTGAATAAAGCAAGTACTGTCTGCCAAATAACAAAAGGAATTCTTTTTAAATGTCAAAGAACAGAATTCATCTAAGCCAAAATTAGTCTAGAGAAACAAGCACTTTAGATACCAATTTAGAAGGCAATGGATTATTCCCTAGAAGACCCGATCTCTTTCTTTGGTGTCTGCAAAGTGAGCCTAGAGTGACCAGCTTACTTTCAAATGTAGAGCCATAAGACATCTAAGTTAGGACAGATGTTTTCCACTCCTGAAGATTTCAATACTCTTTTCCCCTTTTCTCAGGCATACATGATTTGCAGAATTTAAAGATTACTTTGCTCCCCCAGATCCCAAATCCCATTTGTACTGTATTTCACTTCAGTCAAAACATTTCCTCTGGTGATGCAGTGAAGCGTTAAGCACCTGCTTAAGTGAAACCTTGTGAATATTTCTACTTGAGGCTAAGGACTATGCTGCATAAAGTTTACATTTGTAAGTTCTTTGCTGAATGATGTTCAGAGCGTGGATCTTATTAAGAAACCAGCCCAGACAGTTCACATTTTGTTTATGTGTGTTTTATTCAGCTCTTGCTCTGATATTCTTTATTAATAACCCAACATGTGTAGCTTCTTTATGTGTACAGCTCTTTCCCACAGTGATTATATATATATATCTATAAAGTGTCCTGAAGCAGGATGAAGATTCAGTTTGAGAATGAATCATCAGGCATGAGTTTTGTAAAAAATGTCCTGTTAACATTATTGGAAACTGGTTTTATTTCACACTCTCTTATATATAAGTGATACTCCTAATTTCAGTGGTCTAAATTCTGAGTTGTGTGAATGTGAGGAGTACAAAAAGAAAAAGATGTGAACTATTGTATGCCAGAACAGTAACTGAATTGTTTTGTCATACAAGAATCTCCACCAATCATTTGAGTTTGTCCATTATATAAGTTTCTTCAACATTTTTTTCAGACTGTTTACATTAAATAATCAACATTACAGAATTATGTCTAATCCCTGGGAATTTGCTGTTTCCATACCAGCACATTTGAGATCAGGTAGCAGAAGTCTCACCTTACCTTCTAATTTTGATTTTACTTTCTTAACAGAGATGTCTTGATAAAGATATAGAATTGTACAGAGAAAGATCAGGTGCTGTAGACAATCTATACAATACCACTTTGACTGTTTAAGAGAACATAAACTAAGGCTGAATAATCACGCAAAAGATAAATCATCTAGCCATGTACTTAAGCCAGAATTACAATGACAGTGAAGGCACAGTTAAATTTTTTTCAATTCATTAAAATTGTGAGAAATGTTAATATATTTAATTGGCATTTAACAAGATAGCTATAGCAAGTTAATTAGATATCAATTTACATGCTTCATAAATGTCAGCATTTTTAACAATTAAGCCCACTTTTAGAATACAGTTCAGCCATGGGTATTGTTGGATACGACAGGTGTGACTGGTAGCACGAGCTATGTTAAGTTTATTGGCACTTCTGCTGGTAAGACTCCCTTCAGATACTCACATCAGGGTCAGGGTGAAATTAGAATTAAATTCCTGTTCCTCTTCCCTTCCCTTTTCACGTTAACTATTGCTACTTAATAAAGTACTTGCTCCCCAGATCTGACAAATTAGACACTGTGGTAGCTACTGGGTAATTTTAATGTTACTATATCTGTCTCACCTTGACATCTCTAAAATACTCACTTATGCTGACAGTTTACAAATAAAAAGGCTTTGTACTCTGTATTCACCATGATTATCACTTGCCCTGCTAAATTTGTTAACTGGTGGTACAAAGTAGGCAAATTAAACCCGGAAGTTCTCTCGGTCTATAACTACCTACCACACATTTTTAAAAAAAGCACAAACAAACAAAAAAACAAAAAAAACCCCACCAAAACCAAAAACCAAACCAAAACAAAAAACACAAAAAACCCCACAAGAATTCAAAATGTTATGCATAGCAACTTAACAGAATCACTTTAAAAAGTCAGTTGCAAGCAGAAAATGTCCAAATAGTTTGCCAAGTAAGTTCATAACACTTTTCCATTTTCAGCTGAGTTTCTTAATTATAAGGTTGCATTAAAATTTCTATGAAGATAAGTGGATCTGCTTTCCCCCTCCCCCTCCTTTCTTTTTTCTCCCAGACACTAAGATAAAAGAAGAGGCCAGCAAGGTTTTTCAAGATACCATTAAATGAAGTATGATGATGGTTCTTTTAGATTTGCTTTGATGAAAGTGTTATATAACTTCTGGAATTAGAGTGAGAAAGATAGGGATGCTTGGGCAGGAAAAGCAGGAGATAGAATAGGAGACAAGGAACAGAGGAAGGCTAAGATGGGTGAAAATTCTCAATTAGTCCCATGTATTTTCTTCTGATTTGTTCTCATGTGGCTTATTTGGAGGCTGCTTTCTACCAGAGGTTTTTCAATAGTACGGGCAGGATTTCCAAAGCTGTAAGAAGTTAAAAGATGGCTAAAAATTTGAAAATGATATCTTGAAAACATGCAAAATAACACCCTGCGTGTTTCCAATAATAAAGCTTTTTCATTTATTCTGATGTTTTATCTAACACAACCAGAGAATGCTTTCACTATGTTTGCCTGGTCTGCTTCTGGGAAGACAACGTTCTCCCACCCACAAGCCTGCACTTCACTCCTCTCTAGAGTTTCCAGAAGCTGACGTCTGAGAGTCATGGTCCTACTTGGTTGGCAGATAACGGTGAGGAATGCTCAGAAATAGGGGATTAAATTGATTTACTTTGGGATACAGGTGACTCGCCCAAAGCCTGCGATAAAGCCCGCATCTTTTATATTAAGGATGTCAGTGGTTTCCACTGTGGTTTTAGCATATTGACTACATTGCACCTATTTGGCAATCAAAAGCAATAGTACAGGATTTATGAGACTAGGAAGACAAATATGTGTAAACTTGCTATATGTATACACCAAATAGACCCCCACTTATAATAAAAAGTATTCATGTAAGTAGTACTTTTAAAAGCAAAGATAATGACAACATTCCACTGAAAGTTTCCTAAAGTTGTTTCAGTTTTGCAGGTATTTCTAAACTCAGATAAAAAAAAATCAGCAGCAACACACTGGCAGTTAGTATGCTGTGTTCTTATTTTCTGCTTCTTTCTCAGTCAGGTTTTAGTCCCTAGTGGTTCAATGGTTATTTTACCACTTCTTTTTAGAAACCATTCAACACACATAAAAATTCCAGGTTTAAGAAATTTTTCCTTATACTTCTTGTATATTTTTGCATCGTTAAGTTTACTTAAATAAATTGATAAACCAATTTCTACTTGGAACATTTACTGCACCCTTCTTCTCCTAAACATTTAGACATCAAAAATTTTAGCAAATAAGCATCATTCTTTCTAGCAGCTGTGTTGTAATAACACTGAACATGTTAATGACATTTCTGTTAATCTTTCTTTAATGGTTCCTTCAGGCAGTTCTTTATTTCCTTTCCCAGATTTCCCTGTTTTTTCAGCATCATTTGGGTACCAGAGAAATTATAGAAATTATTATTAGATTTTTAGGACATGAAATAAATTCTAACTGGAAATCTATAAATCTGAACAATGAGGTTTTTGCTGTTTGAGTACTGACGTGAGATCTTAGTCAAAATTAAGGCCAATGTAACTGAGAGCAGAACTGTCCATTAAAACACAACCTAACTAATCAGGGACTAAATGTACTATATTTAGATTTTTTTTTATAAATTATTGTACCAGTTGCATTTTCTAAGTTAAACTCAAAAAAGTGTAATCAGTAAAACTTTAATATGCAAAGTTTTTTCATAAGAAACACCTAGAAAGAAAGACCTAGAATAGAAAGAATCATGTAAGATCACTAAAAGTCAATAGTTACCTAAAAAAATAGTATAGACACTGCAAATCATACCTAATTCATAAGAGTGACATATACATATACTCTGATGTGATATGGTATCCATAAAAGTATTAATTAGTATATTTTTACTCTCAGATAGCAAGCACTAGAGGCAAAGAAATATTGAGAAAGCTTCCTCTAAACATACTAACCCAAAGAAGACCTTTCTTTTTTATTCTCCACCACTGACTTGGTGTACAAATGTTATTTTTTTCAAACCAGATTTCTTAATCCCTGTTATACAATCTTTGCATATAATTCAGAAAAAGTATTCTATTTTAAGAGGGAAAAATACAAATAAGGACTATTGCTCTTGTACCGTTCAACTCAGTTCTTCCACTCTTATCAAATTTATTATTTTTTTTCTAATTTCTTTCTAAATTTGTATTTACCATTATCCTGGTCACAACATATTGGTAAGTAGAGAGAATCATCCACATTACAACCCTAATTGGTAAGTGAAGTAAGAGTTTTTGATCTGGTGCCATCAGCATAATTTGCAACCAGGTGGTATTAAACCAATTAGATTTTTTTAATTGATTTTTGCATTTTATGCAGTAAGGGAAATTCATTGATGTTCATTTTGGAAATGAGGTAACAATGACTTTTGAAACATTGCCAGCTCACAAAAAGTTAAGTCAATGTCAATTCATTAGCAAATTAATGGGACTGATTTTATTGTAAATAGCTAACAACTGTGCAGCTGGCAGCCTTGAGTTAGTAGTCATTCAAAGAGAATCAGATACAAGTTATGAAAGTAATGGAAGAATTCAGAAATAAATAGACTTTTTAATCAAGAGTTTTATACTACCCTTGCAAGCAGAATATTTTTCACCTTTAAAAAGCGTGTTACAATGACCTTACAATATATGTATGAAAGCGTTTATATTAAACATAGACTGTGTCTTTAAACAGAGGCCTAAATACAGTTAAGGGAGCAATCATATTTCAAATTTAAAAAACTAAAAGCAAATTATTTCAGGTTTCTGTCAAATAATTTTTTTTTTTTCATACAGGAAGGAAAAGCTCTTGAAATGAAATGTTTGAATATACTGTTTTTTTCAGGTTGGTAAATACTGTTTTAGTTTGAGCTCTTTTGGTTTGTCTTTTGTAAACAAAGACTTTTTTCTCTTTATTAAACTGCGGAACATTTTGAATTGAAACATCGTTTTGAAATGGCAAGTGGAAGCTCCCCAAATTTTACTGGTTTTCCACCCATTTTTCTAGCTTAAGCACTATGAAAAATTCGAAATGAATTTCTGATTTTTTTCGGGCAGATGCATTTTTCACTAAGAAAAGCTTTCGCCTGAAGAGTTTCCCCCAGCTACAGTCCTGAATAATGCATTGCAGGTAGCTTTGCCCGTGAGAGCAGAGAGGCAATTGTATATTTCACAGATATTCTTCAGGATATAATCCCTCCAGAAGTCTCTTCAGAAGGAAATCCAACTTTAGTCCTTAGAAAGCCCAGCACGTTCTGTTTCATCACTGTGTCCAGCTGCTGCACTAAGGAATAAGTGAAACCAAGGCTCCCTGGTGCTTCTTACCCTTTTTTCAGTAGGACACGTTAGCTTGAACAAAATGCAACAGAGCCTTTCAGCCTCCAATTCCAAACTAACTCTTGTCCATCCAGCATGATGTATTGTTATTAGAACCTGATTCTGTTTAAGTTCCCCAATGTAAGCATTGAGAAGTAGTCAAAGGGGAGAAAATCAATGTCAGGACTTTAAGGCAGGGCCCATCTTACTGCATTTCTTTTAATGCAATCATCTGTGGGGTCTCAAAACCTCTTTCCCACCCAAGCCTGGCCACTCTTATAGCGTTCATTACTGTGCTTTAATGTAGACCAGTCATTATCTTTGAAATTTTGTTTGGGTTTGTAACTTGTATCCCCTGTTTATCTCAGTGAGGGTACAATTTAGCTTTCTGATTTTGCCTCACACTTCAAATGCCAGATATTCTTTTGCAGCATTTGTGTTATTAAAAAAAAAATACTTACAAAACTACACAAAACTTCTGGAAAAAATAAATGTTTTGAAAAAACACTTACCAAATCTTGTATTTGGAAAAAGGTTATTTTTCTGATTATTCCCTATGTCAGTAGAGTTGCTTTAGTCAAAAACAACACTGAAATGCTTGCAAGACTAATATTTCTTGATCTATTACAATTTGGAAAGGAAAAATTTATCATGAATATTTTGCATTCTTCCGTTTATCAATTTTCAGTTCTTAGATATGAAAATGTACAGTCCATCTAGTTATCCATTCAGTGCCCAGATCCAAACCTTTTGCATGGAGGTCCTTCACTATTAGAACAACAAAAATTTCTTTCTTGTGCCTAAATTTCATTTATCAGACTATAGAGAGTCCACTAGGTCAGCTTAACCTTAAAACAAAACATACAAAACAGATCCTCAGAAGCATTTAGGTTCCTATTTCAGATTAGTGTTGAAATATTTTCAAGGATACGAGCCCATAGGCTCAACATCTTGACCACTGCTAAATTTAGCAGAAGACAAAACATACTCTCTGCTTTATTTAGAAAGGGCGTTGTAGAGCTGCATTGAAAGGGTTACGCCTGAAAGCTGATGGGTAATAGGCAATTCAAGATTTTCCAAGCACACCAAGAATATTGACTTTGTGAAACTGACTGGATGGTGTGAGCTACTTCCAACAATTCAATCTCCTCTATTCAGAGTGCAGCCAGTTTATAAAGGCGTGCAATCTGTGGAGGACTGTTTCAGGGTCACTGTGCTACAGCCCTCTTGACACAGCCAAAAGAAAGCCCTGAATAGAGGATGAGAAGTCTGATTACTGATTAGCTTCAGTGTTATTGCAATCAATTCCCAGAAGGAAGTTAGCAATCTGCCCGGCACCCAATAAAAGATTGCTATTAAAGGACCATTATGATGGGAACACTCAACTCAGAAAGGTTTTGGGGATTTTTTAGTTGATAAATCTGGTTTTTGAGGAGGGTTTTTTGGGTTGGGTTTTTTTATCATCTCAAGTTCTATTTAAGGAGTTCTTGATTAGTCTTGATAAGACTCTTTTACTGAATTTATGCCTACAAAGTACCTTTGTTTCATTTATGTTTACTGTGACCAAGCTGAATGGATTATTTAAAACTTTATACTCAAAGAAATTTTCTCAGAGGCGGTCTTCCTTCCACAGATCAAGTACTTCTAAATTCAATTAATTAATGAGCATGTTACCGGTTTCTTTTTAAGCTAAACAGTTCAAAAGGGTATTTTATCTATTTTCATAATAACAAAAACCATCTTTAACTGGACCTTCCCATAAAAGTCCAGATGTTCCTCACCATCTAAAAACACAAAGAAACAAAACCTTTCTTCATTGTGATTCAAAATGAAAACTTTTTTTTTTTTAAATATGAAAAAGGGAATTAAAGAAGGATGGACTAATAATCAGACTATTAATACCGCATTTGGGAGAGGAAGTTAGTATCCTGCAATATATTTTCTGTTTAACCTGAAGGGAAATATTTAACATTTCAGCCTTGCTTTTTTTTTTTCCCCCAAAAAATGCAAAGAGCTATTACCTTCCTTCCCAGGAGTGTGAGGAAGATTAACACATTAATACATCAATACACTGAGGCATTCAGATGCTGTGCTAATATAAGAAATATAAATAACTTACATGATTATAAAGATTTACAGCTTCAAAAGTATGAGGAAACCTACTAAAAATGTGGATGCATTCAGTGCATTTGTATGGTTCAATATTCAGTCCTCCTAGTTGCTATTAGATCAGATTCAGACATTTCAGAAGTTAAAAAGCTGGCCAGTGTTTCAGGCCTGGCCCACAGAATCTGAATATCTGTCACACTGGTACTGAGCCTAAAATCACTACTGGTAGTGTAGATCCCTCAGCTGAAGCACAGCAAATATTTCACCAATGGTCTCTGGTACAACTTAAACAGGTATAAGGACTCTGAGCTGCAAAAAAAATTCCAAAATAGTTTTTGCCAGTACAGGGAGTAAATGATTTGAAAATATGGGAGCAAATTATACTGAGCTCGAAAGTGTTCTTTTTTCTGTTACTTCTCTGTTTTGATTTTTATTGCATATAGCAAGAAATAAAAATATATGGTCAAACAAGGAAAGTCAAGAGCACAATGCATGGGGAAAAACAAGTTTAAAGGGAGCTGCAGTATAAATGTTAATGTAATACAGAAGAGTTATGCTCATAATTAAGTATCATTAGTTATAAATACCATCACCGAGCCTCGGTGCCTTTTGAAGGCATTAGCCAGAGAGGAATGCTGCCCTGCGGTGGCTGCCTGGCTGCAGGCAGGTGGAGGCTCTGCAGAGGCTCACCCAGCAATAAGTATGGTCAGAAGTGACCATACATTGGGGTGCTAGGTGAGTTTTACCTGTGGAAAGGTAAGCATGATGAGATTCTAAGCATATCCAGCACCAGGCAAGAGTTTTGAGGATCGAAATTACAGATTTAAGTGCCCGGAATGGCTGGTAACCCAGGTGTATTTTCTGCTTCTGTTCATGCACAGCAAGTGTTAATTTGCACCTAGGCTCTACCTGGAGTTTGGGAGGGGGGGGGAGGGTTATGGGGGGCGAGAGAAACTGAGGTACAATTGCAACCCTGTTGACAATAGAGCCATGACTTTGTCAATTTACCTCCAAAAATCTCCCTGTTTCAATCTTTTCATCTAAGTAAAAAACAGGTAAGACCATGATGAAGTTTGAGTCATTAATATCTGCACAGTCTGGTTAGATGCTAAGAATAGAAGCACTAAAAATTTTCCAAAAATTTAGAGTGCACATAAAAATATTTTACTATAAAACTTTTATACATAGCCTTTCATACTGTTATGGTAAAAGTATCATTTAACAACTTCATTTAACAGCTAGGTGTTAGCTAACAGAAAAATATCTCCCTGAGGCTTGTCATACCTGGGTTTGTGTCAAACCAACACAAAGCGCAAGTGTTGCTCGACGAGGCAGCAGCAGCTTCTCTGATGGTCTCCACTCGGTCTGGAGCCACAGTCAAGAAGAATAGAGCCTGCCAAAGTGACCTGCCATGGAGAGATGCAGCTATCCAGGTGACGGGCTGCAGGGAATCTCTGTCACTCTTACAGGAGAAGAGCAAAGACAGCGCTCGTGTGCGATGTGAGCAGAGCAAGGATCTGCTCAGCCTGGTGGAATGCAAAGAGGAAATACCATCATTAGGGGAAAAGAAACAGGGGGAGGCTCAATGAGAGGAAGAGGATCCTGTATCCAGCCCCAGTCAGGCTAAGGATGGAAGCCCAGGTAATAACAATGCATGGAGTAAAGTCCATGCTTGGGGGAGCAGAGGAACTTCCCCCTGCCCACTGCACCCTGTCCAGTTCCTCTCAAAACCAGATATGAGGCTCTGGTCGTGGAAGGTCAGTAAAAATGTAGATGGAAAGCAGTCAAGAAATGTAGATTAAAAACAGTCAATAAAAAGTACACCTCAGATCACTTCCACACCCACAAAGAAAAAAAGGAGTTATAGTTGTGGGTGACTCCTTCCTAAGGAGGACGGAAGGCCCAGTATGCCGGGTGGACCCTCCACAGAGGGAGGTCTGTTGTCTCCCTGTAGTCTGGGTTAAGGACATTATCAGGAAACTTCCTGGCTTAGTGCATCCATGTTCTAGACAAAAATGGAAAACCAAAGCTTGCTAATTGATGAGTTCTTCACAAATTCTGATGTTTGCGTTCCAAAACTTAATGAAAGAATCAAAAGTTTCTTCTATGGAAGAAGATTCAAATAATTTATGGAAATAAGCTCTTTTTTCATTTATGGCTTAGCATTGTTAAATTTGCAACAAGGAATTGTCACTGAATTCAAAGAGTTGCAGGTTCACAGCTGCCAGAATGGTCAGACCAAGATTTGGTATATAATGGAACTTCTTAGGTCTTGAGCTTTTACACCATACAATTTCAATTTTCAAGTGTTCACTGTATGAAATGAATCTTGATGTCTGAAGCAAAAGGTTAGGCAGAAAGATGAAAAACTGAATAAAATATTCCATGTGAAACACTAAGGTATTCAGTGATTTCCTTTCAAGTTATTTTGTGTTTATTGTATATCTTGTTCCTCTGGGATTTAATGCCTTGACTGTTTTTGAAAGAGAAACAAGAAAGCTGAAATATTTAATTTTGAAGTACTCTTGCAGTTTGCAATCACCAAAATCTTACCTGAGAAACTGGACCATGGACCATCTCCACAATAAAAAATTACTTTGAGGAAAAATTTAGGATGTGATATCACGTCTAGAAATTCATGAGGAAGAAACTCAGAGAAACACCAAGAAAATACTATTGTGGACAAAAATGTTTTAAATTTCATTGAAGAACCTGGTAGCAGTTCACTACTTAGAAAAACAGAACAATAATTAAAAGTTTTGGGGGCAAGAATGGCCAAAAAAACCGCTTGTCTAAATCAGCTTTCTACATTGGTCAATATTATTTTAAACTGGTCAGAAGTTGTACTTTATATGGGGAGTGGGCACTATTCTGTAGAAACATAACTGCAAGCAATAGCACACAGAAGAGAGACAGATAAGTAATGAAAAAGAGAAAATGACAGAGTCTAAAAAGACAAAGGTGAGAGAAAGCAAAGAATGGGACCTGTCTGGGCTGACATCTGGCAGAAAAGAACTTTACAACTGTAGGAATATTAACTGAATCTTGCTGGTTTATTTCTTCTGTGTTTACAGAAACGGTATTTTATATGTTTTTTGAAAATAAGTAGGATGATACCAGATATATCCCTGACTCACCATCACATTATTCTCCTGAAATAACCAGTCTGTAAGATACCTACTGTTGTTTAGCAATTACAGTCAAAAGGGTAAGCAACACTAAACAAATTTTATGTAAACAGCTTATCCATTATACATGCTTCATATTCTAGCTTTATTCATGTAGGTGACATTTTAAAAATGGAATTTTAATAAGAACGTTTCAAATAAAAGTATTTTAATAATAATAGTAATCAAATCTTACTATAAATGGACAGCTACATCAGACATTTTTCCACATCAAGCTGTTGAAACTTCAGTAATGAAGTCAATTTGCTAACATTATACATTAAGACACTATCCCGTTTGACAGAAAGTCAATATGTGGATGACCAGATGGTTTTCTTTATCTAACACTTGACAAGCGTGTATGGACACTTTCAGTTAAGGGAAGACTTATGTGTTCAGCAGTGTTTCCCTAGTATTCTTATTGAGAAACCATTATGTCCATCAATGTTTTCTACACTGCTGAAAATGGGGATGTGAGCATTGAGTTGCCTTCATTAATAAATCAATGTCCTTTCCCAGTTCCTTTTATGTTTGTCTCTCTATGTAGAAAACATATGGTGTAACCAGAAAGCACTTACTCAGGTTTGGATGTAAAATTCTCAGTAATAATAAAGGTGAGGAAAATGCAGTTTGGAAAAATTCCTTAACTCTTTTCTGAGACAGAGACTTCATTATTACGGCCTTCTCATATGTGAGATGTATATGAAAAATGATGTATACTCTTACTCATTTACAGAGATAGGACAAGTCATTAAAATAAATCCAAGTACTTTGTTTACTTTCTGGAAATTGAATTGTGTTTGTACCCTTATGTATATTTTTATCTTAAATCTAGTGATAGAAGAAAATATACTAGGCCTTTTTTTTTTTTTTTTGATTTGTTTTTGTAAGGATTAAGTTATTAATATTTGTTGAGATTAGTTATGAGGATCTGGAGCTTCATAAGGTGTTTTCCATGGCCTTCAAATAGTATTCAGTTAGATACAAATAACTGGAATGTCAAATGTTAGTCTTTAGTATAATTTATTTGTCATTCATTTAATATGAAATTAATCTTATAAGAAAGCAAAAACATATGCTATGTGATTTAAGTGACAAATTGCACATACTATCTGAAGTACATATTTGATGTGAAACCGTCAATGCAATAGCTCAGTGAATATTCAGGAACTAAAAATGCATATAAAAGTTAGATTCATTTGTGAATAATTCATAAATAAACAGATTACTTTAATAGAACTACTGTCCTCTATTGAAACAGTCCTTGCATGCAGTGGTTACCACTCATTCCAAGTTACTGTTCACAAAGCCTGCTCACAAGTTTGGCTACACTGATACACTGCAGTGTTAGGGCAATACTGGTGAGTACTCTACCTCTACTGATTGTGCTCTATCTGTGATGTTTCCCTCTCACAGATAAAATGAAAAATCATGAAACAGCTCTGTCTTACTACAGGGAAACAGAAGTTCTAATTCTGACATCTACTATTCTAATAAAACCAAAACAAATATTCTCATGAATATTTAAGTAAGTCAAAAGCAAACTGCCTGTTTCCACATGTATTTCAATGTTAAACTTGCACAAATCAAGTAAAAGCAAGCAGTGTTATAATAATTTTACACTTTAGTCCCTGAATTAAAGCAATTTGCACTAATTTTTTTTGTCTTTTACCTATGTGATATACCAAGTCTATTCCAAGGGTTCACGTTCTGTTTCTTCTTTCCTAGAAAGAACACTTGACTCTCTCAACATGTAAAATAGAGCTATTATTCGTGAATGTATTTTATCGGTGTGCAACCTTGAGTTCTATTCACAGTGTGCTATGACGCCGAATTTTTAATCTCTTCTAGATCTCCCAAGAAGCTCCGTAAGTTTTTTCTGATCTCCAGCAACTCTAGAATAAAGTATGAGAGCGTGTCTTTGTGTATCTTCATACTCTGCATGAAGCCTAGACTTATATCCTGGCCTTGGCTTGACCTGCATAATGATTCATTGATGACGTATATTTACATTATCTGATGATGACCTCCTCACTTTGAATATGACTTTCTTCTCCTTCCTTCTGTTCCCAGATGCTACATCAACTGAATGGAGGTCTGAAACCACAGCTGATAGCAAGAGAAGATATTTGTTCTTCTCCCCAATCTGGCCCTTCTGCTACAATCTCCAGCTGGGAACTCAGAAAGAGCCTTCTCAGACTGCATTTCAGCTGTGACTTATACTTGTGTCTGTTCAAATTGCAAAATTTAGTAGACCTGCCTATGGTTTTGATTCCAGAACTTTCCCAGATAGCAAGACGAAGTCAAAGATAAGGATAGTCTAATATTTGGGCTCCCAGAACTTGAACAGAAATTAAGTAGGGATCAGTCAAAAGGATCAGACCCATATACAGTGTGTTTACAGGTGAAGACCCAAGATCAAGGTGTACTTGCAACTACCTGATATGTTTTGAACCTCTCTTTTTGGTGAACACAACAATATACGTCACTTTATATGTGAAAAGCACTATTGATTTTGATGTGTACTTCTGACAGTTCAGCTCTATATCTCTGTTTAGACTCCCAGAAGCTTCATAAAGTGCTACAGGAAAACCCTGAATCAAAAATATTTTTATTTAAGCAGCCTTCATAATGGCAGGACAGTCTTTCACTGTGGGATGCTCTTTCCAATCTCTTGTCTCAGTGTCATAAAGCAGCTGCTGACCAGCCACAGAGCAACTGTCCTCTGAATGTTTAAGGAGTCCTGGGAAAAGCGAAGGGATTTGGAATAAATATGAAAAAGATCCAATTCTAGCATTAAACTGGCACTTACACAAATCGGCAGTGTAGTTGTAACTAATCTTTCTAAGAGCCTTGGAAAGAAAAGCGACACCTGTAAAGCACTGAATAAAAATAGTTGGTTGTTTTTGTTTTTTTTTTCCAGAGATAGTAGGCAACTTGAGCGAAGTATATAGACACTTCCCCTGTCCCTCCTTGCAAGCGCTCTACTTCAAAGTTATAGCTCGCTGTTACATTAAGAATAAAACATAGTTATATACTCCGGTTCAGAGTTGTCAGTAATAATCCCTCAAGAGCACTACAGCCAGCAGGCTAGAGCCTTTAGACTCTCTGTAAAGAGGCAGGTTGCCAGGTTTTTTTGTGATTTTTTTTTTTAAAGAAAAATTACAAAAGAAGGTAAGACACACACTTTTCCAGTGAGTCTCACAGTGCACTCACAGTCAAAAAAAATAGAGGATTCAGTAAGACATTCCATACTGAGTTGGAAATAATTTATATCTTTCTCACAGTTTTCAGGATGATACACGAGGTGGTAGATTCATTCATAGGTTGGCACCACTCAGTCTTCACCGTGACTTTTCACCTGTCTTACAACCTAGTCACATTATACACTGGAAGTCCAGAGCAGTTTGTCTTCCAAACATGAAAAAATGTCAGTAAAATACAACCATTTGATTCAGTGGTTTGGTTTTCTGTCCATAACTCTCCACGAGTGGCAAATAGATGGATTATTGTGTTCAAAGGCACCCATAGCCTCAGTTCCACAGCTGTCTGCTTTGTACATACTGAAAACCAAACTTTAGTGTACCTGTGGGAGACCTACACCAATCTGTTCCTTTCCCTTCCCAACCTGGCATGTTCAGCGTCTGCTGCAATCTTGGTTCTGGTATAATAATTTTCCATCAAAAAACACTTGCAAAGCAGAAAGTTAAATGCTGCTTTTATAAGCATCTGTGCATGTAATTCTGCAGGTAGCAGAAGGCTTTCCTTAGACGTGCTTCATGGTTCAAAGGCTAAGTGAAGATTATCATGTATAAATCAAACCCAGCGAACAATTAGGGAGGCAAAGTGTAACTACCTATATGATAACCTAAGAGTTGATGGGGTGCCATTGAGAAAAATATCTTAGGATCTTCTAAAACACTGGGACATCTTTTTTTTTCCTTCTCAAACTATAGAGGACAACTCTGAATAGGAAAATACAAGCAAATATGGAGCTATGAGAGGAAATATGTAACACTTATATTAAACTAGAAAGAAATAAACATAAGGAAGCACTTTATCTAATCTTTGCTTCTATTTCGTATTTGTGATGTCATTCAAGAATTTGCCATGTTTAACATGGATGTCTTTTGATGTCAGAAAGACTCAACATCTTTGAAAAGTTGGCACTAGTAGTATAGAAGTAGTTTTCTACTTTTGTTTCAGCAAATTCAAACTGTCTTTTTTATCATTAGTCATTGTGCTCTTAGGTAATACTTGAGAAATATTAGAAAGTATTTAAGATTTCAGTTTACATAGATTTACTGAGTGATTCTGTCAAATGATCAGAAGAACTAAAAGGCTTCCTTTCGTATGACCTTTTCATATTCACAAACCTCAAGCCAATTTTTGTGTAACACATGACAACTCAGGTCAGCTTTAATGCATTTCATAGGACACGCAGTCTTAAATTATCTCAGTCAACATACACTTTTCTGACAGCTAAAGGAAATGGCCAGGCACTAACTTTACTGCAAATAGTATGTATTTTTATTTTAATTCTCACCACAGCCACAGTAAACGGTAATCAGCAGGCATGTAGAAAGCAGAGTAGACCATCTCCTCTTGACCTGTGACATTTTCTTTCAATACATCAAATGCTTCTCCCAGCACTACTGTGTGCTTTTATGACTTCACATGATTGCCTGAATTTAACTTAAGTTGCTCTGTTTCAGTCAAAAAGAATTCAGAATGCAAACTTTTTGATGCATAGGAGATTGCTTTGTCTAAGCTACTATTTTCAATTTCTGTTCTCTCCTTCCTTTTAACAGTTTCTCTATAATTGTCAATTAACCTTCAAAACCACTTTGGGTTGACATAATCAGTCCAATGGTGCTAACTCTAAAAGAATTAAGAGTTAATTTCACACAGGAAGAAGGAAGGGAAGAAATGCCCTCTCGATAAGGCTAGTGAAACTACTCACTCTGTAATTAAAACTTCTGATAGTGCAACTATATTAAGACGGGTTTGGTCGAATGTGTCAGAAAGACATCAGGTCAGATGGGTTCTTTTTCTCCAGTGTTTCACCTGCAGAGCTTGGATAAGGTCACTGACTTTCCCAGTCATTCTCTATCTGCATGCTGGAACCAGCAAAGTTGATAGAAGCCCCTGCAGAATTCGAGTCTCCAGCAAAATCACAAGGATATGACACGGTTTATTTGAAGAAGGTCAAAAACCAAACAAAAAAAAAGGAGTTACCAGATGATAAGAATCCAACCAGGAGAATATAGTATAGATGGCATCTATATTATTCCAAGACATTACAGTTTGTTAAAGAGGTCCGGGCATGTCTTGGTACATTATCTATTCACTGAGACCAGGCAGCAAAGAATCAAAAAACAGAGCTAGGAAATCACAGTTCCTCCTGTGCTTTTCCTTCATCTGCCAGGTCTCATTGAATTAACCCCACAGTCATGTGGAGTGATTTTTCAGTTAATCAGCAGATCTGGGAAGTAAGAATGAATATCCTGTTTAGGAACAAATTGTTTTTCAAAATAGTGAACAGGTTAAAACATCAAAAATAGTTTATGTATAACCAGAGAAAAAGTATTTTACACACAGCCTCACTCAAGTTGCTTTTAAGAGTTGAAGGACATTTTTAAACAAAGTTAGCTAGAATTAAAGTTGAGTTTAGCTTGAAATTAACTTGAAATAAAGTTGAATGAAAGTTAGCTTTATTTAAAAAATAAAACCCCAAAATGTCTCAATTAGAAAATTGAAGAAAAACCTACAATGAACTTACAAACCTTTTTGTTTCTGAAAAAATATCCAACAGCAAATTTTTCATGCAGATTTTCAGTTCTAACCATATCTACTTTCTAGATTTTCACTGAAAAACCAATCATTAATGATCATTTCTATTTGGCTTCCAATGATTCTTCTATTTGGCTACTAAACTACATGAAAACAGGTAAACTATCTTTCTTAACTGAGAGATTATTATGATTTAAAAACCTTTTGTGTGTTCTATATCTAGTTCTCTATATATCTACACAGACATGATGATACAAAATCAGATTTAGAGAGTCAAAACACAAGAACTGTTTTCAAAAACCTGATTACTGACATGACACCTCTTAGTGACCAGACAGTAGCCAGAATATTATTAGATCACTGCTGGTGACTGGACTTGAGTGAGATTCTGTGTATGCACGCAATGAAAGATGTCTAATTCTTGCCTCTGTGCACCGTGCATTATTCCACAGGAACTTCAAGGCTGGTTTCCTAAGGGCTTGGTCTTTCTGTTCACTGACTGTACCAAAACTACGCTATGAACGAAGCTGTTACAAGATACTACAGAATATGTGTGAGAGAAACGTGATCTTACTGCAGAAAATGTTCCAGTATTCACCTTATTATACACCCAAAAATCCATAAAGGGGGAAAATAACCATGCAGTGAACTCTAACCAGTATTTATCCAACAGTTGAGGTATTTACTGTATTTTGTCCTTTTTTCCCACCCCTGCACCGATTCTATATTGTCCAATAAAGACTGAGGTCATACTGAAGCTTTTGTCTTACTGTAAGCATTAACAAGCTCCCTTCCCTCTCTGCAGACACCTTTCTATGAGAGGTAGAGGAAACCAGCATTCTGGGATTGACAGCCCTCTGACTGAATTGAAACAGACTAACGGGTTACAGATTTAACTGTGTGAGTTTGAGACAGTTATGTGTACTAATACAAAAATACATTCCTTCCACGTGGTATCTTAAACCCTGTTTCCTTAAGAAGGCAGAAAAAATACTGCAGGGGCTGGATGAAGTGATTGACAGTGTATCAAGATGAACCAACTTAAGATGCAGAGAACAGGAAAAATCACAACATCACAAAAAAAACGTTGCCTTTTACAGACTCCCATCACCACAGATGAAAACACAGTCAGACTACAGTGCATTGATTTCAATACCTGATTTAATAATCGTGTAAAGGAAGAATCAGACCCCGCTATAAATTCTCTCATATCCCATCTGACCGTTTACTACAGCACAAACTATGTAACTAAAATGCAAGGGGAAAGGATTGTTCTCCATATCATACAGATTAAAGGGGAAGCTTACTAAAATACACTCAACTAATGGAGCTGTGCCACTTTGCATCAGGATCTTGCACATGCTCTTTATATATTCCCTGTGTTTTCAGCACCAGGTCCTTCTGGGAATGGGGTTTGCCTTTACAGCTCATAGTAAGTGAAATGTCATTAGCCCCATCCTGTCACCAAGACTGATTAGAATCTCTGAATATTCTCTGCACTGCACTTTGGGATTTATACATATTCATCCTCTGGTAAATATTTACCAAACCCATACAACATACCTTCATAAACATTTGTCTCCGTTCCATTGGAAAGGTAACCCCTTGCATATGGTAATAGCATCTCTTGAATTAATCCTCCATAAACAAAAATGATTTATAATTACACAAAACTATAATTATGCCAAGCTCCCTGCAATTTTGCACATGGGTGAAGAGTGGCTCAGGGGGGGTCGCTAGAGTGGAACCCCCTGTACCACTGCCGTATGCTAATTGGACTCCTGAAAAGTTCAGAGAAACGAGTCTGTATGCCAGCATTCATCTGCCAAGTAACAATTACATGTCTCAGCAGGGAGCAAAAATGCTACCAAACGCAGCAAATAGACATACACATTCATACACAGCAACAGGATAAAGATCATGAGGAGGAAACAAGGCAAAGAGTATGCTAATGAATGAAATAAGAAAATCACTTGACAGAAAAACAGTTAAGGAAACAATGACACGAAGGAAAAATGCTGACAGAAAGCTCAGCTGACCTACATCAATTGGCTACTGGATACAGAGACTTTTGTATCCTGTTCACAGGGCCAATTATTTGAGTACAAATAAAAAATGTCTACCTCTACTTAATATAATCTTTGGGTGGGTAGTGACCTCCATCCCCCAAATCTTAGTGCGTGACTGAAGCTTTCATCAAGTCAATGAATCGAAGGAGGCTGCTAATAGCAGCAACAAAGGCTTTGCTTTTTAACCTAAGATCAGATTCGATTTTCTGTAAGGCTATTTTTCTCATTTTTTAATCTGTATGGGTGATATGTATTTGACTTTGAGTGGCTTCTTTCACACATGCCTAAATGGAATCTCACCCCAATCTAATCTAATTTATTGTATCTCAAGGTAATTAATATTCTTTATTTCAGCAAGTTACGTGTTACTTTTACCAGTCTTTCCCTGTCATTGCATTGCTTCCCAAACTCCCACTGGATCCTGTAAAAGTATTTCATACCTTACCTTCAAACTACCAAAGCACTTTAGCAGATGCACAAACACAAGCACTGGAGTTGTCTCATCCCCTTCTGTGGGATTGCTCACCAGAAGAAAGTTGTGCACGTGCCTGTCTGGCTGGCTGGATGAAGCTCTAACATTTTAGCGAGGAGCCTCAAAGTGCTTGCAGCCATTAAGTGAGCTGTGTGTCATATAAGCTTCATTAACCGCAGTTGTACAGCTTGACCTGTGCAAGGAGTTACAGTTGGAGCCAGAAGGATACAAATGACCAAAGGGTGTCATCACCTAAACCTTAGGAAAAAAACACACCTTTTTCAGGAGTTTCTCTTTTACAGTGATATCCCCCAAGGGCTTGCACGTCTCTTAATTTTTCAGATGATATAGAAGAAGAGTGACATAATTATTAATGCTTTGACGGATTTTGCTGGGTGAGGAGCACATTGTTAGAAAGACCACAGAATGCTGGAGGAAGCAATGAAGGAGGCAGGGTTCTGCTTATCTGTTCTTTACTTCACTGCTTACCATCAACAGTTTTGCCTGGCACCAGTGCTGCAGCTGCACAATGGCCAGACACGGCCTGAAGAAATCTGGTCCCTTTAACCACCTTCTCCTTTTCTTCCCCAAATCCCACGCTGTGGAGAGCATAACAGTTTTAACCTGTCAGATCTCTACTTTATGTATCAAAGGCCACTGCTAGTGGAATTAGATATGGGATTGGACAATCCCATACTTTGACTTCAATGAAAGGATTGAAATGGATCATTGACTAAATACTGCAAAGAGACGTAGCTAGAGTGAAACTTGGAGACTGGTCCAGGGTACAATTTGCCCAATACATTAATCATTATTTTTTTCTAAAAAAAATTGTTCTAATTATTAAACATTAGTTGTTGTATTGTTTGGGTTTTTTTTAAATATCTTCTGCCTTCGCCTAAAATAAACTACTTTGATAAGCAAATTAAAACTGTTATTCTTAATGAAGGGTAATTATTTTGTGATTACCACAGGCATGTATTCACATCTGCTATTAATCTTCTGACCATTTTGTCAAATACGACTAATTCCAATCATAGGGATATAGCCATACGTCAGCTGACTCTGCTCATCCATTGACAATTAGCAAACCACCGTGGATACATTAATGAGAAATGACATTTAAGTATTCAGCTGTATTTAAAATTTTTTTTCTACAGTCACTTGAATTTAAGACAGTGTTAAATATGCTCTCCAACATATGAAATACAAAATAAGCTTATTATATCACTTATTAAAATGCCTTTAAAAAGTCTTTTTCACTCAGGACATAATTATTAATTCTCCACATCATCTTGTTCTCTCTGGTTCTCTTTTTTGCAAAAATTTTAGGATTTACCACAAACTAAATTGATAAAATTAATCAATAAAATGGTAATTTAATTCCCTTTCCTTTGTTTTTTCTTTTTGGATACAGTGCTTCCTAGAATACACAGCTATAAATAAACAAAAAACCACATTAATACTGTTACTTAACACGTATATATTATTTTATACCCTTTAATTCTACTGAAAATTTGAATGAAGTCTCAATTAACTGCTGTAGTATGATCATCCATAATTTATGGAGGCCGACAAGGTAGGTGTATATTCAAGGTTTGCTGTAGGAGCAGCTATAAGCACATTGTACTTCTTAAGCTTTATTTCGCCTTCAGGTGTCCCAGAGTACTATGTCAAGAAATAGATAGAGCTACATAGGGTTTTCTGCAATGTTTTATTTACTCTGGACTGTAGCCTCTGTTTGCTGGTTTTGCTCCACGTGTGGAGGACAAGTATGATCACAAAGCACCTAAAAATTCAATAGATTCAAGATATGAAAAGGTTTATTGAAATTAAATCAACTAATTGGTAACCAAAAAAAAAGACTCTTGTCTCTGCATTTCTCTAATGCTAGATACAGAGTGGTTTCTCATATTAATATTGCCACAGCTCCTCTGGGGGTTATTGGGTGGTTGTTTTTTTTATTGTTTTGAGGTTTTTTGCAAATGCCTTTAGGCTTCATGTCCTGTTATTGATAATATTCCAGACAGTTGCCAATGTTTCTTTTGTCCCTGATTTTCTTGCCACTGGAGGGCTGTCTAAAAAGTCTCCTGGAGTGGCAGATTGTTTCTTTTCTTTGAAGCCTGTAGAAAAGCACTTCCTTCTGATCTTAGAACCTAAATAATGTGAATGCTGTTCTGCTCTCCCTCCACTCTTAGTGTATCATTGTTAGCAGTCAGGTGAAAGCAGACCAGTTGACAGATACCAGGCTAGAAAGCCTGCCCCAAAGAAGTCTAGACATCTTTTCTTGGAAAATTACATCTATTTTAATAACCTGGCATTTGTCAGGGAGTCATTCTAACATGGCCTCAAAAAATAATGTGACTTATGCTACAAATACCATCAAACTGTTAAAACATACATGTCCTCAGCCAAGATAGAAACTTACTTTATTTATTCTGTGTGTGTGTGTGATTTCCAAAAGCCTCATACACATTTTATCACTTTATTCTATCACTTTTTTCCTTGAGGGCCTCACCCTTGCTCCTGCCACCATTTCAGACGTGCTTCAGGACACAAGGCAGGACAAGACAAAGAGAGGAAGGACATGTGCTTGCCAGTTACTTTGATTACTGAAGTTCAATACAATTAAACAAAACAAGTGGTATATCGAAATCATTTACCACTTTGGGGAGCAATTATGTGAAATAGGAAAATGTCTTTGTTCCTTGATTTTGCTAATGGTGCACTCAAAAGAACAAAGAAATTACTTGCCAGGGATCGTCTTGGATTGACAATATGTCAGCATTGAATGAAAATCTGTAAATCTTTGCAGGAAACCATGTTTTCCAGGCTTGGGTGTCAAAAGAAAGCAGAATTCAACCTATCCCCGTTGAGAGAATTTCTTGCCAGCACACACTAAGTGTCTATGTGCACATATGTGTATAAGAAAGAACTGTCACAAAAGAAGAAACAGAGAACACAAAAGCAAGACTATGGTCTAAACAACAGAGGTAAGGAACAGAAGACGGAGAAATAAATTAAAAAATAAGGTAAGAGTATTTAGTCTATCAGCTTGTCTGTTCCTACACATTATACCTGCATGACTGAGTGAATGCAGAACCTGGCCTTTTGATATCAATCTCATGACAGTACATCCAGCACTCTGTTTCAATAGAACACATATATGCTGATAATTTGAGCCACGCTGTATCAGTATCATATTAGCTACAGCACAACAGGGTTTACAACAAAATTGCGTGTTATTAATGAGCTATTAAATGTCACATTCATTCAAGGACACACTTCAAAATAGTTCTGTTATATGAAACAAGTAGCAGCATATTGAACCGTGGTATTGTAATATATTTTCAATTGAGATAACAAACTGCCTCCACAGAGATGTGAAATGTCCACAGAGAAATACCTGTGAAGACAGAGGTACCTTCTGCCATAGTGCAGCAAGAACGGTGCTGTTCCCCAAGTTAAGAGGAGGAGCCAAGGTGGAGGATGACAACACTGGTGGGGCAGCCTCATCTCCAGCAAGGGTGTCACTTCTCAGGGCCCTGCGGGTTTAGCAAAGCAGCAGCAGTGAGGGCAACAGGGTCAATTGACAATCTAGTAATCATCACAGACAAGCCAGGGGACAAGCCCCATCCAGGACCGCTCCAGGAATTTCCATTAGTAAGTCAGGAACAGCAAAGAGTGCTGGGCTCAGATTTGTCTACAGCAGAGCCCAGGTAAGGTCCGGGTAACCAAGTCTGCATTTAAATGAAGGACCTGGGTTTGGGTAGGGGGGGCTGTGAGTTGAAGCTGGTTGGGGCAATTAGGGCCTGTTGGCGTACACAGGACTCTGACATCTTCATGTGTCATTAGATTGAGAAGATCACTCCTCACCATCTCTTCCCTTTGAAAAGATGTATTCTATTTGCAGGAAGAAATGCTCGGTCTGCTGTCTTTTTTGTTTTTGTCTTTTTCTTATAATATAGTATAACACCAGAATAGAAGACTATATTTTATGGCTCTACAGCCTATTGGCAGATAGCTTCTTCCAAAAGCTTCCTACAACACCTCTGGTTTTTTTTTACATATACGTACATATAAAAATATATAAGTGTATACACATTGGTTGCCTCCAAATATACAATATTTTATTCCATGACAGATGTACAATTTCTGCTCCACAAACCTATTTTTATTAGTCCTGGTGAGACTTTTTCCTTAAAGTTATTTCATTGTGATACAAATGGAAACTGATAATTCTCACTGTAGGATAGGAAAACCCACTGCCATATGAACTTAATTTCTTCTCCTGCTGAGAAGACAGTGAGCTTAAATTGAACCCCATCCACTCTTTCTTACTTTTCCACTTTCTTCAGATTACTACATAAAGTACCATAGTAGCTGTTTACAAATTCAGCTACCTAGGAAAGAAACTTGGAAATGGTATAAAAATCATCAGATTTTTTCACCAATATTCTTACCCAAGACACTCTTGCTGCCTGAACTTACCTTCAAATTTCCTGTTTTCCGTTATCAGTCTCTAGAGTCTATTATTTTCTATTCAAATTTTCCTTTCAACTCTGTTATAAGAAGGCAATGGGAAGGTACATAATTTTCCTTAACTCTTTAAACGTTTATTTTGCTTTAATTTTTTAGCTGTCTTCTTTCACAGATGATTAAAACAAAAGAAAACATGTAATTTGAAAGCTTTCTTTTAAATTTCTCCATTTGAAAACATTCCTTCACAATACAGAGTGCTTGTTATACAGTAAGTTGGGTTTTCTCCTCAAAACTAACAATTTTGGGTTTGTAACAGAAGTTCTGACCTCAAATTTGCACTGATGCTTAGCGAACACTTTTTATCATAGTAAAAAGTGCTTTCTTTTGGGTAATTGTAAAATGTTTTTAATTGAAAAAATTTTGGAGGACCAAAACTGTTATCTGTTCAAATATTCTATATTTCTGTATTTTTTCAAGGAAAAATTTTAAAATTTCATGTTAAGAGGACTTTTTTTTTTCCTGGAAAATAATACCGTTTCCATTTTTGAAATGTTTCAATATAAACTCTTCCATTTATTTCAGTTAGTCAACAAGAAGTCTTGCAGTGGCAAGGAAATACTGAAGTTCCAAGGGGCAGGTATAAAACCTTGTTGAAATATAGTTTCCATTTATCTTCAAAAACCAACTAAGAGTGGTTGATTGTGACATATGACAAAACTGAAGCTAAAAGTTGGGTCCTTTTCAGAACAATATTTTGGCTAGAAGAATAGTTTTTGCTTCCGAGACCATTGCAGTTTAAGGAGTGAACCTAAAAAGGCAGTGCAGTTTAAACTGCCTTAGTATTGATGGACCTATCTTTCTCTTCAAGTCATAAAAAATCTTCCAAGACCTCATGAACTGTAAGACTAAGATTCTGCCTTCCATTAAAACAGCTCATGCAGCCATGAGGAATGCTATGTCAGGAACTGGTAGGGAGTTGAGAGCTGTGCTTCAATTTAAATTTGCCTGGCACTATCTGTGATTAGAATGAGGAATTCCATCCCCAGGACACACTCGTTCATACTTTAACAGACCTAAAACAACCTAAAATGTTGAACAAAATGAGGGAACAAAAGTGTATACAGTAGTTTAGGTCAACTGATACAAAATCACTTTTCTTTAACATAGTTTCATGGCTTTCATTGCCTTTTTTATATCCCAATAAATCTTGGTAAAGAAGGTATTTATGCTAGATGTACATAACTAAGGTCTGTTTTATCTTACCTCAAAGATAAATAAATTATTAGGTATTTCTGTTTGATCTTTTCATCAATTAAAAAGAAGAAAAAAAGCAAAACAAACTAAAACAAACCAAACAAAAAAAAAAACAACCAAACAACAAAAGGAGAGAGAGATATAGTTGCTTTAGAAACTCCATGCAGAAAAACAATAAAAACATGTTTGTCTCTCCTTATAGAAAATGTGTATTATCAGCAGAAGAGTGAAAGGGATAGATTCGTAATTTTGGAAAGCTCTTGTTAAAGTCAATGGGCTTTTGCTGTCATGACTAAATAAATCTGACAGCTAACTCACTCTGAGACAGCAAATTTATTACAAGGTTTAAAGAACCTATAGCAACTCCTCCTGTCCCACAGTTAGCACAACTAATGCATCAGATGTTCAGCAGCTGCTGTGTGAAACAGATAATGCTTAAGATGTCATCTATTATTCTCACAAAAGATAACACAGATTCAGAGAAAGCAATATGCCACATCCTTAGCATGGGCAAAATGGCACATCTCTGAAGAAAATGATGTTGCACTGAATTACATCATCTCAGAACAATAAAATAACTTTAAAGAAATTTGCCAGACAGTGCCTTCCTGGGGAGACTTTTTTGTTGTTACATAGTTCTGGGGTTTATTTTGGTTAGTTATGGTTTTTGTTTTTTTTCTCTGTGGTGGAATTGGGTTATTCATCTCATTAGAATTTTACTGGGGTCTTAAATCTCGTTCTGAAGAACCTGCAACAGCTGCCAGATCACAGCAAGTTTTGATCATCTTTCAGTTGGCTAGAGCAATGACCAAGCAGAAGGAGGCTCATCTATTTTGTTACCTCTGCCTCTCCACTGATAAGCTTCTGGAGAGTTGTCACCACTGAACTGATTTGTCCTTCTGGATCTCCCAGTAGCTAGGAAGTATTGTTATAAAACTTTCAGGTTTATAGCTTTATAAATACAAAGTCAGAAAACCAAGACCCATTAGAGTTAATAAAAAGTTGTGCCTGAAACTCCAAGCCAAATGCTTACATTCCAAAATGCTCTTTTGTTTCCAAAAGAGGGATTATTGGAAACTGTAGAGGTTTTCCACATTGTTTTTTATTTCACTGCCTTCTTATCAGATGAGCATTCATTAACACTGAGGTCCTACGAATAAACAAAGTTCAGTAACATTTTGAAAGGCTGTATGTGGGGTGACTTGCTGCACAAACATGAATGACCATCTCAAGCGATTAGAATAATCTACAGCTGATGACATGGTGATCTGCTTAACACCTAAATAAATCCTAGCCCAGGTTAAAAGACAGTGATGTCTTAAGCTATTCATTGTGATTAATGAACCTCTAACCAATACACTGCGAACAGGTTTCTCTCTAATAAACCTGCCCTAATTAATTAGTACCTGTCATCTTTACTCCTTTCTTCCCTACCTCAGTCAATTCTAGGAGAAAGAACAAAAGCTCTGTAGGCAAGGAGTCACAGCATGGCATTCTCCGTCTGGAAGTAGCTTTCCAGATTGAACTAAAAAGTTCATGAAGATGACTGGAGCAGTTAATATCGCATTAAGGTTATGATGTGGACTTAAACACAAGGGAGGTGGCACTATAAGCACATGGCTTTTGTTCCCAAGGTGTCCAGTTTTTAACTTTTGAAAAGTAACATGGTCTTCAGAGCTGTTGAGCTCATACAGGTCATGTCAAATTCATACCTGAAAGTTTTAGAACTGGGCCATAAATACAATATAGAATACTCTCAGCACTTCAATCTAAGATAACAATCATATTACACAGCTGCAAAACCCTTTTCTCTAACCTTTTAGAATATATTTCCTTTGGCATTTTAAGTTATCAACAAAAACTATCATGAAAATTAGAATTTATTTCATTTAACAAACCTGATAGGATCCCTCAGCACCTTCCCAAAGTTCTAAATTGTGCAGCAATTCCTAATGTGAACAAAGCCATTCAATGTGACAGTTGAATTGCACATAAACCCTAAATTATAAAATTGTAATTTTAGAAAATGACTTCATTATCACAATTAGACAGAATAAAGTTTTTAGTAGTCACTTTTTATTCATGCATTTCAAACTAAATTAAAAATAATATGGATTCTTATGCTCAAGGTTGGGAAAGAGATAAAGAAAGGTAATGTGAACCACCAAAGATCACTAAACTTGTCACTAACATAGTCAAGAATAAAACTGAATCAACTGGACAATAGTCTAGCATGTTCATCTACTAGGCTGTCCTTCCCCTCTCTTCCATGTACATATGCCAGCATTACTTATTATAAAAGAAAAGCAGCTTTCATAAAGTCTTGAATGTCCTTTTATCTAATAAGGTAAGTCCCTGCTTTGCTGCCATTGAAACCAGGAATAATCCCATTAGAAATAATGGAGTTTAAAGAGTTGTTGTAAAGGCATACAAAATCCTTATGAAGGGCATTGGTAAACCTGTCCTATCATCCCTTTTCAACCCTGTTTCTCTAACAGAACAAGAGATAATTTCAGGTTTAAAAGGGGACAATCATGAAGCAAGCAAAAATCATGTTTCGCTTGATATAACATAAGCCTTTGTAGTTTCGAACTTTGAGATGTGTAGAATGGCTGTCGTTGAAAACGTAGGAGGTAATTTAACAAATTCAGCAAAGTTTTATGAAAAAATAAAAAATATAAAAAAGCCAGTGTAAACAAGGAGCAATTTCAGCAAATTTATGGATTGATATGAATGTGACTCTGATTAGAGCTTAAAATGCATGTTAAAAGCTCATGATTCAGGACCAGTTCTAGCTGGAGCAATAGGAATAAATGTTTAGAATAGAACATTTTCCAAACTGGAGGACAGTGTTATTCATACAGGGAAGCAACTCACCTTCCTCTGAAATACCAAGTAACAGCCACTGGTGGAAGCAGAATGCCTGATGCATATAGTAATAGATTAGTGTCAAATACTATGTCCTCAGATTCTAATTAGTGTAAAGTACTTTAAACTGGAAACATCACTGAGATAGCAATGATGTTTCACTCACATTTTCTTCATTTGTATTCAGAAGAAATAAGCTGTTGAGACCTAAGGAAGTGAGAAAAGGGGAGGTGAGGTGGTTAAATCCATCCAAATTAACTCAGCTAATGCATGTTGGACAGCCTAAGGTTATTAAGAATTGTTACTGTATTGTCTGTTCCATCTTAACTGATGAGATTTCATAAAACTTAGGTTAAGGACATTCTCAGTCTTTCCCCTTTCTTCTGCTTGAATGTCATTTTACAAAGCATCGCATATGTATAAGATGGCGTGCAGAAAAAACGGGTGAGACCAAACTCATATGAACGGGCAGGAAACATGGGTCTGTGCTATTGGGAATTAATATAACAGTTGTATAATGCAACAGATCTGCAACATACAGGCAGGAACAACCTAACATACAGGCGTGTGCAAAGTAAATGCATATATTGCTTTATGGGCTTCCCCAGTCAAGTATTTCTTTCAAGAAAAAAAAAAAAGGAAAGAAGATTATGTCACAGTTTTTTAAGTCATATCTTTTTAGTCATAGTTACTACAAGTTATTTGATAATACATTGATATTTATATGCCTCCTTGCCTCCCTCTTTGGAATACATTATTAAGCATGGAATAATCCTTAATTTAGCTTTTTGGAAACATTCTTTCCTTTCTTTCTCAAATCTGTAGATACCAACACAAAAAAAGCACTCTAATCTTAGATAAATAAAGTCACTCCATTCTTTACCAACCACTTCAAAATTCATAAAAATGTGTGGTGATTTTAAAAAGGGGTCACTTTTTGACCACTGGCAAGAATTTTTTAGACACCACATCTCTAGTAACAGGAAACTCTTGGAAAGTTTGCCCAGAGCAGTTTCTATCTCACTGCTTGTTTTGCTACAGTAGGACTTCAAGGATCTTTGTTCAAGCCCCATCTCTACCAGTGACTTTTTGTGTTGTCTGGCAAAGCTGTTTTAACTTTACTGTCCCTTTATAAGCAAAGCTAGTCAGCACATGATTTTTTCATTATTTTTTTTTTCCCCCGTGCAAAATGTAATTATAATAATGATCACACGTTTATTTTTGTTTTGGCCAAAAGATTTAGGGGACCATTCTCCTTTTCCTTAAAAATTAAATATTTTGCAGATGAAAAATTCTAATCACAGAAATTTTAAATTAAAAAATAAATGATGGGTTTTTCACTTACTTATAAAAAGCTTTCATTTATAAGGCATGTCATTGCTTTCTGTGCGGTACTCATTCAGCCCAAAGTCCCCATCACTTCAAGAAAAATTAAAACCTTAACGGAAGTTTTTAAGTGATCTCTTTATATTTTTTTTTTCCATTTAAGACTGTAAGTTTTCTGGAATACAGGCTTCTCACCTTGTGTTTGTGCTGCACCAAACACATTGACATCGAAATGTTTCGAAATCTCTGGTGTTTTTCTAAAAAAATTAAAAATCATTCCTATTGTGCCCACTGTGAGCCAGAGAACTGCAAGGGCATCTGAACTGGAATCACTAGCTAATGACCCAAGGCCTATTAAGTTTGGTTTGTGCCACTAGTACTACACTTTTCAAAATCATGCAAGTAGGATAATAATGGCATCCTTGCTGAGGAGTTTTTTGTTGGGTTTTCTTTGTTGATTTGTTTTTAAATAAAAACCCCAGCATATAATGATGATTAGAGAAGTTAAAAGTAAGTCTGACGTAAGAAGGAACGTGTCCATTAATGTTTTAGAAAGTATAGGCCTTTCTCTTCTTTCCTCTTTTTTTTTTTTTTTTTTTTTTTGTATCTTTTGGTAAAATTTTCCTTTATTTGATCCTTAACAAGTGTGATTATATAAACAAACCCTCTGCAGAATCTCTTACAGGTTGTCAGTCCTTTCTTCAGCAACATTTCTCCTTAACAGCTTCAGAAAATTTGAGTTTGGGATAGAGAGAAATACTGACCTTTTCCAACTGTTCTTGCAGTCACAGAGCTCAAGGCACAAGGAAAGGCTAAATTCTACGTCAGCCCACTTTTTTTTTTTTTTGCCATAGGTCCCATCTGGAAGCTCACATAGCTTGTACAATGTATGAAATACAATCTGTTAATTTAAATTATCTTTAGAAAGAGTTATCCTGAGTGACAGCATATTGCATTTTCTTAAGACAAGGTCTAAACCAGGAAATTGTTACTTGGGTTCCTTTACATCTTACCAGTGGAGAGGAAGGTAAATTGCATATCTCACTGCCACAAAAACAATGAATTCAAAAGTGAACAGGGGAATAACATTTCCAAATTTTTCATGCAATATCCTAAAATTAAAGGTATGAAAGTCATATCATGTGCAGTAGCAAGATAATTAAATTTTTTTGTAAGAAAGAAAGAATTAACTTGCTGCTCTTCCTGGCCAACTTGGTCACTTCTTTGAGCAAAAAGTCCCAGCACAAAATGACAATTTGTTTTGCTAAAATAGTATGTGATATTAGCCAAGTGACCAAGCGCTAACAAAAATGCTCCTTAAGTTTTGCTGTTTCTTCAATCCAAGACGTGTCTAATAATTTTGTGTTTTCTATCCATCAAATTATATACTTGTGCTACTATAAGAGTAAGTCTTATGAGGAGAGGCTGAGGGAGCTGCAGTTGTTTAGTTTGAGGAAGAGGAGGCTGAGGGGAGACCTTATCATGCTTTTTAACTACCTGAAGGGGGGTGTAGAGAGGTGGGGGTTGGTCTTGTCTCCCAAGTCACAGGAGATAGGACAAGGAGCAGTGGCCTCAAGTTGCGCCAGGGGAGGTTTAGATTGGATATTAGGAAACATTTCTTCACAGAGAGGGTTATTGGGCATTGGAATAGGCTGCCCAGGGAAGTGGTTGAGGCACCATCCCTGGAGGTGTTCAAAAGACGGGTTGACGTAGTTCTTAGGAATATGGTTTAGTGATTTTTGTCAGGGTCAGGTTGATGGTTGGACTAGATGATCTTTAAGGTCCTTTCCAACCTAGACAATCCTATAACTATAAATTTTTTGAAGTGTCTTAGGGCTAAAACAGGAGTTTTGATAGTGTTCAAGTAAATCCCAAATAATATTAAGAGAAGTTACTTTATGGGTTTATTAATTTTGCAGAATGAGAGAATGTCTCCCATGAGCAAATGGCACTTTTAAGAATCAGAATTCTAAGCTCAAATTTCGCTGAGTTTAAGATCCACAGAAGAGATATGTTGTGCTGAAGGCATCAAGAAACAGCAAAAAGGAAAGCCTTCTGATGCAAAAATCGTGTAGTGAAAAATGAAGAAAAAAAGAAAATGAAAAATGGATGTAAGGAGAAGGAGAATGAAGACTAGGGAGTAAGTGAAATGAAAAAAATAAACACTTGTCCAAACTTGAGAGTGACAAAAATAGTGCTGTATATTCCATGCTGCATGTACGTAAGAAATTAGCATATTTCTCAGAAGATTTTATATTCTGTAGTACAGCATAATTGTAAATTGGGTTTGCTAAATGAGATGGCAGAATGCAGATTAGTTTAATATCTCATGAATATGCTTCCATATCTTCAGCTTTTCATGCCAAACTGCTGTGAGTTTCATTGAATGCACTCATTTAAGGACACAGTTAAAGAACTGTCTAAACAAATAAACCCCCAATTACCCAGAGGCAACTAGACCAAGACTAAATCTACAGACACTTCCATACAAATGTGATGAAATCTGAAATTAATGCTTGTGAAGGACGTTGTTGAGGAGAAGCAGCAGGTGGGCGTTCCATCTGGAAAGGGGAGCTGAGAGCCACAGCAAGGCAGGGCAGTGGCCTCACAGCACTCCAGGAAGGGAGGAAGATCCAGACCAGTTTCAGTCATAGTCCATCAGCAGAAAAGACCAAAGGGCAGTCCAAAGTCAAGCCAGGAAGTCCGTAAGGCAAGCAAAAGGCCTAAAAATTTCTATGTATCTAAGACAAGCCAAAAATTGTCATAAAGAATCCTGATGACATAAAAAGCTTTTTAATAGAATTTAGAACCAGCATTTTAAAGGAGTCAATAAGCATATAGGCTGGGATGATATAGGCTGGGTTTTCTGAAAACTCTGACATTTTCCTGGCCAAGCACTCCTAAAGAACTTGGGACATGAGAGGTCTGCCGATAAGTTCATCATTGTCTTTTATTCAGAGATGTAACTAAATAGATGATTCCACACAGCCTTCTAGATAACACTGGCTTCCTGCTGCACAATTCAACATTTTAAAAAATATTGAGAAAAGCTCTTTATTAAAATGTCATAATCTATAGATTTTATATAATTATAAAGAATAGTAAAATCTATAGCTGTCAAATAGCTGAGGAGGACCTCCTAATACTAAGGGACAGTTCAGTAAAATGGCAAACGAAATTCAAAGTTGATAAACCAACACTATATTGGGAAAAATAACTACACTTACACAATGGTAGTCTCCAAAATAGCTATTATGCCTTCAATTTAGTAATGACGATTTTCATTTCTCCATTGTATAAGGCAGTCCATAAACTCAAAAAAGTGGACAGTTTTGGCCCTCAACTGATTACTGAGGCATAATTCTTTTTGTCATGACGGTAGACAGTTCAATACCAATCAAAATAATTTTGTTGGCAAAAAAACCCCAGAATTTATAATTGGCAGTGAGAAAAATCTTGATTGCATTGCTGAGAGGGTTAAGCTTCACCAGACTGCCCACCATGTAGAAGAGTGTGTGATCTCTTCGTTATTCTAGAGAAAGAATAATAAAGACACACAGGATAAGATAGCTCTCACTGAACCGCCCAGTCGACTCACAGCAGGGTAAATCGTTTGAGGTGTTTTGTTTTTGTTGTTTTTTTTTAAGACTGGATGTTTTCTACTAGGGTAAGTTAGCCCAGGTCACGGATCTTGGACTTGAATCAGAAAATGAGGAGAGAGGGAGGGAGGGAAAGCAATCTGCATAGCTAGTGTATGGAGGAAAACAATCTACAGGAGGAAAAGGTTTGTACTGATCAGTAGGAAAACCACATGCATGTGGCTTCTTTGCAAACATATTTTTTCAATAAATAATCTATTTAACTGTACAAAGATGTAATTTTCTACAGTTTTTAAAATTTGGAATTGACCTGACGATAAAGTAAAATAGTGTTTAAATGCATGTTTTTTTGGCTAGTGGGAGAAACTTTATTGTGAGTTCTGAAGGAAAAATTCCTAGGAAAATAGGACTTAATTCATAGGTGACTTGCATCTTTGAAAAAGCATGTTTGAAAATATATAGATCAAAGTATTTTATACCCAGGGTTCTCAAATGGGCTTGCAAGCAGTAATTATGTTTTTCATGTGAACTGAAAATCCACCTCCTCAGTTACTTTTAATTAGAAAAAAATCCTGATCCTCATATTTGCTTCCTGGGCTGCTACACAGATAGTGCTGCCTCTTCCCTAAATGGTCTTCTTGGATGGTATCTTAATTTCAGAAGTTAAAGAGAATAGAAGCAGAATAGCGTAAAAAACCCAGCCCCTATCTCAAAGACAGTAAAGATTTTTGACCCACTGGACTTGAAATGCTAAAATAAGCAAGACAACTTGACAAAGGCATAATGAACAGAAAACTGTGCTATTTATTATATGACAAAGAGCTTTAATCTCCTCTGCTGGCCATTAAACTGAACAAAAAGAAAAGTTTTAATGTTTGACAACACAATGAAGATCCACAGGCAATAAAAAACATAAGGCAGCTACAAGAAGGATCATCTGCCAAAAGAATCTGTACAGGGCACATGAATGGGATTTCACTGAGACAAGGTATCATATATTTAAGTGATATTTAATCTCTTCTGCCCTTCCCCCCCCCCCAATTAAGGCAGTTTTTGTTTTCAAAGCAGCAGGATGTTATGTTTTACATGATATTCAGGATGGTGGACAAATAAAAGAGTCCTGCATATAATAAAGGCCCAGTTCCAGTCACAATAATTTCGTTCCTGTCAGAGTTAGTGCATAAACATTCACTTTACTGCTTACAAGCAAACATTAACACATTATAAAACTGGAATATTGGCTTGAAACCTAAATAAATAAAGCAAAACTGCAGCTTTTATGGAGAAATGGGTGTTACTATGTGTCAATCAAATGAACGATGCCAATGCACACTGGTAGGCAATAAAACCTGAAGTATTTCACTATTGGGTCATTTCTCACATATTGTTATTGCCTGGCTTGCAAGCTTAGGGGTCTGACAATGCAGACAAAGGCTGTAAGATAAACTCAGTTGCTATTGTTCAGGCTCAACATGAAGAGGATTTCTTAAATTCTAATTCAGTTGTGTGCTTCTTAACAAATTTTACTCTAATTAAAATCTGAAGTGAAAATTAGTCCATTGACTTTAAGCCTCATTGTCTGGAAAACTGCTTGGGAATAGAAACAGATTTCTATACCCAGAAAATTACCATGTAGTGGGTCAATTCCTCCTGCGGAAAAGCAGACAAAATTCCTGTTCCAGCTTCCACTCAGACAGTCAAGCTCAAATTTCTCAGACATCTGCTTTTTCATGATGAAAAAAGTTTCATAGCCCTTTGTCTTTACACATAACTGGATGGGAAAATAAAACCTTTTCGAAAATTTCTAACTACTTGTATCTGAATCTGGCTTCTGATTGTCTTCAAAACTTCCTCACTAGGTCTGTTGAACTGTGCCCCATACACAATCGGATTTGATCTGGACTCATTCAAAAGTCATTTACTTCAAAACCCAGCCTGGATAGCTGACTATAAAATGAGATCCAGGCTGATCAAAAATCTAAACTAAGGTTTTGGAAAACTCCACTAAGATTTTGCCAGAACACAGCTGATGTTTTCTTCCAACTCTGATTAGATTTGGCCTGATCAGCAGTGAATCAATTCAATTCAGGTCAAAGCATTGGTAATATTTCTTAAAAGACAGTCAGAAGGTTTTAAAGATCAAGAGAAACATAGAAACAGGAAAATTAAACACTACTGCTGCATCTCAGGTAGATACACAGACATCTTGGCCTCCTCTCAAGGAGGATTTGAAAGAACCTGCTGCTTGTACATTATGCAAATGTAAGCTTGCTGTTTAAATTACCTATGGCGATCTTCAGCCAACAGTGAATAAAATCTGGTAATTATATCATATTGATATGCATACTCCAAGAGCAAGAGTTATTTTCAAAGGTTAATTATTTACATAACCCCTCTCTCTTCATCCTTCATTTTCACACAAACTCAATTTCTGCAAAAAAAAACACATGGAAAAAAGGTTTTATTTTTTTTTACTAGTAAAGCTACTCAAAGAGTATGAGGGTTGCATTCCACAAAACATGTACTGAAGGTATAAGGATCGCTTCTGAACATGCATAAAATACTTTCAAAATAATTCAGGAAGGAACAGAAGTCCAATCTGCACATTGCCTAGTAAAATAAGATATTGAATTGATCTGATTTTTTTAAACTTTATGTACTGTATCTGTGAATACATGTCCAATTTTGCATGCACTTTTCTGACACTATTCTGAAACAGTATTTAAAAAAAATGATGACAGGAAAGCTGATGTTTAGAAAACTAGAATTCAGAATTTAATTAAGACAAACAAGTATCAGAATTTTATTTCCACAAATGAAGGTTTAATATTCATTGTTTTCAGTCAATAGTGTTCTTATTTTCATTAAATATTCTTGTGAGGGTTCTGTTTCTTAGCATACAGAATCATAGAAGGGTTTATGTTAGAAGGGACCTTTAAAGGCCATGTAGTCCAAACCCCCTGCAATCAGCTCAGAGCCCTGGCCAACCTGGCCTTGAATGTTTCCAGGGATGGCACATCTCCCACCTCTCTGAGCAACCTGGGTCAGTGTTTCACCACCCTCAATGTAAAAAATTTATTCTCCCTTATATCTGTTCTAAATCCACCTTCTTTTAGTTTGAAACCATTACCCCTTGTCCTATAGCAGCACACCCTATTAAAAAGTTTGTCCCCATCTTTTTTATAAGCCCCCTTTAAGTGCTGAAAGGCACTTAGGTCTCCCCCAAAATCTTCTCTTCCCCAGGCTGAGTAACCCCAGTGGATGAAATATGAAAGACAGTTTGAAAGCAATAAGGGAGGAAGTTTTGAAATATTTTGGGCCTATTGCTAAAATATTCAGAGAACGGATGTACAAGAAATTTGTTTATCATGGAAAGAACAAACATGTAAGTCGTACATACCTTCTTCAAGTTTCAGAGAAGGAAGAAAAAAATAGGGGTCTAATTCCCATAATCTAAGAAGACTTTGTCTATTCCCAGAGGCTTACAAGAGTGAATGTGTTAGTAGTTTCAGCGGAAATAAATCTTTTTTTCTCTCTTTTGAGGATGTGAAAAATCAGACTTTCTTTTCTACCATTCTATATCTTTTTTGGTCTCTTTGGGAGGAGTCAAAAGAATAGCTCTTTGGGACTTTTTCTCCTGAGTCAGCATGGTTCCAATGTTCTTTAATATCTTTTTACAATTACTTTTCAAAGGAGAATCCATTTAAAGTGTCTTCTTAGCCTTACAAGTATTTGACAAAATGAGCTCCATGCTAGAATTTCAAAAGTAGGAGCAGCATTTAGACTCTTCGCTTTCATTGAAAGTCAGTGGGAGTTAGTCACCTAAGTGTCATTTGAATGTCCACCCTGAAATCTTAATGGAGAGAAACTATAGCATGGAATCTTTTTTTCTGGTCACACAGGTCATTTTTCTTCCAGGTCATTAAACTTAAACCTTGGAAGTACTACAGATGGAATATACATTTGTGTGCAAAAACTGTGCCTTTTTTAAATTTCAGGCTAGATTTTGAAATGCTCTAATAATTTCTAGTAAGTACAGCAAAATGCAAATAAGTGCATTGATGTTTTAGGATTCTTCAGAAAGAATTTATAATTATTGTAAGGCCAATACAAATGGCTTGCAGTTTTAGAAGTCATTTAGTATAGTTAGCACATTATCCATTTAAAAATGTGTATTTCTCTCAAGAAAAGTTACCCACTCATAGAAATGCTGATTGGAAGAGACCTTTGTAAACCTCTCATCCAGCCTTCCACTCAAAGTGTGACTACTGCCAACACTAGAACAGATCAGCCCCAGCTTTTTCTAGCTAGGTCTAGAAAAGTATTGAGAAGTTCTACCATTCTCTATTAAGAACCTGTTCCAGTACTGCACTACTCTGCCTGACTCTAAAAAAGAATTTGACTCCATCAGTTCTGTAATTCCCATTCAGATACCTAGAGATATTGTAGACCTCTCTTTGCCAGATTAAACAAACGCCCAGTTGCCTCCTGGTTTGTCACATTCCCTTAGCTCTTGACTGTCTTTTTAGGCTTCTGCTGAACCCTGCCCAGTTTCTCAATATTTTTCTTGAGCTAAGGAATCAAATCCTGGCTAGGTTGGCCTAGACGTGACCTCACTACCACCAAGCAGAAGGGGATAATTTTTTCTGCTAGTTGCATTTCTCCTAATATTTCCACAGCTGTGGTTGCCTTAGTCATGGTGGAAGCACATTGCCATATTCAACTTGGTGTCCACCTTAACACCTGGGTCCTTTTCTATGGGCTGCTACTCAGTCAGTTGCATCCAAACTGGTATCATCAATACGTGGGGCTTTTTTCTGCTCTGCGTACAGAGCTTTTCACTTCCTCTCTTGAACTTTATGGATTTTATGCTAGCCTAATCCCTTGAGATGCTAATATCTCAAGATCCCTCTGGTCTGAAGCTCTGCCATTGTTGTGTCAGCCACTCCCCCTAATTTAGTATGATTAAGAAATTTGCTGACGAACAATTGGTGTCATCACACAGGTCACTGATGAAGATGTTGAGAAATAAGGGCCACCTGGCTTGTCCCATTCATTATCAATCATCAACTGGACATGGAGTAAACTTTTACCTGTGGAGCATTTTCTGCTATTTACTATTTGCCTGTATCATTATTACATGTCTTGGCAAACACACCAAATTTCTTCCTTCTGTTGTTCTCCCTGTTTAAAGCTGGTGGACATCATCTAAACTTCTGGCAAAAAAGATTGTGGGTATTATTCCAATTTCGGGGAGGAATTTCTTTTCCCTTCTGAATGTTTCCATGTTTCTAGTTAAGCTCATGAAGGTTAGCGATTAATACTCCTCTTAGGAAATTTCATTTGTTTTTCACTTTTTAAGGACACTAATTAAGTAGAAATTATCTAGAAAATCCGGGACATGACCCTGCATCTCTTATAATCAGCACTTGCTTTGACCCGCTGAGAAAGACACCAAATACAAAAGTTTGAAAATGTCTGAATTTTCTTAAAGCTGATCAAATGTATTAAAGAAATAGAATGCTATTTTTTATAATTTCCAGAAACCTAGTAAACTGAGCTGAATTAATTCAACCTGATTTTTTAGAGAAAGAAACTTTCTGATGGGTGAAAAGCCTCTAGAATAACAGATTCTAACTGTAACTAGTGATCTTTTTGATCAAGTTACTGTGATTTATGTGGTTTATGAAGAAAAATGGTAATAAGTAGTTTTTAAAAGCTCATTTTGTTTCCTGAGGAGTCATAGACCAATACTAGTTCATTTTCCTTAGACAGTGGACAAACTATACAGAGGCTTGCCAGGAGATAGTTATAGAAACTAGCAAAATGAATTATAAAAATTTTGTTTTTCAGAGACATGAAAGCTTCCTTATATAGTGTCTCAGGACTAAAGTCAGAATTAGAAGGGCACTGAATTCACCCTATAATGACACCTACAAGTAATAAGAAAACCCTTACTACCAAGACAGATCCTGGGGCCAGAGGAGTAAATGAGAAGAATTGTTTCTGAACTTCAGTGATTATAGAAAAAGCACATGAGGACTTTATTAAGTGTCCTTTAGCCCAAAGAAGTAAAAGAATATGTTTGTGAAAAGACTTATTTTGATGGATTCTTGAAATATCATTACTTTTGAATTTGTACATCAGAAAGAAGCTACCAGAATGATTTACTAATTGTTAGCTTCTAAAGAATGAAATAAAATTAAAGATCTATTTAATGTATTTTCTATTATCATGACCTTTAAAGTTCAAGGAATCAAGCTTTCAATCATAAAATTTAAGGAAAGGAACTTCTGTGGTTTAGTTGGTGGTCAGCTACTCACATAGGCACCTGAATCTAAGAAATAAAGCTTTAAAAATCTGGATTACATCATCACACTAGGTCCATATCTACACATACTTAAGATCAAGGGCTTAACTTTCCTTGGATCAAATACTGGTGTCTGTAATTAAGATGTGCAAACACTCACGTTTGTATATTAAGTACATTAGCACTACAAGTAACATTCACTGGTTTAGTATAATGCCTCTGCTTTCTACCTACCCTCACAGTAATCTGCTCACAATTTTGTAATTTGGGCTTTTATAATTGGGGCAAATTGAATAATTCAACATAGAATTAGTGTTTTAAAATAATCATAAGCAACTTACAGAAAATTAACCCACAACTTTGATGCAGGAAATGGGCTGCATCAGAGAGTGATGCCGTTGGCAAGCACAATCAGACACTGCCTGTGCCAGGCCTGTGACCAAGACACTTGCAAGCAATCAGGCGTCCTCTTTGTTAGAAATGGAGTAGTAGAAGTCTGTTTGACTTTACCATGAATAAAATACAGTCACACATGCTAATATTTCTAGATTAATTTTACTTTCTCTTCATATTAACATGGCACTATGTACCCTATTTCACATCTTGCCTGATCTGAACTAATGTTTCTGGAAGAACAATGCTCAGGAACAAGATATGATTACAGTGGTGCTAAGACCAGGAACATATAATTACCATTGTATCTATGTATTTTATAATTGCCATTGTATCTATGTAACTGAAGTACTATTGAGTGGAGAGACAATAAAGCAGTGAGTGAGGTAGTTGCAGTCTCACAGCAGAATAACATGTTGTCATGGTTTAGCCTCAGATGGCAAGAAAGAACCATGCGGCCCCAGCTCTCTCTACCCCCTACAGCCATTGGGCAGAATCAGAAAAACAAAAGGAAAAACTCGTGGCTTGAGACAAAGGGAGTTTAACAGAATAGCAAAGGGAACAGGAAAGCAACAATAGCACTGACAGAGGAATGCACAACCAATTACGGTACCACCACTCACGGACCGAACCTGGGACACCCCAGCCTTCTCCCCTCCCCTGGCCAGCTGCCAGCTATAGACTGGGCATGGCCCACCTGGTATGGAATACCCGTGTCCCTGCCAGAGCCTGGGGAAAACATCAAAATTTGCTCTGAAAGCCATTTTGCTGTAATGAAATAGAGGGATGTTCATGGCCACAATTTGCATACACGTTTGACAAAAGGGCAAAGATAGTGCATGAAATAAAAATGCATCACTGATAAATGGTATCCAGCAGGACAATGCAAGATACAATGGATACAGAACAGATGGGCAACCACAGTAAAGAGTAAGACTGCAAAACAGATGTGGGCTTAGGTAACAGTTACACTGATACACTTGATACCTATCTGAGTAACCAGACAAAGAAATGTGTTGGGCAAATGCTGAATACGAGCAAGAGAATGGTTAGGATGAGTGAGACTAGTTCCTTAAAGTCCCAAAAAACATCTAAAGAGGCAGGGAGCAAGGAGTCAAAGTCTACGGTTCCAAGTGGAGATGGAATCAAAAAAATAAGAGTGGGGTATGGAAAAGGATCTCAGGCTAAGTTTCAGTTAGGGTTAGCTTTAAGGTTAGGCCTAGGAGACAGAAACACACAGAGCCTAGAGCTCCAGGTACAGTGAGACTGAAAAAGGGATGCCAGAAGAAGGGTGAGCTGTACCAAGAATGCTCCCTGACGGCTTCTTCCCATAAGATACAGAAAGGAGTTTTGGACTAAGCATCAGCTCACTTGAAGCCTTGGGATTAACATTAGCATTCGTAGAGAGACAAAGCAAAAAGTTGTAGATGTGGTGAGGCTTAGAAGGATTAGACTGCATGAAGAATTCTCCCTGACAACTTCTGCATCATGGCTTGTCTCGTGTCTTAATTCTCAGCCCACAACTAAATTTGGGGTAAAGTTTAGGGTTAGGAGAGAAAAAAAAGCCTAGAATTCTAGGTGGGGTGGTACTGCAAAGAGGCTGCTAGAGGGTTAGCTAGCGAAAAATTCTCTATTGACAAATTGCTTGTCTAAGAAATCATTCCAGTTAGCTTCAGAGTTAGGTTTAGAGAGAGAAGTAAGAAAACTATAGAGCTTCAAGTGAAATGGACCTGGAAAGGTGGTGGCAGAAATCCTAACCTGACTTGACTTCCAACCTGGCTTTTCACTGTGGACTTGATGGGGCTTCATTTGACTCTTTGTAACCTTGGTTTCCATCACCAGTTTCCTACCTTGCCTACTGGTGTATTGTGGGTCTGGACCCCAGCTGGAAACGTTGCTGCTTCTGCTGCCTTGTTACTTTGCTTCTGACTCCCTTTAACTTAATTAGCTGCTGCTCAATGCAGCTCCTTGATTTTTTTGTAGTTCAGCTCAAGGCCAAAACTTGGAACTTGATGAACATGTTCTTTGCAAACATTTTTTTTTTTTTGAGCATTCATTGTGGAGCCCGTTCCCTCCTTTGGAAGTTCATTTGCACTCCCACTCCGTCTGGAGAAGGAAGCTTTGTTTCCGTCTGCCAGCAATTCCCTCAGGTGTGCAGCTACAGCTTCGAGTTCCAGTAATGGCCGTTGGACCACACTGGGAATTTGCTGTTGGGACCAGAAGACAGTTTGGACACACTAACCCTCAATCGTTAAGGCGTACAAACCAATTCTACCCCAGTCATGACTGAAAATACAGGTCTCCTGCAAAGAGGTACAGACAGGCAGCAAACCAACACTGAGGCTTCTGAAAGCATACTGAAGTGTTACCAGACCCACTGAAGGGAGAAACAGTCTCCTTTGTCATTGCTTCTCCTCACTTTGCATTAAGACATACAAAGTAGAGCAGCAAAGGAAGAGTCACACAGCTAAGCTTAAACAAGGAAAGGGGAAGAATCCAGGAGGGGAGGACCAAGTGATTTGTGGGTTTCCCTGAGGTGTCCAGTGATAGATGGGAGGCTTGCAGTTATCAGGGTAGGGCAGGCCTCGTGTCCTGAATATCGATCCCCACTTGGTTGAGAATTAAGTGTGCTATAAATCCACAGCTTCTCTTCCTTCTGCATGCTCAGCAAAGACACACGTTGAGGACAGTAACAGCGAGCAGGAGAGATGGAGCTTGGAAAGAGGAGGGAAAATCTGAATTGAAAGACCTGCTTGGAAATAACTTCAAGCAGCTTCCCCATCCTCCCCTCTAAACATTTAAAGTGTATTAATGCAGTAATTAACAACAGGAAAATAGCAAAATGTTCCCAAGCCACAAAAGACAAACCATTCACGTTACAGAAGAGACAGGGGAAGAAAAGATTTTGTACCATGTATTTAAATGGCCTTTTGGTTGCAGCTTGCTGTTCATTTATACTTTAATTCTTTATCTTATTTTTTCTCTCCCAAGCTTCCAACCTGTCTAAATAAGGTGCCTTTCAGACCATTACTTATTTTATATCAAAGTCTTTATGGGTGTTAACTTTAGTCTCCATTTGTAAATGCTTTAATTTTCTAGAAGTTTTATTTCAATGTGGGGAACTGCTGTGTTTTGGGTTTTTCTCAAGAAGAAATTAGGTAAGAGAGGCAACATGGGTGTGAAATTAATAGACCTTTGAACTGTTTATGACATGTTATTATCTATGCTCTGGATACGCATATGTTTGCATTTGCCATTGAGCTCTTCCAATCAAATAGACAAATGAGAACATCATGATAGCTAAGTGTGTTCACAGAAAAATAATACATATTTAAGGCTTAGAGGAAGATTTTTGAAGCTGAATAAGCAAAATGCCTACTCTTGGGGTCCAAGGCAGGAATTCATTTAATAGGGTAATCTTGCTATAAGATAATAATAAATTCACTTTGAAGGGTGACAGAAAGATTTCTCAGAAAACTCAGATTTTAAAAAAGGAAACAGAAATAAACTGTGTGACAGAACTGAACAGATACCCAACTAGAGCAGCAAATAAAGAAAAACAAAAGTCCTGCATTTACAAGTAACCCATTGGCAAGCTGCTAACATAAATCACTCATTAAGGGATATTAGCTGATTAAAAATAAATAAAAACGGCGATTAAAAAAAAAAATCGACAACAAAACAACAAAAAAAAAACACCAAAACCCTGAAAACATTATAGCAATGGTTTGGGTGCAAACAAACTTCCAATCTACAACCATTGGAGGAGAAAGCTGCCCAACTCTTGTTTTCCCTTTGCCAGTCTAACCCTGCCTCTCAAGATATTTCTCATGAGCAGCTGGTGGAAGCACACATCTCCCTGACTTCACTGTCAATTTGCGGGACTAGCACAGACCTATTATCAATAAAACTAAACTATACTGCAGCTGGTTAAGGTTCATTCACAGGACTGTCTCTGGAACTGCAGCACCACACTTCTGCAGGGACAGACAGATCTGCCAAGGAAGCAGTGGTGGGACAGCAAGTATGGTCCAGGGACAGTAACTTTTTACAACTTGTAACATTACTCTTTTATAAAGTATAATTTCAGCTCAAGGCTTAATTTCATCCTACCGGATCTACATCACAACTCCCAGTTAGATTTAATACACAAGCCACAGAGACAGGTAGTGTCTCTCCCCTCTCTTACTTTCAAAGACACAGACAATTTTTTAGGTGACGTACAAATATTTCTTTCTTATAGTTTGTAAGCACCCAACTTCTCATTCTGGCATTTTCTAAAGAAAGCATTCTGATTTTTGTGATTCTTTAAAATGATGATTTCATTCAGAGTGCTAAACACGGAAGACAAAACAAAAGCAAAAGCCAGAATTTCATTTCCAAACTGTACAAACATAACAAAAAGAATTCTGAGGAGCAGAGGAGAGCAAAAAGAGGAAAGGAGTAGTCTCTTTGGCTAATAAATTGAAAGAACTGTCATACACTGAATAAGCATGATAAGTAGGATAAAGGAAGACACTGCAAATTCTTGGCAGTGTAATACAATTTGGGGAAAAATGAAGATACTGATAAACAATGTTGAAGAAAATCAAGAATTCCAGCTGCCACAGTGTCCTATTAATGAAGTAAAATTTTTAACACCTTCTAAATGAAATCAAAAAGTACAAAGATCTGACTCTGCTATTCAAAATACCCCATAGTTAATGGGTAAAATCCTAGGATAATGTTTTACATTCTTTCAAAAACTGGACTAGAGGAAGCTTTTTCTTGACATTAAAACCATACTGTTTTCCAGACGTATTTCCAAGCTCCAACTTCTGTTTGATTCAAATGCTTCTTCCTATCAGTCAGTATCAGTAGCTAATCAAAGCTTTTCTAATGCAGTAAGAGTCGAGTTATTCTAGGAAAATATTTGGAGAGAACATAAAAGTGAGAATGCAGTAATTTTCATTTCTAAGGCACTAGAGACTGGCAGATATTCATGGATTTTATTTATTTATTTATTGTGACAGCACTTAATATATTCATTGGTTGGTTGTGTGAATCCTCCAGGCTCCTGTACTTTTAAAAGATGTTTCTTCTTATTGATTTCCTGCAGTCAGCTATAAGACAAATTCTGTGATTCCTAATAATATACACACTGAGGAAACTTGGGCAATAAAAGTGTTTATTATGTTGTAGCATGAGGAATGAGAGTAAAAGGATCTCAATTCAATCATAAGTGTATTCCCAACACAACAGCTATGGTAAATCCAGAGATGAAATGAAAGATTAATTTGTGGAGAGAGGTGGCAGTTTGGCAGCAGCATGTTACTGTCAGATTGTTATTTTTACAATAATATTTTTTCTTTATGCCTCTGTACACAGGCTTGCATTTGCATGAGGTTTCTGCATGGGAAACGGACTCCCTGTTCTTCTATCAGTGTATTTATGAGGTGTTTCTTCTCATACAAGATTAATACTGGTAATAATAATAATAATAACAATAATAATAATCCATTAGATTTATATTACCCCTTTCATACAGAAAGTTCCCAAGATACCTTTCACTACCAATGTGGAATGGTTTAGAAAATTAATATATCTTTCTGCATAGAAACACAGAATAATTTAGGTTGGAAGGGGCCTCTAGAGATTGCCTAGCCCAACTCCCTGCTCAAAACAGGTCTAATAATCAAGGCCTGCTCCAATCAAATCTTGAACATCTCCAAGGTCAGAGACTCTACAACATTTCTGGTCAATTTATGTTCCAGTATAATCAGCCTCCTTAGGAGTCACCAGCTTCCCACTTTTCCCACTGCAGCAGCCACCCTACAATGCCCATGTAACCAGGGCTTCCAGCCTCCTTCCTCCATCCACAGGCCTGAGGCAGCCATGTTTCCTGGGCACCAGACCCAAGTGGTGCCCTGTGGCTGTGGAAACCATCTCTGGGTAGCCCTGCACAGAGACAATGGGCCCAGGGGGCACTGCCTGCCGCCAGGAGATCCGAAGGTTCAAGACAGTGCTCTTGACCACAGTCCTGCTTCCCCATATAGGGTTCAGCCTGCTGCCCACCTGGTGGTCTGTGCCTGCCAGGCATCATCCCGTCATGTCCTGCCCTCTGCACCAAACCTTCCTGTGAGGCAGCTCAGGCTGGGCATCCACACAGCAGGTTTCACACTCATACGTACGTTCTCCACAGAAACTAGTAAAAAGCTAATCTCTGTCAGCCTTAGCTGGTGGGGTTTTTGACTTCATGGGGTTACCACATAAACCATCTGTCAGCTTCCCTAATGTTTCTTTGTGGCCCTACTGAGCCTGTGAGCAAGGACCTGGGAAGCAAAGCAGGTGGGAGAGTTTGAGCAGGTCAGGAGTGCATAAGGCATTGGCAGAGGGAGTTGGTGGCAGAAGGAGGTATGAGGGTGTACTCCTGACCTGCATCACATTCTACTCACTTCCATTCCTATTTCTTATCCAGCTCAGTCATGCCACATTTCAGGTAGTTGAAGTGAGCTTCCAAACAGTAGGAATCAATGGTAGGAATGAAAATAGGGCAGAGATTACTCAAAGCCCAGCGTGCATTTGGGTGTAGAATGAGGGCACGAGAACTGCACAGAGGCCTCGATCGTGGTGATAATCCACACAGCACCATGGAAGATGGAAAAATTGGGCGCCAGGAACTAGGAACTAAAATGCATGCACAGGGTTAATGTGAATATTTTTTTCCCTGACGTGGGGAGGAGGAGGAAAGCAGATGCTCCTCCATGACCTCCTCCATTTCTTCCCTTCTGTTAATATATAGATAGAAGAGGAATTGGTAGATCATAGGTGTAGGACAGCAGGGATGGAACAAGCAAGGAAACATCTTCCCACATTCATGCATTTACAGATGGAAGAAATGCATGAGGAGGGACAGAAAGGTGTGTGAACCAAAGGCATAGATGAGTGTTGCCCCTGATGAGGCAGTTTCGGGCAGAGAGAAGGTGCAGTCAGGAATACCATTCTAATTCTGGGAAGAGAGGAGAGAGAGAATAGTAGCAAAGCAGAAAAGTACTGCTTTTCACTTCACACAGGCAGCTGTGGAGAGCAACAGGGAAGTGCTAGGAACTGAAAGAAGGACTGATCTTGTGAGCTGTGCTGTCATGAATGAAGAATTAGAGTTGGAGACTTACACACAGTAAATTTTATGCCATTAATCCTCTACATACTGGCATCCCTGTCAAGACATCCTTGCACAGAGAAAGTTACACATTGAGAGCTAGAAGGTGTTTTATCTGGTGTCAATTTTTTTTTTTTTTACTATTCCATTAGAGGGAGAGTCAGGAATCAAGCCTTGGTCCGATGCAAGGCTTGATACTCAACATGCTTCAGAGAAGTGTTGGAAACTTTCTGACCTCAACATTTCTTTAGTGTTCCAAAGTTTTGGGCCTTTTTAAAAAGAAGGCACAATATGGTTCATCCTGTCTAAAGCCTGTTTGTGCCTCTTTGCTTATTGTTAGAATTAGTAAGCCAGCAAGAACACATACTGTGGGGTGGGCTTGTGAAATAAACCAAGAGAGATAGACCTCTCTAACAGTCACAAAATGTTCTTTTCTCAAAGTGGCCCTGCAGACCTCCAAGAGCGTTACAAACTGTATCAGCAAATGTGTAGGTCTGATAATCAGCCAGAGGTAAAAGCATAATTTAAAGATTCAAAGTTAAAGGTTACAGATATTCAGCCTTTGAATTCCTGCTTTTTAAGGAGATTACTGGCTTCATATATAACATTTTGGAAGCATTTCTGAGGTAGAAGATTAGTGGAGGTACTCATTTTCCTTCTTTCAGATTATGTAGCTGCACAAAAAAAGCAATTCTGTTTCTCTAGGTGGTACTGTAGCTGCCACTCTCAGGAACACTAAGTTCAACAGCAGCAGTAGCTATTTCTTGGACTTCTCAACAAGGAACATATTTCATTCTTTTTGCTCTTTAATATTTTTTTTTTCTTTCTTCAACATGATTCTGAGCTTGATTCAACATTTTTTTTAAGTCTCACTTCCTGGAAGAAATATAGAGTGGGATTGTGCACAAAGGATTTTCTTTGGTTTGGAGCTTTTTCTAAGTCTCTACAGAGCTGAAAAAGGTGACAATTCATTATAAGGCTTGAAAATGCCTTTCTCTTCTTAAGTAAAAACTTATTTTTGCCTGACATGTATAAATTGGTGTACTGGATTCTAGCCTGTTTGAATCTGTAGCAGCAAAAATCTCCGCATTTTGTGAGTTTTGAAATAGATACATCTTTGGAAGTCAAGTAAGAGATAAAATAATAGGCTTATAGGCATTATAGACCTCCTTAACTTTTGTCTCATTTTTTTATTATACATTCAAAGGCATCCCATACCATATTGATGTAGAAACACTTCTGCCTTCCATATGTCCATTGAAGATGCCCAATTTATCTTTGTCAAGAAGTACATTTTGCTTGAGATAATATTTTCAAGAACCTAGATGTTTCATGTTGCGTCCAGCTCTCATTGACAAAACTGATTAGAATAAGATGTATGTGAAACCTTGAGAAAACCTTTGAAAAAGACATTATCGATGGCAACATGCTCACCAACACCGTTGGTACAATACAAGTAACACTGCATTTCTAAACCAAACTCTATCAAAAAGAATCCTATACCTTGAGTGCTTTAGAAAGAGCGTTTTTAGATTTCAAAATTTCATAATAGCTTCTATATCAGCGGTCACTAAACACTGGATCTGTGTTTTGTTGCATCACTTAGCTGAAAAAATGTGATACGTCTGGATCAGGTGTAGGCAGACAACTGTATTGCTTTGAATCAGACAGGATCAAGGGAATTTATGCTGATTTTGCAATGGCAAAATCAAAAAGTGGAGGTCAGATGACATTTTATGCAAGTTCACTTTAATCTAGGAAGGCACTAGGAAGGTTAAAATCGAGATTTACTGTACCATTAATTACAGCCTAGGTTTCATGGAAAAAAAAAGTCTTAAATAAGAGAGTAATGCTGCAGAATTGCTAATAGTGATTATACCACTTAGCTCAAATTCTAGCGCTCTTATGCCTGTTATTAAGCAAGAATTTGATCTTCATTTCCACACAAACAAGTTGAATACATTACCTTCATACACATCTGTTGCTATGAAAGAGTCTTTTTTGATCCCCTCTGTTAGAGGTGTTCTGTTTTGTATAAATATTAATTAATCAAGCCCAAGAGAGTAAGAAAAGAGAGGGAAAGTGTCTGGTGTGTAAGGGTGCAACAGGATTTTGGAGACACATATTCAACTCCTGGAACTGTCAAGACCTTGCCTCAATGTGCTCATGTTCTGTACCTCAAAAGTGGAATCTTAAAGTCTTATTGCTCATTTAGACTGTATACAGCTACATCATGATAAAATCCAGTCAAACTAGGACATCTTGGAAACAAGCCCAGGTTAGCCAGCAGGAAATAATCAAATTTATATGAACTCTTCCTTCTCTAGAAGATTTTAAGGACTATGAGATATAAATCCTAACCTTCCTCGATTCCAATAGGTTCCTACAAGAATTCTTTCATATGAAAAGGCTTTCCCTCACAGCCCAGGGAGTGAGGGACTGGGTTCACATCTATTCTGCAAGACATTAAGCCTATAGAAAACATTCACTTACCTAATCCCCAAAGAACGTCCAAGTAAGTGATGAGCAGGTGAAGAAAAGCAGGTATATTAATCCATTGAACCTGTCTACCATGAGTACTACTCACAGGATGCAACACTTTCAAACTTCCAGCTAAAGTACTCCCACACCTCCCTCCTGAGCTTTCCTCTCTTTCTGACCTAGAACCTCCACAGGTTTTCCTGAGTTGAGGCTAATTTTGCAGATTACACCTTCTGACACACCTAAATAAAATTAAATGTAACGATAGCAAAGAGCTAGGAGGAGCACTACTGCATGCATAGTTCCACATATTTTATCCCTCCCTGCTTCTGAAAAAAGCCAGTCTCCTGCTGCCCCCCAAATCCCCTACCCAACAAACTCCCTGTTCCTAGAGTCAGGATACTTAACAGCAGTGCACTTCAGCAAATTAAGTCCTAGACTTCCACCTGTTTTTTCATGAGCATTCTAGCAGGATTTCAAAATTACAAGTGTCATTAGAAAAAATTAGTTTGCAGAGGACTCTAACAACGAAGCAACCTCTTCGTCCTTGAAAATAATAAATCCAGGGTTGCCCTATTCAGAGCTGCTCAGGCTAGATCAGTTTTGTACACATATAGCAACAGAATCCAGGTTTTATAGGGACTTCAGATAGCACTTCATGAGTTTATGCTTCCTTACTTAAATGGCATGAGTGAAGGACTGTGATCGTAGCTCTAGATTTCATTGCTTAAATATCAGTAACCCTATTGGATTTAAGCTCTTAAGATTTTTCTCTCTGTCTCAAGTCAACTCAACAAAAATAAAGATATAATAATAAAATATAATTTGAACAACATCATATTTTCCTGACCTCACAACTACCACAGATGTCACAATAGACTGAAATTGGGGCCCTTCTGTGTGGAAAAGCATAAGTCTATAAAATAATGACATTACCTGCTCTACAGTAGTGTTTGTCCAAGGAAAAAGAAGAAGGATCCAATGAAGAAAGAGACAACAGAGAAGAAGAAAGATATGTTTAAATTCAGACAGTTAATCAGACTTTGGTGTCCTGAATGCTCCACCCTGATCACAGTGTTGTTGAGCACCGCAGATACCTCCGGTCACGTACGGACTACCACACTGTACCGGGGCAAATGTGTCCTGTAGCTCTGACATCAGAGATGGTGGGGAGGGAGCTGTTACTGGGCTGTGCCTCCCCTGTGAGTGTGTGCCATATGAGGTAGTGATAACTGGGACATTACAGTGCAACAAGCCCCATTTTGGTAAATACCCAAGACACCTTGTGCAAAGCTATAACTAGACATCCAAATACAAACATTGTCTCCTTCCTTTCTTTAGAGCTAGAGATTTATGTTCTGATTTTTTTCCACCCAATAAAATGAAATAGAAGCTTCGTGACCTGCAAGTGCTTTAAGGCCTTTTTGTTGCTCATTTTTAAAGCATAAAATAGTTAAACTTTTGATGGGATTTGTGTGACATTGAAACATTTTAAATTGGTCTGAGGTCTGTAAAAATGTGTTTCTACAATGTGCACGTCTCAGGCTAAATTTGTTCTTTTCACTGAAATCATTAGTTTTAATCCCTCGCCTTTGAATTCATTGTTGGTTTCCTTCCAGGATTGCATTCTTCCATTATAGACTTGTAATAATAATGCTTGGTATTTATAGAGTACTTTATATTCTCAAATCTCTGTGTAAGCATTCATTATTTCATCACTATAGATCTAAAATAATTCACTCCTATTTTAGAAGAGTGAAATGGAAGGCTTTGAAACATTGTAGACTTTGGTCTCAAATGAAGTCAGTGACAGAAATAGGCTAAAAAACAGAAACCTATGACTTCTGGGGTGATGGGGCCTACTAATTGGTAGCACTTATCAAAATAGTTACTAAAATTAATCAAAGGAAAATGCTCTAAACAGCAAGCAACTTACTAAAGGCTAACGTGTCACAGACTAAGCCACCATTATTATAGAGAGTTCAGGATAATAATGGACATTTTTTTTGGATAAAAGTGAAAATATAAGTTGTGATTCTAAAAGACACTCATTCAATACTGGTTTGAGTCACATTTTTGTGAAGTAATTTCATCAAATAATTTCAAAACTTTTTTTTTCCAGGACTAGGGACTTTTTTTTTAAATAAATCAATTTATTTAGTTTGTCTCCCCCTCTTTTTTTCCCCAGTTTTAGATGAAGTATTCTTTCATATGGGGTCAGACCACTAGATTAATTTTTACCCAGACTTTAGCCTGAAGTTGTAATAGTCAATACATGAGAAGCTGGAAAAACATAAAATATATCCAGCTAATTTTGAATTGTTTTCCAAGAAAGATGTACTTCTGCAGAGGTAATTTTCAATAGTAGATTTTCATGAAATAAAATCAATCTGTTGACATTTCATTGACTTGGGGAACAGAGTTGAATCTGGCCGTTCAAAACACTCAGAAGATTAGGCAATAAATCTGGAAATTTAAATGCTACCCCCTTCTCCCTGTCTTCCTCATTAGAATACAATGAGACACTAACAGGTAGTTAACCCTCTGAAAGCCAAAAATCTTTAGGAAAGATACAAACAATTACAAATAACCATGTTACCCTGTCTTAATAAATTACCTTTTCTGAGCTGACTCTTCCTAATTGATTTCTTACACACATTTACTTCACATTTACAGTGGGCTGGAAGTACATATATAATATGGTCTGGTTGAAGTGCTGAATCCTTCACAACAGTGACCTGTTTGTACATGAACAAACCTGGGGGTTTGCCTGCCTGAGCTGAGTCAACTTTGACACAGGCACCCCCTCTTCTTTCTGGTGACATGGGCACATGCTCCCAGACAGCTCTGCGGGGAGGCTTTAGCAAGGGCTGACCCATGGAAGTTGATTTCAGGCAGAACGTCTTGGATTTGGCCCCTGCCTGAGTTACAGCTGCCATCAGAGCCATGACTGTTTCTGGCCATGGACTCTCTGATCTGGGCCCCGTCCCACAGACAAACTTTCTAGCTGGATGTGAGTTTTGCCTCATCATTTTTCCTGACGCCCTGAGATGGGGTGTCCTTTCTCTTTGTACAGTAAATAGTACAACAGAACTCTAAATTGTTGTGTACAGCACTCTATGGTGCTCAGAAACATATTGAACATTAAAATATGATCCAAAAGGAGCTCTAACTGATTCAGCTTTGTACTGCTGGTCAAGAGTGAAGTGCAAACATTTTCAGCACTGCAACAGAGAAAGAACTCAATTTATTCCAAGTCACAGTTTAGTCCTACAGTTATTAGCTATCAGGAGGTCCCTCTTTTGCCTTCAGCTGTTGTTCTGGAAGACGCATGTTGCTCTGCATGCATAGGTGCCATGTTATATTGGCTATATATGAACACTGAAGATGTCCTGAATGCCCTTTGAATGCTTGAAATACTCCTTGAGGTCTCCATGTAGGCAACTAAAAGGATCCCCATAAAACAAAGCATGCTAGGCCACTTTCATGAATGGCTTCATTTCATTATCACCAGTTTTTTCACTCATTTGCAGTTCAGTGAGTGTGGACATAGCAGAACTTGATCCATACGGTCAGGAGCTCTGATTTTCATTTCGGCTGTGTGAACATATTTAATAAAATGGGATACGGTACCATTCTCTGTATCACCGTCAAAAAAGTTTTGTTCTCAACATGTTTATGGTATTTCAGCATTCTCTATACACAGAGTGCAACTGTACACCTAAGTCACATGGTTTTGCTTCTATCTCTCCAGTAGATGATTAAAGTAAGAAAATGGCAAATAATAAATATTCATGTTTATCGCTGAATACAGAATTAATTTTACTTTCTATACATCAGAGTGAGCAAATATCTAGTTGATGAATGTTTCTAATCATCATCTGAGAACGGATGTGAATATAGCTGAAATGAATAGCAGTTCAGACTGGGAAGGAGTGGTTTGTGTTGTGCATTTGGGAACTTTCCCCCCCCCACTTTGAAAATGAGCTCTACAACATTTCAGATGGTCTGCTGTTGAAGCTGGGAAGAAAACCCTGCAATAGTAAGGCATATTATTAGCAGTATCTGGAATTTTCAGGTCAGTTCTGCATTCATAACAGTCACATTAACATCTGTCTTTCCTCTATTATCACATACCACAGTCCCCTAGATGCTTTAACTTTGAAGAAAATTCCAAGCAAAATGAACAGCACAATAGCAGGAAAGGTGGACAGCTTCACAGGTAAAGCCTCTGTCCTGTGGGTTGAAGGCCTCTGTGGGGTTCCAGCTCACAGACATAGATCAGGTGTTAGTCTCAGCTTAGCTTCTGACGGACTGCAGTGTACTGTGCAAGATGGTTGCTATGCTCTTTGACATGCATCTGGGACTTTCTACAAAAGGAAAAGCATTGAAAACTTAAATTAGCTTTCTACCCAGGAGAAATTTGTCAGTATCCAAAATAGCCGTCTCCATGCCTACGCCTCTGGCTTTGTTGGAAGACTCCCACATGACTTGTCACTGCCATAAAGGCTTTCTGAGAACTTTGCACGCTGTGACCACATGTGTGATCACATAAGTGGCTGAACATTCAGTACTGAAATCCTGACAGGGACAATCTGAGGGTCAGGGACACCTTTATTAGACCGTAACTACTTGATTACCTTGATAGAAACTAATACCACATATGAACCTTAAACAAGTACTATGGTTGCTGGTATCTGCCCCCTGCAGCTGAGACTGATGCTTGCAATGACGGAGGTGAAACCAGTATATGTCTGTGTGAGTATTCCTCAGTCACGATGTTTCATCCATGGTTCTCCCTGGAGCAGGGCAGATGAGTTTTCAAGGAGGAATATCCACTCAGACACTCACCTCAGCAGGGATAAAAAAGCATTGATTAACTTTAGCGGTAGCATCATCAACTGAGCTTTAAAGCCTTGCTCTTGGGTCTCAACTAGAAGTCAGTATCTAATAACTGAAGATGTAGTTGGAGCATCTGCTGAATTCTGTCTCTGGGCCGTAGATGGCTTGATGAGGGCATCCTGTCTGTCACACTGGCAACCAGGTGAGATTAAACCATTTCCAGCTCTGACATTTTAGCTTTGCAATCAGCCATACTGGAAGAGAGCACCAAGAGAAGCCGAGAGGGGCAGTTCCTTGGGACCCTGCCAAAGGCTGAAGTCTTGGTCCTCTCCCTTTGAATCCACATATTTTAAGAAGCAAGTTCAGTTTCATGATGTGATCTCTCACTTAGGCCATCTTTTATACTGCCTAAATGTCTTTTATTTTCATTTAAGTAGATTTGAAAATACATGTGAAAGCAAGATTTCTTGGCTGCTAACTCTATCTCAGACTCAGAATAAACTACCTGTATAGATGTTTTCCTTGAGAGCATACCTAGACTTCCACCCCATGATCTTTTTCATAAACTGACTTGCTCTGTGTGGCGTATCATGAGATAATTCAGTTATGCCAAGTGGAAGATTATTCTGAATAGTGTGTTTCTTCTCTTGGGAAAAAGGAAGAAATTCTTCCAGCTACAGGAGGGGAAATGTCATATTCTCTTCCACTAAAATATGGAAATCTTCTGCTCTTAAATAAGTGTTTGCCAGGAGGCTCTGCATGGCTGCAATAGCATAATAGTAAAATGTCATATGAGGTCACATAACAAACATTTCTAAGCATATCCTAGAAAAAGCTAGTATTCCCACAAACCCCTATATATATATATGCACCTAAGGAAAAAGAATTCCAATAGCTAATGCCTTTTTTTTTTTTTTTAAAAAAAAAAGAGCTATCATTATTTAAAAAGAAACAAACAAACTCTAAGCTGGTTTTAACTGGCTCATCCCCTAACAATATCATTCACAGAACTAACTCTAATCCTCTTTCTTGATGCTGAAAAACTCCATACCAGTATTCCATATTATCTTTGTGAAAAACTTAGTTTTATAAGAAAGAATGCCCCCAAAACCTGCTCTAATTAGGTTTTAATAACACACAATATTGCAGGACAAGCACTGATCATGCACATGAATAGTTGAAAGAAACTGACACACCTTTTGACCCATGCACTTAAGCCAAACATACTAACAGAGAACACACTATTTATTTTGTGTCTATTTATTTATACCTTTCCTTCACTGAGGCAAAATTAAGAGAATAGCACTGAAATCCATAGCCCTGTATATTAAGGCTTTAAATAGATCTATTTTTCAGTGAATTTCTTGCTTGTAATTTACCACGTTTTCTTTTACTCATTTTGATTTCTCCCAAATAAATGTCGAAGAACATAAGAAGCCTCAAACTTTTCCAAATATTGAAAGCAAACTTAATTCTAAACCATTTGCACTAAATTGTGTTCTACTTCTGAATTTTACGGGGGCCAAGGAAAGAAATTCCTAGGAAAAACTGCTTTCATTTTTGCCATCTGGAATTGTAAAAACCCAGTATCTCATAATGTCCTCTTATGGGGTTTCTAAATCAGGTTGGCTGACTGAAGATACTTGAGTAGTTACAGCAGTTCTATGATTTTTGAGGAAAACGTTTACGCTGGCCCATGTTACAAGAATAAAGCTCTTAAGAGAATTTTTTCACTGACTTCTGTTTGAGATTCTCATTGAGAATCAGTTACTGAAACAAGTCCCAGTCTTACAAATATATGATTTTACTTTACTGGTCTAGTTGGTGCAAAATGATCTATCTATAAGAGTTTGATGCCTCCTTAAACTGAGCTCTGAGTATTTCCTGTGAATGAGTCAGTACTTTGAAATCATGCAGAGTTATGGATGTTCAAAAACCTTGCTGAATTAGACCTTTACTGGTATTTATTACTGATTCCATTTTAATGATCTGCAATCTGTGGTGTAAATGGCAAAGCAATCTCTGCGCAAACATCAGCAACAGACACCAAAGTCCTGATCCCCAGATCATTCTGACTATATTTAGGTTTTTGCTTTGTGTAAATTGAGGTCACAGATGGAACACAAATGAAGCAACAACTACAGTGTGTTCCCTTATACTGTGGTAAAGCTTTTGCTACTCAGTATTCACAATTAGATAGCTCTCTTCAACTTTAATAACTCTCCTTCCTCCTTAATTGTTTTTGATCAGCATGATCTTCTCAAGTATGGATGAGTCAATTCTATCTAGTACAAGAAAGGAGTCCTCTCTGGCATCAACAACTCTGTGACTGGCATAAATGCTAATAAAAAACTTTTAAAAAGCAAGCCTGTTAATTGTGAATTATTTGCTTTCTCATTCCAAGTTGATGAAGAAATAATTTTGATGAAGAATTCAGAGTCAGGGATCATCAAGTGAGTTCACTCCAGATTAATTTCCCTTTCCAAAAGTACAAAATGGTTGCGGCCGGAGTATGGAGCTGCATTTTATCTGTCCCATTCAGGGTGGGATGAATAGGCCGTATCTTTGTCAGCCACTTAATTTGATCAATGCAATTTAATTATGTTTCCATGCAAAACCACCTGTGACCTTCCATCTGCTAATGAAATTCACTCATCCCTGCACGTACACGCACAGTCTTCAAACAAAAGAAGAGTATATTCCAGGAGGTATAAAGGAAATAACATTTCTGACCATATGAGCAGATGGAAACATCTGCTCATACTGTCTTTCCAGAGTGTTGGTGGACAGGAGCTTGCCACCTGTGTTTCCTTCGAAGAAAAGAAGTTGAGAAACATCCATTCAGAGCAAATTAGAAGTGCCTAGGTGAGCTGACAGAAGCCAAAACGATATATTGCAGTAGGTCCTGTGCAGGAACAGAAACGTATAAATGTGGATTCAGGAGTATAACTCACCTTTTTTATCCAGAGAAACTCGACAAAATGCTAAAGAAAAAAAATGTTGTTTTGGTTTTTTTTTTAAATCTGAAAATAATTATGGAAAGAATCAAGGTGTGTTAGATGTTTTTGGAGGAGAGAGGTTGGATCAAATTTCTGAATGTCTGATATTAGGCATAAGCTTTATGTTACATGAAATTAATGTCACTGATTTCATTAAAAATATTTCTTAGTTGACTTACCTCTTTTTATTAATATAAAATCTAAGAATCTCAAAGTAATGTGATAGTTTGGTAAGTATCGTGATGTCACTTCTTTTTAGGAAATTGCAATATAAGGAAGTGACTAAGATTTCATGGAAAAGACTATGACCAATCTGAGAAGAAAATCTGAGTTTCCTGTGAGCCAGTCCTGGTACACTCGGCCAAAGCTTCTAAATCTGGAACAAAAGCTAAAATGGGGACTGGGATCTCAAACAATATTCCTTTCCTCAGTATTAAATAGGAAGGAAGTCCAGGCTTCTCTGGGTGTATATTAAAAGGTCTTTTTACTACTGAACTATTAGTAAACTGTGTTAGACTGTAGTTTCTTTTCAACAAGGTGTATGCAGAACTCTGTCAATTAAAGAAAGTCTATTTTTCCAAGTTGGTGTCATAGTTACAATTTTTTTCTCCAACAAATAAGAAGTGGAAGTACCCCATTGGCGGTTCCTATTGTATATGTCCTCAGGCATATGATTGCCTCCTTCAACTAGAGAACCTGGAAGCTCTTTCAAAAGTATGAGTAACACACAAGCTGAAATAAAAAAGAAAAAAAGAAATCTCCATGCCTTTCAACACAGAGGTTTATAAATACCAGCTTCTCTTGATAAAAAAAATGGAGCTTTGGAATTGAATGAGATATTGAAACTGAATAATGGTTTGTTCTCTCTCTCTCTTGTTTGTTGTTTTTTTTAGTTTTTTTCTGCACTTATAAAGAACCTATTAGTGAGAAATGAGAAAAAAAAAAAGATAAGCCTATCTAGATGAATAAGAAGAAATAAAATAAAAATGTTTAAAAGGGATTTTTTAGTGACAAATAATGACATGAAATGTTGTATCAACTTTGTGATTTTATGAATACTCTCTATTTCTAGGTTTTGTGTTGGATAAAGAATAGGTTTCATTTGTGAGATAAAAAGGACAAATTCATCTGGAGCTGTGTTCCCCTGCAGCTTATATATTTTCATATACTGGTGTAATTTGGAGTTACAGTCTAATCATAATTCAGTTCCTGTCTTTAGTAAAAGCATGTGCCTCTAATTTGCAATCAATTTCTGCGCTTGACACATGGAAATAATGAATGTCCTCATCTACAGCTGGAGACAAAGGGAGAAAGGAGTGTGCAGCACTTTGCAGGCTACACTCTTTGGGCATTTAATTCCCCTAGACTTTGGATCCTGGGCATCCAAATCATACTAATATTGTGCTATAGTGATTGTGTGAATAATGATTCTCTATTTACATATTTCCCTCACCTCCTTTGAACACACAACTTGCATAATTGCATAGCATAAGAAGAATTTGATGGCACCATCTCATGATGTGGTGTCAGACACAGTGTAAAGTGTGTAAGTTTTACCCCATTGGTGTTTACAATTAAATGCTGTACAGTTCCCAAAAGTATGTAGTTTTAAATCCCTTCCTTTTGATAAGATCTCATGCCTGATTTTCAAGGCATATCGGTAAAACTAATTTTCCACTGTAAAGAGATTTTGGTGAAGGTTTTCTGGGCTAAAACACTGAATTTAGGAAGACTACATGACACTGCATCATAAAAAAGTCATCTTAGGTTTGTGTTCCACTTCCCTCTTTTAGATGGAAGGAGACTTGCTTAAGTATCATGGTTTTTTTAAAATATATTTTATTATGATAATGGTTGAGATCTTCAGACATGGTCAAAATCCCCTTCTGCTAAGCAAAATTTAAATGCAGAACATTATGATGGGCTTTCCTTTAAAAGACTTTTAGCCAAGTATGTCAGGAAAATAAACAAGTGAAACAGATGAGCAGGACACAGTGCAATAGTGACAATTCTATACCAGAAAACACTACCAATAGAAAAATGTCTACAGTGCTGGGACAAAAGGATCTGCTTTTTCACTTGCACTTGTGAAGGTCTAAATGGCTGCTGAAGAGAGGAAAGACAAAGATGGTACTTATTGATCATTTCACCTGTCACTAATAAAATCACTGCTAGGCTCAAACACAGAACCCACTTGACAGCAACACCAGATGATAGCAATGAAAAAGAGAAGAGAAATGCTGCAAGGCACTGAGACTGCAAACACACTTTAATAAAAAAACCTGCATCTAGCTCCACTAAAATTTGGCAAGCTCACTACAGCTGATATCTCTATACTTGTAGGTTTAGGATTTCCTCTAACAACTACAATGATAGAAGAGTAGTGGCATCAAGAATTTTCTGTAGTCAAAGAATTGTTCACAGCAAGGGTATTAAAAAGAATACTTCACAGTTAGTACAACGTCATGACAATTTAGACTTCAACAAAGATGATTTAATACTTTAATTAATATTCAGAAAGAGTTTAGTAAGAAGAATCTTTAGGCCTTTCTGGATCATTTTTCCTATTGTGATATAAATAATCTGGTAATTATTCCCCCTATGAAATATGTATATGTTAATTAAGCAAAAGCTTACAGCTCGCTATATATGCAATTTATTTTTTTCTTAATAAGCAAGGTTACTGGCTGGGGCTGAATTCTGTGGAAAATAATTAATAGTCATAGAAGCCACTTCCAACAAAAACCTGTTGAGAGAGAGGGAGCATAACTGCTCATAAAGGTGATGTATTGTAACATTAATCAAGAAAATAGATGCTGTATAAAACCAAAAGGTCAGCTAGTGTGAAAAGTAAGGAAAAAGAGTGGATATAGGAGGTTAGCATTTAAGACACTTTGACAGTGCACTGCATTCCAAGTACAAAGTGTCTGACAGTCTTTACAATACAAAAAGCATGGTTGGTATCAATCACCCAATTCAGTAAATTATTTGGCTCTAGAATGCAACAAGACAGATATACTGTACCAGCAATAGAGAAAGGTGGATCTCTTTTGTTAGTCTTATACTTGAATGGAGGACTTTATTAGTAACAAGCAACTAATTAGCAATAATAACAAAGTTAGCATCAATGACACAGGGCAAGAAGTGTGAATCAAAGAGTAGTTGGGATTTGGATCATACGTTCACAATCACTGAATGGAAGCCACTGCTGTCTAGCTGCTTATGGAATAGGAGGAACTCAGTAGGAAAACCCCGTTCCTTCTGTCTTTCTCTTTCAGATGACTTACAAAGATATCTTACTATATTTGAACACAATACTGGGAACACGTGATATCTCCAACACCGGTGATTATAGGTAATGGCTCAACATAAAAAAATCAAATCCTGCTTATGTCAGCTAACTCTTTGCTTCTCAGTCACATTATCTTGAAATTTACAGACCTCATTTTAAAGAGCAAACCCTACAAAAGAGAATTTCATCATGCTTTCTTGCATTGTCTTGCCTCTTCTCCTCTACCTTGGACTTTCTATTCTCCACATACCTATTCTGATTCCTCCTCTCAGCTTCTGTCTCTGAATCTGTATTTAGCCTGGTGCTTCAACACTTTTCTCTTTATCCCACCATCTCATATTTCCTTGGACTAATCTTCTGTCTGCTACTTCATACTCCTTCACAACAAACCCAGTGTCATTTCTAAGACACTTGGCTCCATCTTCTTCTTGGCATACCTATTCCAAGCAGTTTCTGCCACATGCATTCTGTGTCAGTCATGACTTTTGAAGGTGACAGTGAACCTCCAAATGGAAATGTATGAGACGCTTCAGCATTGCCATCCAGTGAGGAAGTCTACCCTTGACTATGGAAGATTGGTGAAAAGCCCTCATTGTTCTTCAGTATTAACTTTCAGTCCCACAAAATGCTTGAAATACAATTAGCAGTTTTTTCCTGCTTATTTATCTCCCAATGTTTCTCTATTTTTTACTTATTTACTGGCACCAAGTAATTCCACCTAACCTTCAGGGATTTTTGTTTGCTATAATTTTGGTGGGGGGGTTGAGGGGTGAGACAGACAAGTTTAAAAATGCATATGTTGTCCTTACTGTGCTGTAACAAGATTGGCACGGTACCAGTGATGTTTGAATTTCTCTCTTAGGAAGACTAAGATAGTTCAACCAGCTGCACTGAAATTGCATTGAAAATGGATACTTTGCAAATTCTCCCCATAAATGAAAGTTTAAATTACAAAAAGCCGTCTGACCGGTTATCTCTTAGTAAAGTGCTTTACAATTTGCATATAAACTTCATTTCTTTTTCTAATTACACATAGTAAAATGCATTCATTTTGCTTTTGATTACAAGCTGGTCTTGCCAAACACCTGTGACTGCCACAAATTCTAATTTGTTATTTATTTACTTCAAAGCAATCTTATTATCTAAATGATTCAAAGCATCAAAGACCTTAATTATTGATAGTCAATTCGATACGGTTACACTTTCCACGTCCTTGGGCTGAAGGCACTTCTCTGCTTTCTTCCTCTCAAGTACACACTTGGCTTAGCAAGAGGAGATAAGTTTCTGCTATTAAGTGTATTGGAAATCATGTTCTTGCTTAATTGCAACTACATTTAGACAATATCAAAGAGCCAAGACTGACAGCTACAATCTGCGGGTTAATGGTGCCAAAAAAAAAAAAAAAATTACCCTCCTTTCTACTTCGATGGTTAAAAAAAATGTTTCACGTGTAGCATGTGTATTCTCTAAGTCTGATCCTAGCCTGCACAACACTAATGCTGCAGGAGTATCTCTCATTTATTCCAGGGTGTAACATTCCAAATTTACAGTACTGCAACAAAGATACACCTGGTGTGTCCTGTGGTCAGGATGAAAATTTTGTGCTTTCTGACAGCTTAATTAGAACATTTATGTGCGTTACAAATGCTTCTATACATATCAGTGAAAGGATGAAAAGGACTTCAATACAAACAACACATATTTACCTAGTATGCATGGCTTAGGGTGCAGATGTGCATGTTCCTGGTGTTTGCTAGTACATATATACCACAATGTAAACTCCCAGGCACAAAATCCCACAATCATTGCAGTAAATAGGTATAATTTAATTTATATCATAAATTAAATATCTTAATACTCTTTGTATATTTACAATTAGTATGTCTTGGTTTTCTTTCTTTAAAAAAAATAAAACCAAACCAAAACAAAAAAAAACAACCCAAAGCATTTGATGTTACAAAGCCAGGAGTAAGACCTACATACCAACAATTTGCAGAAGTGGAGAGATACTAAACAACAAAAATCTGCCTGGAGATAAAAAAAATAATAAATTGCAACTGCATGATCTGTTGCTGCTCTCAACATTAATAGCAAGAGACTAAAAATTACTCAGAAAGTGTAATGCACTTCATTGTTCCACTAACTCTTGACCTCCTAAGCAGCAGCATCACTGTATGGTAACATTTTAATGTTACTGATGTCTTATAATGAAAAAGAGAATGTGACAACCATAATCATAGAAAGATATAGATCCTCTTATTACACCATGATTTTTCAAGATTAGGTATCTCAGAAACAATGAAACACAGCAGCACACAAATTGTGACGTTATGGTGCAAATTATGGAACAAAGTTGCATTTTTAATTTTAGAGCTTAATCAGGAACAACACATGAAATATTGGAGAGAATACTTGAATCTTCAAGCTAAGTAAGTTTGATCAGAGGCAAATATGTAGCAGGTTAATTAACATATTCCCTCAAGATCCTAAATTTAAATTTTTCTTCAGCCAAAACCACATGATTTTGCAATTTTATTATGAATAAAAAAAAGGTTTTCAAGATTTAACATATATATATATATATAAAATTTTTAAAATTATTTTAAAAACAATCTCTCCTGCATTTTGAAATACACAAATCTGCAAGCTAGAGCTGAGGAAAGGAAAATTGACTGGTCAGGTTTCCTTGCTAAAGCTAACATGCACAAGCAAACAGCATGGATAATAAAAAGTGTATTAGATTGTTAAATGATTTTCATTATAACAACCTAATGTGTTATTGTTAATGGAAGGAAATAAAATTATTTAACTTCACTGCTTTCCACTTCTTTAAATTAGTGGTTAATTGGATTTTCTAGGTAATTGGTAAAAGGATAGTTCCAGTCTCTCCCTTTCTTTCTCTTATTATCCTATCTATGGCTTTTCAAATACTGCAGCAGTACTGTTTTGACTGAAATTAGACATCTGATGCAAAGCTCCCTGAAGTCAGTGTAAAGATTTCCATTAACTTCAGGGGTATTTGGATCAAGCCCTAAGCAAGCTGTATAAAATCTCTACCTTTATAACTGAGCACTGCAAGTAAGAGAAATTGTTGGATGGCCAGTGGTCAGGATTTCCATCCACTCTGAAAACCAGATTTCTTAATTGACCTCTATAGTCCTTGCTAATTTTTTTTATTATTACTATTAATTTAGTTTGTGACTCTCTGCTTTTAAGCCTTTATGTATTGCCAATGTTACTTACAAGGCATTCATTTTATGGTGGCACCCAGCAACCACAGCAGGAATTGTACTACATGAACACAAGCGCCGTTACATCACCTTTCCTCTTCTGGAAAATTTAGCATGAAGTTAAGCCTCCTTCATTCTACAGAGCCATTGTTACCTCATCAGTGACTTTCCACTCTGATCAGCATGATCCAAATCCACCTTACAACACCTCTCTGAAGAGTCACATGGATTGTCTATGAAAATATAAACTAGTAGGCTGCCATACCTGAACACCCTGCGTTAATTCAGTATGTCATCAAAAATTCTGTACTTGGTTCTCCTCAGAGGCTCAGTGCACAGTGGTAAACACGGCTGAATGAGTTTTCTATGCTAGTTCAGTTCTGAAAGAGAAAGGAATTTAGTTGGGAGAGTCCCTACTGAAGCAGCACCTTTTTTCCCTGTGAGACTTGGTGGTGTTCTCCTACTTGAATAATAATAAAAAAAAGGCTTTTTTTTTGTTGAATAGTCATGTATCAGTAGACCTTGGACCACAAAAAGTACGCTACACAGACTATTTGAGTGCAAGCCACTGTATCAGTTTTCCTCTAGAGGCAGCTGTCAGAGTGCACGCTACTCTACATTCACCCACTTATTTGTGAAATCACTTAAAGATACAGAAGTATTCACAGAAAAGCTCTCAGGAGACAGCCCTCCATGCAGAATGATCAGTGTAGCGGTTGAAATTGCATCATTTTCCTGTCCCGATAGGGAAAGAGAGAAAGAAAGAGTTCACTGCCAGCACGTTAATGGAGTGAAGAGGTAAGGAGGCCTGCCTTCAGCCTGCAGTAACAGCCCGCAGCTTCCCCAGTTGATCTCTTAAAGGGCACGAGTGGTTAAATCATTCTGGAAGGGACTGTGAGTGGCAGAGGAACGGATTACACTACCGTTATGTTTGCAGTGGCTTGCAGATGATCTGCCACAGGTCCACCCGCGGTCACTCCATGATCAATGAAGGACTTTATTTATGCTCAGAGCTATCACTTGTTAGCGGTGAGCTCTTGTTGTGTGTCTCAGAACACACATAACAGGAACACAATGTGGCACTCAATTAAGTACACGTGTCAATCAAAAGACATCAGTGGAGATCTCTTTGTCAGCTACATTGCTCTCTGCCCTAGGTAAAGCTCTTTCATTAAAGCTGTTTACTGTATGTTTGCTCATTCTGTATACCCTTCGGACTGGATTTGTAGTCAAAACCAAAGGCAGCAAGAAGAGAACCTACAAGTTTCATTGTCCCATAGATGCCTGAAAGGCTACATATTTTTCAGATTCTTTTTGTCCCCAAGATTTTTCAGCAAATATTTGGAAACAACGAGAGCTCTCCACCCTCCAGCTTAGAGGGAGCACAAGTTCCTTTCCTCATCCCTTCCCTTCCTACCTCCAACCTCGGCTCAGCAGGGATCCCAGAGACTGGTAGTCTGAAACATTAGCACCTGGGTATTATGAGAAAAACTTGTTCTCCAATAGCTTCTGCTACATTTCTTTGTCAGCTTCTCTGAGGATTTCAGATTCTACCACCATGCAAAACTTTTCAGTCCAATTGTTTCCATGAAAACTTCTAAGGAAAATCTTCCACTTTTGCTCTTCACAGTTTCTAGTTTTGAAATGGCAGAGGATTAACATCAGTGCTTTGCTGCGTTAAAAACAACCACGAAGCTCTCCTCAGGATATGAAGTATGATGCAGGCAGCTGGGCACAGAGTAATGTCAAGATGTAACTCACACGATGATACAGTTCAAACTCAGAAATGAGGTTTTAATTTGCTGCAAAATTTAACACTATTAAACAGGAATTAAAACTGAGGGAGTTAAAGTGCATGTGGAAAAGCTCACAAAGCTCCTGCTTATGACGTGGGAAGGGATGAATTAACTTTAGGCAAACATCAGGAAGCTTTGAGAGAAAAAAGAAAATAGTGGCACAAGAGAGAACATGCAGTTGCAAAATCCCTTCCTGTATAGATAAACCCTCTTTACCTTCATGGGTCAGCTTAGGAAGTGTGGGTTAGATGAGTGTACAGGGAGGTGGTTTGAGAACTGGCTCAATGGCAGAGCTCAGAGGGTTATGATCAGTGGTGCAGAGTCCAGCTGAAAGTACACCAGAAGGCTGTGCTACCATACAGCAAGACCTAGACAGGCTCGAAAGAGCAGTCAAGAGGAACCTCATGGAGTTCAACAAGGACAAATATGGGGTCCTGCACCTGGCAAGAAATAACCTCATGCACCAGTACAGGTTACGGGCTGACCTGCTGGAAAACAGCTCTGCAGACAGGGACCTGGGAGTCCTAGTGGACAACAAATTGGTCATGAGCCATCAATGTGCCCTTGTGGCAAAGAAGATCAATGGTATCTTGGGGTGCATTAAAAAGAGCATGGCCAGCAAGTGGAGGGAGGTTTTCCTCCCTCTACTCTGCCCTGGTCCGGCCACACCTGGAGTCCTGTGTCCAGTTGTGGACTACCCACTTCAAGAAAGACAAGGAACTGCTGGAGAGAGTCCAGCAGAGGGCTATGAAGATAATCAAGGGAGAAGGGTATCTCTCTTATAAGGAAAGGCTGAGAGACCTGGGTCTGTTTGGTCTGGAGAAGACTGAGAGGGGATGTCATCAATGCTTATAAATATCTAAAGGGTGGGTGTCAAGAGGATGGGGCCAGACTCTTCAGTAGTGATCAGCAACAGGAGAGGGGCAATGGGCACAAGTTAGAACACAGGAAGTTCCATCTGAATATGAGAAAAAACATCTTTTCTTTGAGGGTGACAGAGCACTGGAACAGGCTGCCCAAAGAGGTTCAAAACCTACCTCGATATGCTCCTGTCCACTCTACTTCAGGTGAACCGACTTTGGCAGGGGGTTTGGATGAGGTGATTGCACTTCTCGGTTTCTAGAACTCCTTTCTCTTGCTAGGAGACCATTTTCCTCTCCTAGGTGTTCAGCTGCTTGAGCTCAAGGTTAGCTCTCTGACCTGGGACAGTGGTCTAACTTCAGTTCAGACTGTTGTGAAGAAGGAACTGTTTAAGAGCTATCAGAAGCCTCTGCAGGCTTAATAGTAATGTTTTGCTCAGGAGGTGCGTTTAAGTTGGGACTCCTGCCCTTGGTCCCTGCCTGTTTGTATTCCAAACCAGTATGCTTACTGGCCTTCAGGCTTTATTTCTGTCTGTTGCAGAAATCACTTGGCCCTATGTATTTGATGGGGGAAATTGCTGTTGATCAATTAGTCTAATTCTACCAACGCTCTAGCACAAATTGAACCCTTTGTCTTTCATTGTACATATGGTGAGGGTGCAGGTTAAAGAAAATAGAAAGTCTTTGCACTAATGAAAATAGAATACATTTCAGACTGGTCTCTAACAGCTTTTCTATTCTTGTTGCATCAATTCCCATTTTCTCTTTGCAAAATAAGCTAAAATTCTACAGCAAAACCTGAAATACAATAAATTTCCTTTATGGAATACTGTCCCTTCTCTGCCTGAAAGGGTTTTCAGGGTAATAGATGGAGAATGCATTTCTCAAGCTACCATGACAGTGGCAGGCAAGTGCAATGATAGCAGAATTCACTTAAAGGGACACTCCAAACCCACAGTTTATTTTAGTTTATTTTGTGCAGGCCTGCAGTGCTTGCTTGGATATCACCCAGGAATTGATTTTTCCCTAAGATTTCACAAATTAAAAATACCTGATAATTTTTTATGATTACTTTTCATAATTAAAATATTTTTCAAATAGTGCTGTGATCAGCAGCACAGAAAACAGATAAGTCAACCGATGAACAGCTGCTCTCTATTTGCAACCCTTCCCTCTGGGTAGCACTAGAGGCAGGAAAATCTGTCCAAGTCCCAACTCAAATATAAAACAGCATCTCCCCTCAGTAACTCCAATAGTAACACCAACAGAAATAAGTGTTTCATAAGCAAACTCTGAAGATAAAGCATTAAAGAGATGAAGAAGTGCCCTGGCTTCCATCTCTCTAAAAAAAAAAAAAGTTTCTTAGAGCAATACACCCTGATCATTCATGGCCTGTGACTGTCATTCCTTACAATGACAGTGTTTCTGTGGAAAGATACGGATTAAGCCTGCAGAGAACATAATTACCTCCCTGGTCTGAGCCCAGGGAAATTTGTTCAGAATCTATAGACCCTGTATGATCTTCATGATTCAAATCCCTTGCTGTCACTTTCAAGTCACAGAAACCTTGTGTGGGTAGGTCCCTGGATTCCTCTAAATAAGGATTCCTGAATGAGAACAGCAGATACAGAGATAGCAGAGAGAGGATTACTGTGCTCTGATTTCACTGGAAATCTCTTTCAGTGACATCCAAAGATTTCAAAGTATCAAAAGTATCAAAAGTATTCTCATCTCAAAGTAGGATGAACACTAACAATTGCAAAAATGTTCAAGACTTAAAAGATATATTTTCAAATGTTTTGTGGCTGTGGAAGAAAACTTATTCCAACAATCTCAATCTCATTATTTTAATCACAAAAATTTTAAAAGATACAAAGTTTTCTTCATTTCTTAACAAAAGTAATTCTAAACTGGAAAGTTATGGTTTAAAAAAAAATCTAAAAATATTGAAACTAGTTTTGAAAACCTTTCCAAAAAAACTGTCGGGTTAAAAAAATGCTGATACCAGTCTTTTGCTCCAGGAAGCCTTGCTTTAATAAATCAACAGTTTTAGTGAAAAAAAAGTTATTACAAAAATCTAACCAGCTATATTTCCCCATTATTGCATTATGAAATATGCTCAACTGCCATATAATGTGCTTCTTACATACTACTCCTAACCTATTTGAACTTACCTACATTTTAAAAATCTAAATCATTGACCTTTGCATAGGAATAGTTTACTTTTTTTTTGTTTTCTTCTTTCTCTCCTATATATCCAGCACCTTTTCTAGCATCCTAACTTTATATTGAAAAAGACATCCATATATGCACAGATGTGAATTCTCCAGCACTTCTTAAAAGGAAACTTTCTTCCTCTTTCTTTCTCATTATGTAGCAAGTATAAAAATTCAAAGCTCCAGCTGCTCTTTCCCCTGAGGATTTTCATCTTATATCATTTAACTTTTCCTGACATCTTTCTTCCCTCACTTTTATATTACAAATTTCCCCTAAGCAATGAGAACCTGTATTTGCATCTTTGACAGCAAAGGGGAGACTGACGGATGGAAGCAGTGCTCTCTTTGAATAATGCAAGATGTTGTGACACTGACAGTAATAAGGAGTCCTAAATAATAGGTCCTTCTTGATACAATTTAAAAATATGCAGCCTATTGTCTCAGCCACCAGCAAACCAGCTCATAACTAGTGCCTCAATAGTAAGGCTGAGTTCCATCCATCTCAGTGACAGCTGACAACAGCAGACTAATCTCTCTTAAAAATACTTCCCAATCACTTTTTCTGTAATTAAATCAACACTGTGTTCAACCACATACAAGTGCAGCAAAAGGGCTTTCTGTTTTACAACATTTCAGAGCAAGCAGTGGGCTTAAGTCTTACTCATCACTGCCCTGGAGAAAGTTGGTGCCAATTACAGTTGTCTGCCTCACCTAATCCCAGTCAAGACCCTGTTCTCTTTTTTATTTTCATTATTTTTTCCAGTGGTGCCCTCAGATATTAACAAATAGGAAAGAAATAGTCATAGAATGGTAAACCTTACAGGCTTAAATCGCCCACAGGCATAATACTATCTGAATCCTATAGCGCTAACACTACTGGCTGAGGATCTCATCCTCAGTATTTTACTTCTGTGTCTGACTCAGTATCTGTCATTTTATTTTGTACATTATTTGCCACATTAAAAGAAGTCAGAAGGGACTTGGAAGGTGTTCAAAAGGTGAAAAATTGGTTATTCTCAGTTGTACTTTTAATTATGCTTATAAATTGATACAACTTATACCATTAGAGAGGTTTTATTAACTTGTAAGGATTTTGAACTACAGTTTCAGTGACATAATTTGATAATTAGTGAGTTATAGGTTTTCGTTAATGGAATTTTCTGGAAAATGCTGTCAGAATTGGATAGAAAGAAAGCGAGAAAAAGGGCAAACTGCTTGAGAATATGGTTAATTTTGCATAGAGACTGAGGCCCTATAACAGCCAATGAGACTTGCACACATCCTAACAGTTAACTGTTCTCAAATTCAGAGTTGCATGGTTATATTTTGTGTGTAATAAAAGTTTCAAATAATAGCAAAACCACCTACAGTTATCACAAGAAAAACGGTAATCTAATCAAGAATGAAATTCTGCCACCTGCCCAGGGTATTTTGCAGAATTACAGCCAAGGGGAATACGCTGTGTACTTTTACTCATCTTTGGCTCAGTGTGGTCCTGGAATATCTGAGATGGCACGTTCAGGATACCTACACATCAGACTTAGGCGTGTTATAGGCACCCATACTAAGTGGCACCAGTTACTGTGCAGCCATAGCAAAATGAAATTCAGCACGAGACTTGCTAAACCCTATATTCACTAAGCTACAGAGCAGCTGACTATAGCCTGCTCTCTCTGACATTGATAGTGCAGCCAGACCATAACCTACAGCTGCGTTTCTAATCCTGGCTCTGGCCGATGTTGCTGAGAGTAACCTCGTGCCACTTGCACTAAACAAATCCCTCCCCAGCCACAGCCATGGCTTCTCTGGCTGTACCTTTTCACATCAGCCTTAGCAGCTGACACAGCAGCTGAGATGCCATCATAATATTCTCTTCCACTGCAAAGTACCAGTATTACCAATTACAAATTTCTGCACTGTGGCTTCAAGAACTTTCTGCACAGCAACTGCTTCCCTGATGTACTGCCGCTTGAAGCAGGTAGAGATATGCAAAATAAATATAGCCAGTTGGCTAAAGCTGTTCTGTATTTTCAAAGGGGTATGAAAAAAAATTCACATTTTCTTTTATTTCTTAGAAAGTTGTGTGGATGAAAACACCAAGGGTATATTTTTCTTCCGCTAGGAAACAGAATACCTAATTCAGATGTTAAAGTGGTATCTTTTGTTGAATTTATGATAGAAGTGGAGATACAGGACTTTCAGATCTTCAGAGTTTGCCAAAATTGCCTGAATCTGAACCATATTCACTTAAAAACAATGACTGCATGTATATATACTATATAATCTTGTGAATTCATGTGGGGAAAATCCTTATAATAATAGGATAGAAGAAGGCAAATAGAAGTAAAATAAAATTTCATACAACAGTGCTCATGGGGAATATTTAGGTATGGTGCAAGAGTTTGCATACCTTCATGTGAAATTGCAGAGAAGGTTCAGAAATAGCCTTACAGCTGTCTTCTACCACCTCTGCAGTGTTTGTATGTTGGCAAAGATATGGTGTAATACAAAAGCATTCTCTTAGAAGGACTCTGGACTTCTGACTTCTATTATTAGTCATCTGTGTTGTGCCTGGAGACACCGAGACAAATTCTCCATGGGTCTTAAAAGATTCTTCAATGCTTGGTGGAAATTAAAGCCACTCTTGGTACTGTTTGAAAGTCTCGTTCCAAGGTCAAGGGAGAGCTGGCAACACACCTCTCTCTAACGTGACACAGCAGATCACCATCTCCTTCCTGCTCTTGCCTTTCAGCGGCATTGGCGGTAAATGACCCCGTATGTCTCAGGTCATCCCAACTTTCCTGTATTCATATGATATCTCAACAAATTCTGCTGCTCAAGTATAACGGATTTATGAAACTGGTAGAGCTTCAGTTTTCCCTTATAATACACATACACATCACAGATGGGCTTGTGAAAAAGGGTCTTCTATTGATTCAAGCTATTCCATAAACATGTGGCAGGCAGTGTCTCATTCCATCTGCCTGTCACAGGGCAGCAAAATCAGTATTGAAAATAATAAGAAAAAACAGAAAAACAAACAAAAAGATCTATAAAATTCCCAGCCCTGACAGGATGAAAAGATATAGACCAAAGTGATAAGATCTTGCCATTTAAGAAAAACAGAAAACTGTTTTCCACTAAAAACAGAGAAAAGACCTGTTTGCACATCTGTCTTTGATTTTCCAATGTTTATTTAATTCTAATACTCACATCATACTCAAAGTGACCCTGACAGATGTTTGATAATGAAACTGCTTTGAAACTCATCCAGAGAAGCAAAATCTGTTCAGGGAATCCAGTTCTCTAGCTCCAAGGGAATAACTTCAGATCAGCTTGGAGCCAGTTAATACAATTACACTTGTACAGTTCTTTACTTGGAATGTTTACTAAATGTCACAGGGCAATAAATGAACAAGAATTGGCTAAGCATAACTTCAAATCCATCTCCTGCCTGCCTGTGAGGTAGAGTGTAACATGATTTACCCCCTCTGAGGAGAGTAGAGATTTGTGACTGGAGATTTGTAACTTTAAAGGGATACTCATTTGACCTAAAATTTCAATTTAAAATTGTGACAGCTGTCTCTGACTGAAACCTTTTTTTAAATAACCCACTGAAACTCTTCTCTTTCTTTTCTACATTCACTCCAGCAAATACTTTCCAGTTTTCTGTAAGGTTTGCTCATCCTCCCACCAGATATAAGAACGCTACAGTGGTTCCACTTGCTTTTTTGTCCACTTACAACCATCGAAGCTGGTTGTCCACTTGCAACCATCGAATGCTGCAGGGGTTCAGGAGGTGTCTTGTCTTCATGCCTTTGAGGCACCACACTATCATCCTATTGTGGAATTGCCTGAACAAAGAACAAACAAGCGAACAACAACAAAAAGCATAAGATATGATATTTTCTGTTTCTGGAACTCCTTTTTTTTCTGTCAGAAGTCACATTCATAGAGCGGAAAATTCCTGGTATGCTTTTGTCCCACAGGAGAGAGATGAAGAATGCCATTTTATCAGTCTTAATTTTAATGTTTTTATAATTCACTATTCTAACTAGGCTTCAATCACAACTGATAGGGGCTTAACCAAAAGCAATGAGAAGCACTTGTCCCCACGGTGCTGTTTGGGCTACTGAACCATCCAAGACAGCCTTTGCATGTAAACTTCCCCACCTTACTGACAAGCACGACACAATCCTCCTCATCTGGTTTGGCAGCCAAAACCCATTGCTTGTCACTCCACATCAAAGAAAAAGCAATGTGGAATTAAATGTGGCTGCTGAGCTGGCTGGGCTCTATGAGAGCAGAGACACTCTTCCTTCGAGAGCTCCAATGGAAGAGACAGAAGGAATTTAATCAGCTTTTCAACATATACTTCTGAAGTAATAGGACAGCTTTCTGACTACGATAATTTTATTTATAAAGACAGTGCAGTTTGCCATGCTTGTTTAGAGTAAAACATTCCATCTCAGCTCCAGTAATGAGATTCCTCAGGGATTGTGCAAGCAGCATATACAATCCACGGTACAGCAGGCAGGTTGGAATTGGAGTAAAGCTCTTTGGAGGAGTTACCAGGTCTGCTTTGATAACTGGTAAGTGCCTAGTGGCATGTTGTGTGCATTCCTAACTACATGTGTTTGGAAATTGAAATCCTGAGACTAGCAAGCAGGTAGGGCAATAGTTACTGACAGAAGAAGAGAGTCTGTAGAGCAGCCTGCACATCAGGAAATAGATTTTTACCAATTACACATAGTATTCTTCTCAAAAATCACTGTTCTCATACCATTTTGTTATCCATATTTCAACCTCTCCGCGATTTTCTGATCTCGAGGAGATTGTAATAGCAATGATGGCAACCTGGGAAGAAGCCCTCTGTCCCAAAAGCGGTGTTTTGAAGGCACTCTAAAGGCCATGGACGTGTCCCTTGATAAAGGTAAGAGTAGATGACTCACTTGTGGTAGAGAATACCAGAACATATTTGTTTCTATGATGTGTTTTATGTAGTTTAAGAAAAAACGGAGAAAGAAGTTTAAAAAAATGAAAAAGCAAAAAAGAATGAAAGAAAATAAAAACTACCAGACTAATGTGGACTTATCACTCAGGTTCTCTTTTTTTCAGCCACCCCTTCCTCAGCTTCCATACAGCCAAGTACCTTAGATTGACACCGGCAGGACAGACAAATTCACTTACATTTCCAAACCAATGAGCAATAATAAGACCAGCTAATTATGAATGATAATAAAGTGATTTAGTTCAAAGAAGTACCACAGAGATACAGTTGTTTTGTGTACTAAAAATGTGTAATACCAATGCAGAAACTGCAGATCAAAATCTTTTGTTTCAGGTTTGAAGCTACAAGAAAACATTTAGGTGTTAAAAGGTAATTGCAAATAATATATAGATGAGAGGGTGATTTTTTGTAGGCAAGATTCTGATTATATATGATATATTTTGAATAGTTTTAGGCAAAAAAATAGTTCAAAATTATATGCATAAAGTATTTCTATGAAAAATGAGTCAGTTTCCACTGAAAGATTAAAGGTATTTGTTGTACCCATCAAGGGCTATCATGCCATTCACCTCAAATTGCTTTATTTTCTAAAGCAGAAGCCATATCTCAAGCTGGATTCTTGGAGTCAAAGTAGCTGAACTGTTTAGCCCATCATTCCTTTGTCCCAAACTGATGTTGATTTTCTGAAAACACAATTACCAAGCCCTCTAAAAAATCATAATGGTGATCTATATGACGAATTTACTGGCATTTCCACTCAACACTGTTGTTCCCATAGCCTCAGTAGTTGCTATTTTTCATTACTCTTGTTCTCTCATCTGTAACCACTTTGCTGTCATTTTGCATTTGCAGTTTGCTAGCAATCAAAACTCCCTGCCAGAACTCAGTCAAAAGGCACCCAGTGGAAAAGTCATGTTCTTCAGCAGCTTCAGAACTTCTTCAGAAGTTCTATGTTGTTCTTTCCAGAGCAAAAAGCAGGGCCTGAACTCAGTCTTAAATCTTTGACTTTTAAACCAAAAAAAAGAGCTCTGTGTTATAACTAACACAGAAATAAGATCTGACCACTCAGCTTTTATTTGTTTGCCACTGGTTTAAATAAAGACAATAAATCAAAGCTATGGTTCTGACCATGACACACAAAACAGACCTGCTTCTACGAACAAGAGGAGCAGGGGGAGATGAGTGATTTCTCTGGCTGGCAGGGGAACATCCGAGATGAGTAGATTGAGCATCCTAATATCACTGTGCCTGTGCTTGTTCCATGCCTGACAGCATTGGCATCTTCCTATTGACCCTCAAAAAATATTTATCTGGCTCTGACCATAGGCAGACACTTTGGTCTGCAAAAGATGTGTAGGTATTTCTTCAGGTATATGATGATAACACTTAATCCTATCTATGAAGAAATGAGCTACATGGTTGATTGAGTCTGTACATTTGCAGAGGCACGGAAAAAAAAAAAAACAACAAAAAAACCAAGACAAAACCAGACTACTTTAAAAGATATGACTACTGCCAGGATCCCTCTCTTAGGGAATATTTTCAAAGAGAGATTCAGGAAAGTAAGTCAGCTTTGTCCGAGGAAAGTCAAAGTGCAGGCAGTGTGGAATAGACAGCTGTACAAGCAGGTACAGTGGCCATACTTCCTTTGAGAGGTTGTACCCTATTTCTTTCACTGTTTCTGTTGGTATCTTTCTGCTCCCTATTTTTAAAGACATCCATGATTTCATTCACTGCGTGAGTAAGAGGAAAGCTGAATCAATCAGTCAAACAAGTAATGCAACTGCTGATTAAATCTTGTTCTTGGTGTACGTTTCAGCCAAGAGAACCGCTAGTTATTAAAAAAAAAAAAAAGAAAAAAAAGAAAGCAAAGAAATGATAGTAGTTTGCATTTATACAACAGCTTTAAAACCAAAAGTTCCTAATCGCTTTACAAACTCTAGAAGACATGACTCAAACCAATGACAAAATGGAAAAAGAATGAATCTATCCTTCCCAAAGGAACTGCAACTAAATTTACCCTATATATAGTTATTATATATACAATTATTTTCTTGATGTCTAAAGGCAATTTCATCCCTTATATTTCTCGGGAAATAAATACCAGCTGTATTTGCTACCACATAAATATCCATTGGTCTGCTGCAAGAACAGAAAAGACAGGATCATCCTGATCTAAGCTTGATTCTTGATTGATGAATTCTGAATTGGTTTAGATACATCCCAGACATACTTACTGATTGGTTTTCTGATAGTCCATCAAGTCAAGGTTCACTTCCTAAAATGAAGAAAGAACTTTTCAGATGGGTAGCTTGAAAAATTTTAATTAATTACTAAGGACAACAATAGTTACAAAAGATTTACTCTATGTAAAGCAGTTTATCTATTTCTAATATTAGATTGTATGGGATAAGAAACAAATGAAATAATTCTACTGTAAACAGAGAAAAAAAACAGTCTTGAAACTTTGTCTGTGACTAATAAATGTGAGAATATAGGTTTGCTCTACAGGTAGAAACAGCAAAAATGTGGTACTTTTATCTGTAATAGTTCATATAGCTAACTTGGCTGCAAAAGAAAATGAAACAGTGTTGTTTTTATTATTTCGCCACATGTAAAATCATAGCAGGTAAGATAAAAGTTTTGTGTTTTGAAATTAATATATCTGCTTCTTTTTGCATTAGGAAATAACTAGCAAGGAAATAAACTTTTGCAATTTTTCTCTCTATCCATCTCACTTCTCTAGACCTTTGCAATCAATTTTTCCTACAACTTGCACCAGGACAGAAGAGGACTTCTGTAGAAAAATCTGATACATGAGTTTTACAGTTCTATGTTGTGTCTGACCTTTTAGCTAATCAGGCAATATATGCATTACAATATATGCCAGTCCATCAGAATAAATCGAAGACAAAACCCAGGGTGTTTTCCCTAATTCTTGCCCCCATCTATCAATTACAGGATATTCAGGAGATTTTAAAAGCACTGGGAGAGGGTCAAGGAAGAAACTGAGGATGTTGTGGTGAGGAGATGTGTAGGGACATAGAACACAAATCCTTCTGAATTTCAATTTTGTTAATTTTGCTGTTCATGGAAAAACTTGTTCTCTGCAGCCACTAATACTTTAAAACCATGCAAATATCAACATTTTGTTTATTATCTGATTGAAGTAAGATGATTTTAGCCTGATTATGTTGGAAAAAGCATTGTGAGTTTGTAGGAATAAAGCATAAAAGTTATACTAATCTAAAAAAATTTGAACTTTCATAATCCATCATTATTTGCATATGATATTATTAATTTTCACTTTGGAACACATTCTTTCATATAAAAATGAATAAAATATGACAGTAAGGTAAATTTCCTCACTCAAATACTTCATAATAGAGAAATATATTTTATAGAAAGGTCATAATTTGATTTTGAAGGTTATGAATTAAATGTTTTTCCAGCACTTTGCTTCATTTGCCAAAATAGTTTCAGAATTACAAGAATTTCATTATGTCAGCACTTAATTTATGAAAATGGTGATACATGTCCTGACCAGATAATTATATGTTGATCTTGCTTTTTAGATTATCTTGATGTATTCACCAGCTAACAGAAACTATTTTTACAATACTTTTTAAGTTTTTTAAGTATGAAAATGACAGGGATAAACTGGCACTCTTAGTGACTAAATACTAGTTATATTTCTCTCACAACACATATTTTCTTTTTCTGAAACACTGTCAGAGGTACAAAAATCTATCTTGAAAGAGATTGCAAAAGCCTGTTAATTTATAAAATTTAAAATGTAAGATAGTCAACCTTATATTTTCCCTTTATAAAGAGGAGCCATACGCTTTGAATTTAAACTTACTTCTACTTCATGGTTTAAAAAAAAAACACACAAAACCAACAAAAAACCTAACAATGAACAAGGTTAAAAATATATATATATCTTGAAAAAATATATATAAACATGAAAAAAACCCTCCATAATCAAACAAACACAAAACCCAGAAAAAAAACCCACCAAAACACAAGAAACAAAACACATACACACACACAAAAAATCTCCCCACCTTTTTCTGAGCTTGCACTTCTTAGCTACAAACATCATGAACTGTTCTGAAAACACAATAGTTCTCATGAAAACTTCAGTGAGTGTAAGAAGGAAAGCCCTACCTTTGTAAATGCAATATTAAACAGATTTCATCCAGAACACAAAGATCACTGATCTTTTCAATACCACTACATTTCAGCTGAGGAAGGTTTGGTAGATAGAAAGTTCCTTCAAACAAATATCTCAGGCTTTTAGTTGATTGCAAAGTCGCTTGAAATATTTCAACAATGAAAATGCTTTGATGAAATTTGAAGCCACTTCTGTTTTTAAACAAAACACTTACATTTGGAGTTTTTAATATTAAAAAAATAAATTAAAACCTTCAGTCTTCAAAATGTGTGCAGAATGCATTCTTAGCTTCTCACCAGTATTGAATTTTGTTTTAATGGCATGAAGATCTTACAGATCTTTTTGGGAAAAAGTGATTCTCGCATACCAATTCCAGCAAAATATTAAATCATCTGTCCCTGTCTGCAAATTCACCTAAGTGGAAACTCCATGGGTCCCAGATGAGTACTCAGTCTCCCTTTAGATCATACTGTAATATGGCTTAATGCATCATTGCAGGTCCCAGGTAAATTTCTGTCACATTATGGCAGCACATGGCAATTAGTTGGGCAGTGATATGCCCGCTCAGAAACTTTTCTAGTTTACACCCTTTGCTCCTAAAACTTAACAGAGATAACAATACTGCAAAACTCCCACTGGCACCAGGTCTGTGGGTCTGAAACTTGAGAATTTGGCTTTATCCTTTCCCATTTCTTGTAAAATCATATTCATATTTTCCTCATGGCGCGCTTTGTCCATGCACACCACCCTGAATTCAACCTGCATTGGCTGGTCTAACCTTGAACAACCATAATGAAATTTCTTCAGAATACTTCTGTCTTAACCTGCCATACCATTTCAATGTGCCAGTCGGTACCTGGTAGTGATTAATGTGGAAAAACTGGATTTTGCCAGTTCATCCTTTGTGATCTGATTGTCAACAGTGAAAGTCCAGCATATCCTCATCTGGACTTTGCCACCTAATATGTTAAAAAGGCCCTGAACGTGTCCTGTTTGCAAACTGAAAACACTGCTGTGCACTCATAAACACTACGGTCTATATGTACAGTTGTACATTTAGCGTTTTTAAGGGCTTTAACGCTACGCTGGCAGCCCTGCAGACTGGTGGCCTCCATCTGTTTCCTCCTGTAACCCCAACAATGTGTCCAGTGGTGCTGCATCTTAAAACGGGACGATGAGTGATTATCTGGGCTATTCAGACCACGGAGATTTGACTAAGGCTGTCAGAGGAAGCTCAGTTATTAACACCAAGAACATCACGTTGTCGCTACCAGAGATGTATCGATAACATGACCAATATCAGTGCTGGGGAACCACTTGATCATCAGCAGAGAACACTGTTAAAAAGTAGTTGGATTTATAGTTAAGCCTCGAGATCCAGGAAGATGTAAGATGTCCCAGGCAGACAAATCTTTAGTAAACCTACCTTTTTCTTCCCAGCAGATGGGGGAAATGATAGGAGTCAGTTCAGCAACCAAGTTACTTACACAAGAGTGAACAAACGCGCAAAGCATAAAAAGAATAGAAAGTTTCAGAACAAACAATGTCTTTAAATGAAACATAGACTGAATTGAATAAACTAAGGAGCTGTTAGAGCCAGACATAGTCTGTGTGTGAAGGTGTAAGGCACAGAGGGCATGGGAGGGAGAGGGAGAGAAACGAAGAGTAGAAAAAAATACTCAGTGAAATACATAAACACCTTCACATGGTCAGATGCAGTGTCTGAGGGTTTTGTTTTTCTTGCTCCACTGCACTGATGCATTTTGACAGGATATTTTGTTCTGCCTCCAGGGTTCTTAGGGAAAAGGGACTCATGGGTTATTGCTGTTCCAGTGAAGAGTTTTGACTGAAATGTTTTGGCTCGTTTCCTTGAGCTGTGCATTAGCCAGATGGTTTGATGCATGTACCATGCCACCCTGTTTGATCCTGCTGTTGGACTTTAGCTCCTGTTCCACTGTCAAAGGGAAGGATTATTATGAATGTTCTCATTAATATTCACACTGAAGAGTGATCTGACTACCACTTCACGCGTACTGCAGGTTAAGTGAGGGTGCCCTGTCAAAACAGAGAAAAGTCTTTAGCTCTTCTAATGCAAACCAGTCTGAGAGAGGGTTTTGAGCAGAAAACTGCGTTCCAGTACTCAGGGCTTCCATTTTCTCTGACACTGACTTACTATGTCAAAATCTCCTCTTCAATAAGGAGAGTAATATCTGACTCTTTCAGAGGGAGGAAGAATATACTTTATAATGTTTTTTGATGCAACACTTGCATAAAATGTTATAAAATCATGTACTTATTGGTAACATGGCCAACTTTTATGCTGTACTTAAAATCTCTGCTTATGGGCAGAACTATGTGATATATCACATAAACCAAAAATTCCTTCTGGATGGAATAGCTCACCAACACCCTGCAAGAACAGCCAGAAGGTGCAGAGGACGCTGGAGCCCTCTGCCCACACAGTCCTGACAGAGGGATACAACCCACAGAGCTGAGGGCAGACACTATGCGATAGGGCAGACAGTTCTCCATAAGGCAGATATGTTCATATTTTTTTAAAATTACCAAAACTGTGTTCTATTCTCAAAATGGCTTTCCAGGAAAGCTTCATTCTGCTTTAGAACACACTGATTAATTGAACCTATACTATTACTGGTCTCTATGGAGTATGTTACTGGTGTATGAAGCTGCTGAGGAAGATGACTGCCTCTGTCTGCCCACATACATAAAGCAGCATTTAAAAAATCCCCCACTGTATTAGATTTGCTGAATTCCTGTGACACTGAATTCTAGGGGCTGACTGCAAACCATGGAAAAGAAGTGACCTGAAGGGAGGTCAAACTCTAAGAATTTTTCCTACCATGACTGAAAAGGAAAAGTTTTATGATTTTGACAAAGGATCTATAACTTTTGTAGCATCCATTTGGCTTCTGTACAGGAATGATCTCCTTGGATTTTTGCTCTTAATCTCAGAAGAAAAACAATTCTTTCATGCTCTGTGAGACAAGATGCCAAATTAATACACGTGGCATAGTCCCCAAGTTCAATATAAATTAACCTTTTGTTTTTCTCATGTAGCTGTGTACTATATATCCAGAGTGCATTAGCTGCTCTTTACTCTAGACACAGCTACAACAATGGAACAGATCCATGAACCTATTATATGCCAACAGATACAGAAAAAGCAGTGTCAGTTTGAGCAATTACCAGCTAATTTGTGTTTATCCCAAGATCAACAAAAATCCATCTGCTAGGATATATACTATCTTATTAGACAGGAGTTGCTGCAACAAAGCTAGCTTGTATTTTAAATAACATCTTGCATAAGTACCTGGTGAAGTAGCAGGAAAGTGACACCCTGAAAGGTTTTATCTCTGGACAAGAACTGAAGCATGCAAATGTAAATTTCATAAAGATGCCTAAATTCAAAATATACGTTACCCCTGACAGAGTAAATGACTGCCCCAGATAGGCTAAGAATTCTTTTATAAGTGATCTGCCCTGTCTCTCTGTTGCTAATTGCCATAGCTTCTCAGAGCCGGCAGAAAGCTACGTGACAACTCTTCAGCCACTGCCATTTACAGGGTGACATATAACTGCAAGGCCACCTCCATTGCCCTGAACGAGTAAACTGAACTGTCAGATGCACACATGAGGTTGGCACACATCTATACTTTTGCCCCATTTGTCTCTGGCCAAGACAGATTGAAAGCTGAAGGCAGCAAATTGTTCACACCAGTTTAGCAGATTGGGTCTTGGTCAACTCCTTAGTCCATACAGTCTTGGACAACTTGGTGCTGAACTCCTGCTTAAACCTCTTTGGAAGTCAGAAAGTAAATATTTTGCTGATTCTCCTTCATAACAGAAATCCTCCACTCTTTAGGTTTTTTTACTTCTCTCCCCAGCCAGAAAACATTGGTCAAAGCAGATCTAATCTGATTCCTGACACGGGAGTCTCTGTGAAAAAAACATAGGAATATGAAGATCACAGTTGAGTGAGATGTCTTCTCAGATACAAGAGCATCAGACCTGGGGACACAAAATTTCTTATCCTTTCTATTTTCTGTTGGCTGGTCTATAAAGACCTATACTCAGAAAGCTGGGTTGATGTATGATTTGCAATTTTTCCATGTATATTGTATAAGAAACTGATTTAGTGCTAAACAATCAGGAACTTTAAAGTTAAGCTATTCTGACTTTGACCCTTGGATACTTTGGATTTTGCCTGTCCTGAGGAATTAATTTCAGACTAATAAAGGTGTTTGTAAAAATAAGTTCTTCCACCAATAAAGTATATAGAATTTTAAAGCTTCAGAGCAATCCCGACTTCTGAGAGTATAAATTTGCTTCTGTCTTTAATATGAAAAATATGTAGTGATTTTCATAATAAAAAGAAAAGTGGACCTGTTTTGTTTTTTTTATTATTATTTTGGGGGACGTGTGGGGTTTTTTTTAATTGGTAATGAAAGAGCTGACAGGGTTGGATTGTAATTAGAGAAAAACAGCCGACAGAGGGGAAGCGTCCTGGGGGATAGTAACACTTCAGAACATGTTACAGAAGTTCATCTTTATTCATACAATTTATGGGAGTAGGCCTTGCTTCAAAAGGCCATGTTACTGTTTTTACTTCAAGCCTTAGATATTTTGGGATATGTCTAGAGTTTGAGTCAGCCAGATCGTGTCAGACACAGGTTGGTAAAAACAAGGCATATTGTTCTCAAAAAGTTTTTCTTGACATTAAGCCAAAATTTTCCCATAGTTCCTGCCTATTACTCTTTGATTATTACCTCCTTCAAAATTATGTTATGTGACAATGACACATGAGCTATAAAAGGCAGATTTTAAAGAACTGGGTTCCCAGAGCAAGATAAGAAGGCAGAAAGAGACTCTGCTAGGTCTACCTCTGCCGGACACACAGCCAGCACCAAGCCAACAGCAAAGAGCCTCACTGAACACGTAGCAATGAAAGGTGAATTCAATGTCAATGGCTCATTCAGTCTTTTTGCCTCTCTGCCAATGCTTCCAGCAAGTGCCCAATTAGCAGTGACAGCGGTGGTGGTGTTTATGAGAAACTAGCCTGAGACCGTCATTTCTTTAAATTTGAAACTGCAGAGCAGACACGGGGTGGTAAAGCTTTTAAGTCCCTAATGACATGCACCAGAATCTGACCTTGAACTGGTGACTTAGAGGAGAAAGTATTTGCTAAGTCAACCTGTCTCCCGTGGAGTGAATTTGTAACGCATGTCTCATTCCAGCCTATTTTATTTCTCTTGAGACAAAGGAAGCCCTCCTCTGCGTAACAGCATTACCTCGTTCTCTCCCCTCATCAAAGAAAATTGGGGTTTTGTAGTTACTCAGGCCTATGGTGGACAAGGTGGTTGGTGCATCCAATACTAGTAAGTGAACAATAAATATGAAAGTAAGTAAACAATAAATATGAAAAGCTTAAAGTCCTAAGTTATAAACACAATGGATTGTCACAGGAGGAATTACTCAAAGGTGATAGCCCCATACCCCATGTGACCACAATGCTAAAAAATTGTTTTCTCATATAAATCTTTCACTGTTTCCTTTGACTAATTCATCCTGTCATATTTGCAAATACTATTAAAAAAAATATCCCTCCTTTAAGTACCAACACCTTCCAGATCATTACAAAATTCTAAGTTATTTTCTTTACTGTGTCATTATAGTCAGAATCCAAAATTTGTGGCAGGTAGATCACTACTGTGTTTATTTTTGTTCTTCTCCACAATGAAAAATTTGGTGGTTTTACATTTAACCACACTGGAGCAAAATGATTACTGGGATGTTTTTTCTTGTTGTCATAATACTTTGAAATTTAATAATCACATTCAAAACAAAATTCTTCTTCCGACTTCTAAGTATATATGTATCTTCAGTTATACTCAGCTAATTAATCATGACTGTTTGAACAGTCCCATGTTATCATTAGCTAAAACCCCATCTTATCTCATTAAGCATAATTGAGGGGAAAAAAGAGACACCCACTGCAGTGGTGTGTATTTGTCCTAATTATAGTGATTTCACAAACTTAAAGCCTTGTTTTGATTATTTGGCTTTAGCGTTTTCTTTGTTACTTAATAGTCTTCCAGGGAGGTTGCAGAATGCTTTCTCTGTCCTTGTTGAAAATAATTATTTAAAAATTATTTGATGAAATATCATTTTCCTTGCTACTCAGTCATGAGATAAACTCTGCTGGGGTTTGGATTCTTTTTTACACTTGGTGAAGAAATTCAAGCTGGAAGGCAAATGTTATTGAGTTTTGTCCTTATTTTTGAGATGGGCAACATCTGAATAAGACAGTACAGGTTGCAGAAAAGAATGCATCAGGAGGCCTTAAAAATATAATAGGCTGTAAAAGAGACATCCTTTACATAGTGTTTCAAGGGTTTTTAGTGCTGTATTCATTAGAAATGGTAGATCCTGCAATGAACTTCCCACGTGTAATTATCCAAAGTAATGTAATGCAGATATCTGAAACAGGTCAAATAGGAACCAAAAGGTACCTATTTATTTTCTCTGCAAATGGAATCTAAGGTGACTAATTCCAATGGGAAGGTCTCTGCTGCAAATTACCTGAAGTTAGATGACATAAGGTGTGCTCCTGACATCTGAAGTTTGAGGACTGACATTAAACTAGCTGGTAAACTAATTTGTAAAGCAACACCCAACACATTTTTCTCCTGAAAGCAAGATAACATTTACTGTATGTATTATACCCCAGTAGAAAAATGGTAGGTCATCCTATAGGAGAAGTGGCAGACTTCCGAGTGTCCCTACAGAAGGAGTTTTCTTGGGTTTTTTTTTTGGTTGGTGGTTTGTTTTAAGAATAATTTATTTTGCTCCACGATCTCTGTTCTTAAGAGCTGGCTGCAGAAAGAAAACAACCATGAATTCCAACTGGGGACTCTATGCCACTGCTAACACCTCATGCAAGGAGAGCCTTTCCATCTAGCTTGTGCTCTGACTAGTGCTGCTCTGCCCGTGCAGAAGTCCATAGACAACCTGCAGCCAGGGAGTCTGAATATGCTCATATGAAGCCAGCTACCACTAGACTAATACTTTACTTTGCTATCACCATTGGGACGCTGAAGTCTTCAAAAGAAGCCTCTGCATGCTTGCAGCTTCTTTTGCTGAATGGAAACTGAATGTAGACCTATGGGTAGCTTTAGGACACCTCTCAAAATATCATAGTGAATTTAGCAACAGTTGATTTTCACATCCTGAGGTTCAAATGTTTCTCACTTTTTAAGCCACAAAGTCACAAGTCAGGTAACTTACCAGCTACGTTCTTCCACTTCACTACGTATCTTAATCTCTGTTTCTTGCCTCCAGAAAAGCTCTTTGCAGATCACTGTTGTGTCACTGAACCGCTCTTCAAACAGACTTCATTACTGATGGGGAAAAAAAAGAAGATGAATGCCTGCACGTCAGGCTTTGGATTTTCAGGATTGAAGTTTGACATATCCTTCAAGACTTTACATAAAGTTCAAGAATTATGTAGAAACCACAAACTATAGCCTTGGACTGGAGCCTCCTATATCTTTGGTTAATACTGAAAGTACCCTATAAAATCATTATACATGCAAGAGAGACAGATGTTGTTGGAACTTTAAGCTTTTCCTTTAAACTACCGTGGAGAACAAGAAAAGTTTCAGATTTTTCCTTGAATGGAGGGACAGAGAAGACAATAATTCCAAAAAAGGAGTAGTTGCCTGAGGCAATAGAATAATGGGAATGAAAAGAGGAACCAAATATCAGCTCACATTTTATTTATTTAAACCTCTTGTGCTGTCCCGTGTTCCCTGCAAAAAACACTCTTGAGATTTGCAGCAAAATGGCCTGACATCTGTCAGCTCTCCTCAGCCAAATGTAGGTATCACCCTTTTCTTCAAGGCTTCTGGCTGCTAGAGGTTTGAGCTGAACCTTTCAACGGGCCACAGCTGTCACTGAACAACCTTACCATCTATGAGACAACAAATTGCCATGCTGCATCATAAACACATAAGCACAAAAGGAATTGGCCTCTGGGACCCATGAAAACAAACACACATGGAAGAGCCCTGTAATTATCTCTTTTGCAGTGGACCTTTTAGGAAAGATGTATTTGACTCAAAGATGTGCTTCGCTCTCTGAAATACACAAAAATGGATCTGGTATGCTTTCACGGAATCACAGAATTGTCAGAGTTGGAAGGGATCTCTAGAGATCATCTAGTCCAACTCCCCTGCTAAAGCAGGAACGCCCAGAGCAGATCACTCAGGACTGCATCCAGGCGGGTCTTGAAGATCTCCAGAGAAAGGGACTCCACGACCTCCCTGGGCAGCCTGTTCCAGTGCTCTGTCACCCTCAGCGTTTTTCCCTCATATCTGAACTTCCCATGTTCCAGCTTGAGCCCGTTGCCCCTTGTCCTGTCGCGGGAAACCACTGAAAAGAGTCTGGCTCCACACTCCCTCAAACCACCCTTTAGGAACTTATAAACATAAATAAGGTCTCCCCTCAGCCTTCGCTTGTCCAGGCTAAAGAGTCCCAGCTCCTTGAGCCTTTCCTCATAAGGGAGGTGCTCCAATCCCTTAATCATCTTGGTTGCCCTACACTGGAATCTCTATAGTAGTTCCCTGTCTTTCTTGAACTGGGGAGCCCAGAACTAGATGCAGTATTCCAGTTGTGGCCTCACCAGAGCAAAGTAGAGGGGGAGAATGACCTCCCTCGATCTACTGGCCACATTCTTCCCTATGCAGCCCAGGATTCCATTGGCCCTCTTGGCAACAAGGGCACACTGCTGGCTCATGGAAAGTTTGTCATCCACTGGGACTCCCAGATCCTTCTCCTCAGTAGTGCTTTTCAGAAGATCCATCCCTAACCTACATTGGTGCCTGGGGTTCTTCTTCCCCAGGTGCAGAACCCTATGCTTTTCCCTGTTGAACCTCATGAGGTTCATCCTTGCCCAGCTCTCCAGTCTGTTCAGGTCACACTGGATGGTGGCACAGCACTCCAGAGTGTTGGCCAGCCCTCCCAGCTTGTTGGAGTCACTCAGTAAACCTTGGCAGAAAGCAGGTGAGTTAAATTGTGCAGAAATGTAGATACTCACTGGAGTGGGAGCATTAATAAAGTCTCTTGGAACTCAGCCTTGCAAACACATCTGCTGTGACAACTCTTACCACCACAGAGACCTTGCTGCACTGGATGCCTTGCCTCTTAGAGTAGAAGCTTCAACATGCATCTAGACCTGTACGCACATCAAATCTGCATGTGTAAGTGTGGTTTCTGACCACTTGTTTAAGTGTCTAAATTTTGCAGTGATGTGTTTCAAGAACTTGCCTTGCAAGAACACAAACAGTCTCTTTTGTGCGAAACAAAATTAATGAGCCTGGTTACGAGTGTACTGGTATCCTTTATCTCATAAACCTCCTTCTACTGCAGCAATGTGAGTCCCTGGCATATTTGCTGTAATATGCCTTCTGGATGAGAGATGTTAAATGTCACAGCCAGTAGAGAGCTTCCCTTCTGCTGTTGCTTGGGAGCAGCCAGCTGGCCAAAATGCACGGTGGCTTCATTCAGCACGCTTTTTCCCTACAGGGGACATGGATGGAGAGATTTCTGTCACCTTCTTTGGAACAGATCTTCAGGAAACTTGTAGGAATCTAACAGCTGAAAAAAAAACCACTCCAGCTGGATCACTTTGAGGAACTTCTCCCTGGGTTAAGTTCCTGGGAAGGAATCAGAAAGGAAGGGGAGGTGGTAAGGAAAAGAATTGGACTGATACACAATTAGATGTTCCAAGTCTCATTTCTTTAGGAGACAGGCTGAAAATATATGGCCTATAGTAAGGCCCTGAATTAAAGCTGACAGTTTTACATGCCCCGATCACCACAGTATCTAGATGCATTCCAGTAACGAATGTCAATTGCTCTTCTTTCACCTCCTCCCCAGGAGAAATGAATGTGGTTGCATCTGATCACAGTAAGATTTGTGCATGTGTATGATTGGGGGTGATTTATTTTATATTCTGTGCATAGAGTTTTGATCAAGTGTATACACTCCAAAAGGCAACCTGAAGGAAAAATGTGGAGTGCCTTCAGACGCTGCAGTTCATTCCACAGACAAGAGATACACTCGAGAGTATTTGTCTCCTGGAGGAACTCATTTTACCCTTTGGATAAACTGGGCATCTGTCATGTATTGCCTGAAGATAAAGACCAAGAAATAGAATTTCATCCGAAATGCCACGAGAAGTGAGGGTAGAGGACAGAGGGTGGTTTTGTTCTTACCATGCCTTTTGCCAAGGCAGCACAAGTCAGTATTCAGCTGGAGCTCCCTAATTGCTGAAACTTTCCTTTTTAGACGTATCTCACAGCTCCAGTCCTGCCCTGCAAGAAATCAGGTTTGGGTATCCAAGGGCCAGCAACTTCACAAGAATGGGACAGAGCCTTCTTGCCAGCAGGATGTTAGAAAACAGACATGGTATTGGTACAGTATAGAGCAAAGCTGACTGGAAAATGATGCCGTCACTGAGCAGAAAAAAAAAACCAAACAAAACCAAAGCTATGATCTTGCAAATATTTGCACATGTGGCTTTGTTTACTTCCACGTGTTGCTGCACTCCTAGTTAATCCAGATGGCCATGTGATTAAGGATGAATGCATGCACAAGACTGAAACAGAGTTTCATACTTTCAGAACTAGCTAAGCCTACATGCAGAATTTTTGTTATTTTGGGGAGTTAGATGCTAATAAGGGAGATAAAAAATACAATATAAATAAGAACAACGCTTTATGGAATGAGCTTTCTTTATGGAGCTAGGAGGGAACTGGAGATTATGTACCACAGGCCAGTGTGGATGGGAAGACGCTGTGCTAAGGGGGCTGGCTATGCCCAAGTCCAGCATTCCCATCCATGTACTGTGTGTAATTTAAAGACACAACGAGTTGGAGAATTAGAATATATAAGCAAGTAAGCCTGGTGGCTTTTTGTTATTTATAGTTACTGGAAGAAGATAGGACACTGTGTATGTGCTTTTCAATTGGCCAGAAATAGGAAATAAGTTCATCTTGTATTCAAGCTCTTTTTACATTACAGGAGATAGTACATTACGGAGCTTTGCACTCCCGCCAACATTCACTGTCAAAAGAGTAAATTGCCAGTTTTCACAGAGTTGCATATGCCTCCATAAATACACATTCAGCATATTCTCATTTTAAGGTTATACTTTAACACATTTGATTAGATAGATGCATGTGTTTGGAGCCTGCTGCATTTGCTATATTCCAAAAGAAGAAAAACCCCACAAATTTATGTACGATACATCCTTTCTTGTTTTTTGGAAAATGAAGGTGGCAGACCTACCAGTCATGATAAATCACACAAGTACTTGTTCAGTCTCCTCACATGTCAAAGGAAATGGAAAGCTCTTAACTATTTGAGATAAAATTCTGGTCCCATTGAGGTTAATAAATTATTTTGCCTGTGGGATCACAAATTCACATGACTATTTTTAGGACTGATAATGGCAGGGAAATGGAATGCTGAAACACTTCTCTATCTGATCCACTACTTAGAAGATGTGAACTCTTAGTGTTTACATATGAAGATAGTCATTGAGTGCCACCTTATTCCACTGAGCAGAGCTGCTGGCTTCAGAAAAGAAGGTGGCCTCCCAGAGTTTTTCCTTCATATTTTGTGTTCCTCAGAGAAGGGAATAACATCTTCAGCAACCTTGACACTACCTAATACGAAACCTACAGTAGCACCCACAGTACAAAATGAACTGTCAGCCTCTTGCACATCACCTTGTCCATGTTGTGCTTTATCCGGAAACAACTGGAGCACAGCTTCCTTGAGGTGCGTCACCAATGCTCCATATTCACGTTTCCACCTCCTGTTTTTGTGTCCAAACTGGTTAGACTAGGGCTTCTAAAACAGCAGAATAGTGACATCTTGGATACCGCTGGAAGGTTCTGGCAGTATATCTTATGCTTTAGCTTTGGAAGGACAGGGTGGCATTTGGAGAAGAGCGGCTGGCAGTGATCTTTCCACACCATAGAACATTCACCCTGGAGTCCACGCCTGTTGCTTGCACATGGGTCTACATGGAACTTTCTCATGCACCTGAATCTACTACCTGTGTTGACAAGGAAAATAGGATTGAGGGATGCACAATGCAGGGCTGTGTTTGATTGTACACCAGAGGAGCTGGAAGAAGCAGCCACCCCGTCCCTGTCCATTATATGCTAGCACCCATAGCCAGAACAAATGGAAAACCTCTATCTTACTAATAAAGACAAAAGCTATTATAAAAATCTTGTTATCATTCACTTTGAAAAATAAAGGGGGAAAAAAACCTGGCACTGGCTACAGAGGAAAACCTCCACAGTCAGAGTGAATAAGGAAAAAGGGATTCATCATCTCTTATATGATTAAGAAGTTTGCTTTTAGCTTCCCTTTTTTTATCCCTCCCAAAACAGACCTTATTAAAAATAAAACAAAGGCAAATTGCTCTCTGATGGCTATTCCAGCCTCTGTCAGTGATGTATATTGGGAAATGGGGCAAGTCCACATGACCTCTGTCCTCCATATCTTTGAGATAATAATGCTATATTTTAGAAAAGTGCTTGAACTATGGTTGAAAAGTGCTGTATGCCAGTTCTCTTATTACAAAGCATCAGTATGGAAAAACCTGGGCCCTCTGCAACCATGTCAGATTATAGAAGGAAAGCAAACGATGCTTGCTGATACAAAGGTAATTCAGACCTATTATTTAACAGTAACTTGTGGTACACGTAAAAGTTTGTAGCATTATGAACTACAGAAAATAGAAGGTTTTGTCACAACGGTCCTGTTCTTCTGTCAATGGTGATGAAAAACACTGTAGACAGGGCAAACCTATGCTGCAACATACAATTCAAGAAGCATCTCGCTATTTCAAGTTTTGCCTTTTTTCTTTCTCATGTTGGGGAAAGCATCCCACTTTGCTGGGTTATTCAATTTCACTTACCTACTCCTGAGAAGTTTCAGCTTTTTTCTTTTTTAACAATCTCCTCAATTTACTCTTCCTCTTTAATGTAAATGACCACATCAGGGTAAGACAGCAGGCATAAAAGTAAAGTAAGGCTACAAAAAGAATAAACTAGTTACTTAAAGTCAGGATGAGTATTTTCCCTCAGAAGCAACAGTTGGCTGTGATTTCAGTTTTGGATCAAACAGTTACAGTATTGCTGATGAAAAGCTTTAAATAGTTTTAAGGAGATGCTTAAACTTCTAAGCTTCATGCAAAACTAGTAAATCAATCCCATTTGATGCCACTCTCTTTCTGCAGACCTCTTGAGGAGGGTTAAATGCTATGTGATAGAGGTTTCTGAAGTTCTATAAATTGCAGGGTACAGTCAGATAACATGGCTGAACTTACCTAAAGCTCTGCTATAAAAAGGGCGCAGCTCTCCTTCCTGGGAACTCTTGGATACTTTCAGACCCCTTCCTGAGTTGCTAAACCAGAAGGAAGTTTTAATTTCTCACCCCCCACTGCCCAGAATTTTTTCAGCTTGCAGAACACATCAGAACTGAGTTTCAAATGATCTGTCAAACACTAAAGACACCGTAAAATGGAACCATATAAGAACTGCCCACTTTCACCATGGCAGATCAGCTGGCTTTTTATTGAACCATACTCCAAAAGCCAAAGTCTGGTGGGAGACTTCAACCTACCAGATATCAGCTGGGCACACCACACAGCTGAGAGGGAACAGTCTAGGAGGTTTCTGGAGTGTGTCGGGGATAACTTCCTGACACAGCTGGTGAGTGAGCC